>JAXDDW010000047.1:1200000-1800000 GCA_034670385.1 Hoplostethus mediterraneus
TGGCGACTCTCATGTGTCTTTCTTCGGGGTGTAATAAGGGTTAGGATGTGCAGCAGGATTCCCAGACACTGTGCTCAACAGTCACACACACACACACACACACGCACACGCACACACACGCACACACACACACACACACAAAGAGAGAGAATGACATGACAGCAGTTTAACCCGTATTCCTTACATTATTGGGATTAGTGGCTTGATTATGGGGAGGCTTAGCAGTCACTTAACAGTGTAACCAGCGTGGCATCAAAGCCATTCGCGTGGTCTTGCATCGGTCCGGTGGCGGCCGCGAGAGGGGATCTAAAATAAGCTGAGGGCCCCACCTAGGCACGAGACCAGACCTCTCCTTCCCTTTTAAGATGAGACGAGATGGTTGACTTGCTAACGTGAAAGGGAGGGAGTGTTTTATAGGACACACTCACTTCATCAGTTAAGACGAACTCCTAACTTTCACTCGTCGCTTTCCCTTTGGTGCCCCGTGTTATTCCCGTGCGGATTGTACAGATCTGTGTTTTTGTGACGGGTTGGAAAGTTTATCTTCACTAATAAATCGGCTATCCGATTCCAGGGGGATATAGAGGCAGGCGAGACGGGAGCGACGCGGTGGCGCTCTTTTGTTCCAGCGCGGCCTCTGTTTTACCCGTTTGCAATATTTCCTTTGAGTCGGGGAACGATTAATTTTTCATAACATTTTGCATAAAAAAAAATATACATAAGCGGCGTCCGTATCTCGGGACAAAACGGAAATAGTGTTGTTGCTGAGGCCCCTCGGAAGGCAGAGCAAATCGCCTGGGCTCATTTTCTGTGTCTTCGCAGCATAATGAGAAAATTGAAGCAGAAAAAAATGCCCCGTCCTAACACACACACGCTCAAAAGCACGTCATTACTGTGCTGCTGCAACACACACACACACACACACACACACACGCACACACACACCGGTTCTCCCGAATTCACCACCACAGCATCTGCAAGCGGACCTTTTCCAAACAAACCCATCTGATAACACTTTAGTGGAACAATCGTTATTTATAGCGTCTCTGCCATTTTACCGGGACCTCCCTTTCTTTATGTTAAAGTTCAGCAAGATCAGATAGTGGTGTGTGTGTGTGTGTGTGTGTGTGTGTGTGTGTGTGTGTGTGTGTGTGTGTGCGTGCGTGTGCGTGTGTTTGTGTTTGTGTTTATGTGCTTTCAATGTTTCTCCGTTGCCATAGTAACGGAGCTGTACGCGTGGGTGAGCGCTGCACGTTCTTGTGTTATGGCTTGTTTCTTGGAGGTTTTTCCTTCCCTGCGTTGCTGTGTGCAGCGCTGTGGTTTCGACCAGCCGTTTCCCTCACCGGTCACCGGTCACCGGTCACCGTTCCCCGTCCAGTCCCTTCATAAACAAACCAAATACTACACAGTCCTGGCGCGCACGCTGCAGCTTATGACAGCCCACTTGGTTTCCCGGTACTTATGAATGACTTCTAATTCATCCCGAACTATAAATAATTTCTTGCTCGGTTCGCAGATGGTTTCTAGGTGGAATGTGTGATGTAAACAACGTCCCGCGGGAGCCTTACGCAATACGGCATGTTAAATCATTTCACAATAACTAAATGTGTGTGTTCCGCTTTTCCTTGTTTGGGTCTGATGCCATGAGACGAGGTCCTGTAAGAGCTGCCTGGCTTGACAGGTAGATGTTACAGAGTGTTCTCATCTATGCAAACCTGCTAATGCAGCAGAGGAAAAGTGTCATATGGTTATGAATAAAATATAGCTGTGTCAGACCGAACTAGGCCACTCCCTGTTCAGAGTCTGGGATAGCTCACATAACTTCTGGCAGGCGGTGCGCCGATGCCGAGTTAAAAACGTCATTATCGTTTTAACACTTGAGTTACAAAATGACAAGTCAAGCCCGGCGCAGGAGCTCGCGAGGTCTGTTCACTGATGGGGAGGCGAGCCAGCCCGCGCGGGCTTCTCCTTAACGGCGTCCCACGGTGTTGAGTCACGTCATCGAACGGATCAATCCAAACTATCGAGGCAATTTAGCGCGACTTTTACAACTCCAGCTGGTCTGTCACAAGGCAGCTGCCGGGGATTATTCTCGGCGCCGCCGTTTATACGGTGTTAAGTGTCTGCGGGAGCGAGCTTGGCAGGTGCCGAGGCCAATCTCTCACCTGTGTGGAAAAAAAAATCAGTTTGAAGGGAAATGATCGTGACAATCTGCCTTTCAGAAGCCAGTTGCCTGGTAACCCAATTTGTTCTATTCAAATGTCACACGTTACAGTCAATATGCAACTCCTCGTCATGTTATTTATAATGATTACAGTATTTTAGGGTTGATTTTCTATCGCGTTGAGATGAATCATTAGGAGTTAAACATATTTAATTGACTGGAACTGATAATAGTATGCTGAAGTTTCTCATCTCAATTCAACTTCCTGCTTTTGAATTGGACGGGTGATTAGCCATGTATTTCAATTCAAATCGGATTTATAAATGTTGTTTTGACGACACGCCCTCCGGGCACAGTGAAAAAAACAATTTCCCTCAGCTAAATAGATTATGCTATATTTTTCTGCATTAATATCCTATTTCTCTCACGGTATCGATTTGTTTATGACAAGCTAAGGGAGAGAAATTGGAGCATTTAGGGCCCGTGAGTGAAGGGGTTTCAATGGTGTTGTACATCAAATGCGAAGGCACAGCCTCTCTCTGCCAGTTATGCTCTCCATGCATGTAATTTGAGCTGATGGGCTTGGCTCAGTCGCCTCCACTACTAAGCAGCCAAACAGAGCAGAGCCAGCCAAAAAGACCCAAATGAAATAAAAGCTCTTTGGGTCTCTGTGGTTATTCTTTCTTATGTTGACAGTAAAGGGCTAATTGAGCTCAAATGCTGCGGTGAGAATGGACATAGGGGAATAAAAATCAAAGAGAGACTTTCCTCTCCATCAGGGTCTTTGCTTTTTGCATCCTCTTTTCTCCCTCTGGGTACTTTTTAACAATGGAAGTGAAATGGGGACAGATGATGGAAAAAGTAGGGCCGCAATGGAGCTCAGTTAAACCCTGCAGACCTACCAAACTGTCTTTTTATTTTGAAAGCTTGCACTTGTTTTCAATTGCCTTTCAAGAACAGAAATCTAGCTGTCATTTTCATCCAGAATGACATAGTGAGCAGATTCAGTGTTGTGCTGAAGGGCACTTGCCTGTTGTTGGGCTTGAACCTGGGACCTTCTGGTTACAGGGCAGTCTCTCCATCTGCTAGGCTACACTGTCGCCCTAGACTAGATAAAGTATGAATAAGGGCTCTTCAACATGGTGCCATGGTCTTCAAGAGCCAAATTCAAATGTTCGGTAGCTAAAGTTAGCCGGCATGCCAGCTAGCCTAACGTTAAAGAGTTCAAAGATAATTGAGAAGCCAATTCCAATTCCTCCGCTAAAGTGTAAACGCGTAGTTTCAACTCGCACATTCGTACAACTGTATAAACAACTGTATATTCGTGACCTCGGGTGTCAATCAGCCAGCCAGGTGGTGAACCCAGGGAGATTACGCAGACAGTTCAAGGTTCAAGGTTTTTTATTGTCATATGCACAACGTTCACAAGAAGCAAAAGTATGCAATGAAATTCTTGTGTCTCTTCGACACCTAACGCTAATGCTAAGGACATAACAGACATAATTTAAAAAAACACAAGAAATATAATAGAAAAAGTACAAAATATAATAGAAAAAGTACAATGTTAGGAAAAAGTACAATGTTAAAGGTTATAAAGTACAAATACTAGAAAAAGTACAAAGTTATAAAGTACAAAAGTTATAAGTACCAGTTATAAGTACCAGTATACCAGTAAGTACAGTATACAGGCGAAGCAGCAAAGATGGCTAGTCAAAACCAGCATCTTTGTTGAAACCAAGAACAGGAAAAGGAAGCCCCATTTGTAAACTGTAAATGTGTAGTCTGCTGTACTTGGATTAACTGCATTATATTCTCGCAAGAAAGACCTATTGTATCTCAAGTATGCAGACCACAGTGTGAGCATGAGCTATCTCAGCCAACCTTAGTTGTCCCCCCAGACAAGTATAAATCACATTATTCAATTACAATGGCAAAGTACAAGTCTACCATGGGTTGTCTGTAATTGCAGCCATACGCAGCACAAAGCCTCATTTTACTGTCTAGAAAGGTTATTTTATTACGCCAAAATGTTATATAATCAATAAAATGTTAAGTGACGATAGCTTGTTTGTGTTAACGTTAGCAAGCCAAGGGACATTCATTTCATTCGTTGTAGCTTTTGTAGCTTAGCATGTTCAGCAACACAAAATATACAGAGTGATGGGTTAAATGAGAAAATACCACGCAAAATCGATTGACATTGTTTATTCAATAAAGCAAAATCACGATTGACATTAAAACATTAAGCTAAGCTAAACTGCATAGCTAGCTAAGGCGTCCAGCAGCTAGCTGTAGATGCTGGACAGTCGGCAGCTAATTTTCATGAATCTTCATTTACACTGTCTGCTGTATTCCCCATAGAAGAGATGAAGATGAACTAGGAAGCCAGAGAGCTGAGATCGCATTCAAATAAAGTGCTAATTAATTAGGCCTACTCGGAGTTTTGACTCGTATTCCAATGTGTGCAATTCGACGGAGTTTCATTGCGTAATGAAAAACGGTATTTTGTCTTCCGATCTCATTATTTTTCCTCTATTTAATTTCAGAAACAACATGGGAGAGACCATCCAGTGCGCCTGGGACCCCCAAAACCCCCCTCCGACACAAGAGCTCCCTACCAGCAGGTATTATAAATCTCCTCCCACCCCGAGTCCACACCACTTCTAATTTTTTCCATTTTTTTTGCCCTTGGGCTGCGAATGCTTCTAAAATTCCACAGTGGCACAAAAGCGCCCACTCATACGCACCGAACGCACGCGCACACACACACTTCCTGTGACTAATTTTATCTGTAGCCTCGACTGCGGAACTGAGGCCTCCTCTGTCTTTCTTTTTGGCGCTGCTCCTTAAGAGAGACAAACCGCAGCAGCCATGTAAGGTTTATGAAAAAAATGTTTCCCGGTGTATCATTTGTATCACTTCTATCATACAATCAAGTCTGAACCGCCGTATGGTTTAGTCTCAAACCCCCATAACGACGTCGTCACACATCGTCACCCGCAACAGAACAAAAATAGCCCTCACACAAAAAAAAAACGTGAAAAATGCTCGCTCGTGCCAATAATTTCTCGTCAAACTCGCATCAGGCTAAATTCTGTCATCGACTACCTTTAAACATTCATCAAGCCCTCGAAAAAAACAAAGAGACGGTGAACTTCCCCCCCCGGAGTATGTAAGTTTAACAGCTCATCTGCAGACGCCCCGAACCAACAAATGACATTTCTTTTCTCTTCATCTCACCCTCTCTCTCTCTCTCTCTCTCTCCCTCTGTCCATTTCTCTCCCTCCCCAGTGAATGGGTTTCACTCGGGCGGCAGTCCCTTGCATCATGTGGAGCATTCACACAACAGTCTGGGGAGGAAGACCCACACAGAGCCACAGGTAAGGTCACCTAACTTATAAATATATACATATATATATGGATGACGTCATTCTCTGATTGGGATCGTTTGTATTGAATTGCATTGAAGTATCCCTCATTTTGCTGGGGGACCCATAGGTGCCCCCTTCACCTGCCCCTCACACACTTTGTCTCGCCTCACGACGGTCAGAGATGAGACTTATTGCGGCTCGGTTTTTGTTTAGTCTGCGTCCCTCAGTGTGAATA
Organism: Hoplostethus mediterraneus; assembly: GCA_034670385.1. NCBI lineage: Eukaryota > Metazoa > Chordata > Actinopteri > Trachichthyiformes > Trachichthyidae > Hoplostethus > Hoplostethus mediterraneus. The sequence goes on from JAXDDW010000047.1 coordinate 1,205,771, forward strand.
ACAGCGCTGCTTTGTGCCGTCCGTCTCACTCACGACGAGAATAGCTGGCAGGATGCTGTGACTCATTTATTTCTCTTAGCATCTGAGGACACCTCCACAGTCGCCTGGCATAGAAGTTGATTATCCAGAGTGTGTGTGTGTGTGTGTGTGTGTGTGTGTGTGTGTGTGTGTGTCACCTAACCCTGGCACCACTAGTGTGTTGCTCCACCCACCGAGCCAGGGGGGGGGGGGGGGGGGTGTTGATGAGCAGAGTACAGAGAGCAACGGCACCTTTTTGGTTGGCGTGGTCTGATCTTGCGCTTGGAACATTTGCGTCAAAGTGAAGTGGGATCGTTTCTCACTTTGTGCCTGTTTGACGTTTTTTCCCCTCCAATCTTTTGACCGTACTTTCACACCCCCGTTCTGATGCATCGTGTAATCCCACCTATGCAATTCCAGTAAAAGGCGTTGCATCGTAAGTGAAGGCGGAGCACGTTTGCCATTGTCTGGAGAAAATGAGGTTTTTTCCACATTTTCTGCATCGAAACAAACGCAGCCTTAAAAAATTGCCTCTTCCCGCATCTTCACACATACACAATCTAGATAGATGGATTATTGATAATGAACAGTATTTATGGCATCGTGTGTGTGATAATAATAATGGTGCATCTTGTATCTTTCCACATTTCAAATGATAAACCCCCCCCACCCCCCCCCCCTCTCTCTGTCCTTACTCATCATTAACGGAGAGGGTGATTAAAGTAGATTAATCCTCCTACAGTATCTGTTCCCTTGATCATAATTAGCCCGGCAATCAGGGTGCAGTTACACAGGATACACCCACTACTTCTTCATTCTCTCTTCTTCTTCTTCTTCTTCTCCTCTCTCTCTTTTCCTATCACACACACACACACACACACTCACTGAAAGATGTAAACACCATCCCACCACTGATGATTCAATGTTGTATTTCTTATTCATTTCTAGGAGGTGTTACTTTGTAAATAAGCCCCCCCCCCCGTTTCCTTCTCTTTCCATGGTATATAAAAGGCAGTGTCTGGTATTGTCTCTCGCCCCCCCTCCTCTCTCTCTCTCTCTCTCCCTCTATTTATCTCTGTTTATCCACCCGTCATCTTTTTTTCTCTCTCACTTTTAAGGTTGTGCTTCTATCTCTCTTTATCACTTTCTCGCTGATTTACCTGAGGACACTGGCAATTATTCAGAGTGTTGGAAAACACACAGACACACACACACACACACACACACACAAACAGAAAGCCAACCACGCGGTGCTTTGCACAGCAGAACTACCCTCCCTACTCTGCACAGCGAGACACACACATTCACACACACACACACACACACACACTCACAAAGCAGCAGCAGCAGCAGCAGCAGCAGTGGGAGCAGAAAGAGCACCCAGACAGACGCTAACAGAGCTCACCACCAAATCACTATGCTTGCGCTTGAGTGTGTGTGAGGCGGCTGTGTCTGTGCGCGTGTGTGTGCGTGTGTGTGCGTGTGTATATGTGCGTGTGCGCGTGCGTGCGAGCCATCATGTCGGACACGGAGGACGGTTTTGACGGAGCGTCCTACCTCTCTCCACAGAGCCCGGGATCCACGTCGCCCACCAGGAAGCAGAACAAGGAGACCGCCATCACCGTGAGTAGCGCAACTATACCCAGAAACTCCCAACTTAACCCCGAGCTAACCCGACGGCCCGGGAGGACCACGCTCGACCAGACCGCAGGAAGTTTTTTTTTTTTTTTTTTAATGTCTCGTAAAATCTTCAGGTAGTTTTGGAAATGAAAGATACAGTAGGATGCAGGTTTCAGGATTGAGGGTTTCCTCTCAATCCCTAGTGGGGAATTTGATTGTGCTGCAGCTCCAGTGAAGCACATAAGAGACAGTAGAATAGACAGTAGAATACACATAAGAGACAGTAGAATAGACAGTAGAGACAGTAGAATACACATAAGAGACAGTAGAATACACATCACCTGTGGCAGTCACACAAATCTATTGCAACCACTGTTGGGAACAAGTTGCAGACAGAATGCGAGCTGCATGACGACTGTTTGGTAGCCCTCTCTCTCTCTCTCTCTCTCTCTCTCTCTCTCTCTCTCTCTCTCTCTCTCTCTGTCTCTGCTGTACTTTTTCCGACCAGCGAGAGGAGAAAGTGTTTTTTTTTGCGCTTGTTTTCAGTTGCTAGTATACAGATTCAGAGTGACATCATCCTCGCCTGTCTCCGGCACCCAGATGATTTCTCCCCCGCTGTTGGGTCATCGCGTTCTGTGGGGCCTCGCGCTCAGCAAATAGCACAAGGGTGGGGGGGTGTGGGGGGGTGGGGGTGTGTGATGGTGTGAGTTTTTGCTCTTAATATCTCTGTTTTTTTTGTTTTTTTATCACTCCACATTTAAACCACAGCCGTTAAGAGGGTAGAGGGAGAAGGCGGGGGATGGCATGCCTCTGCTTCCATAGCAACCAGGGTGATGCTATTGATAAGCAGATATTTATAATAGGAAACTGGGCGAGAGAGAGATGTGCTATGTGCTGATTTAAGAGTTAAAGAGGTCAGCTGGTAGAGGTCAGCGAAGGGCATGAGAGTGCTGGAAGCAGTGTGTGTGTGTGTGTGTGTGTGTGCGACACAAACCAAGCCCTCCATTATGGAGCGTTGCCCTCATTGACATTAAAAGAAGCGGGTGGGGGGGGTGGGGGTGGGTCAGCTGAACGCCCTCGCCTACTGCTCGCTGTCAGCCCCGTTGACCTCGACGGCGATTTAAATGTGAAACCGTTTTCCTCAAACAAATTATAAGCCTCCCAAGCCAAGATACTTTTGAATTACAGGCCTTGTCCCTCCGCCCTCTCGTCCTCCTCCCGTTGAAATCCCTGTACTGGCTCGGTGCGGAGCGAGCTGCCATGGATTTGTCGCTTTGTTGAGAAAGGTTTTTGGCGTGAAAACGAGGCTACACCGGTGCTGCTGGGATTATTGTTTGATTAAGTTTTTCTTTTTTTTTTAAACATATAAACACATTCTCACTCCTGGCTGTTTACCGCCTAAGGTTAATTGAAATGAATGTGAGAGGAGATAAAGCTCCTATTGTCTTCCCCGGCGTCTCAACCTATCTCTCTCTCTCTCTCTCTCTCTCTCTCTCTCTCTCTCTCTCTCTCGCTTGCTTTCTCCCTCTGTCTCTCTCCCACCTCCCGTTTTGGCTCATTTGTAACTGTAATGCAGATTAGGGTGCCGGGTGTTTGTGTGCGGTTGCATATACCCATTTTCACGTGCATCAATGTCCGTAGAGTGGACATAATATAGGACTCACGTTACTTGGGGAGGTCCAGAGATTTGTAATAATTGAGGAGATTGTCATGACTTTAATCCTGTGTAAATCTCCATGTGTGTAATTTGAAAAAAGTTAACCACATTTTGGTGAACTCGGTATTTTGTTTTTGGCTGCGCAACTTTTTTTTTTTTATCTGCAATTTCTATCTCCCTCTGAACATGAAAGACGGAGGCAAGAGCGGAATTTAGAGAGGAATGCATTTTCAACACACACTTAAAAGTGATGCTTTGCTAAATTGGGAAGTGATGACTTGTAAAATGTAGACATTACTATATCTAGAGTTGTGGTGAGTTCAGCAGAGTTATTTTCCTGTGCGAAAGAGTTGCACAAAACGCACAAAGGTCAGGCGGGGTAATTCATTAATTACGCGAGGTCCCCGTATAACACAAGTAGAGTGGCCGAGGTGTTCGATTGCAGTTTGTCACAAAAGCACAAAGCCTCCAGTATAGAGGAAGAGAGAGAGAGAGCTGGGCTGAGATGCACAGAGATGCAGCGTAACCCCACAGCAGCTCACAGCAGCTCACAGCAGGGACCCATTCAACCAAGAAACTCCACAGCCGCTGGGAGGGAAGGCAGACAATTAACTGCACCGAGATAATTAAGGGCAATCTCTAGGAATCTATTTGGCTGATTGCTGCAGGCCAAGATGGAGGTTCGGAGTGTTTGTGCTTGACGGCCGCCACAAAAAAAACAAAAAAAAACTTCCCAGAGAACCACAAAGGCTCCGCATCGACAACACGAACCCCAAGGCCGGAGCAAACAGACAAAAGTCGTGGGTCGATTGGAAATGTCTTCTTTACTTTGGTGTGTTCTTGGAGCTGCCAAGATGAAAGAACGTTGCCAAAGCAACAGTGTGCGCCATACCAGAGGAGTGTGTGTGTGTGTGTGTGTGTGTGTGTGTGTGTGTGTGTAATCTCTCAACACATACAGTACAACACACTGTAGCATCAAAGGTGAAGTTGTCGCTCCTGATACTGTAATCCGTTACCATTAAACTGCCCCATGCATTGATCTACCTTCTCTTTGGGGGTCTCTCTCTCTCTTTCTCTCTCTCTCTCTCTCTCTCTCTCTCTCTCTCTCTCTCTCTCTCTCTCCAGATTAACTGTGTGACGTTCCCGCTGCCTATGAGCATGCCTGAACAACAGCTGCTGAAACCAGACGAATGGAGCTACTGCGACTACTTCTGGGTAAATGCGCCACCACATTAAAGGGGCCATAAGTAACATTTTTACGGTCCCATTAAAGAGACCGTAATCTGTCAGCGCGGGTTTGGTGGGGTTGCTGATCAGCACCGATGACTCAACGATTGGTGAGACACTGAGATTACTGGGTTTTAAAAGTCAGGGAGGGCGGTGCTGCGAGCATCAGCTCAGCTAGCTTACTTTGTTGGGAAAATGTGACTTTATTGTTTGTGTCAATTACAGGCTACTGATTTTTGTAGGTCTATAAATGTTGTTGCAATTCCCAGAAGTCACCAATAGAGGTCGATAAAGGTCACAGACTACTTAATGCCCCTTTAAATCCATACATTAATGACTGCTGAAAATTCTGGAAATGGTGTGAGATAGTTCCACTTGCTTCAAGGGTGATATTGTAATAATTATGAAAACATTTATTTATTTGATTTATTACATTGATGAGTTTTTTTTAACATTTTTGTCTCATTTAGTCTGACATTTGATTACATTTCGACAATTTATTACATTATCGTATCATTTGCAGTTACTCCACTAGTATCAAGAAAATGACTCTCACTTCAAGAAAATGCTTGAAATAAATTGATTTGCTTCAAATGCTTCAAATCTGCCCCTTGGCAGATTGTTGCACTTGTTTCAATGAAATTAAGATTTTAAGGTTCATTAATAGATTAAAAAAACTGTTTTTTTTGCAGTTTAACCACAGGAAGTTGAGTAAACACGAACAGCACCGTGGTCCTTTTTATTTTTCAACTAGAGTCCTTATTCATCTTCACGCTGCGCGCCGAGAAACATGATTCGGTTTTGCTTAAGAGTCCAGTGCTGCAGGATGATACATCACGTGGAACCGGCGGGGGCCAGCTGGCTCTCGCTGGCCCCCGCCGGTTCTCTTGTTTGGACGTTTCCCATCCCCGCGGTGTAATCTCAACCAGGTGCGGCGTGGAGCGCTTAACACACAGAGGTGACAACACAGCGGACCGGCTCGAGGAGAAACCGTGCACCCGAGCCTGGGAATGTGGTGGAGACAAAGCGGATCACTTTTTATGACAGATTTTGTGCTGATATTCAATACTGTTGAATTGGTATGGAATCATATTGCAGGTGGACTGCTAAGTGAATGGAGAGTGTATTTGTTTTGCCGAACCGTGTTGTTGTTGAGGTGTGTCTTCATTGTGTAGTGTTTGTGTGTTGAGCTTGTTTGTTGTGTTTATCACGCAGACCGATAAGAAGGATCCCCAGGGCAACGGCTCCATCACCGGATTTGAGGTTTTACTGCAGAAACAGCTGAAGGGGAAACAGATGCAGAAAGAGATGGCCGAGTTCGTACGAGAAAGGTGTGTGTGTGTTGTGTGTGTGTGTGTGTGTGTGCATGTGTGTGTGTGGGGGGGGGTGGTCACACACTGCCACACTTCCATTTTTTTTCACATCTCGCCTTGTGGTTACCATGAAAACCATAAAACCATACAGTGCAAGTTGTCAACTTAACAAAAGTATTTCCTCTTTTTCGTTTATTGATGCACATCGCTCGGTTACGCAACGCAGGAAACGCGCATGGAGACGGGCTTGTGTGTTGTAACAACGCCTGTGTGGTAACAAAACTCTCTACTTCCCCCTCAGGATAAAGATAGAAGAGGAATACGCCAAGAATCTCTCCAAGCTGTCCCAGATCCCGCTGGCCAGCCAGGAAGAAGGGTGAGTGACTATTTTCTCCTCGCAGGATCTCCGGGAGAAAAGAGGAACTTTTGAATGTGACTCAATACCGAAACAAATTCAGCATCTCTCTGCCAGGATTTCCACAACGCGGCCACTTTGGAGATCACGAGGTTGTTAACGATCCCTTATGACGTTAATAACCTAGCTGAAGGTCATGAGGCTCCTTCCTCCCCAGTATGTTGTTATTATAATAATGTCATACTTTATTGATCCCCATAGGGAACCTCTCTTTTTTCTTAGGAGTAATAGTAGTAATTGGATACAGCAAAGAAAAATAGAAGATAAATACGAGAAGAGCAAATGGGGACTGTGTTGTACAAAATAGAAATGTATGGATGAAAGTTATAAAAACTAGCAGCAGCAGCAGGAATCCCCGAGACAAAGCTTCTTCCTTCCATCTGACGTCTGTTCTGTACGTTTGTTTCATGAGAAAGTGGTGTGTCTCCCTGTCAGGACGCTGTTATCTGGCCAGCCAGCCGACCGGCTAGTCAGCCAGCCGGCCGACGAGCCAATTAGACAGCCAATCAGCCGGCCAGCCTGCCCGCCCGTCGGTCCGCTGGCCAGTCAACTAGCCAACCAGGCGAGACGTCCTGGCGCGAGTGGAGGCCCTGTCAGTGAAGCTGTGAAACTGTACAGACTTCCTGTAAATCGCTGGATCCTTTTGATCTTCGTCCTGCGGCTTCAACTATTAGAGAGGAGGAGGAGGGAGGAGGAGAGAGGGCGGTGAAGATGGGGGGGGCATTGAGATTTGAGGAGACAGACCATTTAGTTGTGTGTGTGTGTGTTGGGGTTGTGGGGATATCCCGCCGGGAGAAAGGGCTCCGGCCACTCCTCCTTTCTTCAGCCTGACAGCGGAGGGGATATCACGCTGAGGGCAGCTCTTTGTCTGGATCTCCGAGGGGATACGGGAGCACGGACAGGAAAGTAATAGGAAGCTGAGAGGGGCATGGCCGAGCTAAAGGGATCCACAAAGAGAAGAAGCTGTGATCTGTGAGGACATCGTTATTAAGCGCTTTTGAAGACATCATTATCGGGAGGTTTTCCACGACGGCACGCAGGAATCAGAAAGAATCAAAGTCGTAATCAAAATCATACAAGCACAACCAGTAAATGCACCATAGACGAGTGTTTCATCATGCCACTACAGTAGTGATGAAGTGGAAAATGAAAACCTCAACAAATCGATTCACTTTTATTTGTGCTTTTTACTTCCTGACAAGTCTCTATCTTCACTTATTTCACATTATAAAGATGTTTTTCATCAGTCTAGAAAGGTGGGTAACCGCTACCCTGCACACTGAGTTCAGGTGGGTTTACACACACTGGGTTTACATCACCAGCATTGTAACGCCAGGGCCAGATGGGATTGTTATATAGGATCCAGATTATACCAGCCAGTTCTGCCGACCCACGCCCAGAAAAAAGTGCAACACAATACTGTCATTATACTCTCTCTCTCAGGCCAGCTCTGTTGTCAGGCCCGGACACAATCGCTGTTTTGTTGGTCAGGTCCCGCCACCCGACCGGCCGCGGCCCAGAACCGGCCGTCTATTCCTGAATTTACCATTTGTTTGGTGGAGATGAGGCCCGGAGGCATGTGACCGCTTTTTTTTTTTTTTTTTTTTATCGCCACCGATCATGCACTTGTACCTTCTGCTGAATAGGCGGAGCACACAGCGGCCGATGTATCTCGCGGGGATATGTTGTTGGCGAGTGTTCGTCTGTCATGGGAGGCTCATACTGTAAGAGTACTGGGCCGTGACAGGTGTAACTTCTTGACTGCGGGTAACATTTGGACCGGCGCCTTTTTTGCAGCTTGGCATCTCACACACAGGTGATCTTCTGGTGTCTTTTAAGGTGGGAAACACACCTGTGTGACCTTTTTTGGTCTGACGTGGCCTGGGTCTGGTTCGTCTCCGTCGGTGCCCATCGCTGTGGTGTTTCTGCACTTCTCGGAGATCACCTGTCAATCAAACAGTGTGTCCGTGTACCGTGACGTCTTTTTCCTTGGAGTTCCTGTAGGTGGCGCTCTTTTCTTTGTCTGTTCAGCCACGGTGGCTATCGCTGCTCATGCTAACTACCCGGTTCCTCTTCTATTGATTCGAAACAAACCGCTGTTGCTGCTGCCGCATCACTGTCAAAACGCATCACTTCCTGTGCCTGGGAAAGACCTATCTGACACCGGGTGTTAAGAACAGCAAATGCTAAAGCTTTCATGAACTGGGTAGTGAGGTTGGATCACCATTTGGTGTGTAGTCCAAAATCCCTATTGAAAATATGAACAGGCTTTTGAAAAATAAGGGCGGTGTCGTTAGCGAATTGCATCAAACCGGCAGATAGCTAGCTAGCTGTTGTAGTCCCCTTTCGCAAAGTGGCCTTTCACTAACAACAATCAATATAAAAAGTGATTGAATGACACAAATGAGTGGATGTGTTTTATTTCATGGAACAAAACTTGGTATAGCTAGTACCCCTCTGTGTAGAACACACTTCATGTTTCCTGCAAATCCCTTTTACATTTTCTATCGGGATTTTGGTTGCAAATTCTGCCAGAATTTGCCTCTCGATAGAGACGCAAAACAGACTCCTAATAAAATGTGGATTATTACCGAAACCGCCCGTTCTTATCGTGCAAATGTGTTATCCGCCGTGTCCCTCACGCCCTGTCTTGGCGGGGCAGGTGCCAGACTTTGCCCCGGCGGTGCGAGGAATGTTTTGGATGTCGGTCTGAGGGAATTCCACACATGTCTTGCATTCAGAGCCCACGCTTTGAAGTGAGCTGCTCAGCCATAAAGATTGTCAGTCCCGGACCCGGGGCCCCCGTGGCCCCCGTGGCCGCCTGCCTGGCGGCTAGCCGGCTACAGGGGCCCTGACTTGAATAACTACTGGATAAAGCCTCGGAATGAAGAAGACCCGAGATGTAATAAATGAATGAATAATTGCGAGCAGAAGTCGGCGGGAGGGTAATTATTGGCTGACTTAATTTTAACGTTTATCTTCGAAACAATACGACCCTCCTCGCTCTCGTTGCGCCCGGCGGCCATCAAAAGCTGAAGGCGTCAGACAGAATAAGCTCGGGAGTCATATCTCACGTCCCATACATCCTAATCATCCGCTGAACTGGCTGTGGACCCCGACTCGGCTCCTCAGATTTACTGGTTACTTGTGTATCGGTGAACTTTTGCACTGGCCCTGCCGGTGAACCCCATTTCTCTGGGCGAGTGTGTGTGTGTGTGTGTGTGTGTGTGTGTGTGTGATAGGATTCACCCTGCCACCTCTCCCAGCTTGTGACTCTCTCACCTTCTCTTTTTTTTTTGGTTCTGCACTGCCCCCTTCGCTTTCCACTAGACTCTCCTGTGTGTCTTTCTGTAAACGCCTGTGTGGTCTTCCTGCGTGAGATATTAAATGCCTCAAGGATGAGTGGTTTCTCTCTCTCTCTCTCTCTGTCTCTCTCTCTCTGTCTCGATCTCTCACCCTGCTTGTTATCTGTCCTCAGGACTCTGGGGGAGGCCTGGGCCCAGTTGAAGAAGAGTCTGGCCGACGAAGCCGAGGTTCACCTAAAGTTCTCCTCCAAGGTAACTCTCACTTTCCCCCTCTAGGTAACTTATTGATCTCCGTAGCAAAGTTTACATTCCTCACGTAGGTCTTAGTGTCATCACTGTATGATGGGACCCGGGAAGGTCTGTCTCATGTTCTTATTCAAAATATTCTATTTAGAAATCCATTTTTCATTTGAACTGGTTTATTTTGCAAACACCCAAATTCATTTTTTCAAATAAAAGGGAGGGAAAAAGCACAAATTTTGTCTAAATTTTGCACACTGCACTAAATTTTCCATTTTACGTGTTACACACACACACACACACACACACACACACACACACACACACACACACAGACAGGAGTTCCTTGTTGTGTGATGACATTTTAACTGCAGGCTTTGCCGCCTACAAGGGAAGCTGCTCACTCCACAGAATATGCTGAGGTGTGTTTACGGAGGTCCTGATGTCTCTGTGGACTAAAAGCGCATACTGGGTACACCCAGCACCGACGGGTTTGAATCCGGCGTCCTCGTCCTGTAATCAGAAAAGGTCGCGGGTTTGATCCCAGCAGCTGCTGTTTGTCCTTGAGCGGGACACAGTTTCCCCTACATGCTCACTCTGGATACGAGCGGCAGCGAAACGCCATGTTGATAGAAACCATGTTTGCCATGTTGTGGTAACTCCTAATGGAGTCATGGAAGAGTACGCGGGTTTTCCTTTTCAACACCGGCTTAGAGTTAACATTGCTCTTAATTGAGACTCGCATTATGGGCCTATGCCGCGTGTTGCAAACGCATGACGAGTTTATCTTGGCAGAGAAGTGTGGGGGAGAAGAAAGAGAGAGAGAGAGAGAGAGAGAGAGAGAGAGAGGCCAGGACTACAGCTGGACTGGCGGGGGGAAATATGTCGGGGATGTTATTCTCTGGGGGACGCAGATGCACAGATGTGCAGGCACTGTTGAGGGAGGTTGAGGGAGGAGAAGGAAGGATACGGATGGAAATGAATGGAAATGAATGATGGTTTGTAACCAGCGGCTACGGGAGGGAGTCGTGGCTCTCGTTCATCTTGGGGCCTCCAGGACAGCGAACGCCACTTCACTTTGTAAGGATCACGATATAACCAGTGTTGGGCTCGTTTTAAAACGAGTAATGTATTACTCGATTACTCGTTTCAAGAGTAATATTACTTATTACTCGTTATTGTACTTTTCTGTTACACACCCGGAATAACCTTATCCTCCCTTTACCTTTTGAAAATCAGGAAAAGTCAGTTTCCGCTCCTGTGAAGGATCAGGAAACCTCATCTTTTTTGCTCGATAAAATCAAAGCGGTGGGAATACTTCCGCCAAGAGAAAGTCGACTCGTTTCTGCCATTCCTCATCTAAACGAGCTCCGCGTGAGAGGATGACGACATTATGATTGAAAGGAAGGGGGGTTATCGTGGTTTTTGGATAATTAAACTTCAGTGTTTTGTTGGTCGGTAACTGAAATATCACTACTGAAATTGAAACACTCATTCATTTCCGTACTTGTTACTGGGAAAAGCAATAACATCACTGAGCACACTGAGACAGTTAACCTTTGAAGTTTCCCTCCAGATTTATTCCTCAGTTACCAGAAATCAACAGTCGTGGATCCTGTTGGACGGTGAACGTATCATATTTAGTCAGGATCGCTGAATTGATTGTCTTTACCCTGGAAATACAATAGAAGTGAGTAGTTCTGAATGGAAATGACTTTCCCGGGGCTTTCCTGTCCACGTTTGTCCTGTCGCCAACTTGTTGTCCTCAGACGATGCTGCTCAGCTGAATCTAATCAGCTGAGAGTCGAAGACGGCCCTGACCTACTTTGTGTTCTCCGATCGAGAGCGGAAACAAATTGATTACTCCACATGTCTGACAGCTCCGTTTTGATTTTCCTCGACGCTGCTTTTGTCGCAGAATGACAAAGCTTTGATTTAATTGATTTGATTGATTTAATTTATTTGCCTGAACCTGGCACCAAATTGAAGCCCGGATGAACATCGGGGGGGAGAAAAAAAAACAAAAAAACATGTTGGTTTTTGTCTCGAGCAGCTCCAGAGCGAGGTGGAGAAGCCTCTGCTGACGTTCAGGGACAACTTTAAGAAGGACATGAAGAGGTTCGACCACCACATCGCCGACCTCCGGAAGCAGCTGGTCGGCCGCTATTCAACAGTGGAGAAGGTACACACACACACACACACACACACACACACACACAAGCAAAAGGTGCGGTCAGCTTAATGCGATAAAGTTTGGTCCTTCCACTTGGCAGCAGCAGAAATTGAGGAATCTTCTCGCCGGCGATTAAAATTCCACATCTCTTCCCGAAGTAGACGACCGTTTCCCGTCACTGGAATGTCGCTTCTATATATAATGAGTGGCAACCGCGGATCTGTCCTTCGTCATCTGTCATCCGAGCTCTGTTTGAGATGGGACAAAAAAATACTTTCCCTCTTATTAACTCCTTTAATCTGTTCTGATGGAGAAGTCGGAATTTAGCAGGACGATAGGGGCCTCGTCGGCCATCAGAAGGCAGTTAGATTTGATGCTGCAACACTGGATGATGGATGAACACTGTGAAAGTCTGTCGCAGACTTCATTACTGCTGTGATGAATGAAGGCAGACGCCAGCACCGCTATAAAAGCTGCACAACTTTATCGCTAAGTGTTTATTTCCAAAATTCCAAAAGATTTATGTAAGAAAAAGTTTCGCTGCCTGAAAGTCCTCAGTCAGTATTTTGTATTTACGCTAACAGGCTCTCACTTTCCTCCCCCGGTTCCCCGGTCAGGCCCGCAGAGCCCTGGCCGACAGACAGAAGGACCTGGAGCTGAAGACTCAGCAGCTAGAGATCAAACTCAGCAACAAGATTGAGGAGGACATCAAGAAGGCCCGCAGGAAATCCACGCAAGCAGGTCAGAGAAGGGGTCAAAGGTCAAACCACGGGGCACCGCGGGGTCACAGTCTCACTCAGGTGTTTGTTATTTAGGCAGGAATACGATACTAATGACTCTTTTAGGTGGGTTGGCAGGATGACCCACACAAATAAATAAAAGAAACTTTCATTGCAGGTTTTGCAGTTTTAGTCAGCGTGGCTCCATCATATTGGCCGATATCCAATAAAAGGTCAATATCGGTCGAGAACGACGAGATCGCTTTCATCCTAGTATGAAAAAACATGGTGGTACGTTACGTAACAGCATCTGGACTTTATCGTTCAACCTTTAAAAGTTGCCCCCCCCCCCCCCCAGATTTACGATTTCCCCTTATCAGAGGGTGAACAGCACTGGTCTGTGTCCCGGGGGTGGTGGGGGGGGGGGGGGGGTGGGGGGGTGGATGGGTGCTCCCCGTACAGCTACAAATAACATCAGCCGTGACATGTACCGTGATGATGGTTACCTACTGGACATTTAAGCCGTAGCCCCTCCAGCCCTTCTTCCCCCCCCCCCTCACCTAAAATAGGCCGTGAATCTAGAAGCTGTGTTTGTGTTTTTATATGAGTCATGGGGCTTTATCAGCACTCTCAGCCAGACAGGGGGAGTACAGAAACACTCTGCTCGGCTAGCCTGTGTTCACACCAGACCGGCAGAGAGGCGTGGGCTATCTGCACAGCCCTCCGGCAGGGGGGGGGGGGGGTTTGTTTGGCAGCAAGACACACACACACACACACATGCGTGGTCGAACCGCAACCGCTACTGCAGAAAATATCCGTCTTAACAAGTCATTTGATCTGTTATTGAGGCTTAAAGGCTTTAGGTTTTAGGAACGAAGCGCATTAAGTGTCATGTCGGTGATGCTCGGCGGAGGGATGTGCCTCACTCGGCCCCGTCTCCAGACGTTGACACAGGAAAATTCCTGAAAACAAATGAAACCGCACTGCAGCCAAGTGGAGTTATCTCACCCCACTGGCAGCATTTTTCACTAGAAAAATAAAGCTTTCAAGACTCAATATGAGACTAAATGGAAATGTTTTGCAGTGCGCATTCACACACAAAGTCGCTCTCTACTGAAAAATTGTTGAAGCACACACTCATGTTAGGAGGGTGGAAAAGCAGTAGGTCGTTTCATAAAAGGTTTAAAGAGGTTTGTGATTTGAGGAAAGTGACCGGTAAGAGTAAACAGATGTAGACCCTCCACTGAAGTGTGATGTCATGGCTCGACCAGACACACACACACACACACACACACACAGTTCTTGATCCTAACCTGCCCTGACTCTTAACACACACACGCACACACACACAGTCATCCCTCCTCCACGCCGCTTATGCAACCGGTGAGAAAACCAGCAGCAGTTGTTGACGGTGCTCAGGGTGTCTGGCTGCCAGGGATGACTCCGGTGTGAGGGAGGCAGAGAGGAGGCCGGAGCCAACCAGGCAAAACAAAAACGCAGCGATCGGGTCATAACAAAGACTAAAAAACAGGAGTACACACCGTTTACTCGTTTACGTGTCCTCCATGACGAGATCCGGGTTCCACCACATTTGATACTCGTCTATACTGTAGATGCTAAGGGCACAAGTGGGCATCTCGGGACCCCCCGGTGGTCCCCGGACCCCACTTTAGGAAACCACCGTCCCACGCTAGCCGCTTCACATGCAAACTCTGAACAGGAGAATCCCATCTTAATTTGGATTGAGATACGGCGGCAGATGTTAGGCAGCTGAAGACGATTCAGCATCATTAACCGAGGAGCAACGTGATCGACATCGTTTCCTCCCCGGTGATCTAATCTTCTACATGATTAGTGTCTGTTGTTGTTTTCGCCCCGCAGGATACAGACAGTCATTTTAATGGATGTCCAGATATCATATCTTGTATCATCGCTTATGGTCTTAAAATGAAATCCATATCCATCCAGTTAAGATTGTCTGGACTGTTCAGACTAATCATATGAGTCGTGATGAGTGAGGTAGAGGCTGCAGCACATCAGCGGTCGGTGAATAGTTTGATACTAGCTCCACCTACTGGACATATTGGGCAATAGCCATTTTATATGACATTTTATAACCAGAGCAACGTAGCGAGCAGGTAGGAGTTGGGCATCTTGCTGAAGGACACGTGGCTGTTGCAGAGATCGAACCTGTGTCCGTTGAACTACGGGACAGTCTGGCGGCCCAGCGAGTGCATGGGAAATTAGTGTCTCATTCAGGGTCCTAACAAGCTGTACTCCTGAACGACAGACACACTCTTGTTGCGAGTCTCATCGAGTGCGTAGCATCTCTGTAACCGCCTTGTTTTTACTCTCTCTTGACAGGAGACGAGCTGATGCGCTGCGTCGACCTCTACAACCAGTCCCAGTCCAAGTGGTTTGAGGAGATGGTCACCACCAGCCTGGTAAGAAACGCCGTCTTTTGATGAGCGTTGGTCTTTTGGTTCAGGTTTGATCCCCACAACGGCCGACACACGTGTCCTTGAGCAAGACGCTGAACCCCTACCTAGTTCTCTCCAAGATATATGCAATATACAGTACCAGTCAAATGTTTGGACACACTTACTCATAGAAAGGGTTTTTCTTTATTTTTTTTTACAATTTTCCACTATTTTAGAATAATAGTAAAGTCATCAAAACTGAAATAACACAAAAGGAATTATGCAGTGACCAAAAAAAATTAAAAAAAATCAAAACTATCATATATTTTACATTCTTCAAAGTAGAAACCCTTTGGCATTAACAAGCAAAGAAATTCCACAAATGAACTTTTAAAGGCCACAATCACTATGTGAGTGTTTAAAATGATGATTTAATCATTGTGGTTCAACATTCTCCACCTCTAAAGTCTAAATGAAAACTACTTGTTGGGGGTGCATTTCAATTGAATTAAAATGTAAGTTTTGAAAATAAATTCATACACAGGCATCAACTTCTCTATTTGTCTAAGAATATTTCAAGCATTTAAGCATCAAGCCTTTATATCAAAATGTCTTTAAGATCATGAGAAACAAAAACAGGTGTGTCCAAACTTTTGACCGGTACTGTATAACACATGAGAATATAGAGATATATACTGTATTAACTAGGATGGTTAGTATTCCTAAATTGTCATTGTTGAACACTAACCCTACTGCCTGTTCTGCTTAGTGTAGCCGGTGGTTCCCAATCCAGTCCTCAAATACCCCCCTGTCCTGGAGGTTTTAGCTGCAGCTCTACTCAGACACACCTGAACCAATTAGAAGCATCATGTTGTCATGATACCTTCATTGGTTCAGGTGTGCCTGAGTAAAGCTGGAGCTAAAACCTGGAAGATTGATTTGGTTTGATTCAGACACTGAAAACTGCCCCCCCCCCCCCCTCCCCCCCCTCAGGAGTTGGAGAGGTTGGAGGTGGAGCGGGTGGAGATGATCAGACAGCACCTGTGTCAGTACACCACCCTGCGGCACGAGACCGACATGTTCAACCAAAGTGTAAGTCAGATTTCAGTTCGCTACTACAGCTAACGACTACTGCAAAACTGTACAGAAAACATTTGGGATTTTGGACATTTTGTGGTTTGTTTGGCAGCTTGAGCTGAAAGAAACACTTTTTGGGAGATTGTTTTTTTTGGTCAATAAAGTGATAGTAGGCTCCATAAATAAACCTGGCTACTTCAGCTATATTGCATTAATGAGTTTTGATTTTTAAAATGTATGAATCTACAGTCCATATAATCAAAAAACACTAGCAACGTTTTATTGCTAAAAGGTCACGTCTTACTTTGGATAATGCTAGCCACCTATCATCACTCAACATAGTGCATGCTAATGTGTTAGCATAGCGGAGCAAGCTCTACTGCAGACACACGGATGATTTTGGTGTTCTCATCACTTCACAGGTAAGTTGATAAACAGGCCAAACTCATTCGTGCCTACTATAATCTATGCCAAGAAATGTAGTGTTTCATGACTGTACAACTACTAACTTTTATTGCACTCTATTGAGCTATTGACTGTTCCATCTTATATAAGTTGCAGCAGTTTGTCATGAGTTTTATCTTGCTGTTAGTGTATATGATGTGTTTTAACTGCAAATCTTGTCTGGAAGCCAGATTTCCCTATGTGACAATAAAGTTTGATTGAAAGAGTTTAATTGAAACTAACACCACCACCACTGCACCAGTAGAGGGAGCCCAAGAGTCGCTTTACAAAGGCTCAGCATGCTAGGAGATGTGTTTTTTTATGCACATCTAAAATCTCTTCACATAGATGTACAATAGGTGTGGCTAACATGGGCAGTTGTCTGTTGCCGCTTTGATTCACTGATGAAATGTTTTCGTCATGAAAAGAGAGCCAGGATGATCGTAATCAAAGTAGAATAAATCCAAGGTATGCAACCGCTGCATCGCATCTGCAAAGGCACGATGCAGCGGAAGCAGATTCTCATTTATCATCCACACTGAGGCAAACAAAAGACATGTTTTGTGTTTTTTTTTCCCCCCCCACACAACTGATTGCTGTTTCTTGTTTGTCCAGACGATGGAGCCGGTGGACCAGCTCCTGCAGAGCGTCGACCCGGCCAAAGACAGAGAGCTCTGGGTCCGGGACCACAAGACTGGAGAAATCAGGCCTGTGGACGTTGAGATCTGACCTCACTACAGTCTGAAGGCTATGCACGCTTTTACTCAGAGGCAACGCGCCTGACGGTTGGATGGTGGATTACATCTCTTTGGGCTTTGAACTCATCAGTTCCCCCCCCCCCCCCCCAGATCCCCCAGACTCCTAACACACCTGAGGAACAATCATCGCCCACTGACTCTTCACACCTCAGCAGCGATCTGCCTGCGTCTTACAGGACGGCTGCTGAGAGTAACGACAGTATTTGAGGGATGAATTCAGATGTCACATAATTCAACACGGCGGGTCGTGAGTCTTTCGTTATGCAACCTGATGCCCAGCTAAGTTGGCACAATGCACAAGAAAATGAAAACGGTGAGAGCCCGAACTCTGTGCCAGCGGACACTCGGGCGAGGCGAAGCACCGACGACAATGAACATTTCAGACTTGTAAATATTGAATAGCTTTATGTTTGTGCGGCGCCACAAAGCTGCTGTTTGCGCGCTTTTGCTCTGTAATTCTCCTAAGTCAGTCGTGTATAGACACACTCGGACTTCATAACTGTAAAATTGTTGGCAAAATGATTTAACGGATCCTGCTCATGAATCAGCAAAATGCATTCTGACTGTAGAGTATTCTATTACCGTCTATCACAATAAGGCAAAAATATTACAATACTAGTATACACTATGTGCAGTTATTGTTGAAGATTCTGCATGCTAAAATTACAAATAAGTAAATATTTGCTCATTCATCACATCTCTGGAAAAAAAAGACCTTGCCTTCCCATCATTCCTATGAGAATTATTAATTAGCCAATTGCACTTTATACCCACATGGTTTTTATTGAATATACTGTAGGTTGTTTTCAACATGGATCGTGTGCTTAGGAGAAAGTCAACTAATTTGAACTTACTTGTTATGCTTCTTTTAATCGCTATTGGGAGTGAAAGTGTTTTTGGTTGTGTTCAGGCGTGTTTGACAAAAGAGGATTCCTGATGTAAATACAGAGATGTGTGATTTTTGAATGAAGGATGTAAAATAGTGGAATCTTCAACAAGTTGGTACAGATAATATATGAAATTAATTCCACGCAATGTGTTTTTTCTTAAATATCCAAAATAGCATCTTATGTTTCTTTTTAACGTTTTCCAATACAACATAACTGGATGATTAGACAAGACCGTGAAATATATGATCGAAGAACTGAATGAAAAAAGTTTTTATTTCTTTAAAAAAAAACACATTTTCACATTCAACAATAAAATGGTTTGGTCAAGCCTTGTTACCGTTTTTGGAAATGAGAAGAAAGACGTGGTTAAAAGTTCAGCAAAGTGATAAAGTTTGATCGTATAAAATTATTTAGGTAGAATACATTGTGATTGCATTTCATATTAATAAACTAAATAACCCACCTACAAATGATGGCACTTTGTTGCATACTTTTAGTTGGCCATACACATTCAAGGCACAAATAAAGTGGGAATTTAGAACACTTTTTTGCATAACCAGGTTTTCATATTCAATCTATTTTAAATACAAATAATACATTATGATTTGGATATAAAATTGTGCTGAGTGTTTGAGTGATGATCTTAAAGACGTAGATGCATTTCAATGTAATGGGAATGTACAGTACACTCGAACTCTCTGTGATTTGAAACTACACACCACGTTTCATCGCTTCAAATGAGACCAGAGCTAAAAATGGCACAGCACCTGTGAGAATCTCAGCCGCGTTGTGGTTTTCGGATCCACGTGTTTTTCTACTCGATCATGAGTTTCTTGAGGGAGTTGAGATACGCCGGGATGAGGGAGCTGACGGACTCGTTGTCGTCGTTGAGGATCTTCTCCCCTCTGCCCTCCGACCCCACAGAGCTGGGTGACCTGACCAGCCCGGGGTAGGGCGTGCTGTAACCCTGGGGGGAAAAAACAAAGGTAATCGCAAATGTCCTAGAGGGACGGGACTAAGACGTGTTTGGGAAACCCAGAGAGAATTATCGGCCGATGTGTCATGTAAGTATGCCAGAAGAACAGCAGGTTGGTAAACTAATGTTATGTGTGAACGAGCATTGTTCACAGGACTCACGGAGGAATATCCTTTCCCAAAGCTGCCTCGGTTCTTGGTCCTGATCTTGGTGAGCGCTGACTCGGCGATGTCCGCCCGCTCCTCTGCATCGTCCAGCTCGTGGACGGTCTTCCTGTATTTGGCCAGGTTCATGTTGGCTTGCTCCTCCTGCGGTCGGGGCGGCGTGTACGTGATGGGAAACAAGAGAGGGTGAAGGTTAAGAAAAGGCTTTCTAGGAAGGACACAACCAGTGATGTACTGGTGAATTAAAACAGGTGGGTGAGCTCTGATCATAAGATTTCCAGAACTAATGCTTTCTTTGCCCCATTAAAACCCCGTTTTCATACTGCTTACTATGATGAATTTATTTGATGAAGATCTACGTCAGCCTGAAAAGGAGGGTAAACTACATCCCCGGACCATCAAGTGAAAGTACGAAAGGTTACGCACGGCCTCTTCCACTTGTCTCTTGTAGGCCTTCATCTTGTTCTGCAGCCTCTCCACCAGCTCCTGCATGCGCTGCTGGTTCTTCTGGTCCTCTTCCGACTGGAACAGCAGCTCCTTCAGGCGACGCTCGTTCTTCCGCAGCGTCTTCACCGTCTCGGCGTGGCGCTTCTGCTCCGAGTCCAACTCAAGCTCCAGCTCCTTCACCTGCAAAGAGAAGAGGTACCTCATCACACTATAGTTCCTGTGTTTATTTTGTCCTTTAGAAGTCATTTCTTCTATTATTTAGTCTCAAAATCTTTTAAAAATAATTTCCCTTGTTTCTAATGCAAATCAACTTGAATTGTCTTAACTCTGTAGCTCTCTACACTAACAATAGTTCCAAAACGTTACAGCTAATGTTAGGCTAGTGTTACACTATATGACCAAAAGTCAGTGGACACCCCTACTAGTTATTGAGTTGAGGTGATTCAGGCACCCTGTTTTTCAGGGTTTGGGCTTGGCCCCTTAGTTCCAGTGAAAGGGTAATCTTAATGCTACAGGATACCAAGACATTTTAGCCAATTGGGCACTTCCAACTTTGTGGCAACAGTTTGGGGAAGGCCCTTGCACAGAGCCCTGACCTCAACGCCACTGAACACCTTTGGGAGGAATTAGGACGCCGATTGCGAGCCAGGCCTTCTCGTCCAACATCACTGCCTGACCTCACAGATGCTCTTTTGGCTGAATGGGCACAAATTCCCACAGACACAAAAGCTTGTGGAAATCCTTCCCAGAAGAGTGGCGGCTGTTATAGCCGCAAAGGGTCCAACTGCATATTAATGCCCATGGTTTTAGAATGGGATGTCCAGCAAGTTCATATAGGTGTGATGGTCAGGTGTCCACTGACTTTTGGCCATATAGTGTACATTTCCTCACTGTAGAAATGTAATGTTAGCTGACAGGGTGTGTGGTTGAAGCACTGTCAGCCTGGTAGTGATTTAACCGTGTGTTTGTCTTGTGTTCGTTGCGCATCTGCTGTTGTAATTACGGGCAGCGTTGGCCCAAAGACAGTTGAGCAACGCCATCTAAATAAAAAATGGAGCCAGACTCAAACTGTTTATTATTGTTCTTCATATGATGAGAATTAATTGCAAAAGATATGTCCCTGTTCACTGGCTGCAGTTGTCCAGTTATCCTTAGTTGGCCGGTTTGGGATGCAGGGAGAACCAGCCTGATTCTCTCCATCCAGCAAACCCACTCCCCCCCTCCGGCTGTGGGCAGAGGTATAAACCGAATCTGTGCTCGTTTACTCTTCCCAAGTTCCTGGATGTGTGTCACAGAGAAATTAATCTGAAGACCTACTGAGACCTATGCAATTCAAATAACTAATTCAATTCCTGGTGGCACTAATCTCAGTCCATACTGCTTCTCTACCCTCTAGGCTACTGGGTGGGTGTGTGTGTACCTTTCCCTCCAATTTCTGGATGATCTTCTTGCCCCCTTTGAGAGCCATCTGCTCGGCCTCGTCCAGCCTGCTGCTCATGTCTTTTATTTGGGCCTCCAGGCCTTTCTTCACCCTCTCCAAGTGGAGCGTGTGCTCCTGCTCCAGACGCAACTCCTCCGCCACTCGTGCTGACTGCAGACACAGAGGGGATGTACTATCAGTCAGGTATCAATTAGTCCATTCGTTTACAAATTAACTTCTTGTAGCGGTATATATTGCTCGGTCATTACAAGTAATATCTCTGTGCATCTGTCTCACCTCACAGCTGGCCTTCTTTGCCTTGTCTGTGGATCCCCTCAACTCGTTCTGCAGCTCCTCGTGCTCTTGCTGCAGAGCCTGGAGATCCACCTCCAGCTTCCTCCTCCCACTTAGAGCTGACTGGAACTGATGTGAGAGATGTGGGAGGAAAGACAGTTAGCAGGTAGCTGATATATGTTCACCTGTTGACCGTCTAGAGCAGGGGTCACCAATCTTATCCAGAAAGGGCCACAGTGGGTGCAGGCTTTTGTTCCTGACCTGATTCTACTAACCGACCACTAGAGTCCCTGCTAAGGACCTTGATGGGTAGAATCAGGTGTGCTACTGCTAGCTTGGAACAAAAGCACCCACTTTGGACCTTTCTGGATAAGCTGGATAGCATGAGACTCTCAGTCTCAGGGGTCGTGGGTTCGATCCCCACATAGTGTTAACTATCACCTTTGTAAGTCGCTTTGAATAAAAGCGTCTGCTAAGTGAACGTAATGGATGAGATTGGTGACCCCTGGTCTAGAGTATTTTCAGTCATTTAACTGACGTCCTCATCCAGGGCAATTTAGAGTGAGTGCAACAGACTAAGCAATTCCTGCATCACCAAATTGCAAGCAGCCAAAACTAAGGGCTCCTGTGCCCACAGAGTGATCAATAGATACTGTGCCACTAACATAACTCACAGCAATTTCATTTTGATATAAATAAATGACGGATTACCACTTTAAGTAAAGTGAACAGTAATGTGACAAGTCAGTCAAACGCTGCAGCGAAGAGAGCAAACATCACCTGGTTGTTGAGGTCGCTGTACTTCTCGTTGGCCTCCTGCATGTCCGTCTCCAGGGCCTTGCGGGCCCTCTCGGTGTTCTCCAGGGCAGCGCGTGTCTCCCCGCCCTCGCTGACCAACAGGAGGCAGCGTCGTTCCACCGCTGCCTGCTCCTCCCTGCGCTCCTCGTGGCTCCGCACCTCCTCCTCCAGTTGAGCCTGCAGGTCCTGGGACAGGGGGAGAAGCCAAATATTCAGTCATTGGCTGGTTCTATCTCCTCTTACCCCTTGCCTTTTTCACTGGGCATCAGTCAAACGTTACTTAGCCAGAAACACTGTGGTTCCTTGGCTCTGCCCGCTGAGGTTTAACCAATGAGATTAGTTCTGCCTCCAGAGCAGCTCTACCTCTGAGAAATATTTGTGTAACTAAAATGCCAATCTGCGTTCAGGGACACTGACAATGATTCTGCCTAAAACAGCAGTAGAGCAACAGTTCCCAAAGGCTTCCATGTCAAGCCCCAACAAATAGATACACATTAGATACACAAGATTTGTGTCGTGGATATAATATAATTCCTCATTTGGCTGGGGTTTGGGGACTGCTGCTGTAGAGAAATATACACACTCTAACCGAACCTTGATCTGCTGCTGCATCTTCTTGCCCGTCTTGCTGAGCTCTGCGTTGTTCTTGGTGAGCAGGTCAACCTGAAGCTCCAGCTCATTGATGTCGGCCTCCAGTTTCTTCTTCAGCTTCAGCCCCTCGGCTCGGCCTTTCACCTCCACATCCAGACTGGCCTGCAACGACTCCAGCGCCCTCTGGTGGCTTTTTCTGGGAGAGGGAGGAGAGGAGTTTGAAAGATGCACTAAGATGCATGTTAAATACAGCGAGGCTGCGTTTGCAGAGCCTTCAAAACAGTTTGAGACGGATATTTCCTGTAAAGGTAATCTAGCATGATTTTGTGAAAGGAATAAAGGGAGATGGAGGAGAGGGTGAAAAATAATTACATTAGAGTATCAAAGAGTACTAGTCGTAGATGAGGAAATTGACAATGGGTTAAGTAGAGGAAGTTGAGGTACCTGGCAGCTTCAGTCTCTTCCTCCTTCTCCTGAAGTCTACGCTCCAGGTCTCCTTTAGCCTGAGACAACTCCAGCTGCAGCCTCAACACCTTGGTCTCCTCAGCCTGGGAAACCAGGGATGGGGAAGGAGGAAGAAGAGGAACAAATAAACCAACAAACTCAGTCTCTTCATCACACATGCAGGGGGAGGGAGTCGTTAAACGCAATGGAAGCTGGCATAAGGGGAACCAAGAGGGAAATTCTGTTGCAAGAAGGTGACATGGGCAGCTAACGGGTAGAGGTTACGCACCTCCAAGGCAGGCCTCGGACTCCTCCAGCGAGGCCTGCAGCTCTTCTTTCTCCATCTCGATCTTCTTCTTTGCTTTCTGGAGCTCGTGGACACTCTTCCCTCCGTCTGACAGCTGGTCTGTGAGGTCGGTGATCTCCTCTGTCAGAGGGAGGGAGGCCAAAGTAAGACCAACTGAAAGCATTTTCACTATTGCTATCATACCGTTGGCTGAGAGTCTCCATGTGTGGAGACTCCACACCGATTATATTCTAATGGATGTCATATGGTCAAACACCATTCCTCTAAGGGCCCTTGGACGATCAAACCTGTGTGAAACCCTCATACCCTGGTAGGCCTTGTTCTCCCTGCGCAGGGCCTCTAGCTGCTCCAGAGCCTCCTCGTGGGCTGTCTTGAGTTTGAAGAGCTCGGTGGCGTGCTGCCTGCTCTCCTTCTGGCAGCTCTCCACCTCCGCCACCAGCTCCTCGCATTTCTGCTTCCAGTCTCCGAGCTGCTTCTCCAGGACCCGCTGCTTCTTATCGAGAGCCTGGCCGCAGCTGCTGGCCTGGAGAGGGGGAGATATGGTGCGGGACAATGTACCAATTGATCATCGTTGCAGGAACCCAGATCCCTGTGGGGTGTTTCCAGCACCTCGAAGAATTGAGGCTGTTCCGAAGACAAAAAGGGAGTCCTACCTGGTACTTGCAAGGTGTACCTAATAAAATGGATGTTTTAGATTGATACATGTCAATCAGGAGAGGAGTGATGCCAACAGACGTGTGATTTCTCCTCTACTCTACCTTCTCCAGGTCCATGCAGAGCTCCTCCACCTCCCCCTGCAGCCTCTGCCTGGTCTTCTCCAGAGAGGAACACTTGGCCTGGGTGGCTTCCACGGCCTCCTCGGCCTCCTGCAGCCGAGACGCCAGCTTCTTCCTGCAGCACACACACATTGATTGGCTCACTGAGATACATAAAAAAAAATAGAAATACTGTATTGCACTGTGGATGTGTTCTACACTGCAAATGTCTATCTTAACAAGTCATATAGGCTAGAATTGAGTCTTAAAATCTGCCAGTAGGGGGAGGTCATTTCATTTGTTTGCAATGCAGTTTTACCCTTTTCAAGGATAATATCTTGAAATAAGGTAGATCACCCTGCTAGTATCAAGACACAATGACCTTTTATTCAAGCAAATTCTTGAAAAAAGTTGATTTGCATTGAAAACAAGTGATATTATCTTACCCCTTTGGCAGATTTTTTCCACTTTTGCCAAGAAAAATAAGCTTTTCAGACTCCATACTAGATAGAATGACCGGTTAAAGATGGACATTTTCAGCGCACAGAAGTTGAATGCAGGTTTTCCCTGACAACATGGGTTGAGTCAACCTGCCCAGAGAAACCGCTGCTCCACCAATGGAGCGTTTCATTGTCACAATGAATGCAATTCTCTGAGAAACACTGCTGCACGTACAGTCAGGAGCTTTAATCCCTTCTCTTTTTAATATAGTTATTTTATGCCTTAACTGAAAAGCACTTTGTAAACTCTGCTTTTGACATAAATGCTATATAAATAAAGTTTATATTATTATTATTGCCCCCGGCTTACTTGGCCTCCTCCAGCTCGTCTCCGTGCTGTATGGCATCGGCCTCGTGTTTGCTCCTCCAGTGCGTCACCTCGCTGTTGAGTTTGGAGACGAGGCGCTGCAGCTCCAGCTTGCTCTCCTGCTCCTCCTCCAGCTGCTCCTTCAGCACCTCGCACTCCTGCCGCACGGTGCTCAGGCTGCTGCTGACCGCCTGCTTGCACTGGTGAAGACGGGAAACACTCAGTAGTGAACGCCTGAATATGTGACCCAGTCTACTACGGCAGATATATTTGTGTTTGTTGTTCACGGGTTATTATATCTTTGCATTTAGAACTTTTACCATTGTTTACCTTTACTTTATATTTTTGTTGTTTTGGTTTGAGGACACCAGCTTCTAACGCTACAAAACAACTTATTTTCACCACTACGCACACAGTGGCAGGAGTGCACTCAATTCTGGATTCCATTAGATGTTGTGAGGACAGGGTCTCACACTAACCAGCCATAGGAAAGATTAATGTTTTTTTTAATTAATGTTAATGTTAATTAATTAATTTTTTATGAAACTCTAAACTTTAAATAAATATATGCATGATTATTTTCAGTGAATCTCTTAGTTAGAGCAACACTGTGCCAGTGAAGTAGCAGTAGCCTATTTATAAACTTGCCTTTGCCCACTAAACAAAATAAATAAATTGACCAAGGTACCAGTCTAGGGTCTGGCACCAACTAGCCTGTCTCCTGTGGCGGTGGTAGCCTAGAGGTTAGAGATACAGGCTTGTGGCTTCAAACCACCAGACTAGCTGGGAAAAATGTGGGTAAGCAAAGTGAATGTGAGGTAATGCTCAAGGGCAGCGGCGGTAGTTGTTGAGCGAGGGAAGAGCAAGGCACTAAACCCACAGTTGTTCCAGTGGAGCTGCTCAGTGTCCAACAGGAGAAGACTACGGTCGTACTGGGCAGCTCCCAGTGTGTGTATGCGTGTGTATGTGTGTATGCGTGCTCAGTCAACTTTCCCTGGATAAATAAAGATTTTAAAAAACAACACAATTTTCACCATGTATACTGAATAAAAGGGGTCAATAAAGTGAGGCTCCCCGCAAAATTAAATGAGCCTGCGGTTGTCCTGTTTGGTCATCTGATCTCACGTCTACAATATTGAAAAATCATTTCATTTTGAGTTCTGTTCATACACACCCACCTTGACCTCCTCATCCAGTTGTTTCTTCAGTTCTTCGTGTTGGGACTGGACCAGCGTCTTGGAGCGGCTCAGCTGGCTGGCTCTGCTCTCGGCCTCCTCCAACTGTCTGCTCAGGTCCGAGTTATCGGCTGCCGGGACACGAGAAAACATCCACACCGATGACGCAGTGACACGCGTGGACATTCTGTAGCATGCATTGTTCATTTTTGTAATTTCCTCTGTTTGATTACAAGTGAAGATGGGGATTACATCATGTACATTATAGCTACTCATAACTCAGATTTTTATGGAAAAACATTTTCCGCGGGTCGGAGAGACATCTGAGGCCATTGCGCAAGCCCTGGGTAGCTTCTAGTGAACAGACTGTAAATGATTCCTTTTCCAGTAAGTGATCAATCAAACCGTGTCTGCTTTCCCTTTGCTCTGGCTGGACAAATACGCAGGGCTTGAGGCCGTTTGAAACAAACTACAAGTCATGTTATTAGATCTGATGGGTTACAACTGAAAATCTCTCTCTCTCTAAAATTGAAACAGGGCTGGATGACGGAGGCGTTTGGCAACACGCAGAAGATATTTGCTCGAACTAACTGGGTCTAAAGACTGACTGCAACTGCTTGATAACATCCAAGCACGAGCATCTAACCTGTGAGTCTGTTCTTGGCCACGTTGACCTCCGTGAGCGCCCTCTGCAGGTCGTCTCCCCTGTTGTGGGCCTCTGACAGCTGCTCCTCCAGCTTCTTCAGCTGGCTGTCTGTGGATGCCTGCAGTGTAATGATATACGATGATGTTACAGCAGTGGTTCTCAAGCTGTGGGTAAGCACGCCCCCTGAGGTCATAACGCCTTTTTCTTGAAATACTGAAATATCTGAATATCCAATAGTGAGTCAAGTAAAAAGAAGAGAGGGGGACGTAAGAATTTGGTTCACCATTCTTGGTAATATATACTCATCTCTAGTATATACATACAAGAAAAGATCGCTACGTTCTTGATATTTAGAGGTTGCGTAACCCCATAGCATTATTTCGAGTCAAAGTTGACCCAGTTGACCAGTGGCTCTCTCGAACCTTGGCTTTCTGCAGCGTGTCCAGGGATGCGGCCAGGTCCTCCACCTCCATCCTCAGGTTCTGTTTCTCCTTCTCCAGTTTGGCCCTGGTCCGCTGCAGACTCTCGCACTGCTCGCCCAGCTCAGCCATGGCGTCGCTGTGCCGCTTCCTCAGCGACACGGCCAGGGCCTCCGACTGGACCGAGGTCTCCTCCAGGTCCCGCCTCAGGCGCTGGAGCTCCGCCTCTCGCTTCTTGTTCACCTCCATCTGTCGATCACACGCAGGTTTGTTGGCTACTTCACCGTGTTATGACACATAAACAATAAACTTTTTTATAACTTATTGTTTTTTTGTTGTGTGTGTGTGTGTGTGGTTTACCTGCGAGGCCGTGACACCTCCGGCCTCTTCCAGTCGGTCAGTGAGATCATCCAGTTCTCTGGTCAGATCTGCTCTCTGCTTCTCCACCTGCCAACCACAAGGGAATTCAATCCCACCGCCAGTTCCAAATAATAGAAGTTACGTAACGATGACGTAAAGATCCTAAACAGTCCCTCAACCCCAAGTGGTTCTCTGTCCATGCACAGAGACTGACAGCTGAAGTGATCTCTCGGCATGTAGCCAATCAGAGCACTGCAGGGGCTAGCTCCTGTCACACAGTGCAAATACGATCTATTCCGGCGTGTGTTATCCAATGCTCTGTCCGGGTTAGATATGATGATTGTCTATGGGAAGACTTTAACCTGAACTTACAGTACCAGTCAAAAGTTTGGACACACTTACTCATAGAAAGGGTTTTTCTTTATTTTTACAATTTTCCACTATTTTAGAATAATAGTAAAGTCATCAAAACTGTGAAATAACACAAAATGAATTATGCAGTGACCAAAAAAACCCCCCCAAAAACCAAAACTATCTTATATTTTAGATTCTTCAAAGTAGAAACCCTTTGGCATTAACAAGCAAAGAAATTCCACAAATGAACTTTTAAAGGCCACAATCACTATGTGAGTGTTTAAAATGATGATTTAATCATTGTGGTTCAACATTCTCCACCTCTAAAGTCTAAATGAAAACTACTTGTTGGGGGTGCATTTCAATTTAATTAAAATGTAAGTTTTGAAAATAAATTCATACACAGACATCAACTTCTCTATTTGTCTAAGAACATTTCGAGCATTTAAGCATCAAGCCTTTATATCAAAATGTCTTTAAGATCATGAGAAACAAAAACAGGTGTGTCCAAACTTTTGACCGGTACTGCACATCAATTTATATAATTTATTGATGCAAGAAACACAATTTGCTGCAGCTCCAGAAACACCGCTCTCTGAATGACAGTCAGGATCCTCCGGGAAAACCACGCGAGGCGTTCTCACGCTCCGACGCGGTGAGGCACACATGGAGAGGTTTTATCAGCCTGTAATACCGGGCCATTAAACGCACAAAACAGCCAGCGCTCTGCCCAGTTAAAAGCACTTGTTGTTTTTACATCAATCTTTTACAGCTGTTTTACAGACAGCCGTAGATGTTGAGACTGGTCTGTAAAAGCTGGAGTCTCGGGCCTCCCTGATAGCGGCAATGAGCCGGTCGTCAACGCACCTCAGGCGAAACAAGTGAAAACAGATGATCCACCCTCCCCGACTTACTCTCCAAAACCCATCGAGAGGGAGAGTGCTTTTATAATAATAATCCCTGACATTTTCATATAAATAAAATGTCTGCTTTGATACTTTCTATCGCCGATTGATATCGCAGAGTGATCCAGCTGCTGTCCGGTTCACGAAAGCTTTTCTGCGGGCTGTTCTGAACACCCGGCGTCCTTAAAACTCCTCTGCTGTACAGGAAGTGATGCGTTCTACAGTCTCCAAGTTTGTTGGGAACAACAAGAAAGAAGACCTGGGTGGTTAACGCGGGGCAGCGACAGCCACCGTGGCTGCAACAGACAAAAGAGAAGAGTGGCGCCTACAGAACCTCACCAAGAGAAGAAAATCCACCCATCCAATCACAGCGCTGGTAACAGTTTGATTGACAGGCCATCTCTGGGAAGTGCAGTGCAGAAACACTACAGAGAGCACCAAAAAAAACACAAGAATCTTACTGAAAACCACTTTAAAGATACACCCTTCAACCTGACACCCCCGGTCTCTGTGAGGGGTCAACGCAGAGCACTCAGCTCACTCAACGCTCTCCTCCACACCACTGATTGAGTCAACAGCTCCTCTGGATCAGCTCCACCCGACACCGCTCGCATGTTAACAGCAGGTTAATGCGGTGGAGGGAGATGCGTCTGTGTGTGTGTGTGTACGAGTGAGGGAGTAGGAGTGTGCACACACACACACACACACACACACACACACACACACACGCCAGTGTATGTTTGCATGTGTGTTTCTTAGTGTTATACTGACATCCGACTGATTATTAAATATCAGACATCAGCCGATCATCCACCTCTAATATGATGGATGGTCTTATTGTCTGTGTGCATTTTATTTCTTCATTTAATTGTTTTTGTAGATGACTTCTTTATGTGTTGTGTTCAAGGCCCGTTGTATCACAGAGTTTCCCTGACCTCACCTTGCCTCAAAGAGCAGCTAACCCTCAAAGGACTTCATTACTCTGCGTTTCAACAGAGAGTTTTTTAGTGTCCCAAGACGCTGTTTCAGAAGCTCTTCCACGCAGACAAGAATACATCCTGGGGGGGAAACGATCACATTTAGTTCAATATCGGAATATCAGCTGAACTAAAACGGTATCGGCCTTCAAAAATCGGTTGAACCCCCGGCGCTTTTATACGCCGGCAGAGTGTGACGGCACAAAAGCTTTGTGCCCGAGTGAGCGTGTGTGTTAAGAGACCGGCCGGCATTCCACCCGGGAGAGGATCCCATGGAAAACAGTGCCGTCTGTCAGCCTCTATCTCCTGATGCTATCTCCCGGTGCGACCCGAGGAGCGAGGGGGGGGGGCACTAACAATAGAGCGCCTGTCTGCAGCGCTGGTATGTTGTACCTGAGCTCCTCCGAAGACACCAGTCTGCCGAACAGATAAAGGCCCGGCGTGTCCCTGCCTGTCTCTCTCGCCGAAAGGTAGAGGCTGGAGGCCGTGGGTGGGTGGGTGGGTGGGTGGGGTGGGGGGACCGAGCACCACTGGGAATACCACCCAGAGAGGGGGGTGCGCAAAACACACCCTCGGGCCCGCCGTCACTCTATTCAACACTCTGAAATATGCGCCTTTTCCACGTCTGCGTCTACTTTACTGCGACATGGAAACGGCAGTCAGTCTCAAGACCGGGGGCCTCGGCGTCCTAAACACACACACACGTCCTTTAAGTGGGTCTGAAACAACACGCGGTCGTCAAAGCGCCCGCCTTGGCAGATTAGTTTCATGTGAACCAGACCAGACCAGACCAGGCCCGGCTCGGCTCGGCTCTAAGCTGTTTTCGCGTCGCAAAGAAAAAACGTCTCAGCAACTTTTTTTTTTTCCCGAAGCCGGGGTCCCTTTCCGTTACGCTTCCAGGGGATACGAGGCGAAGGGGATTACAAGAACCAGAAGGTGTGCTGGTGTGTGTGTGTGTGTGTGTGTGCAAAGAGAGATTGGGAAATAAGAATATTTAAAAAAGAGGGAAAAAGGATGTGGGGGCTCCCTCTCCGCCTCTGGGGTTGCCCTGTATCTTAATCAGAAACACAAGGTCCCGCCCCCCCCAGTTTATTATCACAGGTGCAGATAGTTTGGAGTGACCAGGGGCGCTGCACCAACCGGCGGACCCCAGCAACTGGCAGCAGATCAGCAATCTGACCTCCGTTTCTTTTTCTCTCTCTCTCTCTCTCCACATCCCTCACTCCGGTTTCCCTTCCCTCTCTCTCTCTCTCTCTCTCTCTCGTCCCAGAGCTCCTCGGCCTCACCCTTAACTCCCCCGCAGCCTGACTAGAGCGACTCAAGGCTTATCTTTGGCTCCATTTGTTTGGGGGGGAGTCGTCCCTGCGCTACGGTATGCGGTGCCTACAGCTCCGGGAGGTGTACTGTACCTTGGCTCTCATGGCCCTCTCCGCTTCCAGCTCCTCCTCCAGCTCCTCGATGCGGGCCTGCAAAAAAAAAAAAGAAAAAAAAAGAGATGAGATGAGATGGCGACACGGTAATCATTTCTCTCGGTTCGTGAACTGCAAATAAATAACATCGCTTTCGCTGAAATCAGTCGCTATCTTCAGGGATGCGTGTTGGCCCCCGTGTCGTTCGGACGCGGGACAAGTGGGGCGTCACCTCTCCCAAGATTGTTGTGCTATTTCAGGGCGGCAGTAGTGCGGTGAGGCCGTCTCATACACTCTTTGGCTTTGGCACGCCGCTGGCTTTTTTTCCTCAGGTAGCAATTTAGAGCAAGAATGTCTGTAGCCACCCTCATTATCTGTATCCTGACCCAGGGCTGCTGGGGCTGCTGGGGCTGCTGGAGCCGCTGGGGCCGCTGGGGTCGGTCAGCAGGAAAGACAAAAAAGCAGCGATGCCATTTTCATTACATTTCTAGGAACTCTTTTTTTCTTGCTTTTACATTCCTGGCTGAAATGCAGCATCAAGGTCTGGATATCCACACAGAAATATACATGTAAAAACAAATCAAGCGGTTCTTGAACATGTTTCAGACCCGAATGAGGAAATTCACTCTTCTCTGATTCTGCTGCTGAAACTGAGTCGGACAATGATGAGAATTAGTTGGTGGGAATCGTGTGGGAAGTCATGTGGGAATCTGCCAGAAACACCCATCCTGGGTCCCTAACACTACATGATACTGCACAATATCACCATCTGTGTGGTGTCTACTAGAACATCGTATTCACAGCGTGATTAAATAAACTATCATATTCTAACCTTTTAAAAACAGGAACAGCAGACACCCCTCCCACCCCCCCCTACCCCCCATCTCCAACTCAACCCATTCAAGCTAAAGCCACCTTTTTTGTCCTCTTGACGTGAATTTATTCGCTCCGTGTCGTGTCATGTTCTGGCGCTATCTCCGGCCCTATCGTGTCTCGGTGTCAGGAAGTGTGTCTGACAAGGCGTGTAGCCCCGGGCCGCTCACAGTAACAGCACCTACCCCTCACTGATGTGGTGAGGCTGCCTAGCACAGCTACACGGCGAGCACAGAGAGAGCTCCACAAACTCAAAAAACAACAAAATAAATACACACACACACACATCTTGCACACACACACCGTCTTTGATTCAGTAAGCATTTAACAGTTCATCAAGGAAAGTGGAACTAAGCACCTTTAAAATGCCCCCTAGGTGTGCTCAGATGTCTAAACGGGCTAAAACAAACAGGCAACAAACTTTTTTCTTTTTTTTTTCCCAACAGTTTCAATAGTAACACACAAAAAGACAAAGATGACAAAAAGAGTGAGAGTGAAATCAAATCGGGAAAAACTCACATGCCAGCGTAAGACCTCTGCGGAGAGAACAGCCATGGTGAGGCAGCAGCAGCCCGACTGACTGACTGACTGACTGTCCCACACACACACACACACACACACACACACACACACGCTCAAACACACACACACACACACACAAACACACACGCTGTTTCACTGTGTTGATCCCCTCAGGCATTTTACTGTCCACACCCCCTTGTGCATGCACAGCCTCTCTGTCTTTTCCAGCACACACACACACACACACACACACACCCGGTTCCCCACTCACATATCTGTTTCTTGTTAGATTTCCACTTTCCAAACAGCCTCAAACCAGCCTCAAAATAAATATTGTGGCAGTAATACAATTGCAGGAAACTAACTCACTAACAGCGTTAAGATGCTTCACATTAAAAGCCTTGATGAGCACAATTGGGGACACAGACGACACTTTACTGACTCATAAACTCACTTTTGCACATTTTTACATCAAACCTACTGTGTGCCCGGTGATCCTAATATACCTTTTTCCCCCTATTATTTTCATCTCTTGAGCATTCTGGGAATCAGGCGGGGAGGGAAATAACAAAATTAGCCCATCGTTGCAGAGAATCGTTGGAGGGGTTTGATCTCCATAATTGTATGTGCTTAAAGTTTTAGCTAGCTTTTTTTTCCGCTGCACTCTGAAACCATAATAATTGTCCATAAATTGCAATCAGATGTTTTGCCTCGTAGCCGATGTCTCCTCGTCGGGGTCTGAGGGGATACTCGGCGGCGTGGGCAGCTATATCCTGCAAGCCCCGCCCCCTCCCCCCCCCGCCCCCCCCCTCGCAGAAACAAGAGCACGGGCCAAACACAGCTCGGGCCCTGCGCATCAAACACGGATCTCTTCGGGACCCCCCGTCGACGCGATCCCACCATACTGTCCGCATATGCCGGGGATAATTCGGGACTCTCTTCCCCTTTGCAACGGTGCTTTGGAATCTGAAAGCCTTTGTTCTTTTAAACGCCTTCAGATGGTCCGCGCACGGCTTCCAACAGCACAGCAACCACGGGACCCGCTCGTTTTGATTGGCCGGGTGGTGGGGGTGAGAGGGGGGTTGGGGGGTGAGAGGGGGGTTGGGGGGTGGGGGGGGTGAGATCGCCGGGTGATGACAGGTCCTGCTGACCTGGGGCCTTTTAGAGGTGGGCAACCGTGTGCCATGGAGGGCCCGCGGGAGTCTGCAGGCCAACCAAACCAACTCCAACCAAACACTACAGCAGGTGATGTCACTGGTTAAGCCCCTCCCCCTCTGGTTGACGGCGTGTTCATCGGTGAAATCCCCTGGTAACATCGGCACGCGATTGCCCACCCGTGAGGACGCGGGTCACATCGGCCGTGTTAACTATCACGTGGCAGCACAGGGAGAAGAGACGGAGGCTCACGGCATCATCATCATCATCATCATCATCATCGTCATCGTCGTCGTCATCAATCTGACGTGACGTATCTTTATCTTCTACGATCACGATGACCTCCTTTACAGCGCTGCGGTCGAGTGCAACTGCTTTACGACCCGCGGTAAGAAAGTAACTAACAGCGCTGCATGCCTGCAACCCCTCCCTCCCTCCCTCCCTCCCTCCCTCCCCCGTACACTCCCTTCAACCCGACTGCTTTGAATTACAGCGCACTACAGAGGTGGGGGGGGAGGCGGATCCATCATAAAAGATACACAAAGCCATCTCATTGATTCCACCGGGGCTTCGCGATGCAGACTGGAGTGTGTGGACGTATTCATGTGACCTTTATATCCAAACCAGACGCGAGTGGGCGACAGACGAGGCGAGCCGGCCAATCAGACGGGGGCCCCGGCGCTCAGGGTCCGTCTGTCCACCTGCATCTTTATCAGTAGGAGGAGAGGCAGGCCCGATCCACAAGTCCACATGTATACACGCACACACACACACTCATACACACACACACACACACACACACACACACATAAAGGCCTCATTGTGAGATAGGGAGAATGCCAAAGCTACAGTAAATGTGAAAACATGTCCGCCCTCACAGAGGATCGGCTTTCACTCGTCCAATCAGAGACGGAGGACAGACAAAGACGCTCTTTCTTCCTCCCCGAACCTCTGGATGGAAACATCAGGATCCCGGAGGCATCGGCGGGAGCTGAGGAAGCTCTACCTGAACTTCACCAACGCTTACATGTCTCAACGTCTCTCTCTCTCTCTCTTCCTCACTCTCTCTCTCTTCCTCACTCACTCTCTCTCTCTCTCTCTCGACTCATCCCGTTGGCCCCGACAACAGGACGACGACAGACAAAACACATTATCTGCAACATGCACCCGTGACACAGATGAAAAAGCTCTTGGGTTCCATCTCCATGACGACACACACAGTGAGCTTCACAGTAAAAGCCCCGGTCTGAACCTCAATCCTCCTCCGCTTCCCACGGCTGTTATAATGATGAGCACCACAGTAAATGGAGCATTAAAGCCAACAGAATCAAACTAACTAATACCGTCTTAATCTTCTCATTAGAGGATGATTAAGCTACCAGGCATTTTAAAGTGGTTTGGTAAATCCTTGAAATCCTCGGGTTTTTTTCTTTTCGCGACATCTTTGGTGCTGAGCAGTCATTAGGGTTACTCAACCCACACAGGGCTGACAGTCTATTGTGTTTTTGCGCCGATTTCCTCCTCTGTGCATGTGTGTGCAATTTCCCGGGAGATGGTGCACGTCATTCGCCGCAATGATAGACATCGGTTGAACTCCTGCTACTCGAGAGGGCGTGCCCTACCACAATCGGGCTCGTAACTTCACAGCAAAGTTTCCGGTCGTGACGAAACTTGGTGTGCGTGTTCAGGATCTGACTATAACCATATACATCAAATTACTGTTAAATCGCTTAATAACTGAGATGATAAAACGTCCATATTAGGCACCAGAAACAGATCAACAGTGCTTTTGTCATCGCCTCTAGAGAGCATGCACAAAGGGTTAACAACCATGTAAGAGTAGGGAATGGCCCCTTACTCCACCACCCTCACCCCCCCCCCCCCCCCCCCCTCACCCCCCCCTCATTCACACCGTAGGAGGGAGGCAAAAGATGGTTATCAGTTTGGATGTAGGCGGTGTGTTTTCCCCATCTCCTGACAGGAGGGCAGCTGTGAAGTGACTGGTCCAATCACAGCACAAGGCCCAGCAGCTCCGTTGAAAGGTAGGAATGCACCCCCCCCCCCCCCCCCCCCCCAAAGTCCTGTACGCTACAGCTGAGCTACCCTGCAACCCCCCACACCACCACCCCCACACCCCCCCCCCACCCCGGCCCGCTGTGTGCCATCAAGAGCCACGTGCATGCAGGGTTTTTTTTGTTTTTTTTCATTCCAGCCAAACCAAACCACCACCAAACACACTGAGATCACTACTTGGTTCCTCTCAGATACTCTTTACTGTTATATATCATCAATCTGTGGTGT
This sequence comes from Hoplostethus mediterraneus, assembly GCA_034670385.1. Taxonomy (NCBI): domain Eukaryota; kingdom Metazoa; phylum Chordata; class Actinopteri; order Trachichthyiformes; family Trachichthyidae; genus Hoplostethus; species Hoplostethus mediterraneus. Next base: position 1,242,146 of record JAXDDW010000047.1, read on the forward strand.
TCGAGTTATTTTGTGATGAAGTAATTGACTTTTTTTGGTCTATCCACTTTTTCTCAACCTGCCTTAGTGATTTCCTACATTTCCCAGCAAGACTTTCGCCCACCCTCAGAGCAGTAGAGATCGTGAGCTTTTCCAGTCAAGAAAAAGTGAGCGTTGTGACCAGAATGCTGCATTGCATTCTGGTCTGTTGAGGTTATGCTCAGTGGAGAGAGAGTTATCTTTGCCTCTTCTACGGTGGATTCCTCCCTGTGTGATTGTTGAGCGTCTGTCTGGAGAGAAGCTCTTGCTCTATGATTTGGAGGTGCTGACACCAAAACCAGCTGTGTTGGAAAAATCTCAATGGAATGAAGCTGCTGTAGTTTTGGTTGGAATGAAAACCGACGAGCCTTTCGATGGCACAGGGTTGAAGGCCACTGCTCCAGCCCACCTCAATACCATCAACGCACACACACACACACACACACACACACAGGGTCTGACCTGCAGCTCCTTGCTCTTCCTCTGCAGCCCGATGCTGAGGGCCTCTTCGGCCTCTAGCTTGGCGCTGGTGCTGCTGATCTCCAGATCCTTCCTGCAGAGAGAAAACGGAAGCGGAGAGGGTTGAGAAGTGAGCAGAGAGTTGAGTGATAGATTTCATTTTCTCTGCCAAGCGGGGACTGTTTGAGTCAACAGAAACACCTTAGCAACCGGGTGAGTCATTAACGCTCAAAGTAGTGAGAGAAAGTCACGCCGCCGCGAGAACAAGTTTTGACTTTGTAACGAAGACGTTATTGTTCAGCGATTGGTGTGTGTGTGTGTGTGTGTGTGTGTGTTCTCTCTGACAGTTGGTCCTCGCTGCCAGGTACGGTGAATGACTCCATTTGCGCTCATATTTCCGAGGGCAGATACCAACACGTTAGCGCCTGGGGGGGTGGGGGGGGGTATAGGTAACGGGGCTTTGAGCAGATATCCTGTTATAGCCTCCCCCGGGAGTCCTGACTCTTCTGCTTCCAGTCGGCGAGCATCACGACCAAACGCCAAGAATGTGTTTGATTTTGTTTGGCGTTAAACAAATGTGATGGTGGCGTGTAATTTAGAGCCCTGAATTCCTCAGACCTGCCGCAGACCTGCTGTCATCTACGTGTGTGGAAGGTGTAGTAACACCGTACTACTAGAGGCAGGGGTGGAGTGGAGGGTGAACCCACCTAAACTCAGTGTGCTCACCTTTCCACTTGCAGAAGAGAGTTTACCTGGCATCAATTATTGTATACATCATGGTAAGTAGCTGTTTTTGAAAATAGAATTGATTTTTCTTCATGTTGGTCATCGCCTGCCTGATGATCACTTTTTGTTCAATGCCCACGAAGAGAGATGTCTATGATTGACATCTTTCCTTTGTTTCTTGATTTCTTTAGTGTTTTTTTTCCTCCTTAACTGTACAGTATATTAATGTCCATTTCTTGAAAAAAAATATATCTCAGAACATGTGGTATTCTGGCAAGCCGTTGAAGCTACACGTGGCAACTTCACATGTCGGCGGTCCCAAATGGCAGCGAGAAGGCAACGGTTTGAATTATCTCCAAAACCCAGAGAGCATGTAATGTGCTGTCAGTAAACTGCACTTCACGCTGTTTAATGACCCGGCTGGTCTGTGATCGATTTATAGCAGAAGGACAAGAGAAGCAAAACAAAAGATCTAACGTTCCGACGTTTTTTTTGTCTTTTGCACTTTTAAGTTGTTTTAATTTGGGTGTTTTCTTTCAGGTAAATACCTTTTGACCAGTTCCTCCAGGCCACTCCTCATCCTCTCCATCTCCCCCAGACTCTCCAGGGTGGATCTGCTGTCGCCCTCCAGCTTCCTCCGGCTCTTCTCCAGCTCGCCGCGCTGACGCCGCTCCTGCTCCAGCAGGTACTCCAGCTGAACACGAGACCACATGAAACACCATCAGCTACTGAGTGGTGGGGGAACCTCCGGGACACATCAGGCAGAATCAATTCACAAAAAAACCATTTCTATTTCCTCTATTACGTCATCTGTCCAGAACTTTGATGCTGCTACAGTGTGGAATCGGTGCAGCATATGTGCTTCCGTTGGATATTTGATCAGATTCTACACAAGTATGGATGAATATGTTTTTTAAATGTTTATTATTATAATTATTATTATAATTATTATTATAAAGAGATTTAGTGTCTCATGGTATAAATGCTGTAACACTCAATATTTGTAAGATTTTTCAGAATTTTTTGGCATGAAAATTGCCTATTTTAAATCTAGCACCGGTACAAAACATCAGCTATCAGCAGCTTCAATTAAAAATTATTGGTGTCAGAGTCAGAGTCACCCTATATGTACCGGCTGAACAACAAATACACACAATACGTACGTCTTCGGCTTGTATCTGCAGCTTGGCCCTCTCCTTGGTCAGCAGGTTCACCTTATCCTCCTCGCTCTGCAAGTCCTCGATGGCCTGCTATTGGGGGGGTGGGGGTGGGGGGGGGGGCGAAACAAGATGGCTGAGCCTGGGCTGCAGATGTGTCCCTAAATCACTAATCACTCCATCGCATTGCCTCACATGCATCTGTCAGCCACATTCGGGGTAGTCGGTTTTGTTTGGTTGCAAAAGAAAAGAAAATGTCAAGAGTCATCTCTCCGTTTTGGATCGGAGATTCTCCCGATGTCTTTCCATCCGTCGGGTAACGAAAAGCACCGGGACACCGAGCGAAGCGCGATGACGCGGCGCGCCTGAACGAACCGAAGCAGCTGCGAGTGTTTCGGCGATGCCAGTAACACGAGAGATGTTTGGATCCGTCTTGTTTTTTTGCTTTGTTTTTTCCCCCCCCCCAATCGTCTCTTTGTATTCCAGACTCAATCCATAATCTAAGACATGTTCAACAAACAGTAGGAAGATAATGAGGCCTGATGCTAAATTGCTCTCACAGATTACATTGAGCGGCAGGGCTGCTACTGTTGGTCGAAGCATCTGGCAGACGTTACTGAACAGGACCTCTTATAGCTGCCATCGAGTATGATGAGGCTGGAGGGGGTTGGGGGGAAGATTTCTTTCATTTTTGAAGTGTCTGTTCGTGTGTGTGTGTGTGTGTGTGTGTGTGTGTGTGTGTGGAGCACATTTATCACCAGTGCCAGTTTTGGCAGGTCCGCGGGCCATATGGTTCTATTTTCCACAACTTATGTTTCATTCCCTGTCAAAGCGGCAAGCAAGACATCGCTCTGCGTTTTAACAAATGGGACAAATCGGTCAATTACATTGATACGCGCTCACAAGTAACAACCGTCGTGACATATTACCCACCTTTCTACGCTGAGGTCAATCTATGAAGTCAATCCAAAGCACACATAGTGAGTACGTAGTGTCAAGTCGGTGTAAGGTATATGAAGATGGAGTCTTTAAAGGGCACAAAAACATAAACGCTTTCCTGCCCTGTGATTACCCGCCGTTTTATTTACCATTCACCCTCAAGAGCGTCCTAGAAAAGGTGTACGCCGACCCCTTTGCTCGGTTACCGCGACCTTCGACCTTTCGCGACGCCCCCCCGCCACCCCCCCCCAGAGAGGTCACTGCAGTCTCACCTGGCTGAGCTCCACCAGGTGTTCCTTCTCCTTCTGAAGCTTCTGCACCACCTCGTCCCTGTGAGAAAGCTCCTCCGACAGCCTCCTCGCCGCACTGTCCGAGGACTAGAGGGGGCGAGGGAGAGAGAGAGAGAGAGAGAGAGAGAGAGAGAGAGAGAGAGAGAGAGAGAGATGTCTGTTTTCACATCGTATCCGATAATTGTTTAGTGAATCATTAAGACTTTAAGACAGCTTATGTAAGATATGAGTTTTCCTTGGGGGGGTGAAAACAGTGGTTCCAATCTGTACGGCTTTGCGGCCACACCGTAAAACAATTATCTCCTCTCACGACAAAACCAGATGTCGTTATTTGGACTCTCTCTCTCTCCGAGACATCATCAAAGCGTTTGCGTCGGGGGGGGTGGGGGGGGGGAACCTAACGGGACAAGTGTGGAGGCTCAGAGGCCGTCGGGGCTGAAAACGCGAACCAGCAGAGGGGGAATGGAGAGAGAAGAAAGACGGGGAGATCAGCAGGGCGTGTGGATGGAGGATGATCTCACCTCGGCGAGGGTTTAGCAACGCCCCGCCAAATACCGGCTCTAAATATTTCCTAGCCGGGCAGCTGAATGCCTTCCCTTCACGACCTCCTCTGGATCAAACGCATCACGTCCCCCCCCCTGTAATAACTGTTATGACAGCGCGTTAAGACAGAGGGGTCATAAAGCCCCACGTCGACTGTATTAGCGAGCAGGTCTGGTCTTGTTGCATCCGCTGCACCGGATCCCCCCTCCTCCCCTCCTCCTCCTCCTCCTCCTCCTCCTCCTCCTCCTCGCGATCTTCTCTTACGATATCTTCACCACATGAAAGGACCAATTTGCCAACAAAGCATTCACATAGCTGTGTCACCAAACTGGAGCTCTTAAAAGCACATTCCAGATGAAGTAATACTGCGAATGTCGAACGTTGATTTAACACCACCCTGCAACCGTTACATACAGGACCCCCCCCTTTTTCCCTCCCATTGGCACAGGCAGCGTTGTAAATACAGTACATTCCTTTGGCATTCCTGAACCGAGATACCATCTTAATCCTTTAATACACCTCGGTTAAATAGATAAAGGGGCTTGCTGAGGGGCTGTAATGGAGATGTCAGTGTAGCCTCTGCTTGTTGCTGTCTAAAGGGAGGAGGAGTGCTGAAAGCCACGTCTCCTTCCATAGTTTCAGTGGAATTAAGGCATTAAACAGAGAAATAAGAGAAAAACACCTGCAGCTCCTCCAGAGGCAGGTCTTTAATTCACTCTGCCACCATCAGGATTTCCCCTCCCTCATTGTCTGCAGACCACCATCCGTTATAACACATTCGAGGACCTTAATCCCCCTACCTGTTTCTCCCTCTCGGCGGCGGTCAGGACGCCCTCCAGCTCGTCCAGGTCTCGTCTGAGGCTGCCGCACTCGGCCTCCAGCCGGTCCCGGTGCAGGGCCAGCTGGGACGAGCAGGCCTCCTCCTCCTCCAGGCGCTCCGACAGGCCCGAGACCTGCAGCTCCAGCCCGCGGCGGGCCTTCTCCAGCTGGGCGCAGCGCTGCTCCGACCCCTGGGCGCTCTCCTGCTCCTGGAGGGAGCGCACACACACACACACACACACACACACAAGATAAGGTTCTGCAGACCTGTTTGATATATAGTCACATATTTATTGATATATTATATCTTTTTTCATTTATTTTCATGCAGGATATGTTTCATATTTGTGGTACTTTTTCACATACATATTGTTCATTCATTTTTATTTGCCCAGTATTTCTCCTGCTGTAATTTTACACACACTTAAGTTGCAATTGATATTTTTATATATTTTAATTTTTGATATATGAAATATTTCTACTACTGCTATGGCTCCAAAATCACTTCTTAAAACCCATTTTGCCAAATTGCTTTAATTCTATGTTATTACTAATTTATTACACTTTGTAAAGTTTTTATTATTATTGTTATTTTTATTGTCAGTAGTAGCAGTAGTAGTAATAGTATTGATGTTCTAGTGTTGTAAATGGCGGTTGCATCTATTCTCTCTGCTGTCTCCTATTATTATTTTCTGCTGCAGCAACCCACGTTTCCCACGAGGATCATCAACATTTCATTTGATTTTATCATCTTGCACAAATATGGAAATCTAGTTCTGGAAAGGAGATATGCAATTTAAAGAAAGAAAAGGGAGGGAGGTCGAACGGGGTAAGGGGAGATGAAAACGAGCAAAAACGGCAGCAAAAGGTTGAGGGAAGAAGCTGAGATGAACGAAAGAAGAAGAAAAAGAAAGGGAGTCAAAGCTACGATCCAGACGATTCAAATGAAGAAGATCTTACCGGCGGTTATGCCACAAGCTGGAACTTATCCTCCCTCAAGCGAGAAGCAAAGTAAACCTTCCCTCGTTAGCCTGCCCTTTTCTTTAATATAGAAGAAGAAAAGGCAACGCGGTGACGTGTAGCGAGGACTTGATAAGCGAGTTCCACCAAACTGCAGATCGCTATGTCAACAGCCGTCCATAACAGGACTGAAAAGGCCTGATTGTGAGAAGCCTCTGATTTTCTGACGGACCAGTCATCACGGGCAAGGCATTTGGAACGAGCTAATAACATACCCAAATATGTGGGCATTTGTGAAATGATCGCACGACCACATTTCCATCTGCATTTATTTCCATAAAAGAAGTGCTTGGCTTGTGCTCTTTCCCTCGCTCTTTAAAAAAAAATAAAAATCTTTTCCCTGCTTCTCATTCTGCTCAAAACCCGTTTCCACCTTTTAACACTTTCACCTTGGCCACCGCTGGGACAGGTGTTAACAGGTTCGTTCACCGCTTCGACGCTGGACACACACACGTCGTGCATCCCACACACACACACACACACACACACACACACACACACACGCACACACGCAGCTGTGGCGTTTGAGTTCTGCAAACGCGTCACGGAGGCAGAAATAATCTCATTGGTTGAGTTAAACCTCGGTCGGGCGATGCCGTGTTCGCTTCACATCGGAACGGCGGGAAAACAAGATGACGTCTCTTCGCTCATCGAGTGTTTAAGTCGTTGGAACTACCGCATCCAAAATAAATTTCCAGTGATGAATTTAAAATCAACCATAAATGAACTGCAGTAGACTAACGCGAGTTCGTTGTTTTTGTATGAATACAGCTGGTAATTTTGTCGCTTGTGTTGACATACTTCCGCAATTCTTGGTTCCACGAGGGGCGATGTCAGAGCTCATACAAAATACTCACGTCTTACTTGCAATTACCACTAGGAGGCTGAAGCAAACAGGTTTTTTTTTCAGTTGGCAGGTTGTATTTATGGTAAATCTGACATGGCATGAATGCGTCCCAAAGCCCAGTGAAAAGGCACAGGAAGACAGGAAGTAGCAAATATTATGAAGCCTGGCACTCTGCTACTAACTGAAAATAATGTAATCTAGCCATACTAGGTTAGCTAGTTAGCCTAGCTGAGGTCAAACTAGCCATAGTAGTCTATAGCTTTCTAATTAGCTAGTTAGCTAGCCTGCTGATCTGCTGAGTCATTGCATTCTATTTTTCGTTTCTATTTTGACCACAGTTCCTCTTTTCCATTGAAATTCGCTAACTTGCTAACTTGTGCTCTGAAAGACCGTACCTCCTTAGCTCCGCCCATTGAGATTTAGCTCAACCAATGAGATCATTTCTGCCTCCAGAGCAGCTGCAACACAGTGCACTAACACACCAATCTGCCACGCACACACACACACACACGCACACGCACGCACACGCACACGCACACGCACACACACACACACACACACACACACTGCAGAAACAGTTACCCACAGCTGCTAATCTGTGCTCCAGTGTGACGCTATAGCTATCCCAGTCCAGTTCTTCTGGTTCTGGCTCTGGTTCTGGCTCTGGTTCTGGCTCTGGTCCAGGATGGTTCCCATTGGCCTCCTCAGAGTCATCAGAGAGGGAGTGGCAGCGCTGGCGGCACCTCGTCGACATCACCTCAATCAGACTTCCTCTGATCTCTGCACAGTCTTGCTTCACACACTTCAGCTGCGTGGCGATGTGTCAACTCGCCTGCCTGTGCACTGATCTGATCTGGACGCGCTTCGGCTCGGTGAAACAGACTCACGGCTAATGCAAAAAGACTCTGCCTTTGATTGGCTGACAGCTGTTCCGCTGGTTCCAGGTGGGCTGCGGCACGAAGGACGGTAATTCACTCGTGGTTGCTGTCGCTCCGGTCGGCGCACTCCCACCAGATCCTCTCCCCTCGCAGAGCTGTTGCACACACCTTTCCTTTGCCTCCTTCACCTATCAACCTCTCTCTCAACCTTTCCTGTGTTGTTTCCTCCCACTTTTTCTCTCCTCTCAATCAACCGTTCCCCTCCTTTTTCGTTGCAGTGTGCGCTGGCATGCGAACTCCAAACATTCTTCCGAGCCCTCCTTCCCGTTACATACAACCACCGCTCCGGTCCACTCTCCAACCAGCCTCTCCTCTCTCCTCCCCCTCCTCCCCCCTATACTGCAGAAACAGGTGTCTCTCCCCAGGTTCGGGGGGGGGGGGGGCCCAAAGGTCTCCCGGAGGGACGGCGGTCGGTGTAGGATGTCAGGTCGCGAGAGAAGCCTCTAGCGTTGTGTCGTTCTTCCTCAGAAACTCCCTCAGCTGTGCCATCAAAGCCCTCAGCCGCGAGCACAGAGAAGACAAGCGAACAAGGGCAGTGATCCAGACTCAAAAAAATTCCTTTTCTTCTTCTCTACGTCTACGTTATAATTGACATAAAGGTCTTGTGTGCCCACGCCCACACAGTCCCCCACAATGCCGCGGCATTCCTCTCGGCCAGAACAACGGGGGATATTGTGCTTTGGATTCGAGTGCGTGTGATTTTTTCTTGAATGAAGCCACCGAGACCCACAGAGACCAAGACGAAACATTTGCCTATCAAGGGTAAACATCGGGCAGTGATGCAGGATGGACTGAGGACGAAGATAAGACGAAGCTTTAATGATCCTCATGGGGAAATTGGGTCATTGTAGCAGCAAGTAAAAGGATACAGGATAAAAGGAAATAGTGTAAATACAAATACAGCAAGAAATGTATGAATCAAAGTGTGAAAAATGGATGGATTACAGCGTGAAGATAGTAGAATATGAAATATGTTCAATATGAAATAAGTGGAAAAAATGAAAAGGTGCAGAAATGTGCTCGTGTTCACATTAATAGGTGTGCAGAGGGCCTGTGCAGAAAGTGTCTAGGCATGTGGATGTGCGTTGTAAAACAAATGACACACCTCCCAGTCATACTGACTTTACAGCTGCAGGATAACATGAACAGAGTGTGCAGATTTGGATGTGCGCGTTACGAGCTGAAACAGGTGACAATGTGCATCGTGCAATGTGCAGTGATTGTCTGTGGATGGAGGTTTCACACGTGCAGGAAAGTGTACTGCAGGTATTTATTCCCGTAGTGAACTAGTGGCTCAGAAGCACCACAGAGGAAACCGACGCGACCTTTTGGGAAAATTACACAAAGCCGAAATAGCACTGAATCTAAAAACGGTGAGAGCTGGGCACAGTTATGTAAGGGAGGATAAGCACTCTGCCAACACCACTGGGCCGTGGAAGACGCCCAACCACCGAAAGACATTCAGACAAAAGATTTCTGAGAATTCAATTTGCTTTATTTTGACAATGTGGTCTGAATTCCTGCGCGGACGAGGCAGCACAGAGGAAGCTGTTCATGGCTGTCCAGTAACTCCCACATGAACCCGGAGAAGACAGAGACACTGCAGCCTCTCCAGGCGCCGCTCACTGCCAACACCAACACTCTCCTATCGGACAAGAGGGCCAGACAATCTGGTTCAAATGTGACTATAGGAAATCCTGTCTGATTATGGATTTGCATTGTTTTACCAAATCTAGCTTGGAGACAATAGTTCATTTGTTTGACTGACTTGAGAACTAAAACTGAAGTCTAGTGGGAAAATTCTTTCATTGTCTAGCTCAGTTTTGGTCAAGATTTAGTCTTGAACTTTCTGTGAAACATTTAAAAAAAAAAATGTGTTAAACCTAAATTGAGATACATGGAATGGGGAAAAAATGTATATGACCTGAGGGAAGCCAATTTCATGTTCTCGCTGGTGTTCCTTCACTTGAGAGATTTGATTTGCAGCTGAAATAAATCTGCGCGGGAGACTGATTAGAGAGTTATCGGTTAATGTGAGGACAGGATTCTGGATGAAAGCATGAGAGGGAAAGCCCTCTGGATACGCAGATGACAACTGTAGTCTCCGGACACAGCGGGCGGGTAGAATCCAGCTGTGCTCGGCTGCTTCCTTGCCAAATGCAACCTGTACTCTCGGTCTCTGAGAGATCAAACTATAGTGCCTCCGTGAAGTGGAACAGCCTCAGAAAGCCTGGCATTTAATTGGCAGCTGCCTTATGGCGTCCCGAGCGTGAGATGAGAGATGATGCTGGGGTGGGTGGGGGGTTGTGGGTGCAGCGACAACCAGCCGGATGTTTTTTCACTCAGATGGCATGGTGTTATAAATAAAAGAACAAGGGTTTTAATGAGTCAAACCCTAAACTCACAGTAGGAGCAGATAGGAGAGAATAGGAATGAAACGCTGCAACCTCAACGTTCATCTCTCCTCGCCCTCACTCCTACCCCTGAACACAACACACAGTCCTTCCATTTCCTCTCCCCTCCTCTACCTCGCCCTGTCCCTCCGCCTGCGTTCACCTCTCCCTCTCCTCGCTCCCTGCCAGTCCTTTGTCCCGGAGTTCGCCTCGGGGCCCCAGAAACTTCAGAGCCGGTCCAGACTGAAAGTTTTTCCACATGCAGAACTGGGGCATCTGGATCGCTCTGGAGGAACGCTCCACATTTATTTCCCATTAGCAGTAATTGAGGGGTAAACAGTGCACTTTTCTCTGTTTATATCCACGTGGCCCAGGGAGGCTCATACTGCGGCTATGGGCAAAGAAAATACTTTTCTTTTCCGTTATTGTTAAAGTGGTAATCTGCGAGATCCTCTCTTTTTTTTATTATTTTGATGACATCTTTCGGGCTAAGAAGTCGTTCCCAGAGATCATTTGTCAATCCAGCTTTTCTGTTGATGACGTTTCTCTTTTCTGTGTCTGTTCAGCGACGGTGGCCACGGCTGCTCATACTAACTACCAGGTTCTTCTTCTATTGACTCAAAGCAAATCGCTGCTGCTGCCAAACTAATAAAACGCATCACTTCCTGTCTGGCAGAAAGACCCGAACAGCAAATGTAAACAATTTCATGAACTGTGTATAGGTTGAACCACTATTGTGTTATACTAACTGCCCGTCTCTGTTTAGACGTTTATTTCTATGAAAAAGCTGCAGACTATTACTTTAAATGTATGCTGCTGTCTGCTGAGAAGGACTACGGGATGATGAGGAGAGGGACAAACTTCCCCTGGAAAACTGGAAGGCTTCCTATAGGCAGCCGCAGTAAATAGCTCTGACGAGGGGTCACATTTCTCACTGCAGTCAAATCGAAAAGCCTCCGTGGTCTGAATGCTGCTGGCTGATCCGTCTCCTCCGCAGATTAACTTCATTATTTATAGTTGGGGCAGAAAAAAAAGATGCTGCCGGAGCCAGAGCACACCTGGTGATTTCGATAAAAAAAAGTCATTTTGTCTGTAAAAAGGGTCATAAAAATGGAGTTATAGGCTTCACCGATTACCTATACTGATTTAAAAGGCTTTATAAATAAAGTATCGGGGGAAATGCGAACTGTGGAGGAAGAATTTGCAGAATAGAGTTCATCACCATTCTGTATACATCGTAGCCTTAAAATGATGCAAGTTAATGCGAGGATAAGATCTTTTAAAGGTGGGAAAAGCACAAATGTGTGATTTTCTGAGAGTATGTACGAGTTTTATAGTTTGCCTTGTGATGATCAACAACTGGAGGTGTTAATTTACGTCACTGGAACTGAAACCAGGTCTGCAGATGACGCTCAAGTATCAAAGCCACCTCAGGATCAGGTTCTCGGCGACACCCTCAGCGTGTCAGATCCAGGCAGCGGTAAAAGGCCGGGGCGACGAGAGCGACTCTTCGAGTTCAGTTTACGACGTGTTCCATTGAAGGGTCTGCTAAGGCACTCAGCACCGGTAATGACCCCGAAAAACCCCCTCGGGCAACGCCGGAGCGCTTTCTGGCAAACACTGGCAATACTAGCAGCGCTCCACTACTCTCGCTCTGAATCCTCTGTCCAGAGGAGAGTTTCACTCCGGAGTGGGATATCAAGCCGCTTTGAAAAATGTGACCCGCCGCTCTAACGAAATGACTGCTGGTGGGAAAGTAGAACTCCATGTGGAATATCGCTTTGGAGTAATCTCAAAGCTGCGCGAGCAACTCGCACATAGGCGGCTGGAAATGGAAGTCAGAGGTAACCGTTTGAACTTCAATACCCAGAAATCCTCCTCAAGTTTTGATGCATCACTTCCCGTGGGCGGTTAAGTGACCATACCCGACACCAGAATGTCATTTGGGCAAATTCGGGTGAATCTAGAGCGTCTCAGTTAGTGGGGATCCCACTGTAGGATGGGTAGACTTTTCCATAAAAACCTTGCTAGTGCAGTTTTAAGACCTTTGCTCAAAAAAGAATGGCAGCAGAGGTGATATAATAAATGGTATTCTTTGAAATACTGAGCACAACTCAATGGATATAAAGTGTTTTGCCTTTGCTCTGTCAAATCTGGGGCAGACTTGATCTTGGAGTCATCCAAGTGATCGTATTTGTGGATTGATCATTCTCGAGAAACAGGTTTCTTCGCGCTCGTGTGCATTTCTCCACAAAATGAGGTAATGCGTCAACCGCTAGCTCTTAAACTAATCCCCGCAACAAAAAGGGGTGTGTCGGTCAAACGGTGAGCCGATCGGTCATGCGCGGGGAACGGCAGGGCGCCTCACAGTGACGATGATAACAACACCACCACCACGCTCTATACTCGCTCTCCCAATAAAACGACGTGCTGTAAAATGGTCAACACAGCAGTAAAAAGCCACAGAGAGAAAGCAGCATTAAAACAAGCTAGAGCACACTGACTGACTGCCATGGTGGCTGCATCCCCCTTTTCCCTCCCCCCCGCCTCCCCCCTCTGCAAAGGGTATCATTATCCACTTAATATCATCCACCCAGGGTTGGTATAATGACCACGTTCAAAAAAATCCCTTATCGAGCAGAAACTCCGACCTAATCAGGAATAATGCGAGCTCTAAAGTATCAAGTTATTGAAACAAAAGGAGAATATGACTTTTTTTTTTTAATGGAAACAAATGAGAGAGCGAGAAGGAGAGGGAAAGAGAGAGACCAGGGGTTTTTCTAAGTCGAGAGGTCGGTAAGACTCACGGCTCGGTATTTCGCGGCCGCCTCATTCCTCTCCTGGTGGAGCCGGCCGCTCTGCTCCTCCAGCTCCTGGACTCTGGAGAGGAGTCGGTCACTCTGCTCTAGGGCTCTCCTCAGCTCCTCTCTCTCCCTCATCCCTGCCTCCTGTGTCTGAGCGTGCTGCCGCGGCGACAGAGACGTAACCTGGAGACACACACACACACACACACACACATAAATTCACACACGAGCACGCAGGGGAAGGCTGATATTTCAGCCTGGCTCGGCCGACTGGCTCTCGCTTCTGTTCACTTCTGTCTGGAGTCTGAACTGCCCCCTCCTCTCCCCTCCATCCACAACCCCCCCACCCCCCTCCACACACACACACACACACACACACACACACACACCACTGCCTCCATCTATGTGCTCTGGCCTCTATGCATATATGAACACGCACATGCACACACCCCATGCAACCGTCCTGCGCTCCCCTCTCTCCAGACAAGCCTCCTGCTGGCCCTCTTTCACTACACAATATAACATTTCCTCCCCGTCCTGCTCCAGTGCTGCTGATCTGGAATCTTAAAAAGGAAAGCAAACACTTATTTTCTCTTTCTCACTCTTTCTCTTCTGTCTGGTGAAGAGAACTTTACCCCCGATGAGACCACGGCGGAGACGATTGGTAGCCTCTACCTCACACCAGCGGTATTCTTAGTGCTCGTGGTGCTCTAAATTTAAGACCACATTTCCAATAAAAACCCTGTTGCTTCCTGTCACCAATGTTGGACTTGGATAAACATGTTGGAAGACCTTTCTCTCCTTCCACCATCTGCCAGTCTCAAAAAAAACAAACCCTGAAAGCTTTAGCTTCGTTAGCGCTGGAAGAACAGCGCCCTCTTGCTCTTTTGTGCCGTAAAGCAATCCGGCAGATTTCCCTCCGAATCCGATCCGGTGGCGCACGATGTAAAGTGCAACGTAGAGGCTGTCGGTCTTCTTGGTGATGATCTTGTTTGTTTACGGTAATGCTGTTCAAATGCTTCTCATAACACCTTTAAGAAAGGCAAAGGGCTAGCACTACCAAGTACCAATGCAAGGACGTCGAGACAATCACACAAAAGTGTTTGCAAGTCAAATAAATATATTTTCTGGGAACAGAAACCCTCAGTTAACCCCGCCCGTCTGGCACCGCAAGCCGCTTAAAACAAACATCAAGAACTATTTCAGCCGGGTGCCGATCACGACCTGGTACAGAAAGCCAAAGATCGAAAAGGTCAGAGTTCACCAGGCTGCTGTTTAGCTCGGCAGAGTCGTCTTAAGGATGCTGGTGGTATGTGCACACGTTACTGTAGGGAGAAGCCTGGTCTGGTCTGGTCTGGTCTCAGCACCACACTGAACCAGACCCGCTGGCTAAACAGACGTCTGTCAACACACGAGCCCCCTGACAGACCAACGTAAATACCATAATGTTCTGACACAAACCAAGTCTGGGGTTTCCCACTGGAATTCAGCTCAACCTGGGAAACGTATCTGCTCTTTCTCCCCATTACAATATCCATTGATTCGGTGTATGATAATTGATTGATTATTGAATTTATTTGTATGATGAGGTCATTCACATACCTAGTCAGTATCTCAAGTGGATTCAAACATTGCCAAGTGCTTCCCAATCACAACAACAGCTAGCTTAGTGAGGTCACTGGTGCATCTGGCCTTACAAAACATCCACATGTGATGCATTAACGTAGCGAAAGACTCACGACCTTGACCTGAACGCATTGTCCAAAACAACTAATGTGTCTTGCAGAAAAGCAATCGTCGCTCTGCCGTGCCAGAGCCAATCAATCTTCTTTCATTCTCTCTCCACACCTAACAAGATTCTACAAGTCATTTTGGCTTGGCCACCAAAGCATAAATTTGTAGTTTCCTTGCCTGGAAAAACAGATGTGAGACGATTTTCCGCAGCGGGTTCTGAAGGAGAGGAGGTTTGAAAGGGAAAGCTGTATTACAGAAAGAAGAAAGACAACACACACACACACACACACACACACACACACACACACACACACAGAAAAACCTGTTGCTGCTTGAGCACTGGTATCTTTGCCATTGGAAAAGAGCTGTCATTAGCTCAGCTCTGTGAAGCCCCACAATGAGTTTACCTCTCAGAGCTGACACGCTGTGCAGTTTGTCAACGTGGAAATTAGACGGAAGGGGGAAATGTGGCATCATCTCTCCTGAGTGCCTGTCGGAGGTAATTGCCACGTTATCTAAATAAGATTTAGAACCGCCATGAGGATGATGTGCCTCCCGACAAACTTCCCTCATCTACAGTCGGTTTAAACACACAATATGTTTTCCCTGTCAGTACAAGGATTTGCCATCGCGCTCAACATCAATCTGCAAACGGCGGGCGGGGGGGAGAAACGCGACACATCAACGGTTCACCTTTAGCGTGATCACAGGGCTCAGCCGGTGGCACTGCATGGAAATGAAACGCTCCCTTTGTTACTGTGCGATCCCTCTGCGAGTTTACAGTGTTGCGTGTTTTGACTTGAAGCGGAGAGAGAGGTGTTTGTCCACGAAGCGCAGATCTGTGATTTACACACTTCACCTCTCCTCCCAGTAAAACAAACTTTCCACCTGATCAGGCGCTCTGCAAATACCGTGTCTTCTTGGGAGTTCAGTTTTTCCCCCAGACAATGCAGCAATTTCCCAAATAACGCCCCGCTCCCCCCCCCCACCACCACCCCCAATTCCTGACATTCCTATTGAGTGTGGAGGTAACTGGGATATTAGTCCCAAGATCTCCATTCCCCTAGTTTATTTGAACAGCTGTATACCATCTTGACTCCCATTCACACCTGTCGGTTTGAGCGCTATTGGCCAATATCCTCGAGTCCTTGAGCGCTGTATTACTGTATATTAGCCCAAGCTAACAAGACAGCCTCACAAAGGTTGGAAGTTATGCACTAAAACGCTTGCAGATTGGAGATTTAGTTTAGAGATAATCTCATTGGTTGAATTATACCTCAATGGGCGGAGCCAAAAAAAAACAGTTTTTCAATAGCAAAGAGGGAACTGTAGTCAAAATACAAATGGCAATGACTTTTTTCATTCATTCATAACCATTGAAGATCTTATAGCGAGTTATTATATTAGCTACCTCCTCTAAAGTTGCTTCTTTGGCTCCACCCATTGAGGTTTAACTCAATAACAATAAGATTCTTTCTGCCTCTGAGAAAATGTTTGTAGGACTAAGAAGCCCAGACTGCAAAATGCTTCCAGGTGAGTGGACTTGCAGGGTGAGGCGGTGCACCGCCTGGCCTCTGGCTGAACCCTGGATCCGGGGTCATGGAGGAACGCACCGCGGGCCTTTGATCAGCGAAGCGCCTCGCAATTCACTTACACTCCTCTGATGTGGAAGACCGGGTGCCAGTCAGGTACAATAACGGCGGCTTATGAATCATATCAATGACGCGATTGTTGCCGGGTAATTACGCCGCCCAGATTAACCGTTGGCGTTCTCAACCCAATGGAGGGTCTCTTTTCTCGTAAGTGCCAGTTGTGGCCTTGACAAAGGGCCCGATTGAAACGAGCAAGAATACAGCCGCTATTAACTGTGGTTGTGTTTCATTGGATGCGCTGAAATCAAAAGTGATATGTGTTACAGCCTCCAAACATAAGACATTATCTGGAAATCACCCGGATCCGTGCTTCTCCTTTCATTCAGCTCCTTCCAGAAGCACACAGTATTGAAGTCCTGTCTGTGACCCCTGAGAACACTCAGTGTGATGATGACCCACATGCATCATCATGAAAAGGGAGCAATCACACAGCTGTTCATGCCTTTGTTGGCAGACAAGACCCGTGGAGGCAGAAGAGCAAGACCGGCATTCAGCGACTGCGAGAGCCACCATGGTCTGCAGTGGAGAGAAGCCGGGCGAAGCCACACACAGCCATCACAGAGAGAGAGACCCGAACGCAGTCAGGAGCGAGCACGCAACCGAGAGAGTTGGTTCAGACCGATGTGTTAGCTTGCCAAAAGATCGGGCCGATACTGGCTTTTTATTAAACACGAACATCGGTCAGGATGATGGAGGTTCTTCCCTGACAGCATGTAAAACCTGTAATGACACTTTAGAGGACTTTAGTGCCCTGTGGTCTAAATGCTGTTTCAGAGGCTTTCCCACCCTAATCCCCCACAAACATCAGCAGCTTCAATATAAAGATATCGGTACCAGTATCGGTCTTGAAAAACCCATACTGATCGAACCCGGCTACAACCCAGTCTCTCTATTAGGGTTCAACCAATCTGATCTGAGTCTTCATGGATGTCACTTTTCCTCTCATCTCGACTGCAATTTACTATTTCAGTGTTTTCAGCCTTTCTATTGGCTCGTGTGTGCGTGCGTGTGTGTGTGTGCGTGTGTGCGTGTGTCAAGCCTATAAAAATTACAAGCAGCTGGAACTCTAGTTATTCTACTTAAGCAAAACAAGGACAATTGCAAAACAAAGACACACTTTTCATGCGTGTACTCACACTAACACGCAAACAAAATGTCGCCCCCTGTTGGATGAAGACAGACCTGATCTAGCAGAGGGTGGGCCTGCGATTAGGAGGGGCCTGGTACTACCTGTAGTATCACTGCAACATGGTAAGAGTACAAACTGATATGCACACAGACAGAGAGAGAGAGAGAGAGAGAGAGAGAGAGAGAGAGAGAGAGAGAGAGAGAGAGAGAGAGAGAGAGAGAGAGATGGTGTTGCAGCAGAGGAGAGGTAAAGGCAGAATAAGGAGGAGTGACAAGAGAGGAAGAGCCGGGAAAAGTCAAAAGGAGAGGAAAGGAAGGAGGAGAAACGTCAGGGCCTCTTACATGCGCCAGGGGTTTGCCGTGGATGCCGACGGTGGGTCTGTACTGGTGGAAGTCAGTCTGGATCACACACACTCTCTTCTCCATCCTCACAGCTCGCAGCCGCCCATGCTGTCTTCACCCAACCGGGCTCTGGGGAGGAAGTGGAGCATGTGTGTGTGTGCTCTCCTCTTCAGGCTCTGGGAGTGTATGTGTATGTGTGTGTGTGTGTGTTAGAGAGAGAGAGAGAGAGAGAGAGAGAGGCAGAGAGAGAGAGAGAGAGGGTGTGTAAGTGTGTGTGAAAGTGTGTTACGCCTGCTACCTGACCCCGAGAGGAGCCGAGCTGCAGGGAGGGGAGGAGGGAGGGAGGGAGGGAGATGACGAGCAAAAAGAAAATACAAACGAGCTTGAACAGCACACACACACACACACACACACACACACAGTCCTCCCCTTCTCCTCCCCCGCTGCCTAAAGCTACACCACCCACTGACAGTGGTGCAACACAGGGAGACAGATTGCCAGCCTCCAGCAGACCCCCCCCCCCCGCCACACACACACACACACACGCACACACGCACACACACACACGCACACACACCCCTCAAATTAAAAAAAAGCAAATTCATTCACCCTTGCTATATGCTTAACCAAACCAGATTAAAGTCTGTTTGCAAAAGTTGAAAAGTTTTTATTTGGGTTGGCAATGAATTTAAAGGCTGTTTAATAAGAGTGACTTGGCTCTGTCATTCACTTGTCTGTAAATTCTAGTTCTAGTTTATACAAAACCCTTTCAAAAGTATCACATTTTGTTTTATTCAACGCTGTCATTTTTTTTGCGACGGTTGGAGACACTTCAAAAGGTGGGTAGATGTCTCGTGTTTGGATGAAACCTCCATGTTTTGTTACCTGACTTTTGTTTTTATTCAACATCTGAGAATTTAAAAAGTAACAAGATATAACAACATTTATATATACACAACCCAGAATTGCATTAAAAAATGAACAGTGTAGACAAGGTTTAACACACACCACATACTAATTCTATGCAAGAAAAAGCAAATGCAAAAAAAAAAAAGTTCATGCATGTTGAAAGATTTTGTTGAAAGAGCAAATTCTGCAGCCAGGCAAAATCTGCAGAGTCAATATTTCATGAAACCCGTGTGAAATGAAGATATCAGCAGCACTAAGAACAGAGTCGTCTCTCAAATAAATAGAGATTAGGTCGACTTCAGCGGAGATTATCTCACTAGACAGTTTCCCACAAGATTCGGGCTCATCTCTGCTAATAAGCTCCTCTGGATGCCTTCCACCGCCCTGCCTGTCTGACGGTGCACGTCCAGAGTGTCAGTCAATCGTTCGCCGAGCGGCTGTCAGATCTGTGGCATCGGCGGGCTGCTGGGAGAGGGAAATCACGCGTGAAGTAATAGGTTTGCCTCGCGATGTAGGAAAAAATGACAGATTGACTTGTTTCATCTTGGAGGAACGAGAGAAGAGGTAATTTAACCTTTTCATCAGCCAGGCAGTGGAAAATTGTATTTTTTTACAGGCTTATTATCTGACAGAGGATCAGATGACAGTCAATTTATAGCTTTTTTTGTTTTTTTTGTTTTTCCAAAGTTGAGCGGATGTCAGCGTGTGTGCGGAGCTCAAGAATTTGACCTCATACCCGTGAAAAGCACGCTACACGTCAAAGTCGATTTATTCTGTACCTGAATATACTGTAGGTAGTCTGGCCAGAGGCTGTCATCCAGATCACATTTACACTCATCAGATCAACATCGCGTACTGTGATGCCTCAAGTGAGACTCGGCACACAGGGTATTTCTGCTCAGCGATGAATAAAAAATCAGGGAAATTCCCCCTGATTTTAAGATGTTTCTGCTACGCTTTGATGTCTCTGACAAAACAAATTTGAACCAAGCCAGGTGGCGGGCTTTTCCAATCCGACCCCCAGTTTCCTAACAGCTAATGCCCTAATGAAAGAGCTGAAATCAATCAAACCCTTCTGCACAGCACTTGTCTCAGAGAGAGCTTTTCAGCTTCCTGAGGGATTGCTGTGTTCCACCCTCGAGGTCCTTGTACAGCTTATCTTTGGCAAGGTTTGATGTTGGCACGGTGCCCCCACCCCCACCCACCCACCGCACCCCAGTCCCAATGAAAGGGGCCTACTGTTGCAGGGAGAAACACAATAGGTGATATGCAGTAGAAGTCGAGCGGGGACGGGAATACACTAACCGGCCACTTTAATGGGTACTCCTGCTCCAAATATCCTGGTCCTCCAATCACATGGCTGCAACTCTATATATATATAAAGTTTTTTGTGGGCAAGATGCCTGATCTAAGCGACTTTGACCGTGGTGTGATTGTTGGTCCGGATGTGGTGGTTCCAGCATCTCAGAAACAGCTGAGCCCTCCTGGGGGTTTGTCACCACCACAGTCTCTAGAGGTTTCACGAAGAATGGTGGAGAAACAAACAACACCTTGTTAAGGAGAGAGGTCAGAGGAGGATGGGCGGACTGGTTCAAGCTCACAGAAAGGCCACAAATAATGCTCAAATAGCAGCAACTGTTCTAGAGGCAGAAGGGGTCCCACCCGGTACTAGAGAGGTGTCCCTAATAAAGTGGCCGGTGAGTGTACGCCACAGACAACGGTGGCTCAAATCCGCGGCTCTTCTCAACCACAAGCGAATGTAAACCACTAACTGTCGGGACAAACAAACACACGGTGAGAGTGTACGCTCTTGTTTAAGAGACTGTCTTTGATTGCCTTTTTGTCGAGGCAATTAGAGGAAGTCATCCCAACACAACTGCTTCGCTTTAGGCTAAAATACACAAGACGATAAAGACGCTGTTGCTCCTGCCAGAGCAGAAAAAGTTGATTTAGCGTCACAAGCCAAAACATTTTCTTTTATGGAGGCAGCGGGGCTAAATCACCGGCTTTTACCTGTTAATAGTAGTAATCCCACTGCCTTCTATCACAACGTAATTATAGAGCCCTCCTCCTGGAAGACGCCTGCGCAGACCTAGGATCAGCTCACCTCCAGCGGAGTCAACGCATCAGAACCGAGAGAGGAAGAGCAAATCCGATCCTGTGTCTGCGATCAGGGGGGAGGAGGGGAGGAGGTTACACCGGTGCTTCTCTCGGTCTTGCTCCGGCTTGTTCGCTGCCTGCGCAATGACATGTTGATGGAATTTGATTAATTAAAGGTTTGAGCCGGCGTAAGTGGCAGCCGATCCTTGACATAAAGATTACAACTCTGGCACGGAAAAAGAGGGGCCCTTTGTTTGCGTGTTAGCTCCGTCAGCCATCTGCGTGTATCCTCTGACATTTCACACATGTTGTGGTCTAAATTCACAACGGCATTAAAAGGGATCACACTTCAACCTATCAGGCGGGGAGGCGGTTGTCTTAACAGTGCGGTTTGGGGGCCTGAACTCAGGTGGTGCAGAAAGTAACAAGTGGCAAAACGTGCAAAAAGTGCTGAGATTTATTTTTTATTATTATTTTAAGGCTGAGAAGTGACTCACACCGGCAACAACCGCTCCAGAAACTAATGCATTTTACACTCTGTGATAACTTGTATTTACAGTACGATTTGTCACTGGTTTTTCAGGTGCACAAAACACTGCAGAGACAGTTGCAGATTTACACGTTTGCTATTGCTAAACCCCCCCGAGGTTTAAAACGGGTAATGAATCACATCGCATTTGTTATTCTATGTCTGGAAGATGGAGCACCTGCCCGCTGCTCCGGACTGAGCTGAGGAATATCTCTATAAATCAGCCCGACCGGTCCCTGCGATGCCTGGAACATTTACACATGGTGGGAAGGAGGCAGGGTTTGATGGAGGATGACACAAAGGCACCTTGGGAACAGGAGCACTTTGTTTCAATTGTTCTGTCAGTGCTGAGTGAATGGCATTTATCCATCATGAGTCACCTGGTTGAGCTTGGAAATCTGCGTTCATATATGGTGTTGAGCTGTAAATAATTCACCTGCACAAAATCTTGTCGATATTGTCTGGAGTCGCGTCTCAAATCAGGATTCCAGGAAGTCAGATCTCGCCCTCTAGTGGTTCAACTTCATCAACAATGTTTCTCACTTAACCTGCTGCAAAAATAAGAAGAGCATTTGGTGTTTTTTTTGTTGCAATTTAGCTTTTATTGCAAGGAACTATTTGGTTCTTTGCAGAGTAAGAACTGGGGCGGCACTGGCAAAATTGAAGCACATCATCTTGTTTAGCAAAACAACAAACGTTTGTGGCTCTAGATGTCACAGTTCTACCGGTGGACTATTATTGCACATTGGAAATGGAATTAAGTGATCTGGGTGTAAAAGTATTCATTCAGGGGGTGAACAAAAGAACAAACAAAAAGGACTTAAATTTGACTATAAAACTATAAAACTTAACTATTAAAACAGCTACAAAGGAGCTGCCTTTGTAACTGTGACAGGAATGTTGAATGCCAAATATTTTCAAAGCAACATGAGTAAACTAACAGATCCAGAGTCCAGATAATTGGTGCTGGACTGCAGATGCATTGGTACAAAGTGTGGAGAATCATGACATGTGCCAAACAAAACTGCATCAGTAAAGAGGAACAGTGGTGGCAAGTTGGAGCTCACCGACAGGGACAGACTGACATTTAAGAGCTGCTAAATACAAAACTAGTCTTAAAAATGACTAGAGACGTGAATGAACACCTCTGTGACACAGTCACAGTTCAGGACTTGATGGCAGCAAACCAAGGAGGAAGGAAGCTGTTCTGAAGACAAAGGGTGGACCTAAAGGTGTTCCCATTACCTGTAGTTGTGTGGCTGAACAGCATCATCCTGATGTACTTCATTCATTGGAGTTGAGGTGTATTACCACTAATACTGGGTGGGTAGTTCATGTGTTAAGTAGCCACCATGCCCCAGAATGCAGGATGTTAGATCCATGCTGGGAGGTTCTACTGGGCAGTTTTCATGTTGTGCCACTTTCTACAGTACACGGGCCAATTCAAGATCCACTGGCTTTTCTGCAAAGGAGTTTGTATCCCGTGGTCTAAATACTGTTTGAGGCCTTCCCACCCTGCCAGGAATCAAATTTAAAGATTAGAATATCGGCGCAAAACATTGGCTATTGCAGCAGCTTTAATTCAAAAAGGTCATCCTTCAAAAGCCCATATCTGTCCATAGCCAATCGTCAGTAGGCAAACAGTGAATGTGACACAATATTAAATGGCACAAGTACAGAGAACTCTACAACATTACTATAACAATAACATTACTATAACATACTGTGCGCTCAGGAACCTTGAGGGAAGAGGACTACTCTCCTCGATACACAACAACGTTCTTGTCGGTCTCGTGAATCTTAATCTCGTACAGCAGATTGGGCGGGAGGACCTTCACCATGTTGTCCCATATGTAAACAGCCAGGTTCTCAGTGGTGCTACATGACAGAAGTATGGGAGATTAAAGAAGAAAAAGAAAAAAGCAATTTAAAATCTGCAGAAACCTCTATTTTGAAGGAGAGAAGACCAGCTGAGATGATACAAACCTGACAACGTCCGCAAAGTACGGGACGTCCTTGTCCAGGTGTTTATGGTCCAGTTGTGTCATGATGACTTCCTGTAGGAGTGAATTAAATAATCGGCCAGTGAATGAAATCAAAAATCACTTTAATCTGCCATGTATAACGGGCGCACGAGGGATTTAACCTGGTTAATTGGTAATTTACTCAATACAGGATTGAAACATTAAGTGCAGTACAAAACTGCAGTGCAGTTTAGTCAACTGTACACAGCTTTTTCATTTTGCAGGTGACAAGACCTGAAGTTACAAACTGCTCCCCTGAGAAAACAATGACAGAAATCCCAGGGAAATTTAAAAAGGAAAATTCCATCCTCAAATACTCAGTCTATACATATCAGTCTGTGATGTTCAATACATTCCAGGAGTTGTTTTGTCATGTTTGTAATTGTTTTGTAGCCATGAATTAGACTAATGCAAACATTAAATTAAGATTAAGCGTTGAAACTCCTTGCGGCTTGCAAAACTAGTTTAAATCAACTTTCAATATGTGGCAGAGAGTTGTGCAGAATTGCCTTTGCACTAACAGAGCACATCTACAGGGTTTTACTGTTTATTTTGACTGATAAGATGTCATAGTAATATTGCCCAGTGCAGATTTAAAGTCCGAATCTGAGGGAGGAAGAAATAAGTCGTTGAGATGAACTTACTTCAATGCACTTCTTCAGGTCTGTCAGGTTCATGACCATGCCAGTGAGACGGTCGATCTAGAGACACAGCGTAAAGGTTGAACACATAACTCTGGTTGCTCTGTGTGTTGCTCATGTGACAGACAGACACGGCATGCTCTGTCTTAGGGGAGAAGGAGAGAGGATGATACTTACTTTTCCTCGCACTGTCACCTCCACTGTTGACAGAAACGAGAGCATGGAATGAGTACCTGCAGTCTTTGATTCTCAGGCTATGTTTAAAGTGCTGGTTGATCATATTTATCTATGAACCTGCTATGCCCAGCAGCCCACAGCACTGTGGTGAATGATGACAATGACAAACCTTTGTAGTTGTGCCCATGGCCATTAGGATTATTACATTTTCCAAAGACTCTTTTGTTGTCCTCGTCGCTCAAGTGCATACTAGAGAGGAGACAAGTGATAGTTGGTGAGACCATAACCTGCCGGATTACTTAAGTTATTGATTTCATTAATGCTCTGCCCTGTATTTCCTGTGTAGTCTAAAGTCCAACAAGGTAAATATGCACAACAGTTTATTGCCAAATTCTGCCTTAAAGTGCTCCTCGTAAACTCCTATGCCCGAGTTTTGAAGTTGTACAACTTGTTAAGCATTTAAGTGCTTTTGTTTGGCAATAACAAAATGGACCATTTAACAAGGAGTTTATTGGTGGCTGCTGTTTTAGTTCAGAAACCAATCAGCACAGAGCAATGGAAGAACACATTAGGATTTTATTTTATTTGGGGCCTGAACTTTAATTTTTTAGGAGTTTATTCACTGTGACTTCCATGCTCTGTCATTTTCGGAGGTATCAGAATATGATGGGTCAATTCGTGAGCACTGGTGATTATGGCATTTCCGACAGCACTTGAAGGCAGCAATCCCCGCTGTCCTCTGAAATACAATTCCCATGACTCCACGGGGCTAACGCAACACGTTTCATCTGCATCACCTTGCACAGCTAAAGAAAAGCAGACAACCA
This sequence comes from Hoplostethus mediterraneus, assembly GCA_034670385.1. Lineage (NCBI taxonomy): Eukaryota > Metazoa > Chordata > Actinopteri > Trachichthyiformes > Trachichthyidae > Hoplostethus > Hoplostethus mediterraneus. The sequence goes on from JAXDDW010000047.1 coordinate 1,267,162, forward strand.
CTACGAAGCCGGTGGCAGCGGCAACGCAGACAAACTAAAGTAAGTCAGGAACAGAAACAGAGGCCATGTGTACAAGTGGTTTCACATAGAGAGCGAAAAAAACGCGTATCGGACCTGTGAAGCCGGTGACAGGCGCTGAAACACTGAATCCGGGTGATGTATCCGATGCGCTCCGCCGCATTGTCTTCAACAGAGGTACCGGCCATCGTCGGTACCGAGCCTCGACGACACGACTACCCAGGAATAATCCTCTCAGTCCCCGGAAAGAGGGTGATGTAATGCCGGCGGTGTGTAGCTCCAGCCCCCGTGACGCACTCGGCCACGCCATTGGCTCAGATGACTGAATAGTCACTGCACGAGACCTGACCGTTAAAAGTAGTAAAACTAACCGACATAATAGCATCCTGTAGGAATAGTAATGATAAACAGCATAATATACTAATAAATATAAACTCTGGGATATACCATAGATAAAAAAATAAATGTAAAAACACCAGCTAAACCCCCAAAAAACGAAATACTCTACAGTACCACAGACACACTTAAAGTCACATTAGTGGTCACAGGAGACTGAAACCATAAAGTACAATAAGGGCACCACTCTATTCAGTACCACAGCTACTATAACTGTAGGATTATAGTGATACTATAGGGTCTTTTGGACATTGTGGCTGATCTCCCTGAAACAGGCACGTAAATTAATCATTTCCACCAATACGTGACTCTAGAAAACCCGGGTGAACACCAAGTTCCCCACACCAATTGAAACTGGCAGAAGACTACAGACCACTTCACTGGCAAGCAGGTATATTTTCCCTAAAGGGTTTTTTGGGAGTTTTTCCTGGGGGACGCTGTGTACTAACCATTTATTGTTTTCACACGTTGGGCACTGTATGTTATTTGATACTCAGCAAAGTTTGCATTGCTGCCTTTTCACCGAGACTACAGCAGGAAGATTTGTCACTGAGTTTACTTGGTCTTGGAATAGTTCAGGCAAACTGTCCCCGTGTCAGGTCAGCTAGTCAGTATTAAGACTAGTCAATTCAAACAACTGATCAATGCTAATATTGGGTGGCAAAATGATGATAGATGTACATAATTCAAAACTTGTTAGGCATATTGCTCATCAAGCATGGACTCCAATGACTGAAGAAGTGTAAGGGCATAGTTTATCGCCACGGTGTCCGAGTCCCTGTATAACCTCACAACATAAACTTACTACATGGTGTCAGAAGTGTTACCCCACTTACGCAGGCTCGGTGTACGAGGCGAAGAGAAGAAGTTTGTCAGGCGGCGAGTGGCTGTTTTTATTTTTTTTTACCGAGTGAGCTTGCATAAACTAGCTAGCTAGCATAATGTCACAGGGTGATAAAGGAGCGCCAGTTCCCGCACATAGTGACAGTTTCCATGTCAGCGCGCCGGAGAAGTTTGACTGTGCAGACAGTAAGAACTGGCCAAGATGGATCAGGAGATTCGACATGTATCCAAGTTAATACTCTGATGTACTTCATGGGGGATGAAGCAGAGGACATTTTAAATGCTACTCAGTTGAGTGCGGAGGATAAACTCCTATATGCGGCAGTAGTTAAGTGTTTCGAGCAACATTTCGTAGGGCGACACAATGTCATATTCGAGCGGGCACAGTTTAATGTACGCAAGCAAGAGCCCGGGGAGTCCGCTGATAGCTTTATAACCGCGGTGCATAAGCTAGGGGAACACTGTAACTTTGGGGTGTTGCGGGAAGAATGAATCCAGGACCACATCGTTGTAGGGATGAAACACAGGGCCCTTGCGGAGAAGCTACAACTGGACTCAGACTTAACCTTAAGCAAGGCCATTAGTCAAGTTAAACAGCATGAAACTGTGAAGCAGCAACAGGCTGTGATGCGTGGCGGGGATCCACACAGCAGAGGAGAGGAGCGAAGTTGATGCAATCTCACGCCCGTTCAAAAGGCGAGAAGCATATGGGCACAAACAAACAGGGCACACAAGACAAAGACAGACAGAGACAGTAACAAATACAGAGAAATGTCAGAGGTGTGGTAGATTTTCCTCCCATAACTGGAGGGAATGCCCAGCTAGCAATACAGGAAGTGCCACAAAAGAGGGCATTTTGCTGCAGTGTGCCGTTTCACTCAGCCAGTGTATGAGGTGCTGAGGCAGGAAGATACAGCAGTACACCCTTTTTATAGGGGAGGTGAAGGAACATACCTCTGGCTGGCACACAGACGTAGGACTCAATGGGGAGGTAATCTCAAAATAGACATTGGAGCAGCAGTCACTGCTATCCCCACCAGGCTGTATAAATACAGCAGAGATGGCCCCTTGATGGCAACGAACAAAAAACTGTACGGCCCCAATAACACAGTACTGCAGGTAGCAGGGCAGGTCACAGGCCAGCTTAAAGGGTAAATCTGGGATTTTTCAACCTGGCCTCTATGTCCACAAAATCGCTTTTCATACCTTTAAGTAGATCCCAAAAGTTTCTAAGTTTCTCCGGTCCATCGGCTCAACCGGCAGTCGTGTAATGGCGGCTCAAGGCTCCAATGTAATCATGTGGGCACGTACAGGCGGTCAAAGTACGTCCACTAAAAGTGCTTGATTTTGCCACTGACAGGCTCAGATTGTTATTTGTGTGTCTGACAAGTGTCTGACAACGTACTTTGACCGCCTGTACGTGCCCGCATGATTACATTGGAGCCTTGAGTGCCGTTACACGACTGCCGGTTGAGCCGATGGACCGGAGAAACTCCGAAACTTTTGGGATCTACTTGAAGGTATGAAAAGCGATTTTGTGGACATAGACGCCAGGTTGAAAAATCCCGGAATTACCCTGTAAGAGCAAAAGTGGAACTGTCACCCAGCCTGTATTTGTAGTGGATTCTTTAGTCAGACCCTTATTAGACCTGCCAGCTGTTGAGGCCTTGCGATGGTGGAGCGTGTTGATGAACTGCAGGACCCAGGGGAAATGTTCAAGCAAAAATTCCCCAGTGTTTGCAGGCCTGGGGAGGCTAGAAGGGGATTACAGCATTCGCCTGAAAAAAGGTGCAATGCCCTACGTACTCACTACTCCCCACAGGGTGCCTATTCCACTGGCAGTTAAGGAGGAGCTATAATACATTCAGGTTTCACTACAGGCTAAAACATTGTTATTTTTCACCTCTTTGAAGGATTGACAACCCATACTGTTCTCTTCATGCAACCCAAGAACGGGTCCACAGTCGTTTTTTCTTTTTTTTGCCTTTTCAGAACACAAGACAGCTAATATCATGCATACCATAGACATATATACATAGGCGCCGCATTGACTGCTTCTGCCCATTGCTACGATAAGTAAACGACGCTGCCATATTGGACCGGGCAAGACTGGCCTGCAAACAAATACGTAATAAGTAAACGGGGAGCTGCGGTTTTTCTGGATAAAAAGCACTATAACATTTACATTTCTCAACCGATTTCAATAAGTCCTTTTGTATATTCAAAGGTTTATGATCTACGTGGAGTAGAAAAAAAAGTTGTATCTCCAGTTACTTGTAAATGTTATAGTGTTAACGTTAAATGTAAACGTTATAGTGCTTTTCATCCAGAAAAAACGCAGCTGCCCGTTTACTTGTATTAGTTTACAGGCCAGTCTTGCCCGGACCAATATGGCGGCGACGTTTACGTACGATCCACAGGCCAATGCGGCGTCTATGTATACATGTCCATGATGCATACCGCTTCGGACGCTATTGTTCGTTTACATTCTCGTTGACTAGCACCTGCTTTCCGATGACATCACGCACGTCAGCAAGCGATTATTGGTCGGTGACCAACGTGTAGTCTGTCGGTCTAGACACGGCACGAATTTATCACTCTATATCGCCTAATCTGACACAGTGACCATCGTAACAGACAAAAATATCGTGTAGTCTGATCCTGGCATTAGACAACATTTCTCTCGCTAGTTCAATATTTGTGGACGTGACACAAAGGCCTGCCTGAGCCACAGCAGAGCTAAATGAAAGGGCTTTCTGCTGGTGCCACAGGTGTTGCTCATCAGCTCTAACGACTAATTGATCGCTCTCTCTTCAGGGGCAGTTCAGCATTTCATCTGACAAGCATAGAACTACAGAAATGAGGTGGAAGCTCATAGAAGAAACGTTATGTATGTGAAAACAGCATTCTCTACTTGAACCAAGGAAAAACATATGGCCACACAGAATAATTTGACAGATTATTTTAATTTGTCGACGCAATTGAAGCAAAGACTGTGAAATGACATCAAGAATGCATTCTAGGGCAGGCTATTGCATGGTCCTAGCCTAATCACACTTGAGATTATGAAGCCCCCTGCTGATGTTGCAAAGCCTCGTATTTAGCATTATCAGACCGACTAGAATTACACAACTCCATAGTGATTTAAAAAAAAAAAAAAAAAAAACAGGCACAAGATTGTATTGACTTACTTACTGCTGTCGTTCCCAAAACCCAGAGAGATACATGACAGAACACAAATAAGTGAAAGAAAGAAAGACTAACAATTCTGTGTTATTTCTAAGTGGTTGTTATGTGGATCCAGAGTTGATTTGATCAGAGTTGAATGATTGCAATGTGTAACGATCGTGTTCAGGACCCAAGTGCAAACCACAGAGGCGAAAGTAGAGACAAAACAGGTTTTACTGGGGAATGGTTCAGAGGGTGGTAGGGAAGGCGAGGGGAAGACGGGCTGGAGCAGGAGTGGGATGAACAGGGCTGGGAGTCAGGCGGACAAGAGGACAGGCAGGGAACCGGGAGACAGACAGGCAGGCAGGCAGGCAGGATAGACAGACGGTGGTAGGTCAGCAGGCAGGGGGTCAGGGAAGGAGACTGGATCTGGATAAAGACACCGAGGTTAGTAAGGCGAAGGAGGAACTTTGAGAATATTCTGCAACGCGACCGAGACTGACGGGGCAGTACAAACTACGATCTGGCGATGAGTGGATGAAAAGCCGGGGTTCTTATACAGGTGGTGATGAGTTGATGGAAGGCAGGTGTGTAGGGTAGAGCAGGTGATCGGGATGAGGTGATGACGGGAGGAGCCGGAGACTGGAGCCACGCCCGCCAACCAGGGTTGCCAGGTCCAGGAAAAATATCCAGCCCAAAGTCTGCTTCTAACCCGCCCAACGGAAGCGTAAACTAGCCCTAAAGTGTCCTGAAACGTTGTTTGCCAAAACTGTATATTGCGAAGCATTATTGGTATAGCCTACTACTCTGCTATGATCACACACATGTTCATTTGTGAAGATTATCTTGCTGAACAAAACATGTAAGTATCATAAACTTTTGTTTGCCACAGAGTTTATTTTCTGCAATAATCCAAAATCCAATGCAAAAATCCCATTGGCTTTTTGTCGAGGGAACCAGGGCGATGCTGACTTCTGGGTTGACCTACAGAAATACGTCATCCTTGCAGCACTCGATCCATCACAGATTACTTGATGTAAGGAAATACTAACCGGACACTTCTGATTCTGAAATATGTCATAGGTGATATTACTTATCATCATTACAGTGTTAGGGTGGATTTTATCCAGGGAATAATGGACAGCAAAAACATCCTCCGACAAGCCACAGAAGGTCCAAAAACAATAATGCATCTCCATCATTTTTTAAAATCTCAACCTTTTATTTACACAGCTGTAAATAAAAAAAAAAAAAAAATGTATTTGTGCACATAAGTACATGACCTATTGTGTTGAATCACAGGACTATATACAAATCAAGGCTTTTGTGATGATTTTAACTGTAAAACAAAATGCCTCAATACATTTTATGCTTCATAACAATAAGAAACAACACCTACAGCCTTTGCATTCTGCTCTTGACTATATTTCATATTCACATTTTCAGACAGCAAATACATTGTATTTATATTTACATTTCAATCCATGTGTTGTGCCACATGGATCTTTTTTGACTGGCCTATATTTTACACGGTAAATAAAGCACAAATCTATGAAGCACATACTGAATAGTTTTGGTTTCCTTGTGCTGCGATAGTCAGGTTCACTGTGAGGTTTACTCTAAGTACAAATACGAAAAGTGGAAGTTATATGGCTGCAATAGGAATGCGTTGCACTTGAACATTGAACTGAAGAGCAATCGACAATGACAAAATAACTTGGGGCTCCTGCATGGATGCATGGATGTATGGATGCATGGATGTATGGATGTATGGATGCTCGCCCTGGACCGTGGCACAAGGAATTGTTAAATCACGTGTATTGGTAAATGCCTGTATATAATGTTTCCAGGGTTCCCACCATGATGTAAAGTTACATGACTTTCCATCACTAAGTTGGAGCACTTCCATGACCTAAACAGTTTACTCCTTTCTGGTTTGTCCATGTCATTCCTGTAAAGGGAAAACAGGCTACAGTACGGTTGGAAAAGTGGGAAAACACATTCTGGTATATTCCTGTTAAGTGACCCATTTGTAAAATTCCCTGATATTCCATGACATTCCCAGAGAAAGTCCCTTACTTTCTCTCTCTGTCTGGAATACACCTCGCAAAAGTTCATCATATTCCAGGAATTCCATGACCAGTGGGAACCCTGTGTTTCTGAGTTATTGCAGCCTGTACAAGGTTTTCCATAGTTTTCATTGTGCACCATGATGACTTATGATTTCTGGTGACTAGTAGTTTTCTTACCTACCTTTGTTGAATGCACTTATTGTAAGTCGCTTTGGATAAAAGCGTCTGCTAAATGACTGTAATGTAATGTAATGCACCAGTCCATGTTAGCTGGCGAAACAGGGATCAGAACTCGCTCTCCTCCAGGATCTCCTCCAGGGTCTCGCCGAGCGTCATGTCCCCGTCGCTGCTGGACAGGCTCTTCCGGGTGCGAAAATCTAGTCCCGCTGTGTCGCAGCCCCGCATCCTCTGACCTTTAACCTCTCCCACTCCGAGCGCTCCGCATCCCCCGCGGGCGGCGGCCACTAGCAGCAGGTGCGGGTGCGTCGGGGAAGCGCCGCCCTCGTCGTAACATTCGCTCTGCTGGGAGCCGTGCGGGCAGCGCCCTCGGGTGCACTTCCACAGGTGCTTGAGGGGCGCGCCGCGGAAACAGCTCCTGACCTGGAAGCGGTTGGTGAACAGGAAGAGCTGCCAGCGCTTTTTCAGCTCGGCTTGGACCTAAGTATGCATACGAATACAAGAGTCACCATGTATACTAGGGATGGGCTCGAATATTCGAATATTCGAATACTCGTTACTGACGTCAGTATTCGAGTAACGTTTGGTATTCGGTTTTTTTTTGTTTTTTTCCTCCCCAACATGCATAATATTAATATAAACGTTAATTGACTAGGGAACATGTTTAATAGGTTATTAAGTTAACTTTCTTGGACAGAGACGTTTTAAAAAAAATACAACGTAAAGTGCTAGTGTGCGCACTGCGCAGGTGCTCATTTCAAAAGTAAACATTACTTGCAACATGGTGGCGGCCAAGAGAAGTGGTGTGTGGAAATACTTTGAAAAAGATGACGAGGAGACAGTGCGGTGCAAGTTATGCAATGGTAAACTTCATAAAAGTACTAGCTCGATGCTGAACCACATGCGCTTAAAACATAAGGAGAAAACTTTGGAGACAGATGAGAGCCAGCAACGTATCACAACGTTTAATAGCCGTTTAGCAGCATGAAGCGGAATGCAAGCTTTCACTTGTTTCCAGTCGGCCACGGACCTCCCCATAACTTAATAATTATTAAAAAAACTTTTTTTAGAGTATTCGAATAATCGTTCATAAGGTAAGGAGATTAATCGAATATTGATTTTCCTTAAGATGCCCATCCCTAATGTATACCACTATAGGTACTAGAATCACAGGTATTGACTCAAATAACTCACCTCTCCGTTGGCAAAGCAGTACAGCACAGCAACCAGGAGTCCCTGATGAAGGATTCACACACTGATATAGAGCTCAACATAATGTCAGTCACATATTTCCGCTTCACTACCTCTCCCTTACCTGGAAGGAGCTGAGGGTGAGGTTGATGAAGTTCCTGGCGTAGCGACTGCTGCCCTCCATGCATTCATCTATCAGCACGGTGAACACCACCTCATGGATGCCCAGCAGAGGGATCAGCACCAGCGTTGCTCTGGCCAGACTAACAGGGCGTAGGGATATTGGATAACAATGTAAGAGAAAATGACAGGACAGAGGATATGAAATGATTCGCGGTGAATGGGTCAAAAGTGCAAAAGAGACGAGATGAGAGAGCGTTGTCAGATTCCCCACCGCCGTGACATTTATGGTGGGGATCGCAGGGGGTTGACATTTGGTGCCGTACGTGGGAGCGTTTGGCATTTAAATGTTAAAGCAGGAATGTACCACTCCGGGACACTGTTTAGGAAACAACTCTCAAGGTCACTCAAATCTCCAGGAAGCAGTAAGTAAGCAGTAAGCAGTACTAAGCCACTGGGCCGGGGAGAATCTAACATACCTGTATCTGTAGTCGGTGAATTTCACCTGATCCGCTTTTAGCTTGGAGAGCAGCAGCATCAGGATCTTGATGAATATGAAGAAAATAACCTGCAACACACATCAGAGGAAATCAAAAGATATACACCATCTTTTGATATACATATCAAAAGATATACACCCAATAGAAACTAATTGGTGTACCAGGAAGTTAACAATCGATCGTGAACTGTAGAGCTGCTCCTATCTCACATGGCCTCACAAGAGAGGTACCATTAAAATCAGTATGAAATCCCATTGAAATTTTCCCAGAAGTCATCAGCACCTTAACTTGTACATTGAATGACTGTAAAGTGTGGTGCCTCTTGAGGATACTTTACTTACCAGGACTGATAAAGTAATCGGGCCCCTTATTATCCACCAGAACCATCTATTCACAATAGCCCAGCATCTTAGAATGGGAACCAATAAAACATAAAACATAAATCAACCAATGGACGACCATCTCAGCAGGACGAAAGCGCTCTGTTCTTTAATGTGTGTCCAAACACTCACCCTGTATTTTCATACAAAATCTTGATCACTGTCCACGGTATCACGAACAAGAAAGGCGTGCCTGGGAAAGTAACAAGATCACACCAATACATCATCGTCACATGAACTGTGATACCTTAAAGGGTAATTCCGGGATTTTTCAACCTGGCCTCTATGTCCACACGGGCTCAGATTGTTATTCGTGTTGTTATCCAAATGTCTGACAACATTATAGGAAAGGGTCGCTACAGAAACATCTCGGAAAACGAGGACGGTGAAAAGGATACGAAGATAGTTTATGAAAGCGAGAGGGTGAACCAGCTGCTGCAAGTTCTAGCGGTTCCTCTACGTAAACTCAAAACTCATCTCTCCGACTCACGTATCAACCGTAATTGACATATCAGACATTTGGATAATAACACGAATAACAATCTGAGCCCGTCCGTGACAAAAACAAGCACTTTTAGTGGACGTACTTTGACCGGCCGAGTATGCCTTTACGGATTACGTTGCCGCCATAGAGCCGATGGACCGGAGAAACTCAGAAACTTTTGGGATCTACTTAAAGGTATGAAAAGCGATTTTGTGGACATAGAGGCCAGGTTGAAAAATCCCGGAATTACCCTTTAAGCCATGGTCGAGATGATTGGTAGTCTCTATCTCACCCCAGTTAGTGCTAGTGTTTCTCAAAATGAAGCAGTTCCCATGCTCCCTTTTCTCCCCCCCCTTTTCTCTTTGGCTTCACTGAAGAGGATAAACATGACCTTTCCATCTTCCTTTCACTCCTTTAGCTTTATTGATGTGTAAATGCTATATGTAGCACTGTTACCAGACACATCAACACACTCTCACACACATAACTCATTACAGCATCAATACCCCATCCTAGAAGCATGTATCTCTTCAGCAGGCGTCTCTTGGTCAGCACTGCGGTGAAGAGGAGGGTGTGGAGGAATATCGCCTCCACCAAGAGCCAGAAGTAATTGCAGGCCACGAAGTACTCCATGGACACCTTGGAAATCTTGCACATCACCGCTATCTGTTGAGGGACACGTTCAGGTAATCACACCGATCGACAATGTGCTACTGTGCGAAGGAACGGGGTGGTTGGGGGGGGGGTAGTGGACAAGTGTATACCGCAGAGTTGGAGTAGGAGTTCCACCCGGGGTCGTCCGTGGGCAGGTTGGTGTACATGACCTGTAAAACGATTTCCTTCGAAATGACCGCCACCGCTCTCAGTATGAACGACACAAACAGATTCATGTGGATGTAGTTCCTGGTGCAGTGGAGCTTCCTGGTGGGCAGAGAGAGAGAGAGAGAGAGAGAGAGAGAGAGAGAGGGGGGGACAGTTTGAGGAAAGCATCGATCCGTAGAACCCGAAATGGATCACCGCGTCATGAGAGGGAATGAAAAATGATCGATGGATGATGATCTTCCGGGTTTTTATAACGCTATTAATAATGATTGACCGGCCTCCTCATTATGTTGTATGGGGTCGTCCGCGGTATTGCGAAACCATGCATCTGTCAAAGGCCGGGGTAAAGCTGGTGAATGTGTCCCATGCCTTATTGATCGTCTATCAGAATGACTAATAGAACGGGCGTAATGACAAAATTCAATTGCCTGTTCATGCCTGTGTGGCTTCAGCATTGGCTGCATATGCACTGGTTTCAATAAATTCAAAATGCTCCAATCAAACCTCAGCTCTCCTCCCTCCCCCTCCCCCCCCTATATATAATGTACAACTTTACCTGCATGACCATCAGAATTATTAATATGTTGAGGCCAACCCCACTGACCTGAACATGCCCATGAGCAGAGTGGCCAGTATGAGGGAGGAGAGGGACAGGGAGTAGCCAACGATAGAGATGACCCTGAGGGCAGTCTGGCGAAGCACTTCTTCCTCCTGACACACACACACACACACACACACACACACACACACACACAGAAAACAACACAACCATTCATCAGCTCTTTCCAATAAAAAGAGACTTTCTGGGTCTTCTGAAAACACTCGGCTGTCAAGATAAACAGCGTAATGGGTTTCCAGGAACGGCTGTCATAAGTCATTTATCCCTTTCGCAAAAAAAGAAAAAAAAAAAGGATGAGAAAACACAAATCGCCAGATGCATTGCTGGCTTTCAGTGCCAACACTTAGGGGATGCTGAAACAATATATTTCACGGCCTCCTCCCCCTCCTCCTCACCTCCTCTTTAAAGTAATGCTCCTCCTGACATTCTGACTGATCCCTCCAGGCCTCCGAGGAATTCTCCCACAGCCGCCACCTCCCATTCGCCAGGCATTCTCGGTGTACACTCCTGGTGCCGTCTGCATATAAAGGAGGGACACGTTGATAGCATTGGGTAATCCTGTTAGTGCACTTTCAATTGAGCAGCTCACTGACTGACAGTTAATATATTTTATGAGGCTGCAATAGAGGAAGGCGTCCCATTCCTCCTAATTGAGTCGCCCTAGTTGCCCAAATGCAATGAATGAATGTATATGGTATAAAACGATCACAGAGCGGCCAGGTTGGTGAGCCTGCTGTGTGTAGTTCACTGACTATATATGATTTCTGGGTATTGAAGCACTTTATCACCCGGGGGCCACCAAGTTAATTAGCGCAACTTTAATAAAGCGTGTGGGTCATTTCACAAGCTGAAGCTGGCACGGCCAATTGCAGACTGTTGCTTCACATTTGAAGCGCGACTGATAAATTGCATTGCAGCAAGTGTAGCAACGGTGTCATGGTGCAACGTTACCCTCGCTGATCCATGGTAAGTAAGCGGGACAGGGGACAGACACGTTCCCGGGAGACGAATGGGGCCAACACACAAAGTTGTCAAATGTACCATTGCAGTAGATTCCTGCAATACAAGAACGGCGTCTCACACTTTCATGACGATACTGGAACTTAACTTTGGCATCTTAAAGCTTAAAAGGACCACGCTGACTTCTGGAGGAAATTGGCTCGAGTTGATCGATTTACCCTTTATGTGACGAGGGGATTGGCTAGTAAAGGTAAAAAAGAAGGTGTTACCTACGGGCACTCAACGTACCGCATGCTAACGTGTCAGTGCACAGGACAGAGGACTCTACCAGACACAAGAGGTGATTTTGGTGCTACTGCTATCGTAATGTGGAAAAGTTCAGTTGACCAATTTCCCCAAAAGTCAGCGTGGTCCTTTAACATGTCACATGATGCTCACCAGTTTTTGAGAGTGCACTCGTTGCTAGACTTCTGGTGCAGTTCTCCCAATATTCGTTCCGTTTAGCGATCACATTTTCCAGCACCGAGCCCTGTTACCTTTCATAATAGGTGAAGAAATGGAGAGAAATTATATATTTCATTCCAGAATGAGGTGAAATGTTTGACAAGAAGATGCTGGCTTGAAAATAAAGCACGTTAAGGGATATGAATGAGTCTGAGTCTTCAGCGATTTCACAAAAGGAAGCATGTATTCGTCTGTGTTTCAGCAGAGATATATATAGCCTGTCACATCCGTTGCATGGTATCTGTCTCTGAATGAATGCACAAGGGATGTTGCAGTATTTGTATTTACCCACATGGTGGGGGTATTTAATCAGGACCACCTTCAATTTGCAGAGGGAATATCTTCACCTCTGTGTAATCTGTGATGCAAACAATGTTATCAACCTAGTTTATTGCGTTAGCATCAAGCTAGCATCAAGTACCTCAAATACATCTCTGTACTCATCCCAGCTTTGACGTTTAGATGAATCTCTCAGAGGGTTTTTGGACTATTTCATGGTTTTAGACTTAAACTTGTGATTATTGTGATTATTTCTCCCCTGAATAACATGCCCTACTTTGCTCCCATTATTGCTCCCAAACAAACCTTCCCTTTTGTTTGAGAAGCAAACAGAGAGAAGACCGTGGTTGCTCCGTCTTCTCACTTGTTATGCAGCGGCGGGGCTGAGAGGACAGCTAGGTTTTCCTATCTCTGGCTAACACTCCCAGTCTTCACACCCCAGTGAGAAAGCAGCTGATCTCTGCAACCTCTTTGAATTCAACAATTCATTCTGCCCGGTCCAGGAAGGCATCGCAGATGGAGAAAGGACAGAAGCTCCTATGGGGGTGAATGTGTCGAACGTCCAACCGCAGAGCCTCAGCTCTCTTGAGACCTCCTTTGTATTGTATTGTACTTTCAAAGGTGGAAGTTTGACTGGCGCGGGGATCATCGACATACTGTTCGTGCTCTGTGGTCTTAATTCATTTTTTTCAGTTTCGTTCATCTCTTTCCTCCCTTGGAAGCGAAAATATTCATGATATCCAAAACAGATAAGAAGGAAATGTATACATCTGATCTCCTCTAGCCCCAGACTGAATGTGACGCTTTAATAACCGTGGTGTGTGTGTCTACGGTCGGCTGTCAGCAGGGTCTTAACTGTGTTTCATGTTTAATGCAGCACCTAACCCTGACTCATAAATCAGGTGGAGAATTCTAGTACGGAACGAATTTTTCATCTTATTGTGAAATGCAGCGGTTAACAATGTCAAAGATGTTACACTAAATACATCCTTAAAACATCAATCACGTAAACAATAAAATATGAGTGTGTGTGTGTGTGTGTGTCAGCTGTTTCATTTACCTGGAGGTTGTAGATAAGAAGGAGGAGTAAGAGCAGGAGGGTATCTCTTCCTGTGGCCCACGTCCTCTTGTGCCAGGTTGGCAGTGGCGTTGGCATGGCGCCGTTTACATTGAAAGCCGGGTGGCCTTACTCACGCCTCGTCCCTGGACCCGCTCGGCCTCTCGCACATCCCTCGGTTTATCTTGCCCATGTCCACACAAAGGACAAACACATGGACACCAGCCTCTTCTCCCACCTTCCCAGTCGCTTCACCTCTCAGCTAACACTTCGCCAAGTGTTTGAATGCCTCCTGTGTGATGAGTTCAGGTCTTCGCAGGGATGGAAATACAGGAAGTATTCCAAGTTTTCCCTTCTTCTTCTCTGACTGAACTTTCCAAGGATTTGCTTTGCCAATTTTCCAAAGTTCCCTCTTCGTTTTCTTTCTCTCAGTTCATTTTAAAGGTGTACTCCATCGGGTGCCTCTCCATTTTTCATCCTACACTGCCAGTCTTCTTCTCTCGGGCTGTGGAGGGAGGTGGATCTGTCTGTACTCCCTATTGACCCAGTGCAACTGAGAGTGCCTGTGGATCCTCACCAGCAGATCGCCTCCTCTCCCACCCCGTCCGCCCCTAAACCAATCAAAGATAAGGCCCGGGGAGAGCCGGCTACATAACTAGACTAACTTTGTTGTCCGGGAGAACGCAATCACTCAGGAGCAAATGGGAAAACAGGCGCTTCCTTGCTCAGATGTACAAAAACGTGTGAGGTCACACGCATACAAACACACACACATAGATGTCATGACACATGCATGGCGTACATACCACCCGTAGTGTAGGAAGAGATTGACCCCGCCCCCGGTAGCCGTTTAATGTGTTTGGGTGGTTCTCTCACAGTAACTGGGAATCGTCCAGGCTTTTTTGACACTAATGGGGATCCAGTGTAAACTAATCAGAGTATGTGCAAACACAGGCAGCCAAATGGGAGAGTACAGGACTGAAGTAGGCTTCTGAGTCCGGTAGCCTAAAGTATACACGACATGAGGTCCATCCACAGGGCATCCCGGCTTTACCACTTACCCAAATCAACAGACGGAGTCATATCTCACTAGATATTTAAGACCGTGACACTTCACCTCCAGAGCTGTTGGGCGAGGAAGGACAATCTGAGGACATTTTGTGTTTCAACACTAATAAATGAACTGGGTGTGTCTTTCATGACTGCAAAGGAAATATTATTATGGTGTTTGCAAAGCATAATCTCAGTGCATTTTCTAGCAACGAGCAGCTAGAATTCATCGTATTAAGTGTAACGCGCTGCACAATTAATCATGATGATTGTCAATATTGAAATACAGGCAAAGCAATAGGGTGGCAATAAGAAGAAGAAGATGATGCATTAGAGAGCTATACTTATGTTGTGAAGGGGAGGAGTAATTGTGTTTTCATTACGTGGTGATAGAGTGTTTGGATGCACCTGTGGTATGGATATGACAGGATCCATTCCAGGGACCATATAAGGGATAGTATTGCATCAGGGCGCCATAGTGCAGCGCGCCAGTCATGCCGTAATTTGCGAATGTGATATACGAAACATCAAGTGAAATTCAATTATTTCTGGTTCCATCAGCGCGGCCGTATACAGTCGTGGCAGGGCCATAAATCTGCAGCGTCGTGTTCATAACTAATAAACAGTTTAGAGAAGGTTTTAGACCAGAGTGCAAATACATACGTCAAAAATATTCTGGGAAGATTTAAACGGCACCAAAAACTGTTTGGCCCAGACGTGGCCTCAGGGTAGCGGCTGCAGGTCCCCCCCCCCACCACCTCCGTTCTCTCCAAGAGCTGGACTAAAACTCGGAGAGTGGGAAGAGGCTGAAGAGGCTGTCAAGGAGGTAATGTGAGGGGCTCAAGTGTGGCCATTTGAAACCCACGTAATTGTTTTGGCGCTCCGGCGTTTCCCCGAGCTCCGTCGGGGTCCGGTTCCTGTGCCTGTCCGAGGAACCCGGAAAGAAGGGAAAAATGTCAGACCTTCGTTTTTGAAGCCTGCATTTCAAACACGCTCACACGCTCTGTCTTGGCGATGACACCAACAGCAGTTCGCTATTTGGTTTAGTAGTTCATGTGTTGGGTGTTTTCAGAGTACATTTTGTAATAAATGTGTTAATAAATGTGTTAAAATGTGACCACAACTCCGCTGCTAAACCCCAACTGGAACAGATAAACTCCCATACACATTCACTGTTAGCAAGGCTCGGCTAGCTTTAGCATCGCGCCCGCTCATCTTCACACTATCAGCTCACCGCTTGCTGCTGACAGATACCGTTAATTAGCAAACAATAGGCTAACTAGCGCGATGATATCAAACACTACAGATTTTCTTTATTGAACGTTGCCCTTTGGAATAAGTTAGCATTAATTGCTAATTCATTATAAGCACAAATAATAATAATGTGATACTTAACTTGCCCCCCTCCAGGAAGGTCATTCTATTCTATTTTATTCTACTCCATTCCATTCTAAACCTGGTACCATGCAGTAAAAGAGGTGACAAGATGAAGTGGACAAAGTGGTTTCTCGTTAAGACAATGAGGAGCCATGACTACAACCAGCAGCAGCAGAACACATTTCAACTCCTCAAGCAAACAGTTTACTAGCTACCACACACCCGCTCTGTGTAAAATGCCTGCGTCTTTTCACCCATAAGAGATTATTATGATCCGTAATAATCTCTGTTTGTGTCTGGCAAGCTTACCTTTGATTCTGGCAGGAGTTGTAAAGTGATGAATCTGCAGTCTCTCTATATTTTTGGTACATATATCCGTGGAGGTATGTATGCCCGGTTTTACCTTATACAGTAAAAATGCACACAGTTGCACATTTGAGCTGTAATACCGTGCAACTTTTTGAGGACCAGAGAAGTACACAAAGGGACACCAATCCCAATATATTTTTTTCATGTCATACAAATGTGTCTGAGTTGAATTTCCCATGATCTCCGGGTTAGGATGTGTACATCACAGTCGCAAAAGATAAACACACGAGCAAGACAACTGAAGGAAAAATAGACGAAAGCCTGATGTCCTTTTATGTCCTTCGTGTTCAGAGAGGAGCATATGATTGATTTTCATCTTAAAATTCCACATTTCTGAAAACAGTATTTAGTTTATTTTTACCAGTTGAGACCATCTGCGCTAAACAAACAGACACCTTGCATTGTATCCCAGTATGAGATTTGATTATTGGCTGCGTATAGTGGAAGTAGTCACCATGCTTTAAAGCTACGAGATCTGATTCGGTTTGGGTCAGAGGTATTGGATTTCTGAGCAGTAATTTTTTTACTTTACTTTATTTTACTCTGCATTGACAGCTTTAAATGCCCTTGTGTTAGGAGACTCATTGCTTGATGACAATACATACATGTCAAAGAAAGTGTTTTAGCGTTGAGTACATCTAGAAATGAAACAGAAGAAATTATGGCTAGGAAGACGGATGTTTAAATGTGTGCAAATGTGCTAATACTGTATATATTAAAGGTACAATCCACCCTATAACACTACTGTGACACTGTTGCATATCATCTATTTGTGATGTTCAGTGCAATCCAGGATATTTTTTGTGTCGCAATTTTTTTGGTGTACTCACTTTCCCTCAACCTTTCCCTCACTTCAAATAGTGATTTCCCACATTTCCCAGAATGACTTGCAGCAACCCCCCAGAGAAGGGGCGTGAACTTGTTGCTTTCAATCAAAGGTTAACGTATGGGTGTCTTGAGAGTGTGATCATTCAGCTGTGGGTTATGGGTGTGGGTGTCTATGATTGCAGGTGAATCCCTTACTCAAACTTGTGGCCACATTGCATTCTGGTCTACTGAGGCTACCGGAAGAAATCGGTTTCTCTGCCTCTTCTACGATGGATTTCTCTAGGAAAAATACACAGACAGACAACAACATCGGTATGCAATGCGATGTATCTGCAATGTTCATGCAGATCCAAAATTATTACGTAATGTTTTCTGTTTTCCCATCAATTAAATTGATCTGCTGGTAGGACCATGTTACAAAAATGTCTTTCATGAGAACTCTTCAGCCCACACAAATATCCATAAATTCACAAAGTTCATACAGGTCAGCCAAGTCGACATGCCTGCGTGCATCTTCTCCCTGCACTCCACCTCTCTGCAGGTCCATCCTCAGAGACGGTGGAGGATGGTGTTACACATGTTAGGTAAACAGCACTCGGGGGTGAGGAGAGGCCTCGACGGGCGTGCACGCAAATGTTTATGATCTGCTGCAAATGGGTTACAAAGTGTTTAGCGGACGGGACAGGTGCTATGTGGGAAGTTAAACAGGTTGCGGTGCCGGCACGTAAATTGTTTGGGTTTCTGATGCCTGCGGGGCCTGCCCTGCCGTGGAGTTGGAGCTTTGATCATTTTTCAGGTGAAAAGTACAAACACTTCCTGGTGAAGAGGGAGCCTGGTGTGAGAAAACGTGTTCAAAAGGGCGTTAGCAAGATCCATTCCATTATGTCAGAGTGACAGATGCAAGAAAACATTGATGAAGCCTCTTGAATGACCTGCATTCCTGCACAAATCTGATGTTCATCTAAGTCTTAAGAGATAAACAAGGCGATTTAACAAATATTACTCAAAAGATTACTTCTACATGTTTTTTATTGAACTGGCTAAGCTGGAAAAAGGACAAGGAAAATAACGCTCAAGGAGGCAACAAAGAACCCTAAGGTAACAGCTCAGGATCTGCAGGCATCTCTTGACCTTTCTAACATCAAGGTCCACAATAAAAAACGCTAAACAAGAGTGGTGTTCGTGGAGGATACCAAGAGGAAACCACTGCTCTCCACGAAAACACGCCGCCCGTCTCCGGACAGATGATCAAAAATTGAACTTTTTGGCAAAAGGGCAGAACGCTGTTTGGAGGAGAAAAAAACGTTGCATACCAACAGGAAAACCTCATCCCGGCCACGGAGCATTAAAAACTTCATCATAACAATTTACTGTAAACTGATAACACTCAACAATTAATTGTTACTTTTGTTATCACCCCCTAAATATCAGATTGAAGGTGAAAGATCTAAAAGCTGCATCCCCCTACTGAGCTAGTGTGGAAGAGAAAAGAAACAATTTGATTTCTATTTTGCCGCTACGTGATTTTATTGTGAAAAAGCATCACAAGAACATCAGCATAACATGTTGATGTTCTTCCCTGATTTTTTAACCTTTTCTGAGTACCGAGCCCAACAGATACTTACATGCAGGTGCAACAGGACGACAAAAAAAAATGCTTTTATAACTTTGTGTTTTATGATACCTGTACGTGTCGTGCACACTGTGCAACGTGCACTTGTGCAGTATATACGTGCAGTGCATGTGTTTACATTCTTGCTGAGGCAGAGCGATGGCGGGGGGGTGGGGGGGGGCGGGTTGACAAAGCGAGCGGCGGCGTTCTGGCGGAAAAACAAACAGGGTGAGGGCCACGGAGAGAGCCCGGAGCATCCTGGAACATCCTGTCCGCCTGGGTCAACACCGGCTACAGCTCCGGTCGCCGCATCGCTCTGTAGCCTAATAACAACACGACCACTACGCAAAGGTGGTCCCCCCCCACCCCCCCGAGGGCTGAGGTTGTGCAGAGCAAGGCAATCACTGTTTCTGATTCCGAGAAAGCAGCAAACAAACAGAAAACATGAATTGAACAATACCATCTTTAATTCACAGTTTCCATGACTTTGTGTTGGGCAGGTTGTCATTGCAAATAATAGTTTGCTCTGAATTGACTCGCCTGGTTAAAAAAAAGTTTAAAAAAACCCCAAAATAACAGGAATAGGAAGCAACAGGGTTTATGGGAAATGTGGTCTTGATTTTGAGACACCACTGGGGATAGAGGCTACCAATCTCATTTGTTCAGAGTAATTACACCAAGGTACCGCAATAAAATTGACGCTGCTACGTCGAAAATGATGCAAGATGCAAGAGAGCCGTGTCCTGATCCGGCTGGGGAGTTTCAGTTTCAGTTGTGGGGCGCTGGAATGAGCTGACGGCCACAGGGTCGGGAGACGAAAGGTTAAGTAAACAGAGACATCCTTGACCTGGGTAGTCATGCCACCACACTTCCTGGTCTGAGTCATTACCGCAGGATGAGTAAACCGAGAGAAGGAACAAGGAAGACAAAAAAAAAAAAAGGTTGGTTTTGGTGTTTTTTCACTGCCACATCATCCAATAGTTGAAGTTGTAATGCTGTGACAGAGTGTCTGGTTTTGAACAGTTCCTCCAGTGACCCTGTGCTTGTGCAATTTTTATATTTTTTTTGTACTTTGGTATGAAGAACGTTTTTCAGCACAACTGGCCCAAAGCGCTTTTCATTTGCAGCCCGGTTCCTGCGGTGGGACATCAAGTTGTCCATTGAGGAGGTTAATAGGGCTGTGACACAGGATTCAACCCTCTAATTCCCTTTCGACAGGTCCACATGTCCTTGGGCTCGGATCTTGGATGGCGAGGGATGAGAAATGTGTCTCATCCTCCTCGACTACTACCTATCCCCCACCACCCCCTGTTCTCGCTCCGGGTGTTTTTTCCCCTGGGTATCCACGTGGGTATTTCTCGGAGATTCAAAGCTCATTTCTGTCATTATCGAGTTATAAACGCCGCTTGTCAATGCACGTACATTGGTTTGCGGTTATTTTTGCGGGAGGCCTGCTGGAGATGGAGAGAGAGATTACTCTGGTGTAGGAAAACAGAAAGCGGGGGTGAGGGGGGGGGATTTGTCAGCCCAGCGATGAGAGATTTATCATCCATTTACATTCTCCCAAACACACACTGAGCATCGCAGTGTAAACACACGCTGACGTCTAAATAACCTTGCATGGTCACATTTATAACAGAGGGACTTTTTCCGCTAGAAGTTTTGATGAGCATATTTTCCAAATGTATGAACGAGGTACGAACAGTTTCTGCGCGAGCGGCAGTTTCTGCCGAGGACATTAGTGATAATTTATTAGCGAGGGGCAGCGATTGTAATCAAAAACCATCTTGATGTGTTTGCTCCTCTAAATAGTTTATACGTGGGAGAGCGCTCGTGAAAATGTTTTTCGCTAATGTTACTTATGTTGACAAAAGATTAGTACGAAATGTTCAAGCAGGTGAAATGTGTTCTAGTGAGCAACAACAACAAAAAAAAAGTTCTGGCATCATCCACAGACATTGGATACCATCACTGAGTACCCCTGTGAATAGTTGGATGGGATATTTGAAACAAATTAAATCATCAAATTATCAAGCACCAAACGCCGCATGATCCTATTTGTGATTTCCTCTCTGAGCGTTTCCCAATTTTCCTCAAAGAATGTCTTACTTGCTCTCTCGCTGGCATGCCTGGACGTTTTTAGCCGGGGGATTGTTTTGCTTCGGCCTGCAGATAACCATCGGATAATTCATTTTTCAAACGTTTATCTATTCCTCTGACAGGCTCTGTATACACACACCGCGGAGCCGAAACATCATAGTGTTCGAGTCGCTCTGTTTTGTTTGTCCGCGAAGGGATAACAACTCTCATACCGCGAGGTGAGGATGCAAATCAACGGCCAAAGCGCACACTTAGCAACAAAGTGATCTGTTCCATAACTAGTACCTTCACGTCCTCTGGGTACAATAGCGCATGTCACATTAACGCTAACTATGGCGTACACACATTACTAAACATGTCAGACATACCACAGAGGCACTTATCGATGACTGAAAACAAAAGCAATGAAGAGAACGTTCCCTGGCTTTCGGATTTGAACACAGCCCACCGATGAGGTCTGCGAGCTCCTTTTAGAACAGCTT
This sequence comes from Hoplostethus mediterraneus, assembly GCA_034670385.1. Lineage (NCBI taxonomy): Eukaryota > Metazoa > Chordata > Actinopteri > Trachichthyiformes > Trachichthyidae > Hoplostethus > Hoplostethus mediterraneus. The sequence continues at coordinate 1,288,570 of JAXDDW010000047.1, forward strand.
TGTCAGTCGCGGTCTGGTCTCTTTAGGAGTCTGTAGATAGACATCTCTGCTTTCTGGTAACATAAATAAGGACGCTCGCGTTCGGACGGTGGGGCCCCTACACAGCTGCTCCCATAGCTGACGATTAAAACCAATCTCGAGGGGCCAGTGTGTCAACCCCGGTGGGTTTAGTGTCGAGAGCAACGGCGGAGCACCTGGGGCCACATAACAACTTACCACCTCGGGGTGGGGGGTTACGTGTCCGAGTGGCTGGGTTTGCAAAATGCCACGTTGCGTTTTAGTGGGCTGCATTTGAAATGTGTCAGTCCATGTGTGGCTCACCCTAAATTCCAAGGCAATCCGATGGCCACAAAGTGAGACCCCGTACATTCCTCCTATTTGACCCAATGAAATTCTGGTGTTGGGTATGGACAGTGGTGGTAAATGACAAATTTAAACTTAAAGGGGAATTCTGGTATTTTTAAACCTGGGCTCTATTTGTACATATTAGTCATTTAGACCCCAAAATAGGTACAAAAAGTTTTGGAATTGCTCCGGTAGATCGCCTCAGTCGGCAGTCGCGAAATGGGCTGCTATGGCTGCAAAGTAATCCTTTGGGGCAAGTGGGCTGATCAAAGTATGTCCACAAAAGTTCTTGTTTTTGCCACTAACAGGCTCAGATTGTTATTGGAAGTGTCTGACAACATTACGGAAAGGAATCGCTGCAGAGATAGACCTTTGTTTAACCAGAAAACGAAAGTCCCGCTCAAGGAGAAGTCTCGCTCTGAAATCTCACAAGCGAGACCATCCAGCAACATTAGATCTTTGGTATGAAGTGAGAGGTTCAAGCCATCGCTGGTGGCAGCACCTTTCTCCGGCCCGGCAGGTAAAAGTCTTGCAACACATTCACTTTGACACTTAATACCGACCGCACGCCTCGCCATACACACCAAACACATGCCTGACTTTGGTTTCAACAAGTTCAAATTCAGTAATGGCGTGCAATTCAGGTTTAGGGGTTTCAAAATTTCTTGCATTCAGAATCCTTTTCACGTTTTGTTTTCTATCGGCTTATCAAGCCACGCCAACTTGATACCAGACTATCCACCCACATTTCTCCCTTCTCAATTGCCTCTTCTCTACTTTTGATCCAAACCCAAAGGAGAGAATCTAAATCTCTTCTAATATAAGACGATGTGATGGTTCTGGGTTTTGGCCGCGGTGTCCGAATGTTCTCCTTTGATTAGCCCGCCAGCACTCGCAGTGGAAATGGACTCAACACCCCGTGAAAAACGCTCAAGGGAAAATCTTGATACAAATCAACACACATCCTGCATCCCTTCAAAATATGCCTGCGATGTATCCCCCAATATAAACACTATCAATTTTGTCTCTGTTTTCGGGCGGGGGTCCAAGCCCCACGGTCGGAGACTGTTTGTGCCGTTTCTCCCATCCTGCCCAGATTTGGCCACAAGTGTCTCCCACTTGGAAACAGGAAGACTGCCTCTCTCTGTCTCTCTCTCTCTTTCTCTCTCTCCCTCCTCAACCTCAGCTTCTCCCCCTACCTCCACTGAGACATGACTAAGGACGTGTCGACTCCCAGGAATCTCTCCATTTAGACTGGAAGGTGGAGCTGTCCCAGGTTTGATCTTCGGCTCTGGCTGACTCCGCGTCTCTTTTTCCTAGAAGGATTACTGACTGAAGAGCCCTCTCCCATTACATGTCAGGGTTCACTTTTTTTCCCAAAGCAAGTGGAAGATAAGATCCCATGTCAGAAGACACGTACTCAAAGACAATATGCAGACTTGATGGTGTCAGATGTTAGTGCTAGACCCTCCCAATTTAGTCTTCCTCATTTTCCCCCCCAAGTTATCGCAGAAATGGAAAACCAGATTTTGAACAAGAAGCTGTGAATCCTTCCCTCCCCTGGTTCGGGTTAAAGGTCAACATTTCGTCTCCTATTTACTTGGCGCATTCAAAGGGCTCCGCCAATCTCTCTGTCTACCATGATGATATTGTCAATATCAGCAACCACAGCGCCTCCTACTGGACCGTACACCGGCCCACGAGGAACATTATCTTGCAGATTCTCCATCAGTGCGAGGGCCGTTTTCATTAAGGTCCAGGAAGAGTTTCTATCGAGATGTGGCCGGCATTCGTTCCGAGTCTAAAATTTTTCTTTATTTAGCGAATCCAACATATACTGAGGACGTGTCGTACTTTGCCCGAGGAGTGTCTTTGTTCCGTGAATAGCCAGAAAGAAACGATCTGGTCTCGGACCCTTCACATATATTCACTCCACTAATCCATGAAATGAAAATGCAAGCCTTTCTGTGCTCCAAAAGCTGCCGGGCAACTGGAGACGTTCTCTCTCTTTCTCTCCAATTCAATTCAATTCAATTCAACATCTTTTATTGGCAGGAAAACTGAGAACAATATTACCAAAGCATCAAGATAGACATCAACATTTTTTACATTAAATCCCTTTCCCCACTTGTATCAGTGTGTGTGTGTGTGTGTCCGTCTCAACCTCACCTGTCGAACAGCGGCCACGCACTCTTATTTCCTATTATCTGCTTTCTGTCTCTGATAGTAGAGAGATACTCATCAATCATAATCTCTTTTTAGGGCCAGATAACATTCTAATTTACTTTGACTTTTAGTGAAATGGGTTTCATTTCATTTCATTTGTCTTACTTAGTCTTTGGAGAAGCAGTGTTGGCGCATCAGTCTCTTTTCTGTGCTCAGCTCTTGGGTTTGGAGGGCTTTGAAAAGGAGGCTGTCTACATTTAAGGTTAGTGCTCCCTTTTTAATGTCAATTATTAATGGGTATTGATCTAATTCTGCTCTACTGTGTGTGTGTAAAATATTTGTGCAGAAAGTCTGCATGTATAGATTCAGCTGGATGTTTGTCCCAGCTGGTGTACCGTACCTGTAGATGTACCACCATGGCACAATGGTCTGGATCATGCTCAAATATCCGAAGACAGATTGCAATTGCTTTTTCTTTTAGTGCATTCACTGCCAGGCTGAAACCCCCCACCCCCCGAGGGACTGTAACAGGTTAGGTTATGATGGTACTTCCTGTGGTGAAACATACAGGAAGTGATAAATACAGGGAAGGAGAAAACAGACGCGCTAAGAGCAATCAGGCCGAATTAACTTTTTGCTGGTGAGTTTCAACTTGCCTGCAGGCAACTGAGAGATGCCACCTGAAGGGGGCAGTGTTGTATCTACTCTCTCCACTCTGACTAGCGGGAGGGGAAAGCACAGCGAGTGTTGGGGACAAACCCGAGGCTTGATTTGACAAAAACTCCCCGCTCACCGGGTCTAGCAGCAGGCCTTGTGATCCTCCTCCTCCAACTGCCACTTAACCAGCTCCGTCAGAGCAACATAACATTTCCTCCCACGTCCTTCAATTCTGACAGTTAGATTACAGCGCTGGATTACTTCCTGATTAGCCGGCTAATGAGCAATTAGACATTCATTCAGAAAGTTATCAAAGGCAATGTCATCAGTGACACGCAGGCTGTGATCCCCCCACATACCCCCCCGCTTTAATTGTAGTAATTACAATTAGCCTCGAGAGTTACCAGCAACGCATGCGTCTTAAAGTGCTTCTCAAAATAGCAACGTACAATATGTAGGAGAGAAGAAGAATGCTTCCGTTTCAAGATTTTTCAAGAGGATACGCTTGTTTGTCCGTGCATGCGCAGTAATTGAACAGTAATTGAATATTTCTCCGCCACATCGCATCGCCGTCGAGCCAACTTTTATCGCGCACCCGAGAAAAGTTGAGGGCTGATGGGTGATGAAGGTCTGCTCTGATGGAGGTGTAATTATTTGATCCCTGGGCGGCTGTGGCTGTAATTACAGAAGGTGATGAGAGAGAGAGAGAGAGAGAACAGGGGAGAGAGTGTGTGTGTGTGTGTGTGTGTGTGTGTGTGTGTGTGCGTTCTCATCACTGAGAATGTGTGACATAGGTATGGTGCAAATTCAGTGTTTCTGTTGATCAAAATCAACAGTCAATGTTCTTTTCTCAACTCAGCGAATTAACTCAGCACAAAAAAACACTCGCTCCTTTCGCCCAATGCATGCTGGGATACGCTGCAGCCCCGCATGACCCTGAACAGGCATGAGTGAGTAAAGACACTGAATGAATGGTTAGACCGATATATATAATATCAGGCCGATATGTATTGTCTATGGGAAGCCCTTAAGCTGCGTTGATAATAATAGTTATGTTGGGTTTCATGGGGGAGTTTTAGTGCCCTGTGGTCTAAATGCTGTTTCATTGCTTTTCCACCTTGGAGAAATGATAAATACATGAAAATGGTGCCGTGTGAACATCCTGCGTCGCACATAAAGCTTCCAATGCTCAACGCCGGTCTAATCCCTAGTTCAACGCGGGACACGACAACAGCTGAGGTGAGGTGAGAGTCCCAGATTGCCTGGTTGATCCGAAAGAAGCAAATCCTGTCACAAATTCATTTCCTGTCCCCGGAATCAGCGCTGATTACAGGTGTCTCCTCTATTATCCCTTCAACCATCATGCAGAATGGGAGGGGGTGGGGGGGGTGAAATCAGACCACATTGTGCTGGAGGCAGAGAGACAATCAGGGAAACTCTGCGACCAAATGAGTCCTGAGGTTAGACCAGAAAATGGGTCATTCATTCATCCGGCCGCTCGTTCGTTCATTCATTCATCTGTTTGTGTTCAGACAGAGAATCTTTATAGTCCCTCTTAATTTCCCCTAAGCGCTTGAATGATGTCATTAGGCTTATGAATCAAATAAAAGAAGATAAACCGTGCCCGAGCCGGAGTGTGTTTACGACCGTGTCTCAACTTCTCACACACACACACACACACACACAGAGCAGATCGTGTTACTTGGCACGAGGAAACGCTCACTGTCATCCGTCACCTTGGAAACTTACAGTGTTATGCGTCACTCCCCTGGCTATTACTTTTTCATAAACATCCATGCTTTTTGGCTTTTGGAATTAGATAATGATAAAAAATCCTCCCAATTTCTGATGTGTTTTTTTAAAGAATTTTTCATTTCTGCCTCTTCTGCATTTGATGTCGCTTTGCAGCGCCGCGGTGCGAAGGCGCTTGGTGGCTGTGTTGCCGTAAAGCGATGACAATCCAACATATTTTTTATAGCGGAAGTGCAGCTCTTCATAAGAACGGGGAGGAGCACTCGAGATTATTTCATCAAACATTAATTTGCTTGATGAGCAGGCGGTTACATCGTTCCTGACACTGTGTGATTTGAATTATGATTGGCTCGGGACACTAATTTGATCAATTATACTCATACTATCGTGTTTTTTTTTCTTTCAGGGTCCTAATTGTTTAATTAAACTCTTAATTAAGTCTCCTACTGGAAACCGTTGAGGAAAACTCACAAGTTACAAATAGTGCAGTTGATGAAAAGACAGGACGCTTCGTGACTGAACTACGCCGAAAGATCCAAAAGCGATGGAAAGAGAGGAAGCAGCGCTAAAGACTGTCGATGCTGATGGAAAAGTGCGTGAAAACGTTAAAGCTGTTACATTTTCCTCACTGAACTTTTCATCTTTCCCCCTTTTCAGGAATATTACATGTGTTACCGTTCGTTTCATCATGGTCTCACGGCAGATGGTGCGATGGTGAAAGAGAAGAGAGAGAGGGAGAATGAGAGAGAGAGGAGAGGAGAGAAGGAGAAGTAGCATGAGCATGTCTCCGTTCATCACCCTCTTCGTTTGTCCTTCAGCAGATTTGCGTCTTGCGGTCTGAGAGCTCCTCGCCGGGGCCCCGGACCGCGTTTTTTCTGCGGCTTCAGATAAAAATAACGGTTGCCCGGGAGATACGGATGAAGACGGGAGGCGGGAGATGCTTCAACACGTTCTGTAGCTCCCAACATCTGTGTGAAGCGTCACCGGTGACACGGTTTCTCCATATGGTTTGGGTGATGCAAAACGCAGATGCAAATATGTATTTACTCACACATTAAACACACACACACACACAATCCTTGTGCATGTAACTGCAAACATAAGGTTGCTTGAATACACCTACAGTTGCGTGAATAACCTGCATTCCTGCAAAAATGGCTCCTGAAATACGGTCCGCTCTTCATCAAAGCCGTAAAAGTCGATACACACAATCTGATTTAACAAATATTACACAGAGAGTTGTACTTTTACACGTCTTTGTTGAAGGTATTGTTCAAACGTTAACAGCTTGGATTGGAAAAAGTATGTGAACCATGAGATTTGGTATAGGCTGCCACCACACACACACACACACACACGCGCAGACACATGATGATTATCCCGAAATGAGAAATCTATATGGGCTCTGAGAAAGTAGAGAGGGAGAGACAAGCATGAAAGGAGTGCTTCACTCCGTGTAGTCATCCAGAGCCGAGCGGCCAAAAGCTACGCCACCAAATCAATCATTATTTTCAATGGAGGCCTTTTTGAACGATGCCTGCATTTCTTTTGAGAGCATCCCAGGAGTCATTTCAGATGGTACAGGTGGTGTCTGTGTGTGTGTGTGTGTGTGTGTGTGTGTGTGTCAGGCCTAAGGATTAGCATAAAGACAGGAGTGTGTTTGGGGGCGTAGGGAGACAGAGAGTGAGCTGTGTACACCCACGCGGTGGTCAAGGTGCACTGAAGGCGGCGGGATACGTATCAAGCACAGTGACTGAAGCCACAGAGGGGACAGGGAGGTAGCTCTCCAACCCAAAACTGATCCCAGTGATCTCTCTGGTGAACCCAAACACCAGATGACTTTCATCCGCTTCATTACACGGCAGTTTTTTTGTTTTTTTTTCCTGGAATTTTTTCTTGGAGGCGTGAATTTGACGATGCTGGTTGGTCAACATTTTCCTGCTCAGTCTTGAAGAATTGAGGGGTTTTTCTTGCATTCTCTCTTGCATGGAAAAGCACAAATCCATTAACTTGGATGTTGTTGTACGGATCCGTGTTCCAGTTCTCACCTCGACGGTGCCGATCCGCCTCGGTGGAAAAACAATCAAGATATATTGAACCCATGGCGGCTAGGAGGGGAGGCTTTGATCTACAAAACAACACCCCTATTATTTCCCTCCAGCGGCGGCACACAGATCTGTTCCCGCTGTGCTCTTCCAAAGTGACAGACACGCTCAGACCAGGGATCTATTTTCCTCCGAGATGAGTCAAGTATTGATTTGTCATTACCCCCTCCCCCGATCGAGGACACACGCAAGCCCGTCCGTCACGGCGACGTCATCTTCCTCCGGAGCCGACTGCTCACGCGGACCTTGATAAATACGGATCCATTTCTTATGTAGCCCGGCGAGGCCCCGAGAGGCGGCCGCGGGCCTTTAATCAAACATCAACCGGCACAAAGTATTCTGGGTACTCTACCTGTGGCAAGAAGATTAATGGATTTCTGTCTCTTTTTCCCCGTGAAAGCACTCTGGGCACGATGCTATTCTGAAAATCTCTGTCACCGAGGTTACGAACACGTCACAGGTCTTGTTTCTGTAAGGGGAGGCAGGAGCATAGAGGGTTAGAGAAGTGGGGTGATGACCAGAAGGTTGCTAGTTTGAATCCCTGGACCGGCCACGGCCCCACCAAACGAGGAGTCGTTTTTTGGTGATGATTTTGCCGACGCGGAACCAAATCCAGCATTTGAGTCGGAGCCGTTAAGGCGGTGCACCGCCACGGCCCACAGTGTAGTATTGTACTTGACAGAATAAGAATGAATCCCCAATGATTGTCTGGTTGAAAACAGTTTAAAAATCTGAATTACTTTCATCAACTTTTTTTTTTTTTGAGCTCTTCAAACTGTGCAACTGTCACAATCCCTGCACTGTTTTTGTGAAAGATTTTCTACAATGAAGCTGGTGGAAACCTACCTCAGGTCCACTATAACAGATGAGAGATTGAGCAATTTGGGTGTACTAAGTATTGAAGTCTACGAGGGCAAAGGCCTTGAATTGAAATTGATCGGTTTGCAAGAAATCACAAAAACTACAGAATACAGTCACTGTAACGTGAAATGTCACAGGAGGAGATTGTTTTTGTCTTTGTTTTTTACTGTAAATGCAAGGGAGAGGGTATGGTATGGATTTTTGTGTGCATTGTGGGAAATTGTTTTTACTAACTGTTTAATGGTAATATAAATGAAATCTTGAATGATTTTAAACATTGACTTTTGTCTCTTGATGCTCACTATGCAGTTGGGAAATGGCTTAAAACCCAAGCGCTGTACATATCTTGACTATCTGGGGCTCTAATGCAGTGGTGGCTGGTGCATTTTTCTCTATACCAAAACCGCTATACCAAATATCAAGCAAACATGTACTAAGGTATCATCAGTGTATTTAAATAAATGAAAAGGCCTTTATTTGTGTTTACTGAGCTGTAAAACATTTAACTGTAAAGTAACATGACAGGGAATCAGGTGTGGGCTGCTGATGAAAATGCGTTCTCATCATCTTGCAGATGCATCTTGTTTTTGAAAAGGTCTGCAGTGTGGAAGCTTCCCTGCTTTGGTAGCCAATGGATCAGCCCCAAAACAAGACTCTATTTCTGTAGGCAATATTGAGTTTTGTTCCAAAATGACAAAAAATGACATCAAAACAAAACAAAGAGTAGTAGATCCCTTGGTTTATACAAATACATTTCTACAGATAGAATCCACAATGTATTTAGTTTAAATACATTTATTTGAACATGACAATAAGCAGAATGATTCAAGTACGATTTGCATAAGAGGATTTGCTGTTCTTCTTTCACCTGAAGAGACGGAAGAGCCAAGAGAAGCAGCCAGAATTCTTCCTCTCTTTCTGTGGTTTTGAAACAGTGATCTCAACGTTGGAGCAGTCAAGTCCTGCAGGGTCGAGTCCTCGGATGAAGTCTCCCTCCTCCTGTGCAGTGATACTGCTGTCAGACCCAGCACAGAGCAAAGTAGTGACGTTGTTTTTCTCATCACTCAGGATTTGCATCTTCATGGACACGTGTGGCACTTTCATCAATTGGATCACTGAGTCAGAATCTGCAGTGACGACTGGCTCCCATGTATCAAGCTGGTTTATATACGGCCCACAGGGTGAAGAGCAGTCAACCACAAATCCAGATACATCAGATGAAGGAGCATAGAAGTACTTTTCACCAAGTACATTCTTGCAGTATTCATACACGAGGTCTTCTAGGTCACCAATAAGGGATTGCTGCAGCAGCCTCCCAATGAGCTCTATGCACTCAGGAGTTTCAGCATCTCTGAGCAGGTTGGATGGACTCTTGGCGTCCTGGGCTGGATGGCTGCATGGTTCAGCATTTCCTGAAGTCTCGTCCTTAGGTACAAGAGGTACGTCTTCCTCTGCGCTGACTACTGGCTCCCAGAAGTGGAGACTCTCAAATCCACAGGTAGATCTGGAGCCTACGGTCGGCTGAGAAAATGGGGACGGGGCACAGTTGAGTTCAACAGCGTATTCAGAGATAGAGGCTGGAGCATAAGTGTATCGTCCCTCCCAATGGTCTTCAGCTGAGGTGGGCTGAGCAAATGGAGACAGGGCAGAGTTGAGCTCAACAGCGTATCCAGAGATAGAGGCTGGAGCATAAGTGTATCGTCTCTCCCCATCAACTCTCCCTAGCAGTAACTTTAGACAACGTAGAACAATTTTAATCTACATTTTATTGCAGATTATACATTTTACACACTAACTATATAATATTTACCTCGCTCATTTAGGAAAAAAAATTCAAAGTAATTTTTAAAGTGTTATTCAATGAAGTCTAGGATGTGGGGAGTGGTGGGGCGCCCTCTATTGGCCAGCCGCCACTGCTCTGATGTGACTGGCCCCTCTGACAAAACAACTGGCCCCAGCCTGCCCCCGCCCCCCCCCCCACACACACAGTTAGGTCTAGAACCTCCCATGCCTATGCCTCTCTTTACATAACTTGTTGTGTCTGGATGGCGCCACACTAAGTACAATGCCAATCACAGATCACTTTCAAATCTGGTTTTGGTCTGACGGCAACGTGAGTAAAAAACGATTTTTTTATGTTCCGACATGTCCCTGAATGCATCCCGGTGTGATTTGGACGAATGTAACGCCAGCCTGATCTAAATAGCTGCTCAGAGACTTTGTGTTTTCAGACTGAATCTGTGTGAGCATTAATAATTGATTGTTTTCGTGGCTCCACAACTAAGTGGGTTATTACCAAGCTCTCTAGTGCCACGGAAAAAGGAGACCTCTGGGACAGCTCAGAGGGCTGGGCCACCGAGAGACAGCGCTTTGCTCACATGATGAATCTCTCCCCCATGTTGTTCTGGTTTCAACAAAACAGCTCCTCTCCTCTCTTCTCCCCTCATTACTTCTCCTATCAAGAGGTTGTGTTCTGCTCGGAACAGTAAAGCCATGTAAAAGTGACAGTTAAATCAGAAATATCAAAACTTAAAAATAAATAGAAATGATTTTTAAACGCAATCTGCTATTTAAAATCTCAAATGAAAAACAATATATATATTTAATATAAAAAAACAAATTCAAATACTAAGGATTTAAAGAAAGAAAGCTGAACAAAGTCTAAATTACAGTGTTAAATAAAATATTTACAAAATCATTAAACCAATTCAAATTTCAAAGTATAAAGCCAGAGCAGCAGCCAATTAAGACTGTGTAAGAGAGTACTTGCTAAAACATAATTATACCCCAATGACCAACACCTCAGAGTGTCCACCTTTTTTGGGGGGTTGGGGTTATAAAAATGTGGAAACTTGAGTAAAAGTTCAGTTGAAAGAAACTCTGCAACCCACCAGTTGTGCTGAGGCACGACGCTCATTACAGTAGGAGCTCTTAGAGCTCAGCGTTTGAACCGGCTACAAGTCATTCTCCGCACGCCCGCGGGGTCTTGCCGGCTTTAAAGTAGACGCTGGATTCACAACGGAGGTGAAGTTTAGATCCTTTCCAGTACAGTCAGATAGAATGGAATACAATGCATAGGCTCCCTGTCGCGATCAATTTCTGCCAGGCGGCGGAGAGTGCCTCCCTAATGACATTGCATGAGTTGCCTTGCGTTAGGCTTGACAGGACACACTGGTCCAATTAAACATGTTGCTCTGTGCCTCCAGCCCTCAGCATACATCCATATAAAGATTTAACTTGGTGTCAAACGCACAGCGCGATAACTGGGTTACACAGCCCCATAAATCCAACTCATGTTAAGCATCCCATAGCTTGCCGCTAGGCCGGATCTTCACACCACTGACTGACACGAAAGGAATCTTAGAGCACAAATTGAGTTTTTGAAATGCCGGTAAACTAATCACCGCCCTGCAAAAGGGGAACCTGTAACTGCATCAGTCTTTGAGTTTGGTTGTGCTTTCGTTCTGATTTGATTTATTCTAAGTTGTGCTGTGGGAATGTGGGGGCTTTTTTTTTTTTAGAGACGTGATCAAATAAAGAAGTGTAATTAGTCCCTAGACTCCTAGACTCTCACTCTTAGTTCACCTTACATAAGGCACTTTACTTACTTTACTTCATGCACTGCACTGTGAATCACTGTGTAACTCTGCTGTTGTCTATCAACAATGAACCACTGAAATGCCTTTTTTTTACTGGAGCCATATCTTCGGCTCTTGAAACCATTCAAGTCAGTGCAAGTTTAACCCAAATCCATCCATGAAAAATACAGCCTGGCCACGATTGAATCATGAAATAAAGATCAAAGCCAGCGGGTGAGGAGTTTCATTCTTGCCACAGCAGTACAGCGCATCAAAAAAAAAAAGAGGCAGCGACAAAGTACAATTACTCTGTCACGCTGTGAGTTACGCCGTGGGTTCAAGGGTTTGATATGAACCGAATCTTCGGACATGATAGGAGCGGTGTGGATCTGCTGTCAGGTCACCTCCGTACGAAAGCCTGTCTCTCCCCTCTGATTCCAGAAGAGATGGACTTCACAGGAGATGTCTCCCATGCGCGCCATGTGTTACCTCTCCACTGCCTGGCGAAGAGACACGCTCAAAGAACCGCCCCCCCCCGAAACGTAAGATCTCCCGAGCGAGATGAAGAAACGTATATACCGCGCGAGTCCCGGCTCTTCGGTTTCACTGGTCTTTCTGCTCATCTGAAGAAAATGCTGGAGGGTCCTCCGGGATAGAACGGAGAACAGAAGCTGAGGCGACGTATCAACACCGATTTTCACTGCGCTTCATCACAACCCGCCGCAAATGACACGGAACGTTAAATTTCAAATCTGGACCGATATGTTGTTCCCAATTACGCTGCGATGTGCAGATATGTCTGATTGTTGGCACCCAGAGGGGAAAGACGCCCTCGCCTCTCCCCAGTCATGAACCGGTTTGATTTTCTTTTGTTTTTACTGTAGAAGAGTCCGACCCGATCAAAAATGCGATGGCGAGATTGTCAGTGGCCAATTAAACTCAACTTTTTCCCCTTTGCAGTCTGTAGAACTTTCCCAATAAACCAGAATACATTGTCCATTTCCCTTAACCTCTCGACGAGAGGAGGCTCTCCAGACAAAGCAGAGGAACTTCTGTTGCATACTAAACCTGGCTGCACCGGCGGCTCTTTGTGGTTTCCCATCCCCTCCTCGACTGTCTGTGACATTTCGGTGTTCATTAGGATGCCTGGGAGGCGAGCGTTGAGTCAGTGCGCTCCTAAGGTGCTCCGGGTTGGATTAAGACGCAACAAAAAGCGCCCGGGCCTCGTCTGTAACCCACTTCCTTTGATTTATTTATGTAGTTATAATTCAGTGTGTATGCCGGGTTCCCGACTGCGACGGAGGGAGCACAATTACTTATCAATATCGAAGTGTTCTTAGGGGCCGGCCGGGGCCCTAATCCCCTTAACCGTGATGGAAGGGTTCCGAGAGAGAAAGTGACAGCACACTAATCCATAAACCTTTGGTACACAACGGCTTTAAGGGCCGCGTTTACGCACACAATTAATATGGCCGGCCGGCTTCACGGACCTTTCTGCGTCCGGTCAATTTCTTTCGGAGCCCGTCGTGACAAATTGGTCACGTATTCAGTTGGAGTTCAGTTGAAAAACAACCTCTGCTATATCTGTATCTGTTTGGAAAGGGACGCAGAGTCCCCCGGGGGGCAACGCTAACACTGATGTCACATTAAGACACCTTTTGGCACCGAGACATGCAAAAGCCAGGGGACAGTGTCTGTCGAGCTCAACAGATGGACACCACTTCCTGCTTGAGATGAAAACACCTCAACCTCTCCAATGATCAAAAATGAATGAATCGCCTTCTGATAATTTCCTATCCACTTCTTGGATGTCTCTCTTCTTCAAAGGGAACAGAAAAAAAAAAAATTCTGGGTATTTAGTATCGAATAAGCTCGGAGCTCAAAGCTATCCCCAGATGGATCTGAAAATTTCAGAAATATTTTACTTCAATGCTCTCACGGAGATGGGCCTCGGGAGTCTGACCATCAAAGATTACAATGAACCCAGTCCAGTACCTCGCCATCATTCCGCAATAGCAAATACAACACTAGAATACAGCAATTGGGCAAATTATTTGACATGAGAAAATAATCTTGATTCCTCCTTTTTTAAAACTTCTATATCTCAAAGATATCATATTTCAGTGAAAGTCCTGCAAGGTGAAATGGTGCCATTTGGAAAATTGCAATTTTGCTTTCATGGCAAGAGAATTGTGCCTCACTTCCGGTTTACACGTCTTCGCTGTCCAATCCATTCGGCCATTGCAGCCAAATGGTCTGGATTTTCAAAGCTCTGAATCATAGCCTATTTATGCCGTGTGCAAAAGTTTGCGGGACAAATAGTGGAAAATACTCCAATACATTACCAAACAAATGGTATTTACCCAGCCACCCCTCATTAAGTCTGTTTGCCTGCTGTGGATTGCAGAGCAACACAGAGGATTTACTGCTGCTGGAAACGACACAGACATCTAGCTGCGACTGGTCACCGTGACCTCTCCGTCTGTCATGCGGATTAATGGTGTTGCCTTGTGACACTCTGGTTTGAAAGCAGGACTCAGAACAGCCATTACAGCGGTGACCAAGGTTGGAGAGTAACGGAGTACATGGCATTGGAGTGCATTCATTTGAGCAGAAAATGGAAACCGTAAATCATTACATAAAAAAGGACAATTATAAGATTGTGTGTAGTTATGAAAGTGCGTTCGGGTTGCTCAGGAACATGTTTGAAGAGAAAAAGGCTTTTTGATTGTAAGATAATGGACACAATTTGATTTTATAATCATTTGAAGCGATTGTTGATAACTCTGAAGCAAAGTAATCCAAACGTAACTTCAAGAAATCAGATGACATGACCACATTTGATCAATCAAGAGCACGTTTTGGAAGTAATTTCCCCCGAGGGAGGCAAGCTGCCTGCTACTGTCACCAGAAATGCAGGCCAAGTCGCCTTCAGCGCAAGGATCACAAGTCACCCCCTCGAAACCCATTTTTAATAGGCAAGAGTTTTCTTACACACTTAATTTCAAACTCTCAAATGTCTCACCCTTTTATCCATTTTTTATCCCAGTTTTCTATTATTCATTTTTTCCTGCAATTTAGAGAAGCTATGTGCAAGTGTTCTTCTTCCATGCCTCAGTTTTTGGCAGATTTTAAGCCGTTGAGAAAGCGTGCCGTTTTTGCACAGAAATGTCCTCATATCCGGCCAGTATCCATCAAGTGTGTATTCATTTCGGAGAGAAAGAATCGTTTATCGGTGTCTGACAGCTCGAGCCTGCTCTGTACCTGCCAGGATTTCTCTGCAATCAATCAGGAAAGGTTTTTCTTTTCCATTTCCTTGTCATGCGGGGAAATCGCGAAAAACAATCATGTTAAAAATCCCCCCTGCATCTGTCTTACGTTGAGGAGACTCAGCAGAAAGCAGTCACACCCCTCACCGTCCCACATATGTCATCATCACATTACAGCGATGTTTCAGACCCTGTTTTACAGTATCTTTCTTTTTCGATCGTTTATTATCTCCGGAAATGAGACTTCACCCTCGCAGGCTTGAAATCAACACCGGTATCGACACCTTGGTCAATATTCTGATCAAACTAATTCAGACGTGTATTGTGGTGAGTTATCTCTTTCCATATTGAGGTTGTGTTTGCAAGATTAATCGAAATACAATCCATGTACTGTACATGGGTCGTCTTGACGGATGGTGTCATCAGTACAGTGTGACTCCACGGATCCATCCTGTGGTTGCATTACATTTTTGCAGCATCAGAAAATTAGACCCAGGGTCTATTTTTCATCTTGGGAGTGGACACAGGAAATTGAGAGCTATTCTTATCCTCTCATCTCCGTATTTCCTCTCCGACTATTACAAAATGCCTTCCTCGGTATAGCAGCTCTATCCGTCTGGCATATTCGCTAAGAAAATAAGCGGGGGGCTGTGATTGGTCAACAATGTTGCGCCCCTTTTCCTCATCATCATCGATGCGTCCGACTCCGAAGGAACCGATCGACTACGCGATTACGTCTGTTATCAGCTTCTCTGCGCTCTCCAGCAACACGCTATGACTTGTTGCCATGATGATCTGTGAAAATATCGGCGGATATCGTGTCGCAAAACAACACAGAGCAACTGACAAAGAGAAGAATTTCGGGACTTTGGGACTTTATGATTGGTTCCCGATGATTCCCTGATTGCTGCTGCTCCTCTTCGCTCTCTGAACAAGAAGAGACAAACGGAGGGAGAGTTAAGAGAAAAGTACAAGGGCACTAATTTATTGATGTCCTAACTTAAGCAGGTCTGCAAATTCAAGTCAGAACTAAGAATAAAAGAAGAGCGGCAGAGAGAGAAAATGAGAAGAGGCATCGGGCCTTCCCCACAGGGCACCGGAGACAGAGCATCGGCATCAGCATTCACCCCCAGCGCCGAGGCATCGCCGAACATCTTAAGCCAGAGCCGATTGATTTCCACTGCTATTCTTCTTATTTCATCCGTATGGGTGAAATATGCAGCTCTGTGCGTTTTCCCATCCGCTAAGTATAAGCTCCCGTTGATGAGCGTGGTCAAACCGCGGGAATACAACTCCCACTGTATCGCCGAGCGGGGGGGTAGGGGGGCGTCAAGAGTGATGGAAATTGGAAGCGCACGCTCTGACCAGATTACATTAAAATGAGTGACAACACCACGCTGATTTTTTTTGTTGTTGTGATGGCGCTATCTTATTTTTTCCCCCCATTACTGTCGGCGCGCTGTGCTAATTCTCCGCCAGAGCGGTGGGCTGAGTAGGTGGATTTCGTGCGTTCTGTGTTGGCGAGCCCAACCGACGCCGGGCAAACTGGGAGCATCAAAGCAATCTGCCGCTGGGAGCCCGAGAGCAGTGGCTCATTATGGGGGGGGGGCCTTGGCTGAGGAGTGGTGAGGGGCGGGGGGGGAAGACATGCCAAGTTAGACTCCTGTTGTGACAGAGTGCTCTTTAGCTATTAATCAACAGGCTGAGAAATTGAAAGGACAGCGACTCGCTAATGGAACAATTTGTCTCACTGTGAGGGATTGGATTTCACTCCACCACGGCCCCCAGCATCAGATCATTCACTGCCTTCAATTATTTTGTTTCAGACTATTTTGGGTTTTTTTTCGAGTGCAGTTTCACTCAAAGAACAGAGTACACCAATGCCTTGCAATATATAGACAGTGTACTACATAATAAAGCTGCTCTATGTAGCGTTATAACATCAATCAAATCGTTGCCGCGGTAACTTTGAGGCCATTGCTGAGAACATCGGCAGCCTCTTCACTGCATTTTCCACTGTGTGCCACCAGGTTGGGATGGATTACTTTACGGCGACCTTGCTCTTCAAAACGAATGCGAGAGGAGTGATGCCAGGGAGGAGGAAAGGGGAGGAGCAACATCCTCTTTTGCAACAGGAAGTAATCCAGGTTTATGGCGGTCTTAAATTTGAGAGACACAAAATGCTACACGTAGCACGTTTAATACCATTTCTCCGAGGCCTGTGCTGAACATGCCTCTGCCGTCGTGATAGAAAGCGGTGTGTGTGTGTGTGTGTGTGTGTGTGTGGGAGCCGGAGACTTCTTGTTGTCGACAGGTGAGATTAGATTCAGATTGCAGAGCCTCTTCTCCCCACTTGGCCGGCAAAAGAGTAATATTTATCCCAGCTCCCAGCTTACTGTCAGCACCGATATTAAATAAGGATGCCTTGTGAAAGAGATACGATATTTTTGTTTTTCTATTTCAAATCAAATCAAATCACATGTATCTGTATAGCCCTTAATCACCGTTCCAGTCTCTAAGGGCTTCACAGTGCCCAACATGTGAAAATAATAAATGATTAGTACACGACATCCCCCAGCCTTAGACCCTCACAGAGGACAAGGAAAAACTCCCACAAAACCTTATAGGGAAAATTGGGAGAAACCTTGGGAGGGGCCACTCAGAGAGGGATCCCCCTACCACGGTTGGGCGTGCAACAGATGCTGAGTTTGGGCGGGCAGCGTATACACAGTGGATAAAAATGTATTTTGGTGGGACGTCCAGATCTGATGGGGCATCACAGCATCACAGTGTCAGTGGACAGGAGCAGGTAGACCAGGAGAATAGGACATGTAGGCAGGATGCTAGTATCCATCGGCAGGAACCTGAGCTTGGATGAGCTAACTGGTCTAGCCTTACTGGTCTGAGACGAGACTGAGCCACTCCCTCAAGGCTGGTCAGATGATGAAGAGAATAAATGGGTTTTTTAGCCTTGATTTAAAGACTTCGATAGAGCCTGCCTCTCTGATTGAGGCAGGCAGACTGTTCCAGAGATAGGGAGCCCGGTAAGAAAAGGCTGTTACCTGCAGTTTTCTTTTTGACTGCTGGGATAGACAGATAGGTAGCCAGTGTCCTGAGATCTGAGGGCGCGTGGCGGTTTATATGGTTTAATCAAATTGGATAAATAGGACGGTGCCATCCCATATTTCTCTCTCTCTCCTGCACTGTTCCCCTCTACTCCCTTCAAGCCTGTTAGAAATGACTAGATTATCGATCCTGTCATTCCTGGACAGTGGCACCGACTCAGTGCCCTCCCATTATCTCCTATCAACGGCCGTTGGCTGGCTGTCAGGCATTTAAACGACGTCCTGCCATCGCGGGTTTCACATCAAGTGGCAGCCCGACTCGTCACGGGAAGATGGTAAACACACACACACTGTTCCCCAGTCAGGTCCCAACGGGAATAATTACAGAAGTAAGGCAACGGGGTTTCGGCTTCACTGTAATATGGAAGATTGACAGGGTGGCTCCACTGCTACTCTGATCAGGTTTATTGATCGGAGGCTGGGAGGAGAGATGGATTAGGTGAAAGTGAGATCCCTCATTCCATCTCTATTTCTTTGCACTGTATGGCATTGAAAAATAAGATGAAAGTAAAGAATGTATAATCTAGAATAGAAAATGACTGAATACTGAGTCATACTATCATTTATATCCTAATTCTCTGTGTATTGGAGAGATTCTACCTGACACATTTATCACTCAAAACTCAAAGCGTATCCAAACTGAGGCTATTTTTGTTGAGGAAAAATTAAAACGAAGTTTGTGCGAACAACATCTGAGGAACGCTTCGCCCCCGAATTCCCCACAGGGGCAAAAAGTGTTGTTGGCATTCTGGTTGCCCCGGCAACCGGCATTTTCATACAGCATGCCATAGAGGCTGGGAGGAGAGATTGCTTGGAGAAAAGCAATCTGTACTCCCACAAGTACAGACCAGAGGGTTGAACAGCTTTTTTTGTTTTTCCGTTTCATCTTCCTGTACAGAAAAACCTGTTTTCTTTTTTTGTTTGTTTGTTGTTTTTTCTTCTTTCTTAAGAAAAGAAAAATATATATGTATCGGGCCCTTGTTGATGTGTCTATCGAGAATAAACAATAAATAAATAAATAAATAAAAAAGCAGAAAACCTTTAATATACAGTTACCATACCAAATTCTACAACCTGAGCTGATTTTTCAAGAAAGATATAAATGTCTGATTTCTGATTTGACTCGACCGCTGGCAGCACTTGCAGCCATGTCAACTTAAATGCGCCGTGATGTTTAAGCGTCTCGAGCGAGCGTGTAGCCTGGTTGATGTCGAGAGCAGCCACCGGGAAGCCAGCCACGCCACCCGACCCGTGAAGGAAAATGTACTTGACTTTGGCCGCTCACAGGCTTCAGAACAGTCGAAGCCATTAGGGCCCCTGCTGCGATGCCGAGCGCCCGTCTCGCTATCTCGCTGTCAGCCGGATGAGCCGGGAGACTGTCAGCCAGAGGGGTTAAAGAGCTCTGCGACCCCCCCCCCTCTCTCTCTCTCCCAGAGTGAATCATTCCATTAAGGTCCCAGCATGTTGCAGAGTGGCTCAGCGCCGCCACATATCCTCCGTGACAACCGGTGGTCGATGGCGAATGACGGCGCGCTCTAATGAAACCGGGCCGAGGGATTAAAAGCAACCCTCCATAACTTGCCAGTGTGTTAATATGTTTCCCCCCCAGGTCGTCTTTCTTCACAGAGTCTCTCCACCCCCACATCCCTCTCGGGTACCACGCTCTTCTTCTTTCTGTTGTTTTATTTCCCCTGCATCCCCCTGGCCCCCTTTTTTTACTCTCCTCCCCAGGGTTTCTTCTTTCATTCATCCTATCCCTCTTAGTTCTCCTACACACATCTCTCTCTGAGGGCTTTTCTTTCATGTCTGTTCAGTCTCGGTGGGTACGTTTGATTATTATTTGATTAGCTGGGTATTTTTTCTGGGCAAATTACGATGCATCGAATTGGAAAAGCTGAATGGAAACGGCAATTTGTTACATACATAACGACATAGGCTTGGTTCAGTCTCACTGCAAAAACAGTTTGGATGCCAAAATGCCTGTAACACCACAACTGTCTCTCCCTGTGTCTCAGCTGTGTCAGTGGAGACAGCAATAGCAATAGTAAGAGCAAGAGAGCGAGATCATCCACTTGCATTGCATTCTGGTCTACTGAGGCTGCTGTCACTGGAGAAATTGATATCTCTATCTTGACTGCTGAAAATCAGTGCAAGCGTTTGACACCACATCCTGACGTGATGTCACATAGTCTACCTGCCTGTTGCAAATTCTGCGGCGAGGCTACTGACAGTTGCCCATCACCGCCGTATTGGCCTCTTCACATTGGCTACCAAGGAAGTTCTCCTAGCACCATCATACATTAGCGAACTAACTGACCCCCTTATAAAACCGAAAGGTCACTTAGGTCTTCTGAGAAATAAAAATCTGGAGGAGATTGTGTTTGCTGTGGAATAGCCTCCCATCTGCAGAACGTTTCAAACAGCCTTAAACCAGTTTTACACGTTGGCTTATTATGGATTGTCTATGTTTTTCACTTTTGGGAAGTTAGGCCACCGGTCAACTAGCATGATGAGCGCAAAGACACCAAAATCATCCATAGGTCCCCAGTAGATCATTAGGGTTGTCACCTTCTTACCTGGTAGCGGGGTTAGTCCCGCGGACAATTATTGAAAAACAGCTTTAAAATCCAAAGTTGTGGTGACATTTGAAAGAAGGATTTACCCAAATCTTAAATGAATCCTCGATGGTCTCCTGTGCTCCTGTAGGTTATTTGCTGTTCAGGGCCTCCATGCTCTGCTCCATCATGGATGAAAATGGTTATGAAACTTGAAAATGGCCCCGGTCCTGTTTCCAATGCCATTATGTGAGCATGCATACTCTAAGCCAGTCAAAGCAGTACTGACTGCAAATAAAATATACCTGGATTTATAGTTTAAAGTGCTTTAAATTGGCAAATAGTGTTTCGATTAACAATAAAAAACCCAAAATATTGAGGGCAGTTAAACAATGAAAAACATCAACAGCAACATTTTTCCTGTTAAAGTACCCTCTTACTCTCCCCCGTCTTTCTAAAACCTATTAAATGGTTTGTGGAAAGTGCAATACAAATGAAGCTAAATTGACCAGAAATCTATTTAGAATAATCTTTTCTTTCTCTCTCTCTCTCTCTTCATAATGACTGACCCACATGTTTGTGTAGGCTTTGTATTTTGAATGTAATAACTGATCTGCTCAAATGTTAAAATGATAATTAAAACCACTGAGACAGGAACATTGTCGTTTTCATGATTAGTTCAATTTAGCTGATCAAACTTAAAAATCATAATGACTGGCATTGTCATGATCATTAGTCAATTTGCTTCCATGACACTGTACATCAGCAACACATGTTCTGCAATAGGCCTTAATGGTACGTTTCCCTTGTGTAGTACTACGATAATGAATGACAGCCACATAGACACCAAAAATCCTGTTTTCCAGATTATATTTTATAATCTGGAAAACTAAAATAAAAGACAGTGTAATGTTCTTACCGTATCAGGTCAGGTGATGCCTGTGGTGGAAGAAGTTGTGAAATTGCTGCTGGACGATAGCTGTCTCCTGGTGGTGCTGTCGTAAACATCGACACACTTCACACGAACGACTCCAAAGTGGTAAATTCGACAGTGAAAGTCGCAATAGTCTGTGGCAGTACCTCCTTGTCCTGCAGGTTTTAGCTCCAGCTCTACTTAGGCCGAATCCCAATTCACCCCTTAGCCCTTCCCCTCCGTTTTGCGCGTTCAGGTGAAGGGGTAGGGGTGTCCCAATTCTCTTGTGATCGAGGGGTAGGGCCAAGTGCGAGGGCTACATGGTCCTCCAAACGGAGATTTTTCAGGGGCACACTACAAACCAAGGGCTAGGAGAAATCTCCCAGAATGCCCTGCGAATCAACTGGAAGATCATGGCGACCGCTACACTACCATCAAAGTGAACCACAAATGTAGTATTTTCTTCGTTAATAAAGATTTAAAAAATATTCTAACCGTGGTATTATCTTAGTTTAATGTCGTTTCAATGTATTATAGACCGTTTCTTTATAACAAGCATAACAAAAAATCGCTAATATGCTGATGTCTGGTCTGGTGATGAAGTGGACTGGTAATGAAGCAGTGGTCTTTTTTATTTGATGACCTGTTTGATCGATTAGTAGCGTGAAAAGTATAAATAATGAACGAATCGCGAGCGATGCTTTTCTATCTCCATCAGATGAACGGCAAATGTCACTGTGATAATACTATTATTGCCATAGTAATCTTCGATAACAAACTCGTCCCGTCTATTTATGTAAACGTCATCGATGACGTATCAGGGTCTTGAAGGGTTGTCCCATTTCTTAGGGAGAGATTTCTACCACTACCCCTTGTGACTCTGTTCCGAGGGCCAAGCCGAAGGGCCAAGCCGAAGCCGTAGGGGTGAAAATGAGAATTGGGATTCGGCTTTAGACACACCTGAACCAATTAGAGACTTAAGTTTTTACTACGTTAATTGGTTCAGGTCGGGGTTGGGATCCACTGGTCTATGATAACCACAGTTGCCGAGATGTAGTTTGGCTTTCTATGTACAGTAAATAATTTGTATTCTATGTTTGCCACTGGAAACATTTTTTCACCAAATTTTGTTACAGGGTTTATTTTGTCATTATTTCTCACCAAAAGCACCCCAGAGCCCAACTTACTCTATCACAGAGCAGTGGCAATTAAATGGTAAATAAAGCTTTATTTGCATTTGTCTCTCCTTCCTTTTAGCAGTCCTCCGTGATTTGATTTTAATGGTAGCTGCTCACGTAGTCTCAGGTTTCTATTAACTGCATGGGTTGATGCACATAAGCCAGGGTGAGCATTCACACAGAAGCCCACTTCAGATGCACTAACCCACAAATGGTGACTACAGAGGACACCAGGCTACGCTGTTATAAATCTACAGGACCAGCAGACAGGCAGCACCAAGTGTGTCTAAACGACGTCTAAACTATCAACTGTTACTCAACTCCTGTCAGATATGATATTGGTATGTTTCCAAATTTCATAAGTCTTAGTCATAAGGTGGTATCTACTAGCATCCAGCATCAGGTTAGCTTTCTAAAGAATCAATATACTAGCAAGCATGCTACTAGCAAACAATGCCGGCTAGCATGCTACAAACCAACCAGGTGAAAAGAAGCGGCTGACGACTCCACCTGCATCAGAGGAGGCATGTGGTGGTCTACACCCTCCCCAGGCCGGCAGAGGGGGCAGAGCAGTGACTGTGACTGCTTAGGCAGGGGGAATTGGACATGTAAAATTGGGGAGAAAAAAGGGGGAAATAAAAAAATAAAAAAAACATCCCTCCACCAAACTGATGTGATGTTGCATTGCAAATGGAGACTTTCAAGTCATTACAAATGCCCAGAGGGGAGAGATTCAGAGGAAAATGGGGAAGGTAAAGTGTCCCTGTGCATTTTCCATTTCAAAGTTACATACCATTTCTAAACTGTAATTTCGTTGCCTGGATTTGAAGATTTTAGTTGGTGGTCAGTAGTCTTTCCCCACCTACCACCCAATTTTGATGACCTAATGATTAGCTCCATTGCCATAGTGAAAGCTAGGGGAGGGGGGGGATTGTGCCCCCTGCCCTGATGTCCATCTCCAGATGCTCCCATGCTGTAGTAAATTCCACTGTTGTGAAGCACATCTCAATACCTTGAAAATATGACCAGACCTAGATTTTTAATGATGGAGGGAACTCTGGAAAAACACTGAGATGAGACTGAGATAACTTGTAGCCTAAAACAGAAAAAGTGCAACCATATACCATATACCAATTGAGACATCTTTGGCATCAAAGGGCATTGTATGAACTAATGAAATGTGACATATCTTGTGACTACCTACCTACTCTGCGCTGCCTTGATGAGTGGGAGTCAGTCGTCAAAGCATCTGAAATTATGCTCTTTGACTTGGAGAAGCAAGGATTTGAGAATGTTGCCAGAGGAAAGCACATGTATGCTTCCTCATCAACTAGTTCTATATCTGTTGCTGACTGCGCTCCACCCAATGGGCTTATTCGAGATAATCTTGATGAATAGGAGCCACTAGTCAAAACTGATTTTGAAAACTGATGCTATGCCTCTAGGACTTGGAGACGGAGGAAGAACGATGCCCTTGTATCATCAAGGAGGAAATGTTCAACTCTTGTGCATGGATTGATCCCACTGCTGAAAGCACCATCAGTGTCCTTCATAAGCATGAAGCATGAGCGTGGAGAAACATCTCTCGGACTAAGCAGTGGTCATGGGCGTTGTAATCAGGATGTGAGCAAGCTTCACAGTCTCTGAGAAAAACCTCCTGCAGGTTGTTGTCCAGGATGAATTTTAACAGAGACACTGCACTCATGCAATTCCTGAAATCAGGGTTGCCATACATGAGAGAGAGTTCTGTCTGCAGCCAGGGTTTGTTTAGCATGGGGTAGGCCTCCACTGTAGTCGCCAATGCGTTGGCGGGGAAGGTATTGGCATGCTCGGGGGAACCGGTCGCTCTGTAGAAGGGTGGCTCCAGTCAGGTAGTGCGTGTAGAAAAAAAGAAATTCATCGTCTTGTAGCATCCTCGTGAATCCCCTGGCCTCTCTGATGGTGATATTATCAAAATGGTATGGTGTCAAAACACGCCATTAGGTCATCCCTGTGCTCGTGAACCGTGTTAAAGGGTAATTCCTGGGATTTTCAACCCAGGTCTCTATGTCCACAAAATCGCCTAGCTTACCGCATAATAGATCCCCGAAGTTTGGGAGCTGCTCCGGTCTATCGGCTCAACCGGCAGTCGTGTAACGGCGGCTCAATGGCGGTAACGTAATCCGTGAGGGCAAATTGGCCGGTCAAAGTACGTCCACTAAAAGTGCTTGTTTTTGTCACGGACGGGCTCAGATTGTTATTCGTGTGTCTGACAAGTGTCTGACAACATTACTGAAAGGATCGCTACAGAAATAGACCCTTTTTTAACCAGAAATAGACCTTTTTTTAACAACAACTCTGAACTCTGAACGCTCAACTCTGACAAAGCTGTTTTATGAAAGCAAGAGAATTCACTCATTGTCGGATAGAGGACGGTTGTTTACACGATCCTCGTCTTTAGGGTCAACAACGTCAAATGTCAACCTTTTCTAACCGTTGAAGTTCGTCGGACGAATGTGACATTGGTGTGTGCTCTCTTGTGCCATCTACTGACCATGACTACAATGTTCGTTTGAATGGGGTTAAATGAGAATGGCCAGGGCGTTCCGCCCAGCGCCCCAAATGCTGTCATAGACCTCAAGCTGAAGTGCAGTCCTTCCAACAACCGCTAGGTGACAATGCGATTGTACTAATGTTGGCTAAAGTTTACCGAGCCTGACACGTTCGACAGACTTATAAAACAGACACTGGTCCCAACAAATAACTTAAAGATGAGTCCTGACTCCAACCAATAACTTTACTTTTACTTTAATTTAAATGACTCCAGCTTTAGTTTCCACGCCCAACAAGCCCGTGGCTAGCCCCGCTAGCTCGTTAGCTAACCAGCAGTCAAATATACTAACCAGACTAATCCATCTTTAAGCTTCAATTTAGATGCTAATCCTGCCGTTGCTCAAGCAGTCTGAGGACTGATCATCACACACAGAAAAAATTGTAACCGTTGCCGTTAAAAATAAAATGAATCCGCTCTGTCCTGGCATTTTCGCGTGTTGGGAGACTGTGGATCTATGTTGTTGCCTGCATCCTACAAAATAATAACTGGAGAGTTGGTATATGGCCGTAGATATGTTGTTGTTTTAGCTTCACTAGTCGCAAAGTAATGGTGCATTCCAGTGTACTCGGAAAAAACGGCGTCTGAATGTGATATGTGCCGATTCTATTCACTAATGGCGCTGTAGTAGTTGATGTTGAGTTTAGATGGTTGTAACATTCTGAGACTTACCATACAAACATGAGTTCGCTGTGGGCGATTATCTTTTCCCGAGCAGATGCACTGGAACACATTTAGATTGGAAGTTAGGAATACCGACTTATACCGAATTATCGATTTCCGAGTACAATGGAATGCACCATAAGCAACAGCTTGCGGTGAGCTGCATTTTGAGACGAGGTAAATGGGATTGGTTGTTCACCTGGGCGTGGGCATGCTCTGAGAGGGGCTGGATTATGTTAAGAAGCACCCGTTATGATGTCCAGAGGGGCTACTTTCTGAAACGGCCTGTTTTTCTCCTATCTTTGGCGCCGTTTTTGGAAAAAGGAAAATACAGAAAAACTGGTTGACGTCCAGATTTCAAATTTCCTCAGCTACTTAGGTAAATGAATTCCTGTGGAACATGTATAAGCGCCAGGAATAAGCCGTTTTCCATAATATGACCCCTTTAAGGCTCCACCAAGCCTGATCCAGGAGGTTGAAACTGTGAAGGCAGCAGACAACAAGACACAAACCATCCTGAACCTGGAGGATATGACTCCATCAAACCTGGCCCATGAGGCCAAGGATAACCAGGCTGATTAACCTCCACCCATCCAGGAGGCCGAAACTGTAAAGGACAGCTTGATGGAAGAGATCCATGTTCCATCCCCATCCATCCTACCCCAGGAGATCCAGCCTGCAGAGAACAAGACAACAAACACCCTGCACCAAGAGGCTGAGGCTATAACCAGCCTACCGCAGGAGGCTGAAGCTTCGTATTCATCCACTCTTCTCCATGTGTGTAAGGCTGTTGTTGACATCAAGGCTCCGTTCGATTTGACCCATGAGCCCGAGGACAGCAAGGATCTGTCCTGTCAGACCCTGACACCTGTCCATGGCCCAAACCTACAGGGGCACAAAACCGAAGAGGAAGAACTGTGGCTGCTTTTCTTGGCTATCTCGCATATCCAGGAGGAAGAACAGGATATCTGCTAAAGTAAGACGCAGTTTCACTCTTCATGCTTGTTTTCAGTCAGTTACAGATTTTTCCTTCTTAGTACTTTTTACTAATTCCTCTACTACACCTTTTCTGTTTCATGTTACACTTGTCTTTCCTTCCCTCTGTCTATCCTTCATCTCCCCTTCTTTCCAAAACAAAGGTGATTGGCCCAACACAGCAACAAGTCACGGTCACTGTTGACTTGTAGAAATACAAAAATGCTCTAGAAATCCTCTAGAAAAGGTACATTCTTTTGTTCTATTGCTGTCACTACACGCTATCACTACGCTGCGGATGAGTACGTGGTTGCTCATCTCAAACAATGCCAAAAATAAACTTTTTGACATATAAACAACTTTTTATGACTGCATGGAGCCACGAAGCAAACGATCCTCCCGAGACGTGGATGATTTTGTGTGTCTATATTGTCATCACTTAGTAAGTTGGCCAATAGCCACCCACATATCCTCTCCTTACCATAACCGTGATGACATTACCGTGAAAACTACAGTTAGGTGCAGTATACTTGTGTTGAATTAAATACACTATTAAATAAAATAAGCTTCATAAAGAAATCAGTGCAAATAATAGATATGGAGTGTGAATTTCTACTTCAGATGGAGGAGTTTGGATGGTGGCGAGAGGCAGAGAATGCGAGAGAATCTACTCCGAAGAAGAAAATGAGGGAGGGAATTGGGGAGGGCTGGAGAAGGCCGACTGAAAGAAAAGAAAGGAGTTCTGCTGAAGCTAAAAAATAAAATAAGAAATAGAAAGCTCATCTTGACAGAGGTGTGGGGGAGGAGGGTGAAAGAGAGACGGGGAGAGATGAAGAGGATGGGTTTGGGTGGGGTAGTGGGGGGATTGAGATGAGTGAGGGAAACGGGACCAGATGCTCAGATAAATTATTAACTTCATTCTTCAGTGTCGTCCTGCCAGCTGCCTTTCATTGTGCCTGTCAGGTGCCCGCTAAGAAAGAGCAGTAAAAAGAGAGGGCGAGCGCTGGTCTGGTCTATCGTGCATGAAAAGAGCTAAAAGTATCACTAAAAGTAATCTTACCTTTACCGTCACCATTATGTAAGCTACAGTAACCCTTTGAGTCAGGATCGATTCAGTCCCTGCCAGGATGGATTGTATGGAAGGAAATCCATGCCACATCTCAAACGCTTGAAGCTCAGTTTTGAATCTTTGCAGCAATAATTTACTTTCGTATTTGAGAAAATGTTGCAAACTTGAAATACAAAAATCTGTCTTTGTAATTCCACTTTGAATTCTTGTGAAAAGATTGTGGATGCTTGTAACATAACACTTGTATTAGTCTAATCAATAGTTAGAGGTAATGGAATCACAAAACATTAACTGTAAAGCTACAGCACAAAGCTTCAGCAGCACTTCATTTTCAGAGCTATGAATCCTGGGATTTCTGTCAGTGTTTTGTCAGGGGGAGCAGTTTGTAACTTCAGGTTTTGTCAGCTTGTACCTGATGTCCTGTAAAATAGTGGGGCGCTCCATCAATCGGTCAAAGGTACACCAACAAAGACGGCCGCTTGTTTACTTAAACTTTGTGAAATGAGAGCAATGTAGTTTGACAGTTTTTTGTTATTTCATTACATGTAATAATTAAATAGATGGATAGAACCAACAAGTGTTCAAACTGGAATTACAAAGACCAAAGAACCTCAAATACAAGTACAAATGAATTCAAAGATTCAAAACTCAGTCTCAAACGTTCAAAACTACCTTCAAGCTAGTTTTAGCTTCAAGCTTTTTGAGATGTGGCGTGGATTTCATTCCATATATATTTGGATCACTAATGCTGTGACAGCACTAGCGTTGACTGACGGTGCGTTTACTGTCCAACAACTAGCTACAAACAAGTTTCACCTTTGATTATTATGACTATTTATGGCATTTTCAACATATTCATCAGAGGAGGCATGAGACCTCTTAATTTGTCACGACACCTGTATTCTCCTCCTGGCTCTCCTCCATGTGTGTTGCTCACTGGTTTTCTTGTCGCAATATTTGAGTCAAATACGTGCCGAATAAACCCACTTGAAATCTGTTCTGAGTGGTCAGACCGAGTTGCATTTTCAGAAATGCCCTTTGAGTTGCGTTTCAAACCGCCTACAAATGCAGTTTAAATCGGATTTGAAAAGATTGGATTCCATTTTTTTTCTGTTAAAAAAAAATCCAGCTTGTATAGGAAACAAAACCGATATGAGCCGCCTGTGTGAGCGCAGCTTAAGAGTTGGAGCAGGACCAAGATGTCTTCCGTGCTTGCTCGGGGGCATTCGTCTCCATATCAATTTTCTATCTGTCACTTGTTCTGGTGCCGAGCGCTCTGACGGTCGGCCCCCGAATGAGAAACTGTTGCCGCAAGAGAATGAAGAGGCAGGCTGGATACGAAACCACTCAGACTTTCTCTCAGTCGGCCTCCGCCTCCCTCACAACTACAGACACTTAATTCGCCTTTAAGCAGCCTCCAAGAATTGACTGCACAATGCGTGTGTGTGTGTGTGTGTGTGTGTGTGTGTGTGTGTTCATTAGCCATGCAGGGTGGTTTGAGGGGGCTATATTTCTCATATCAGGCCAAGAAAAACCGGCAACTGTCATATTGTTGTCAGCTGAATGCACAGAAAGTATATCCCGATTATATTCCTCTAGGGTTGGAATCAGTTAACCTTGTCCATTCCTCAATGTATTTGCAATGCCTGAAAATACTAACAATCAGCATTTCTTGGCAGTATGGGCACACACACACACATACACACACATCAACGCAACCCAGATCCCCTCTCTCGGTGACCCGTTGAGGTTTGTTATCGCACTCGCTAAAATCCAACACGTAGGTATACAATTATTGTGGCATGATGAGCTCCTGCAAAAAAAAAAAACACAAAAAAAACACACACACACACACTGTGCAAATTGATTCCCAGTCATTTGCAGGCCCATTTTCCGTTTGGTGTTCCACTCATTTCATTCTTAATGGCTCACGGTGACTCATTATGTTTCCATTTACGGTCACAGAGCCGTAACCAAATTGTTCTCGCCAAACCCGAGAAGACACAGAAGACGCACAATGTACATACATACTGTATACACTCCCCCTCTATTCTTCACACACACACACACACACACACACACACACACGCACACTTAGCCTAGTCTAGCGTGGCAGTTTGTTTACAGGCTGATGGGTACTAATTGCTGTGGAGTCATGGGTCTGGCTTCGCTGGCCGGCGGCCCCGAGAGCTGGGGTGGAGGTCCGGATGAAAGCGCACAGGGGCCACATGAACACCCAGAGGGGCTGGGATAGAGCCCCTTTAACGAGCTGGCTCAGCCAATTAAAGAGCAGCGCTGCCTGTCTGGAACACAACGCTGCACTCTGCACACGCACACACACACTCCGATCGCCTGTTTGCTTGTGTGTGTGTGGGTGTTTGTTTTGAAATCTCTGATGTTCAGCCTTGCTTGACAGCGGTTGATCCAGACAACATCCTGATTCGTACCGACTGGAACTAATTGAAGGAACGATTGAACAGGAAAACTTGATTTTGTTTTCTCCTCCCCCGCTCAGCATTAAGCAAGAAAAGTTAATCACGTAGATCCTGAAGACCGTCTAGACCTAATTACAACACAATGTAAAACCGTCCATTGGATACGTCGCTACAGATTACGCCCGTTTGCAGCTGCTCCTTAAATAACTGACATCACATGAGATTTTGAGCAGCTCCCGTTTAATCCAAGGTCACCACATTGTAATTACGGCGCTAACTGAATCAGCCCTCCCTCACTTTCCTTCTTCTTTGATGAATCCGCCCGCGAGCCCGAGCTAATTGAGGGACGGGACACGATTGAGTTATTTCTCTCTAGAACAATAATGCCACGTACAGCTAATTCAATTCAACGTTCTGCCGTCGAGCTGGGAAAGTACAATGCCGTTCAGGACGTTTTGATGTACTCCCACGCAGACCGGGGGTGTGTGTGTGGGGGGGGGGTAACGAATTACAGGGTTTCATTTTTATTTTGAGCTCAGTCTTCATTACGATGGCAGAGGGGGGCATCCCTGGGAAGGAGGGCGAGACCAATTCTCCTCCATTACCTGAGATTAGGAAGCCCGGGATGGTTTCTGCTGCTCCGTGTCAGGTCCAAGGACACACAATGCACAATCAGGGAGTAGACAGACGGAGAAAAGGGGAAACAGACAAAAGGGAAGATAGGGCCCGCAGATACACTGATAGACTGGAAGCGCAAGAGTGACCGCGAAAGGCTGGACGGTGTAGAGGAAGCGAGGCCGACGGAAAAAAAAAAGACGTCAGCCGGAGAAGGACTTTGGCAACGCTCGCAAGTTCGGTTAATTGAGACGTCGGAGGAGTAAAGGAGTTTAGAAAACGTCACGTGTTCTCTCCCTATTCGTTCTCCCGCGAGGCTCATAAAGGGAAAATGAATGGAAGCACTTCACTCAACGCCACCCCGAGGCTCTCCTGCTTTGTTTGCGCATTTCACGGTCAAAAAACAAGTACCTGCATTTGCCACTGTTGGATGAAACAAAACTTTTTTGGGTGTAATTAAGAAAAGAAAACAACGCATTTTCCAAGTCATTTCCTTGGCTTTTTTTCCCTTTAAATTACAGAATGGGGTTTTGAATGGGTTTAATTGGCCTTGAAGGAGTTAAGGTTTTTTTTCGCACAACAGCTGACAGAAGCCGTATGGGTTATGTATTTGGATATTAGTTTGCCGGTTTCAATATGTAGCTCTGATTCATAAAAAACAAAACGAGGATAATACTAGTACCACGTGGTTTTCTTCAATTAAAAATAATTAAACAGTGAACAGTCAGACGTCAAATTATCACTTCACAGCACAATGACATTAGGCGATAGCATGGGGGCATTTAAGGTCACAGAGAGAACGGATTATCTGCTTCCACTCATCGTCAAACATTGTATTACTGGACTACAACCTAATTCAAGCAATCATGAATAGTGTGTGTGTGTGTGTGTGTGTGTTACGCAGCAAACTCTGCATACCGGACAAAGCGGGGTGTTATCTCTCTCACGCACAAATGCACCCGCACGCCGGAAAACAATAAAAGAATAAATCCAAGCATGTCTCGGAAATTAACAACTCACTTCCATTCCTTGTTCAGAAAAACAGACGGCGAACATCAAAAGTATGTTTTTTTAATGAGGCGGTGCTGCAAACGAGAAGGAGTCGTTGGAAGTTGTTTACCGTGCTCTTGTTTTTAATTAAGCGAGTGGAGAACGTGCTCTATTCAGTGGAACGGATACCTTGGCCGTGATGAATGAGCTGTCATCTCCAATTGTTGCTGAATCTCCGTCTCCTTGACACCCGTCGATTCCCTGCCGCAGCTAAGGGGGGGGGCACAGGCCCGCATGGCAGCAAGGTCAAAGGTCACGCCGGTATGCTAATGCTAAAGGCGAGGGCGCAGAGCCAAGCTAGCTCCCGGGGGCGGGGGTGACATCAGCTACGGGGCAAAAGAAGAATGGGCAGCAGAATATACTGCAGATTATGAAATGCATTATCTTCGCTTTCTTTTCATTCTTGTTTTGCTTGGTTTTGCCGAGACCTTTTGGTGTCTCCGGGTACTTTGGCTCCCACACCCTCCATTGCCAGATGTCTTTCAAAAGTTGGCTTACTTTCAACCTGCAACTCCCCTGCAGCGCTCCTCGGTCCCTTCTCATCTGCTCTTCATCCCGGAGAGGCGATGCCGATATTCACTAGGTTTGGCTCGGAGACGCACGCCTGCCTTCCTACGAGCCTTTGCTCTTGTTTCGTTTTCCTTTGGATTTTCTGTTGATGGGAGTTTGAGTTTCTGTAGGTGCCGCTCTTTTCTTTGTCTTTCTTTGTCGCTGCTCATGATAACTACCCAGTTCTTCTTCTGTTTATTCCAAACAAACCGCTGTTGCTGCTGCTTGGAAAATGTATTATGATTATAACTTTAATCATATTACCCATGTAGCTTTTTAAAATGTCAGTGCTGCTTTTATGTTGAAAGAAACGCTGGTCCTCACCTCAGCGGGTCGTGGAGAGATGCTGCTCTGAACACCTGGCCTCTGTAGAGTTAGAGATGGTAATAGGCTAGAGTCTCGTGCACACGTTTCTGGAACAGTGCGCCAAAGACAGCCACTGAGGACGACGCCTGGTAGCTGTGACAGGTAGCGGACGTGGACAATCAAACAGCTGCCGCTCCCGCCTCACAGTGAAGAAGATGGACAGCAGGATCTAAAACTCCTGGCACATTGAGCTATGTTTAGAAGATGTTGTCTAGCATCCTTGTACATGTAAATTCCACTCACCTTTTCCCCTTGTGTTCCCCTCTAGAACAGTGGTCCTCAACTGTGTCCCAATACTCAATTCTGATTGGCCAATGAATGCAAGAAATCCAATTAACACCTTGCGCCAAAAAGACATTACCATGGCTAATGCAGGCTGTCCTGCTGGGCTAGTTTTCTGATAGTTTAGTTACGTTAGCTTGTCATAAAATCAATCTAAATAATTATTTTGTGCCAGTACACAGGATTTTATGTTATTATCCTCTGTGCCATAACCCAGGATGAGCATTTCACACAGAAGTCCAATTGAGGTGTCAGAAAGAATGATGCGCTAACCAAACGGTGACTATAGAGGACATAGAGGGCTACGGCGTCATAAATCTGTACAGGACCATCAGACAGGCAGCACTGTTCACCAGCCACCTAATCTAAATGCTACAGGGTGGAGAGTGTGAGTGCCGGTATGTCACCGGGGGTTATCGAGTGGTCTCCTCCCATCACAGATGGTCTGTTGATTTGTGCTCCAGAAGGCTCAACGGTGATTTCTGCAGTCCCAGAAGTCCCCCAACACTTCCCTTACTTAATACACCTTCCACCAGAGAGGGCTAATTAGCTAAATCAGCTGCTGTGGTGTTCCGATGGGACGAAAAACCTGCGTACCCTTTGGCCTGGATGGCACGTGGTTGAGAAACATCCCATAGGAAAGCAAAATCCAAGAAGAGATCTCATATTTCTCCCTTTTATTTTGAAATGAATGAAACCAATGAGCTTTTATTCACACTGAGATGAGACTGTAGGCATTTTCTCCTATTTCTCAAATTCAGCTCAAGAGAAACTCCTGAATATGAGACTGTGACAGTAGAGAAAGACCTCAGAGAAAACTCAACCTGATGTCTTATGACTCCTTCTCAAACATGCACAGTTTGCACAGGCCTTGGCCTGCTTGAATGTGAGGGGAAGGTTCTTTTTTTTTTCAACATCAGCGTTTCAGCATTTTTTCACATGTCATTTGGCTTCAACTGAGCAGCCTCTCTTGCTCCCCGACGCTGACAGCATCACCCGAGCTTGGCACTGCGAGTTTAGACTCAGCTCCATGTGTTTTTCCCTCCCCGAAAAAAAGAAGTGATTCACTGTGGCGAGACACGGGGGTCATTTAAGTGTATCGGTAGCGTCTTTTGTCTGCCGGGTCCGAGTCCGAGTGCTCGGGAGCTGGCTCAGCACCGGTCCCCGTTCTACAGATGCTATCGGCGCGCCTCTAATTAACCTCCTTCAAGCTTTGCCTTTGGCTAACTTCACAGCTACGCACAGGGACAAGACCAATGTGACGGTACCTGCTTGTACCGCTCTGTGGGTGCAAATGTACCACAGCGCCTTGTGACGGCAGCCTCTTTATCTCAGTAATGTGACATTACAGTAGCGGGCAGGTGGCGGCTGCAGCTGGAAATCGACACTTTCTTTTTTTTTTTGGGAGGATTATTACTAGGGGAACTATAATGGATGTTGCATAGAGGCTGCAAGGAGGGGGTTGTTTGTTACTGTCATTGCAACAGGCATGGAGAGCATTGTGAACATGCTGGATAATGTGTGTATATCCTAAGGTAAAGGTGTCCATAAAAGCAGCTGAGGAAGAATACTGTTGTTTTAAGGGTGCAAACAACATCAAGGCTGAAAACACTTCAGTATCGCCTCATAGAACGTGAGAAAAAAAAAAGACGTATTACCTAGGCCTTTGAAGTATTGGTCCCAAGTGACAGTAATCGCAGCAGTGATGACTAATTACGATCATTACATAGCAAAGCATAATGCATGAAAGTGCAAAAATATCAGCTAGAACTAATCCACTGCAATCCCTGAGCACGATTAAAGATCCGTGCTACAAAGCTCAATAACCGCTACTTATCTGCTAATGAATCCAGAGCGTTTGAACCGAAAGCCCGGTTTTCCTCCCAGTAACTCAATAATTCATAGCGCGGGGAGCCCGGAGAAACGGGCTCCGACAGCTTCTTCTACTTTTTTCTTCTAAAGGAATGATCTCGCGGGAAATAAATACTAACCCCATTAATATTAACTGCAAAGCGCCAGCCATGCATATTGTTGATCCCCCCCCCCTGAGCTGAGTGATGTGTTTTATGGCTGAAATGCGCTGACTGGACACTGACACTGTTTTTGTGCCGATTACATCGCGGAGCCGCCTGGTTATAGAGGGCCGTATTTCAGCCAATAGGAGCGCTCATCGCTTTGAAGAAACGCCAATAAACACCGTCTTGGCAAAATGTGTCGGTAGAGAAAACGCGACCGTAAAAACAAACCTGCCTAATCTGCTCCTCATATTCTCTTCCCATCCCGTCGAGGCGATGAAAATGTGCTTGTGTGTTTGCTTGTACGGGCTTGCCTGCTCTCCCTGCCGGGGTAACGCGGGACACGTCGACATCATCGCTGTCTGGCTTGTGTCGCGTGACGTCAGCCCAGCGCCGTCCTGCTCTCTGAAGGGCACCGTGATCGTTCCCTCGCCCCGCTCCTCCTGGAACAGGTTGATACTATTCTGGTCAAAGGTATCAGATATCCTCTCCCTTAGAACAAGGAATGAAATAAAAGGCGCGTGTGTGTGTGTGTGTGTGAGTGTGTATGCATGCGTGCATCTGCGTCCACATATGTGTATTACAGTTTGAACTTTGTATATCGGTTTGCCAATATTGGCCTTTTATATGAAATCAGCCAGTCGGTGTCATGATGGCTATGATGCAATTTGATTATATTTATTGCGTAATAGATCAATACTAGACTGGTTGTCTATGAGAAGCCCTGAACTTTAATTGATTCTAATGCAACAGCAGAAGACTGTGGTTATACCAGGAACTATGAATGTAGGGCATTGCAGGAAAAGAGCTATTCATGCTGTTTCAGAGGAATGAAGATGCTGAATATCGCCACAAATAGCATCTATTTATATAGTTTCAATCCAGAAATATTATCATTGGGATCTGCCTTCAAAACCACTTACCGGTCGAACCAGAGGGTACTGTATATGTGTGTCTGTGTGTGGTCGGGGTGGGTGCTGCTGTGTGACTCAGCATGCTTCATTTTTTTTTTGTCACCCATGTCTACAAGGAGATAAAGACCGGTCTTGGCTGTGGGTTCCTCTTCCTGGAGGATCGGTATAATCACAGTAAGAGCCTGGCTCCTCCGGAGATAAGTTTGGAGGACGGACGTTCCCCCAGAATGACAATGAGGCGCCGACGGAGAGCCACAGCTGTATGTGACAGCGAGAGATGGATGAAGCCAGAGAAGGAGAGATCAAACCCCTTCAGCACACCTGCTCACACCTGTTCAGTGGGTTGCTGATCCCCCCCCTTACCTCCAGAAGCCGAGTGCAGGGAGAGGGGCATGTGAGGAGGATATGCGACAGTGGAAGTGAAACAAATACCCACCCAGGTTACTGTAATCGATAGATAGATACATAAAAACTGGGCTAGAAAAAGAAAGCTATTTGAAAAAAATATAGTAGTGGTGTGAAATCATACATATTTAAAAAGCTACAATTTAAAAATTCACATCAAAGAGTATCTGTGTTGGATTTGGCAAGGATTTGGTGTCTGACACTAGCCACCAGTACTGCCTACTAGCTACTACTAAAATCAAAACAACAAAAACAGTGACCGCTAGCTGAGCAGACACTACGGTTAGCTAGCTAACAAGCTGACTATTATCTAAACACAGAAACAACCGGATGTATCGGTAGCAAAATGAACAGTTCCCCGTCAAAAACAGCACAGAAATGAACCAAGCCTTTTCAGTTCTGTTGAAAGTCTTTGTTGCCAAGTACTATGGACCTCCAATATGGCCGCCAGAGGGTGTGCGCTAACTACATTTTAAATCAGTTACAAAGTACACATTTGTTAGGCTCTCCATTAGCATTGCATTGGAAACAAATCAGAGAAGGGAAAAGTACTCTGGCTTTATTTGTGCGATTTATTTGTTTTTGTTTATTTTAAGTAAAAGAACGTAGTTTGAGCTCTGTGTCTTCTTGTCCCTTTAGCATTTGGAAAGATCGTATGTAGCAAAGTTTCAGTAACTTTTACTCTGATTGTAAATGGGCTACAGTGCCTTTTATTTTTACTTTTACTGAAGTAAAACTTTTTACTGACACTATACTATAAAGTCAACAGAATCAATATTCAGTTTTCTCCCCCATAGTTTTTTCCTCATCGCTACCATCCAGCCTCCTCCACTTCTTCTTGTCAAACCACACAGCTATCCAGTTACACAGTTTCATCTTTGTTATGCTGTGAAGGGTGTGTTGCTGCGGCATAACTACTCATAGGATGGGGTACTAATAGTGAGAGAAGTGGCCCTTGACGGTGGAACCTGCACTTTTCCAACCGTCTTGACCTACTTCTAGCTTGCGAGAGTGCTTGTTTTTCAGCTTCTGTGATTGATTGAAAATAAAAACAGCGGCGGAATCGAGAGGCAGCCAAAACACAGCGGTAATCTATTTTGGATTCTGGTGCACCGACAGACTAGAAAAATCACTGAATATATCGTCTTGATTGCTGTGAAGGCACGAGGAAAAACAGATAGGCGCATTTAACCTGTGTTGTCATAGGTGGCGTGTTGAGACAAATGAACACCTCTTTCGGCCAGAGCTGGTTTAATGAACGGGTTTGTTCCCACGGCAGCTTTTCATTCCTGCTCTGTCACAGCTTTTAATCCCTCACTTACGTCCTCCCCATGCTGTATTCTCTCCTCAAGTCCATTCGCTACTCTTAATTAATTTCAACGGTATCAGCCTGCAGTAGAAAAAAGAAACCGCGTGTCTAAGTACAGCATTGTGCCCGTGGAATCGTCTTTTCGGTAATTGCCCCTGTGCTCCCCAGCTAGAGTATCTAGGTCAGAGCAGAGCAGTGACCCACCCTGGGGTGCAGCGTGGCGTATGGTTACAGGGCGGATGAGCGTCTCTCTGATCTCTCTATGACTCCCTTGATCTGCCTCTCCACGCCGCGGCAGAGACCGATGTATCGTAATGTGCCCTTGTGTGATATACCAGCGGGGGCAATTAACCACAATGCACTGCGCAGTGGACATGTAAAGCAAAACACCTCCATTCCTGTGGGATGTGCTATGGGCTCTAACTAATGGTTCGGGGTGTAATGGGCTATGCTATATGTACGTCTAGCTAGTTAAACTATATCATTTTATATATGGGTATTATAAAGGCCATACTTGCCTCTAAGCTTCTCACTATGCCCCCTCCCCCCCTGGGACCAGGCGGCGTCGAGGGGGGGGGGGGGGGTCTGCAGAGAGGTAAATTGAACGGTCCCAGGCAATCATCCAGGCGCCCCGCTCAGTTCAGTCGGCTGGAGAATTCATTGCGGGCCATGATGAAGAACCCCCCCCCCACAGCCCCCCGGACACCCAGCCTAGCTAATCTAGCTCACCGTGCCAAACCTATACCCTTGCCGTAATACCCCCTGCTGCTCCCCTACATAGCAAAAATGGGATTGACTGCACTCAGCACAGCACTGGTGAAGCCACTGCCACATGCCGCTGCCCGTGTCCGTCAAAAGGGGGTTCGTTCCATCACGAGAGAGGACCGACGGATATCAGGATGACGGCGAGGCGGAATTGTCGTTGTTTAGTTTTGTTTCGTCACATTCCCCTCTGGAGATGTTGTTGTTGAAATCCAATCAGAGGTCAAACAAGCTGCTGTTGTATCATGATCACTCTAGCTGAATCAGAGGGCAGTAACACGCTAGAAATCTTGTCTGGAAAATGGTGATGGATCCCCCCTCCCCCCCCTCCCCCGCAGGAGACCAAACCAAGCAATGCTTCAGTTCTAACCATCGGGTGCAGGCGTAGCAAGGAGAAAATAGGTTTTGTCCTTGGGTGCAAGTCACCGCGCTGGTTTATTCGCAGGTCTGTAAATTGCAAGGCTGATTTGTGGAAGTAAACAACTTAAGGATTGGCATGGAGCCATTATTGCACAGAATCAGTGCGCCAAAGAAAAGCATCCCGGCCCCGGTGCTGTCACTGAACTTTCACACCGTTGTCAAGAGGAACTTTGTCTTGAGACGATAATCTTGATTTAGTCTGCGATGAAAACTCTGGCCGTGGATTCGTACCGTTTTTTATTGCTTGTCGAATCGATTTTGAGAAGGCCACCTTTAACTTGGCCTTGGACTTCATAATCCTGGTTGGTTATGTACATTAACCGTGAAGACATTCTACTCTCAGTGTGATGCACAAATCCTTCAGATACAATCACTACACTGTCACGACATTGATTTGTGCTCTACTCGTCTCAGGGTTTTAAATGCTTTGGGCTGATGGAATGATTTGAGTCAAAGGGGTAATTACCCTAGCTTCGGTATTTTCTTGGGCACACCTTCAATTTTTACGTCACCCAGACGTCACCCAGTTTGGGCCTCTCGGGAGGGTGCTGAGACACAAGCTCCTCACCCCTCTTACTTGATCTAGCTTTACTCATTCGCCGGAACACTGCTATCAGGAAACCATTCCCAACGGGATGGGTCCCAAGCCATTTGCACACAGCACACCGGTACCACTTTAGCCCAACTGATCCCAGGTCTGATACTAACGTCCAGCTGTGGTGGATGAGTCACCAGTTAGATAGCGTGAAAATTAGGGCTTCAATCCATTCCACAGCATGTGAAGGTCTCTTAGGTAGGTACAGTGTCTTATTAGTGTCAAAAATACTTTTCTTACTCTACCTCACTTTATATTTCATAAATCTAATTGAAGTCTTTCACCCGTCATCATTTTAATCACACGTTTATAATTGCGCCACATCAGCGCCTGGCCCTTCCTTCGAAGAAAAACCAATTCTGGCTGTGATATTTTGAGAGCGTAAGTGGAGCTTAAGCTGACTGATGAGCCGAACGGTCTGAATTCAACAAGGTGCGCCCTCCTGTCACAGCTGGCTGTTGCTGTATTTCCTCTCCTCTCTTCCACCAGTCTCCAAATGTATCACTTCATCTCTCTCGAGTGTCTCCTTCATTCAGAGTCCAGACGCCCACTACTTTACTTGCAATCCGCCTCTCTCTCCCTGTCTTCACGTACCTCTCTTCCTCCCTTGTTAGCTTCTATTTCCCCTTTCTCTATCTCTATCTACGCCATCAGACACTCTCCTATCAACCCATTTTTCCAATTTGACTCCTCTGTTGTCACAATATCTTATCCCGCTCTGGAACTCAGGGTGACTTACAACCCGCCGTATTATCTGCAGCTGTGTTTACCTCCGGGTGAGGAGCGGTGTCTTTGCGAAGGCCTTGATGGAGGACTGGGACAACACTTCCCGAGCTGACCTTGTTTCGACCATGTGTTCATGATGTACTGTGATCCGGGGGGGGTACTTCGACAGCGATGCCGCTATGGGATGAAGGATAAATGGACACATTTAACTTTGCTATGGCAAGCAGGGAGGGTTATTGAGCCAGTCTATTGCGCCCAATCAAATCCCTTTATATCTCTGTGTTTCAGTAAAGAAATTAGAGGAATCCTTTCAAAATATATCAATAATGCATGTTTTTATCAACACAGTCTCATAAAATGTAACAAAATGTGTGTGAACATTACAAACATCCACCATACATTTGATTGCGTGACAATTACATGAGCCGGACACAGCTAGCAAGCAAAACCACCTAGCTTGAATTTAGGGTTTAGGCAACTAAAACAATTTGGTTGAGGTTAGAGTAAAAAAAAATTCAAACTAGAAACCTTCTTATTTGTATTTGAAGACATTGTGCTCATTTCATTACGTTTGATGTGAAACGTATGCACCCGACGCCCTGCAGAATCTGACAAAAACACACTGACAGAAGCAACTCTTCGTCTGCGTACGCTACCTATCATTGTGACAACTGGGTCATCACCCACACCGACTGTGTGTCAACGCCGCCAAAACACACGCCGACAGTAACGAGGATTTAAATGCTGCGAGTTGAAGAGGAGTCCAAGGAAAATGCAAACTTTACAGCCATTTTTCATATAAAAACAAAACAGAAAACAAGTACAAAACAAAACAACAATGTATATACTCCACCTGGGACTTTTCCAGGAGAAATGCGTTTGGAAATTGGTGTATATATTTCCCCTGTCCTTGGTGGAACTGTAAGATGTAGCAGCAGCACACTACTCTTTATTGACTGAGAAAAAAATCACCTCGACAGCGATGTACACTGAGGTGCTGCCATGGGAGCTGAAATATTAAGGGGGGATGGGGGGGTGCTCCTTATAAAATAGGGCCTTCCTGACTTAATGTGCTGACGGCTGCTTTTCCCGTCCCAACAGCGGCGACGGTAGCACTGACGGAAAACAGACGCTGGGAGCAAAGCATAGTGCTGACTGGCACGACGGCGTGGTGAGACATCTGTCAAGCAAGTAGGTAATACCTGCTGTAAGCGCGGAGGCACTCCGGAGAACCTCGTCTGATCGCCCGTCTTTCCGCTGGGAGCGGCTGCATATCATCCACTTGCGCTTTTATCGCATTCACATAGCTAAATACGGTGGAGGAGAGGATGCAGAAAGCGAGCCGGGTTGGTAAGCGATGACCCGTGGGAGGAAGTGACTGGAAGAGCACCAACCATCTCTCTCTCTCTCTGTGGACGTGTCCCGGATGTGTGAAATCCTCACCACAGGTGGTTATAAGACACTCAAGGGCAGCGCTAGCAAGAAGACGTTTAATATGTTGCATATTGCAATGACACCACTGTGGTTTTATTCTCATTTCTATTTTATTTCTAATTTTATTCTTTCATCTTATAGTTTTTTTCCAACTGCTCCTATCCTTCAGACTGGCTGGTAAATAGCTGCATATCCCCATATGCATGGATGCGTTGTTTGGCTGCGTGTGTTGTATTTTTAAGTGTGATGTATTTTTTCGCCATCTACGTAATTTACAGGAACAAC
The DNA here is from genome assembly GCA_034670385.1 of Hoplostethus mediterraneus. NCBI lineage: Eukaryota > Metazoa > Chordata > Actinopteri > Trachichthyiformes > Trachichthyidae > Hoplostethus > Hoplostethus mediterraneus. The sequence goes on from JAXDDW010000047.1 coordinate 1,330,533, forward strand.
AAAAGAGTGTTTTAGGGTGGATTTCCCCTTTAATTCTGCATTTAAAACAAGCACTCGACTTATAAAATCAATTTACCTCTGATGTTTCGGCAAATAATCACAAAAGCACCTAAAATACTTGATAAAACATGAATGGTTGTTTACCAAACTCCGTCAGCGTTGCTCTGACGTCCTTCGGGGCTGATTAAATCTCGACAAAGGGAATACCTGCATTTGCAATTCCAACATCGACGTCAAGCGTTTGTTATTTTCATCAACTCGCGAGTCCCCGAAGCGGGAGGCCGTTTAATTGAATTAGCAAAGCGCTAAGATTGATACGGCGGTTCCCATACATCTCAGGATGAGGCCGGGCTCTAAGTGAACCGTGACTAAAAGCGTATTGACCCTCCAGAGCTACTGTATTGGCTAATGTGTCCTCTCCCGCGCTAAGGGAACCAAATGGGGACGATAAAGCTGCGAGGTGCCGACCGTATCCCTGCAGCAGGCCATCCATCTGGGAAACAAGCTGCAATATTGAGAATTATTAGGCAGATGCTATTAGTGGATGATTCATGTCCGTCTCAGCTGCTGTTTCATTCCTTTTCGTCAATTTCGAAGCTACAGAGGGAGAGCAGACATTTCAAAGAGTTTATTTGGAGAGGGAAAAAAGTTTTAATTGGTCTATTTTGATGCAGTGTGCTTGTGTTTTAGTTTAGTTTTAGTTTTGTGATGACATATTAAAAGGTGAATCCAATCCATTCGTGTCCAATATTTTGGCCCGCGGCCCGCCGCTCCTATTACCTCGGCCTTTTGGCCCGTCATGTCAGGAAAAAAAAAGGTCCGGGCACCCTTGATCTAAATCATCAGCCCTTCAACTCCGTCCTGAGTAGAGCCTCCGCTGCTCTAATAGCCTCGGACGCGTTCGTTTATTACGCCGTCTGACATTTGACTCCCGCCGCATTACCATATCCCCTTAAGCACGTCGAATAACTTCCTGTCTGCTTTTTCATTAAGTGGGCGCTCCGACCCCGGCGAGGAAACGCCACGTGGCGCCGTTATTCTTCCCTCCTGTGCAGCCCTCACTCTTGGGGTAATATCCCCCGGTAATACAGGGTCTCTCTAAGGAGTTAATCCCTCGTCTGCACCACATGGCTCTGGCCTCACTACGCTATAACAGCCCAGGGTTCGATTTCGCCTCCAAAGTCCTACGACTGTCCTTGCATTCCCGTTATACCCCTATCTGCTGTGTAATTGCCAACTGTGCCCCGCCACCTGAGACTCCCTTTAACCTCCCCTCCCCTCCCCAAACAAAAAAAAAACAAGAGGAGAGCAAAAGGAGAGGGATGAGATTCTTTCTCCACAAAATCAGCTCTTTGGAAACTAGGCCACGGAGCCGGCGGATACTTCTGCAACGGCAGATTCCCTAGAACAGTTTTATGTGTTATGTATATTTCTTTCTTTATTTCTCTCTTTCTTCTTTTTTTTCAATTAAGAGTTATGGGTTATTACAGGAGCCTAATCCAACACAGCGTGCAGCATTCCTTTTTTTCCCTCATTATTCCAATAGCCGGGTAAAATTGTAATTCATGCCCGTAGGGTACGACTACACGGCAGCTCAACGTAGATACCTAAAGCCGATGAACTCGATTAGACGGGTGCTGTTTTCATTGCTGTTTTCATCCCCCCGGGGGCCCCGGAGGAGCGGTAAATACAGCATATTTAGGGTTTGATTAATGGTATGGGTTGCACTGGCGCTCCAGCAGGAGCAGAAGGAGTAATGACTCCCTCCAACCGGCTCGGATGAAGAGAGTAGTGAGCGTCTCCATTAGCAGAGGAGGTAACGAGTCAGCGATGCACTTTGGATGTTATTATCGGCCGTGAATCATATTTAAGGGAGGGCGAGTTTCTATGAGAGCTTTATGAGAGAGAGAGAGAGGTTGATGACGGAAAACACGCTTTTGAGACGCGTGCGACGGCTTAGGTTATCGCATGCACACGGGCTACATACGCACACTGAGACGCACACCAGGTCACACACTCACAGACAGGCCTTTCACCGAAAGTGCACTTTCTCAACCTTGAAAATTGTCCATTGCCCATTTCACCAAAATGAGGCGCATTAGCGCTGCGGGTCATTAGGGGCGCTCATCATCAGCCGGTGTGAGTGGTCATCATCAGCAGAGAGAAACATGGACGTGATGAGACAATGTGGTGGTGGGGGTGGGGGGGGGGGGGGGGGGGGGATGAGGGAATGACCTCGACAGCAGAGGTAAGTCAACACAGCGTACTGGGGGGGAGGAGCTCCACATGTGATGAGGCTCGTCCTCCTCAGTGATCTAGACAGGGTGACACAGGTCTGTGTCTGTATTTGTGTGTGTGTGTGTGTGTGTGTGTGTATGTGTGTGGGTTGTTGGCACGCAGAGGATGAAAAGGTGGCAAGCGCAAAAAAGAGCTTCCACAATAGACACCGATGTAGGAAGTGATGCAGTTTATGTTGCCAATCAATAGAAGAAGAACTGGGTAGTTGGCGTGAGCAGCGATAGCCACCGTGGCTGAACAGAGAAAGAAAAGAGCGCCACCTACAGAAACGTCATCAACAAAACAAATTCAAAGAAAAAGACGTCACGGTACTGGACACGCTGTTTGATTGACAGGTGATCTCTGGGAAGTGCAGTGAAGTGAGTTCTGTGTGTGTGTGTGTGTGTGTGCGCACATGCATGTTGATGTGTCTGAACATGTTTGCATATGAATATTCACGCATGGCAAGGGGATAATTATGGAAATGCATCCATTTGAAGAGAACGGCCGGTCGGCTCCTGGCATCTGGCGCTGTCCGTCAGAGCCCACACTCGTTCATCACGCAGAGACTTGAAACAATCACAGGATCGACGAGAGAGAGAGAGAGAGTACAGAGGGAGGGAGAGAGGGAGGACATGGAGGGAGGTCTTAAAGTAAATCATCTGCCTCCACAATTAACTTTTTACGTGTCCATATACACCGAATCGTATTTTACCGCCCGTGGTCAGCCAGTTTGTTTTGTTTTTGTTTATTTATTTATTTATTTATTTATTGGCATTTTTGCCTTTATTTGACAGTCAGTAGAGAGAGACATGACACGCGACATAGGTCCCGGCCCGGATTCGAACCCAGTCACAGTTACGGGGCGTGCATCCTTAGACCGCTGAGCCACCAGGACGGCCCCGGTGCAGCCAGTTTTAATCAAACAAAAACATTGCAACACACTTTTATGGCTTTATGAGATCTGTTGTGCAAATCAAACCCCCGGCGATAATCAGCGTAATGAATTCAAAGGTGTTTTACAGCCAAATAAAACGTTGCACGTCTCCAAACTAGCCTGTTACTATAAAACAAAAACAAACTGCGTCTGACTCCTTTAACGCCTCGACTATAAAACATCACCGCTGTCACCGTGATGGTCCTCACTGTGTAAATCCATCACGCCCTCAATCAGGAAGTGTGTTCAGACTAGCCAATCGGGCGACTTTCATAAAATCGTGTGAAATTTGAATGAATCATCAGTAAAGCGAAACTATCCTCATCCTCAATCGTCGTCATCCTTTACTGACCCGAGATCAGCGAGTGAGGGTTAGAGGAGAGGGGCTTGCGTGTCTGGAAGGGTCACCGGTTTGAATCCAATCCGGACACGCCTAGGGGAAAACAGCTGTTGCCGAAGTGCCCTTGAGCAATGCACTTAACCGGGCGAAGCCATCCAGGGGCAAAGACTACAAGGCGGGTAACCCACACACCATGTAGTCAGGGCAAAAAAAGGAATTGTGCTCACTTCCCAGAAAAAGGGATGTTAAAAAGCAGCACTGTGCATCCCTGCCCCTGTGTGCAAACCAACTCCTGCAAAGGAAAAACAACTCCTTTATTTATCTGTAGTTTGACCTCCCATATTCATGAATGCAGCCAGTACACAAGCGATCTTCTGTCTGTCTGGGGGGGGGTTGCAAAGTCATTGGACAGGCGACGTGAATCTTCTGAGCCCGGCGTGCCCTTGGAGTTTTCTTCCTGGCCTCGGAACAGAAAATGAGTCTACCCTCGGCAGGATATTACGAACGCCACTCAAAAAAGGGGTCCGCCTCCCTTCTGCACTTACTTGGGGGGGAGGCGGACGGCGGGGGTGCAACGTATATAGATCAAGCTGAAGGTGACAGAGGGCGAGGAAAAGGAGATTTCTCCACCTGCCTCTACGAGCTGGAGGCTGGTGCTGATGCGGGGAGCAAACCTGAATAAGAGTGTCCCGGGGAAGCAGCATCAAAGGGTGTGTCAGATCTCTGTGCTGTGTAAACTATTGATTGTCTTTCCTGCCCTGTGGGAGTGAAACACACACATACACACACACACACACACACATTCTCCCATGGGTGCTCTGTTATCTGTTTGCATTAATAGTGCGGAGAAGGCTGGTTGTTACGGATGAGCGTAACGGGAGGCAGGCCCGGCGCGTACATCACTGATATTAATTACAGTGATGAATCTGCCTCCACGCGAGCAAGTGTGAGAGAGAGCCTGAAATTGAGAGGCTGTATCGCTCTCAGGGATACTGATGCTGATGCTGTGACGTGGTGTGTTTGTGTGTGTGTGTGTGTGTGCGTGTGTGTGTGTGTGTGTGTGCTGGGGAGGGATGGCATAGGTCAGGAGATGGGGGAGGGCAAGGAGGAGAGAATGATGACTTTTAATCTCAGGGGACAAGCGTTTGCAATTCCTCGACAACCCCTCCCTTCCACTCCCCCCCCATCTATCCACCTCACCCCAACACACACACACAAACACAAAATGGATACACGCTATCTCTCGAAACACACATTCACAGACCGGCAGTATGTGACAGTCAGGAAATTAATGATGGACATCACAATGGACCAGTATCCTTAGACACACACACACACACACGAACACACACACACACACACACACACACACACACACAATATTTACATACAGATAGCACTAGTCAGAATAGGGGCCAGAAAAATTGGCTGCTGGGTTTCACAGTTTAACCACCTTTCAAGATTTCTGTCACTTTTCCTGATTGACAGCTGTCCTGTCCACTGACACAGAGCGGAGCAATTCCCTTGAGGCAGCAATTACGTGGAGCCGGGAGCTCACTGTCTATCTCAGGAGTAATAAAAATGATTCTGTCAACAGCTATTTTTCTGTTTTGTTGTTGTTCCTGTTTAGTTTTCTTATGGGTGATCTGTTTGAAGGTGCCAGGCTGCCTTCACGTTCTGCCCCTAAAATAAGATCATGAACATTTAGGCAGGAAATTGTCCCGTTTAGTCGTTCAATTTCTAATTTAACAACAAAAAACAAAAGAAATCAGACCAAAATCATTTAACATAGCATGACAGTGTACAGTTAAGAGCCAACTCTAATCCCTGGGTTTCTCACTTTTTCCCCCACATCAAACACCCCCAAATAGATCTCCATGAGCTGTATATTATATATAGGTGAGGTGATGTAGTCAGCGAGGAGAGGAAAACCTATGATCATAACAGTAATCCCTCACTGCAAAAAATATCTAGCATTGAGTCTTCATTTTCTTAAAACAAGTGAAAAAGGTGAGCTAATCTTACTTGTTTCCAATGCAAATCAAGGTGTTTCAAGATATTGACACTTGTTTCTAGAAAATTCTAGAAAAACAAGAAAAACTGCATTAGAAAGAAGTGGAATTATTCACCAAACTGCCGGAATGTTTCACTTCTTTAAAGGAAAACATCACTGTGCTAATTTCTAGGAAGTGAAATAATTGGGAAATGGAGGCTGTCTATTTTTCATTTTGCTTGGGTCCCTGGAATCCTCCTCAAGGACCCCGGCGGTCCCCGTACCCCACTTTGAGTGCCGCTGCTCTAACCAGTCAGACAGAGGAGGCTGGGTGGGTGGGGTGGGGTGGGGGGCGTGCTGGGGCAGCAGCCTACAAAATGAGAGCATCAGCTGCATCGGAGGAGCAGATCCGAGAGGCGCGCGCTAGGAGCCAGACGCGCCGTGGTAATTAGCCGCGGATGTATTAACGGGAATAACCGGATTATGAGGATTTGAGGAGGAGAAGAAGTAGGCAGAACACGGTGTTATAAACCGCCGGGGGGATTAAGTTGCGCTCCTCCTTCCATCACTCCGGTCGCCGTTATGGGGATAGACCGGCGGCGGAGAGCCTCGCTCGCTCTCACCTTGAACTTCCTCGCCCTGTTCCTCGCCGTGTCGGCTCTCACCACCAGCTACTGGTGCGAGGGGACGCGGAAAGTGGTGAAGCCGTTCTGCACCGGGCCGATGACCACCAAGCAGTCGTTTTGCATCAGGTTCAACAGCTCCAACATCAACGACACCCGGCTGGTGCAGTACATCTGGGAAACCGGGGAGGATAAGTACCTGATGAGGAAGTTCCACACCGGCATCTGGTTCTCGTGCGAGCAGAACGTCAACATGACCGGTAAGTTGTTGGGGTTTTTTTGGATGGTGGTGGTGGGACTTTCAGCGCACAGGGGACGCGCGGAGAGATGCGTAACGGGCAGGCGCGTCCATCCACTAAACCCCGAGGTATATGGCAAAGTCACCTGCTTCTGATATCATTTGCCATCAAAACATCCAAACCTGCTTTCATACCGACTCAGTTAATTTCTGAAATTTATTTGGAAGCCATATATATTAAAAAAAAAAATAAAAAAACATCTGGAGAGCATTCAGGATCAATGCCCGTTAGGTTGGTGACCTACTTTATCATAACAAAAATAGTAATAGCCTCTCAGTCCACTTTTGGAGGTATGATGCAGGGACTTTGCCCTATCCATTTTTTAAATTGTCTTAAGAGTAAAAACATGGAAAGGGACTTTTATTTTGTACATTTAGACCATAGATAGTCTAACCTATGTGTAATTTACCTCTAACAGATGTTACTGAAGGCCTAAGCAGTATTCCAGGTATTTCCAGGCGTTCTGATGCACTGATGATGTTTTTTCATGTTGCAAAAAAAAAAACCTGGCACTTGTTGGTCCCCTCCTGACTTTAGATCTAGGAATACGTGGTGTCTGCATCTGTCACTAGAGTGCCACACAAGCAATTTGCACCACTGACAGTGATACACAACCATCATTTTGGCCCGATAACCGCTAGCGGGCAAGAGATGCAGGCACACTGGGGGGAGACAGATGTGATTTTTAGTGATCTTTCCATTATGGTTTTATCTTTGCTTGGGGATAGGTTAAGAGGGGAATAAAATGCTATACCCGTAACCCTCTGTAATGCAGGGAAAGATGAAGGATCAAGGATGAAGTCCCTGACTCCCTTATCAGCATGTTGCAGCGGTGGGTGCTGTCACCGAGCGTCACAACGCAACGCAGAGTCTAATTTGCAATCTCTTTCAGGTGAAAACTGCAGAAGTTTCCTGTACGTGGCGCCTTCAAACGAAAGAGGTAAGGACTCCACCGTAACCGTGTATATCACAACGCCGAGGTAGACGCTGACTGGTGAAAGAGCCCTTTTAGCTCATCTCTCCCAGGCGTCAACTCGCGCAGCAGCAACGCCGTTCCACCTCAGAGGTGCAAAATGAACTGATTTGATGAACATGGAAGAATAAATGGCATTCCCAGAGCTTGGTAAAGGTGTAGGGATGGGAATGCATCACAGTTTTGCAGAATCCAGATTCAATTTTAAGGCCATTACCTTTTTAGCTGACACAAAACTTGAGCTGTGCTGATGCAGGTGTGAGAGTCGACTCTTTAGCCTCCTCATCTTTACGCCTGTTTTATGATTGGTCCAAGTCCAACGAGGTGTCCATTTTAACTGAAGTGGCCATTTTGGAAAGGTAGTTTAGATCGATTGTCTCGTTTTCATATAACCCCAATGACAAAACAGGTTTTTTTTCTGTAGCAAAATAAACCCCAACACGCCTAGAGCATCCATCGGCCTCCAGGAGCAGATGGATTTGTTCTTCCTTTCATCTGTAGGCCTGCACAGAATGTGAGGCCACACCAGGGCTTTGCTAGGGCTACTGCAAATATATCGCTCCACTGGAAAGGTTTCTTTCATTTTATATTGAGACATCAATAAAAATGAGTAAATCCGTCTTCCGACATCCAGCAGTAGAGTCAACAATGTTTTGCCAAGGTCTCCCGTCACATACTGCGATTCTACAAGTCACCTTTTGACCAAATCACCCTCTACACATGGAGACTTCTATTAAATAAATCAATCACGTAATCAGCCAATCAGTCAAGTGGTGGGTCAGTCGGCCAAGAAATCAATCTCTCCCATTGTGAGCCTCAGTGTCCCCCGATCGGTTCGACCCGCCCCTCGCGTCCTAGGTGCCGGTCCCCACACAAATGCTCCCGTGGTCCCTGAAACAAAACGAGAGCTGGGATGCAAGGTACATTTAGAGAGGATGTGCCTCCGTTGTCATCCTTGCTGAAGGATGTGAATCTATTCATAATTCGTAGGGAATATTTTGGGTAACGGTCATACTACTGTGGTCAACCTGGTGCAGTCCCACTACAGCTCGCGGGTGTTTTTTTACTCTTTAACACCTTGATATTTCCACCAGTCCACCGGGGTGACGTACGGGCGCTCTTAGCCGGTAATATATTCTTCCTCTGACAGGGAAGGTTAATGATATGGGCGAGCGGGTCACTGCTCCACCTTTTCCCCGACACACCCCCACTCCCATTCCCCCTCCCTCTCTGTTTCCCTGTCCCTCCCTTCCCCCCTTGCCCTAGCTCGCCCATATTTCCTCTCAGTTTCTCATTTGTCCTCCACCACTTACCATCCCTGCAGACCCTCTCCAATCGTTCAAATATAAACATAAATCTTTTCCTCCTTGTTTCCTCTTCCTCTTCCCTACCCGCCCACACATCACCACTTCTCTCCGTAGGAGTGCTGTGGCTGTGTATTGTTGCCGAATGCCTGTACATTCTCCTGCTGGCCACCGGCGGCATCCTCATGTCCATAGAGGTCTGTCACTTCGGCAATGTCATCGATGGCTTGAAGCTCAACGCCTTCGCTGCCATATTCACCGTGCTCTCAGGTAAATAGCTGGTTTTCAAAGCTCCACGATGTTTGCCGTTGGGCGGGGAGGGGCTTCAGTTAAATGTCAAAGATGATGCTCCGTGATGTTTATTTTGCTATAAATACTATAAATTTGCACCGGCCCTCGTAGCATGCAAGTGAATGTTGCACCAGTTGTTCTGTGGCACTTTGCCAGTTCCACATTTCAGGCCAGTTGCAGCGTTGCAGCCCTTGAGAAGATTGCCAGCCGGTTTGCGGTCCGCCTCCCTCCCTCAGTGCAGGAATTAACAATGACCTTCTCGCTAATCCACTCTGTGAAAAGGATCCCGACCACCGCACTCTGGGCAATGAATCAGCAGGAAATCTCTGAGAATGTTGGAGGAAACTTGCTGAAGTCTGCCGTAGCCATGTTGAAGGGAACTGACTTGCAATGCCCTCAGATTAACCTTCCCGTACCTCCTGGGTACACGGGTTGAACTTGTGCAACGTTGTTGGAACTGTAGCATACGCTCAGCATACGGTGAATTAAGTAGTTAGTGCCAGGTAGGACCCCCATTTGCCTCCAGAACAGCCTGAATTCTTCGAGGTCTGGATTCGGCAAAGACGCTGGATCTCAGTCGACTCTGACTCGATATCGTCACACAGTTCCTGCAGATTCTTCAGCGGCAAACATCCTGATCCTCCTCATCCCTAAGGTGCTCTATCGAGTTTAGATCTGTGGACTGAACCAAAGGTACTATCATGTTCCTGGATCCATCTTGAGACGATGGTGCGTTATCCTCCAGGAAGCATTAATCTAAAAAAGGGGCAGACCAAAACGTTCCCCACACCATTACACCACTGGCAGCATGTACCGTTGACACCAGGCAGGATGGATTAGTGGATTCATGCTGTTTAGGTCAAATTCTGACCCTGTTAGCTGCATGTCGCAACAGAAACTGGGATTCTTTGGACCAGACAACATATTTTCCTCTCTTATATCATCCAGTTGTGGTAACCCGGCACGCTGCTGTAGCCCATCCCAATTAAACATTTTTTAAGAGGCTCCAGTTTGTCATATCGCAAAGGTTTTAATCTGCCTGTAAAATGGTGAATTAAGTAAGGCACTAAAGTTGTTTCTGTTTTTAATGGGCTGAGTAGATTAGAGTGGGATTCGTACCTATTGTAATGAGCTCCAGAGGAACTGTGGGGAAGACCAGGATAACCTTTATTAAAGCCATGCATCACCGGGAGTATGAAGGGAGTATGAAGAGGGAGTATGCGAGAGAAGAGAGATTGAGTGGGTGGGGGTAGAGAGAGAGAGAGAGACTTAGTTTTTGTTGGGAATAAACTTCCTGCGTGGGTGATTAACTTCACCGTCGTTATAAAAACAGCAGTTTCTCCAACTTCCACCGACTCGCTGTGCTGCAAGTGGGCAAAAGTTGACTCCGACTTAGACCGAACTATTTCTAACTAGCTATTTTTAGTGTTGTTGAGTGTTTTGCACTTCCGTAACCTCCATGTATGTGACGCCAAGTGGAAACCACAGAGGGTCAGCCACCTTTTGTCCCCTGAGTGAATCTTATTTTTGATCGTTTAACGCTAAAACAAACCAAACTGGAGTTTTTCCCATGCATCACATTTATTGAGCAACTAGCATGTGCACAGCACGGGCAAAAAGGGCAAAAAGGGGCTTCTGTTTGTTGCTAACTTCCATTGTGTGGTATGTCTTTGCATTTTAAGTGGTTCATCGCTAAACATAAACAACCGTAATACACCTTTATTGATTTTTCTATGCAGTAGTCTGACCTCTCTGTGAACAGAAGGTGCATCCTTTCCACATTTCCACATTCCAACATGCCAAGACGGGGATCGAGGATTTGTTCCGCTCATCCTAACACAAAGCTTTGCGTCTTCTGATTTCCATAATATTATGATAATATTGTGGTGGAATACCTTTGGGAATAAACATGAGCATTGATAGGGATGAGATGGGAATTTAGGTGTTTTCCGTGCTGAATCTGGTCAGCTCTTGTTCAGCCTGGGGATTTGGGGGCTTATGTGGTAATCGGATTGGTGCACACAGGCTGGCTTTTTATTCCCGCTCCGTTTTATGGGTGATGAAAACTCCGGCGTGAGGAGATCCCTTTGCTTCAGCTGTCAAAATCTGGCATGTAACTAAACCAGCCAGAAATAAAAGAGAAAAAAACAAAACAAAGTGAGAAACAGAGATGAATGGGAATAGAGCGAAACAGACAAGAGAGGGGAGAGAGGGATTCGTCTGAGAGGGAAAACGGGGCGGCGAGTAGCAGCGATTGGAAACATGAAAGATAAAAGAAGTACAGACAGGCAGAAGGAGAGAACAGAACAGTTGTAACAGTTAGCTAATCCATTAGTCAGTGGGTACTGAACCAATATCAGACACTCTCTCTGTTCTTTACCCTATGTGTTTTCTTTTGTACAGACATTTAGTTCTGCAAACATTTCTCAGAGCTGCTCTGGGGGAAGAAATAATCTGATTGGTTGAGTTAAACCTCAGGGGGTGGAGCGCAATTTGGAGCGCAAATTAGCTAACTGGCGAACTTGAAAGAAGAAACTGGTCGAATTCATAGCAATGAAGGGTCAGCAGGCTAGCTAACTAGCTCAACTAGGTAGTTGTCGGCTAATATGGCTAGTTTGAACTTGGAAGGTTAGCTAGCTAACCGCCTTATTTCAGCTAGTAGTAACGCTTGGCTTCATAATATTAGCTAGCTCCTCTGCCTTTTTTCACTGGGCTTCAATCTACTGTTACTTAGCCAGAAGAATTGTGGTTCTTTGGTTCCGCCCACTGAGGTTTAACTCAACCAATGAGATTATTTCTGCCTCCAGAGCAGAAATCTGGATCACACCGAGAGTATAATTCAAATTTACCCTGACAGAATATTTTATTCTGCTGCAGTCCTTGGTCTTTGTTGTAGACATGCTGCTAGACCTTTAATTTCCCCCACTTCAAGGTTTGGGACATAAACCTATGCAGCCCACGTCTGGCTGCTGTCTAAGCACGTTCAGGTGACATAATCAGGCACAAGGGGGGTTTTGTTTTACCGTTGAAGGCCTATAACACAGACAGCTCGTGTCAACACTGGTTCTGGCTCACTAACAGGCATCGATTGGGTACCGGAATAAAGACAAGCCCCAAATGCTGGTTTGGTTAGTAGATGCACATACTAGCAGTCAATTAGTTGACTGGGCTCTCTTCTGTCTGTGTGTATGTGATATATTAGGCATATTACAGATATAATGTTCCTAATTTTCAATTAAATTTACGAAATAATCTGGGCATACCTGATGGAACAAAATTAAAAAATGAAAGCCCAAATATCTAAGGCAACAGTTACAGAAAACATTTTTTTTTAAAAGGTAATGATGCAGGGTGAAAGCGGCAGTGGCACTTTTCCGTCACATAACATTACAACACTGCCACCATGTGGTGAAATAGGGTGACTACAAAGTGTTCTTCATTTTGGTCCTTGGTTCCTTCAGTGTCTTACCCGCTGTTTCCTCTCTCTTCATTCTACCGGTGGTATCTGTATCACTAAGCGGCATTCCTTTTCTGCCCGTCAGGTCTGTTAGGTATGGTGGCCCATATGATGTACACCACGGCCTTTCAGCTGACGGTCAGTCTGGGCCCAGAGGACTGGAAACCTCAAACGTGGGACTACAGCTGGTCATACATGTGAGTAAACATACAGAGTGTGTTTCTGCAATCTGCAGATTAAAAAAACAGGAAGCCCTCGGCGGCACAGCGGAGGAGGACAGAATCTGCCTGTTGTGTGATGTGGGCGACTTTGAAAATGGAATTCATTTGATGCTCGATATTGTGTGATGAGCTGAGAGGCGTGCTTCATGACAACATGACTGGATGGTTAGATGGTGCTGAAACAAAATTATATGGGATGAGTTTCTGAAAAAGTTGACTCTTATGTGGCAAATCTTAAAGCCTGGGAAATTCAGCAATGTATTTTGTATGATGCCTGAATTTATTTAGGAATATGTTTGACTTTTATTTCAGAGCCCACATGAGCTTACAACAATCAATACAAATTAAGATAAGCTGTATTTTTAATGGCATGCCTTGTAGCAACTGGTAATATAATTACTGTAATAATGTCAAAATGTAATAAAATGCCCCTCTAAATCATTCAATAATAATCATAATAATAAAATCTGTTAATGTAATAAATTGAACATCTTCTGACTGATATCATATTGTAATAGTTACTACATTAACCAGCATTTATTATCTCATAAGGGGTGTAACATTTTTAAAAATTATGACATTTTCAGTCTGAAGATGCAATTTGTTACATTAACCAGTTTTATTGCATTTCCAACCCATTAAGAAAGAACATTTTATGACGTTATCAGTTACTCCAAACCTGAATCGTGACATTTATGGAATTATGACCATTTGTGTCTCTCTCCTTCAGCTTGGCGTGGAGCTCCTTCACGGCCTGCATGGCCTCGTCGGTCACCACCATCAACCGTTACACCAAGACCATCCTGGAGTTCAAGCACAAGCGCAGGAACATCGAGAAGAACCTGAAGATCAAGCAGAAGCTGCTGGAGCTGGACTCCCCGGAGCAGGTGTGGGACATGTACATCAGCTCGGTCCCCAGCACGGCCGAGGAGCTTCTGGACCTGTCGTCGTCCAACGGGCGCAAACTCTCCAACACCTCCGTGTTCCTGGACCTCAACGATCTGCCTGACCCGCAGTGCGAGGAGTACTGCTAACGTTGATGCGTCACTGTCGCTGCAATACGTTGGGATAATTTACCGTAAACAAATGAGACCACGGTGAAGACAGATGGTAGCCTCGAACTCACGCCGGTGGTGTTGTTAGCGCTAACGTTTCTCCAAAGTTAAAACCACATTTCTCATAAACCCTGTTGTTTTCTGTCACAAAGAGGATGTTGCAAATGTTGCAAAAACATGTTGGAAGTGATTACATCTTCTTCCTGTTTGGTACTGTAAAGCAATCCAACAGATTTTCCTGACCTGGTGGCACACGGTGTAAAAATGCAGTGCAGAGGCTGTTGATGTTCTCGCCGATGGTCTCGTTTGTTTAAGGTACTTATACTACTGTCTCAAAATAAATGTGGTAATTATTTATTGACGTTAAAATGCTGCACGTGGGCACCTTTTTGAAGGATCGGTGGATGATGAACCGTGAACTGGGTCTTTGAACCGCTGGCCCCAAACCACAACCCAACTTCCTGTTAGCTGTACCTGAACAATCAGAGATATGTACTGCTGAAAGGGGTCCAAAGGGAGCATGAAGCTGAGGAACGGGACCAGACTTCCAAGCCAAAAGAGCACAGAGTCGAACCCCCCACCCCCTGACTCCTCACCACGATACCAATACCCGTTGCCCTGAGCCAAGCCTACACGTAGAGGGCCTGTCCCACCCACCCTCCACATCCACCTAATCAAAGCTGACACTTGCTACCCATTAGCTTTGGATTGTATCCACTGAGGAAAATGCACAAAGTTGCGACTTTTGCGTGAGCGTGGTTATCCCTTGTTTGTGTGCGAATATATGTGAAAACTCCTATTTTGCCTTTAGGGCTTCCAAAAACTTGAGGTAACTTTTTCCTCAATCATTCTACGTAATGTTCATCAAGATCATACTCACGTCCTGGATGCCGGACTTTGTGCACTGCCACCCACTCAATTTTGCGAACCAAATGGCATCGGCGACTGAACGCAGCATCATCAAGTAGCTTCATTCGTTTGTACATAAAAGCATCGCTTCGGTATTCAGAGTATTTCTCTCTCTCTCCCCCACTAAAGAAGGGAAGGCGTATTAAGAACAGAGCGAACGGAGGCTGCCAATAGCAGAGGATGGATGTTTGACCCGTAGAGGATTAGAAGGTGGTATAGACATGTAGAGGATGAGGCGTACACGAGGGCGGAGGACGCCTAGGCCATGCTGAGTGCCTTTCATTACAGCAGCGTGCCTCTGATCAAACAGCATGCTCCGTGCTCATCACATTTTAATGAGGGGAATGCAACCTCTGATGCTCCGGAGGATCCTCGTAGTTAGCTAGTGTTAAACTGCCAAAACTCATCGCTGCTCTCTTTGAAGCTTTCCATGTACCTTCTAGAGGCAAAGCACTGTGGGTTCTCTTCTCAGTAGACGCACCTGACTTACAGTCGGGTTTCTAAATGTTGAATTAGATCAGATTCCAGAACAATGCCGATGGCGTGCCGGAGACCACGGTTGTTGTTGTTTACCGTAATTTTAAGTGCATTTGGAAATGTGTGTTGTGTTTTTCTCGTACTTATTTATTTGTAACGTAACGTGGACCACATTCAGACATTTCATTTATTCTGGTAAGCTTTTTCATTCTCCTCGGTTACAGTAAATATTGAAGCATGGATTGTTGTGTCCTTGTGTGTATGTCATAGGCTTATTTACAGTAGCACCTTTTGTGTCGGATAATTATTTGCAACCTAACATGTGAATATAAATAAAAATGTGAATTTCTAAGGGAAGATATTTAAAAGTGAGTTAGGGGGTGTGTCATAATAAAAAAGCAACTTTGTTTTGTTTGTTTTTTACCAAATGTGTTGCTGGTCCCTTTGTTCTCCGGTCCCTCTCAGCAGCTTCCCTTGTTGTCCATGAGAGGGCGCTGGCGTCTTACTTTGACAGAGGCAGTGATGTTACATGATCAGTTCAATTTTAATTTCAAAAACGTACTGCTGCCCTGATAATCTTTACTCTAACTCAACCTGGTGCATACAAGCATACGCACAGGATTAGAAATGTTGCAAACAAAATGTAATCTGGTAACAGATTATGAATTACCTGTTTAGTGTAATCAGTGACTCAATCCACAGGAGTAATCGAACTCGGTGCAGTTACATTTTTACAGGGAGAGAGAAACCTGCCCCCAATCTGTATACTCTCAACAATATGGGTTCCAGGTTTGCATTTTGCAATTGTGCTAATATTGCTCAGGTTTCAACCCAATTTATTCAACCCCTGCAGGCTTAGAACAGATGAATAAATGTGACAAGAATCAGGACGACAGCAATCAAATGAGGCGGACACTTTGCTTCAAAATAGTTTTAATGTTTGTTACGCTTTTTCAAACTAGTGCAAATACATGCAAACTGAAAACAGACGGCCCTGTAAGCGGGGCCCTCTCGCACACCGGCGGGGCCCCGGAAAAAGCTTCATACGGCCGACCTACGCCGGCCTCGTTCCCTTTTACGGCCGACCTACGCCGGCCTCGTTCCCTTTTACGGCCTCCTTCGCTCGAGGTGAGCACGGTTCGCTACGGGATGCTAACCTAAGCCTACCGCAGATATGTGCCAACAGACAACAGCACTAAGAAGCGAGCGGTGCACCCCGGCTCTGCCACATTCATTATTCAAGGATACAAAACCACTCAGTCAAATCTGAGCTCATATAAAGATCTGCTACTCTCACCCCTCTGCTGCCCTCCACATAAAAGATTCATCCCCCTCCCATTTTCGGGAATAAATGCTCGGAGGATGATACTCAATATTTATTGTATTGATTGCCTATAGGATTTTTTTTTAGCAGTGAGCGACTAACAGGTAGGAAAAAAGAAAGTTGTGGAAATTTGGGAATTGTGTTCACTACCTTGCAAGAGCCCACCGTCCGCAGCATCGGGGCTAAACTGCAGAATGGAGGAGCGCTAAAACACTTACGCTACAGTGTGTCTCAACATTAAACTTCATACAGCCGCTCTTGAACTAGTAACCCGACCAACTTTGCACACAAAGGCTTCAGTTTAACTAACCGGGGTGGGAATGAGGGGATACCCTGACTACACGGGACTACACTGGATTTACAGTGTGCAGTACAAACAGTTCACCTTTTCACTGAACATCTAAGTGATACATAAAATGACCGTCTTGGAAACAGTGGAGCGAGACGATTGATCGACAGAGGGAAATGTATTCACACCGGGTATTCATTACCAAGTCTCTGAGATGTCCCTGCTGGCCTCGAGCAGATAATTGGCTCAGTTCTCTAGACCTTTTGTGCTCGCCGTGAGTCTTTGCATCTGAGCCACATCTGAGTCGTATTGCAAATTCGCAAGATCGCCGGTGGCAGGTCCCGCACAGCCCGCGGGAGTCACTGCCATCCAAAGTCCTGGCCCGCCATCTGATAGAAGCGGCGGTTGTGTGGCTTGTAGAAATCCCTCAGCCTCTGGATCACGCCTGGATCGATAGGGGCGTGCGTCCTCCCTTTCGTCTTCCCCAGGCAGTGGGGCTTGCTGCTGCCCTCCGGCTTCTTCAGGCACGGGAAGCCCTTCGTCTTGTTGAAGTAGAAGTGCTTGTCCGTGATGATCCTCTGGAGGCCCAGGAAGTCCTGGACTTTCCCGAGTTCTCCGGCCGGGTCGGAGATGAGCCGCTCTCCGCTGACCAGGTGGATCTGGGCCCTGGGGAACCAGGCCAACCAGCGCTCCAGGTGCTGGGCGTACAGGCCGATCCACAGCGGGCTCCACAGAGAGTCGATCTGACCTAGGAGCAGTACAGAGGTACACCACAGCGCATTATTTGTTAGCACTATCACTGTCCTCAAAATGATCACTGTTATCACCATCCTGTCGAATCCTTCATCAACGTTCTCCCACCCTTGGACCTGAACACTGTGATCGGTACCTGTGGTGCGGTTCTTGTAGGCGAGGCTCTCAAAGGGAGGGATGTCAGGGGTCTTGGAGATGATCTGCGTGTAGTCCGATATGGCCCGGGTCACGGGGTCCCGGACGACCACGATCAGCTTCACGTCCTGCGACATGGCATGGACCCGTGCCGGCGTTTCCACGGTGACGAAATACCGCGGCGTCTTCTCCATGACGATCTGGCCGTCCAGGGCTTTCGGCATCATACTTCTGGACGTAGAGGAAAAACACATTTCATGGTTCTCATAAGGCAAACGACTACCTATCTTAACACAAACAAATTATACCTCATGACTCCATCTTAATATAAATTACCTCAGTTTGATACTATTTACTATTTTTGCCCTAGAAATGAATTCCTGCTAATATAAAGGTGGGTATACTGGGTTTACCCTCCACCACATCTCTGCATGCAATGCTCAGACACACACACACACACAAACACACACAAAAGCCAATTGCTCATCACCTGTGCTAGCCTCCCCACGCAGCAGATCTAAAGACAGAGGACATCGGTGCTACATAAACACATCAGCTATTGTTTGAACGTGTCTTTCGTCTTCTCACCTCCACCGCCACACCAGAAGCCCAACAGATGGGACTCATTTAGAGATAAATGACTCAGGAGGCCCCGCAGGACAGGCTGGAGACTCGGGTACATCTGCCAACACACCTGCCAGACACCTGACTGACCGAACGCAGGCACGTGGCGGCTCTGAATCACCGTCTCATCTCACCGAAGTGGAGCTTAAAGGCATTAGCTCGTGTCAGGGTTTGACTGATAAGGGTTTTGGAATTTGGAATTTAAAATATCTAGTCAGACATCCGATAGAAAAGTAATAATAATAAAAACATAAAAACACAGGGTCAGGGAGGAACCGCCATCATATCTACAATGAAAAAAAGCCAGTATCGGCCTGATATATTGGTCTGACCCTACTCGGATTATATCTTCAGAGCTGTTAATAGTAGCTATCTGGTTTCCATGCTCGCAGATTTCAAAAGCATTTGCAAATAATTCTTAGTGTCAACTTGCTTGGAGCCCCAGACAGGTAGGGTTTACTGCATCAGAGCCGATTTGATTCTGTCAGGCAAGCTGTCGATTTGATCTGCTGATTGCACTTCACTTTACAAATACCTTCCTGAAACGGTTTAAACTTTCTGCCACCGTTTGTCCTACGTGACAAAAACCCACCGACTGGTATTCCTTTGCAGGTTAAAACTAAGAATTAAGACCTCAAAGCTACGATCAGGTCAAAAACGATGAATTATCCTGTCATGATATTGAGTGCAGTACTGTCAATGGTAAGTAATGGTGTTACAGTTACCAGTCACAGCGATAAGTCATTACTTTTGTTTTCACCCCTTCTAAATGTGAGATTGAAGTTGAATTATCCAGAAACGATCTCCCTCCGCTACCCTTTGATTCGTTTTAGTCAGAACTAGTCGCTGTCCAATGAGAAAAGCCAAAAAGTCATCAACGCTTTTGAGTTTCCTCATCATTCACAGGAGAGGGAACTGAGCTACCCAGATTTTTGAAGGTAACAGACGGTTTCAGGGGCGTAGGGAACGAGCAGCGTAATGAATTACCGATTCCGGTGAGTAATACTGAAAAAAGCGAGTAAAGGAAGGACAGGATAGCAAAGACAAGAAAGAGGACAGAAAGAGGGAGGGAGGGAGGGAGGGAGGGGGGGGGGGGTGTTGTCAGGACAGGAGGACAGGATGCTCTGAGCGTCCTCTGGTATCGGCTCAGGTTTCCGCTGCTCCTGCAACATGACCTCCTGTCAATACAGCCACCCCTCCAAACCAGCCCCACTCCTATGAAATACACACACACACACACACACACACACACACACACACACACACACACACACACACACACAGTGAGTGATTTCATTTGATCTGAGCGGTGTGAGTACCTCTTAGCCTGAAGACTTCCCTTTTACCCTGAGCAGCAGGAGCCGCACAGTCTGTTACATACACACTTGCACACACACACACAGATGCACGTGCACGTAAACACACAAGCATGGAGGCACGTGCACACACACACACGTATATACACAGCAAAACACAAACATACACTCATTATTCAGTCATTAGTCAAGGATTTGCTATTGTGCTTCTGTCCTCCCAATGGACCCATCTCTCACGCTCTATCGCACACACACACACACACACACACACACACACACACACACACACAAACAAACACATAAAAGATCCCAAATTACACACACACACAAACACTCTTTAAAGGGAATGGATGTGGTGGATTTTTAGCAGACTCTTTAAAGATTGTGTACGCGTGTGTGTGTGTGTGTGTGTGTGTGTGTGTGTGTGTGTGTGTGTGTGTGTGTGTGTGTCTGTCTGCCTACAGCATTTGCCAGAGTGTTTTAAATGAAAGGGGTGGGTGACTGATGAAGGAATGATGTGAGTGGATACAAACGCTGCTCCATTAGCAATCTGTCTGCGAATAGCCCCAGAGCCCAGAGCCCATACCATTACCTAAGCACAAAGAGCTAATTGCCGGCCCTAAGAGCACCATCAAAACAAAAGATATAAATAAATATATATAAATATGCTGCCGCTATGATGTTTGTGCAGACATACTAATTGACAGATAAAATAACTGTTACTGTTTAATAACTAAATAAGTCTCTATCCTAGGATAGAAGAGAACAGACTTAAAGTAGCTACTTTTGGCCCTAAAAGCTAATCAGGGAATTCTGTAACTCGATTTCCCCTTTAGATCTGAACGAATGCAGTTTGGAGTTTTAGTAATGCAAACATTTGTTCAGAGGCAGAAATAGTCTCATTGGTTGAGTTAAACCTCAGTAGGCGGAGCCAAAGAACGTTAGACTGAAGCCCAGTGAAAATAAGCAAGAGAAGAGGTCGCTAATATTATGAAGGCTTGCGCTTTGCTGCTAACTGAAGAAATGTGCATCATGCCATGAGTTATCTAGGTTAGCTAGCTGACCTTCCAAGTTCAAGCTAGCCCTACTAGCCTATAGCTATCTTGGTAAGCTAGTTAGCTAGCCTGCTGACCGTCCAAGATTTATATTTGCCAGATTTGCCATTTATATTTTATTTATATTATTTGAGAGTTCCTTCTTTGCTATTCAAATTTGCTTACTTGCATTCCAAAAAATTGAGGTTGAACTCAACCAATGAGATTATTTCTCACTCCAGAACAGCTCTGAGAAATGTTTGTGCAACTAAAACTGCACAGTTTTAGAAAAAAAACAAAGGGGTGGGCAATTTCCAGCAGTCAGATAGCAGAACTAATTGGCAGTTTAGAAAGCCTCTTTTTGAAAGCGACATCCTTAAATCACTTATTTGCTATTGAGTGTAAGATCAAACATCCAGGGGATGAACAGAGGGATTAGCAAGCATCTTATAAAACGCCTCTGTTTGCCTTTGAGGAACCTCCCTTTTGTCATCCATGTTCAATAATTTCAGCGGGCCCTCCCTGGTGAATTAGCCCGGGCCGGTCCAGGCCAGCCCAGGCCAATGGCTATTGATCCTATGGGGGCTTAGAGTAACGATGTGTAGGCGGATGTAGATTGAGGCTACCTGGGGTACAACTGGGAGCAGTAGGGGGAATAATATTTGACGGAGGGTTTTTTGATTGTGTGTATGAAGTGAGAAGGTGTTAGTGTATATGTCGGGGGTGGACAGAGGTTGGATCGAAGCTATGGTAATGCGGCACGGGGCCTCAGCTGGGATGAAGGGTGGCAGGTGGAGATTGGGGGGAGTGAGGACCCTCTGGAGCCCCATCAGTAGCACGCTGTGTCATGTCTGTGTGTGTGTGTGTGTGTGTGTGTGTGTGCGTGTTTGTGTGTGTGTGTTAACAAATGTGAAGCAATTGCAGCATCTATCACATGTACACCAGCAAATATGAGAGTTGAGGGAGTCAAGGCTGTGCTGGATCAAAGATGGAAAATCTGGTGTTTTATCTTTGATGTTTGATGCAGGGAGGAAATAATTGCCAATCTGAAAATAATGAAAATGATACATTTTTGTGGGTATTTGTGTGTGTTTGTGTGCGTATACAGATACATGGATGTGTGCATGAGTGTGCATGAGTGTGCACGAATGTGCTCATGTGCTTGCTTATGTGTGTCATTGGCGGGGGGGGCGCTCATCCATTTCCCTGGGATGGGGACCATTAGGGGCTCGGTCCATTGTGGCTATGCCCTGTCCACTTCCAGGAGACATCCATCATGGAGGGGCCCCGGAACCCCCCCCTCCTCCTCCCCCTCCAACCCCCAGGAGAGGGCCTTAATGAGAGGCAGATCGCCCCACCCGTCTGGGCCTTATGGTGATCACCTCCAGTACAGTACAGAGACCACACCTGAACCCCAGTTGCACACTGGCATCAGCGAGCACATAAAACAAATAAATAAAATCAGATGTATTGATATCAGTTATTACTCTTTAATCAATTAATTTCACAGTTCAGCATGCATCGTGTTCTGACAACGACATGATGACAAAAACACTGATGAAATGAAATGTTTGTCATTTTGACGGCCCAGATATCCCAAACCCAAAAGACTCGATCACTCTTTCACTCCCCCCCGCCCCAGATCAACAAATCTGATTCATCAGAAAATCCGCCTCTTGTGTTTGCTGTTGATTCCCACTGACTGAATCCTGCCCGAAACATCAAATGTTTTGGCAGCCTCTCTTCTGCCGATTTGCGCGGCAATTACAGACCTGTGTAAAAACACAGAAACACAAGTCAGCACCATGTGCCGTGTCCCGCGGTGACACGCCGGTGTATGGGTATGAATTTAAACGCCTCCTTTAACGAGTCCGATATGAATTGCAAATGAATTGATGCCATCGGGGCGTCTGAGTCTGAAAAGGGCGAGTCACTTCTGTCCTTCCTCCCTGTCACTGCATGTCCTGAGAGGGCAGGTTTCCTCGGGCCTCAGCGGGTGGGGGGGCATATTGCCTAATTATAAAACATCTTTGGACGTTTCCCACGGACGACACCGATGATACAACGGCACAAATAGGTACGATTTTACAAAAGACGCGTATGAGCCGAGCGTTGCCTCACTGGCTCCTGTGAACTGTGTTGTTTTCTCTATGAATTCCTCGAGTCGCGTGACTGGACGGAAATCAATAAGCGGGAGCAAGCGCGGCACCCTCTCAGGTTAAAGCTCTGCCAGTAACTCGGGGTCAATAATACATCGATACATCTCGCTGCACCTCAAGCACAAAAAATAAATAAATAAAAAGCAACACCGCTGCCCTCGGGACTGCACAGCCAGACGACCTGAAGAAGTCAGCCATCACGCTATACACACACACACACACACACACACACACACACACACACGGCTCTGATGGCGCCCCCGCCCCCCCCGGGGTTGAGGCGAAGGTCAGCGGAGATGTGTGAGGTTGCGGCGACACCGAATTCACCCTTTAACCTCCACCTACAGCCCAGCCCTTATCTTTTATCTCTCCCTCCGCACACCATTTAACCCTCTGGCGTCTCTCCTCTCTCTCTCTCCATTCACCCCGGTCACGCCATCCTCACGGCACGTTTATTCGAAGGTGTGAAGATCATTTCCGGCGGCGCAATTTGAACGGATTCCTTCAGAGAGAGGGAGTCAGCACCAGGAGGGCTGTAACATGACCTCCGTGTGTGTGTGTGTGTGTGTATGCCGATGTAGGATAAAGCTTCCTGCTAATTGTAACAGAAGCCGGGGCTGACCAGCGCTAACCGCTCTAATGCTCGAGTCAACCCAAGGTCAGAGCGAGGAGATAGAGCTATCGATCTTAGGGAGAACACAGCGAGGGAGTGAGTTCCAGGTCGTCTCCAGGCCTGGCTCAGCGCCGCTCCAGATCCCATCTCCTCGTCCGAGTGCCATTAGTGTTCCTTGTCAGGGACGCTGATCTCAATTGCCCTTGTGAAGCTAAATGTTTTTTTCCCTCTCCGAGAGAAGAAGAGTGATTCTGAGATAACTCGCCCTCCATTTGAGTTTCTGTGATAGTGTCCAGGAGAAATGGGAGGAGAAGAGGCAAGAGACTAGGAACATTTGGAAATGAGATCTTTCAAAAACACAAATATCTGTAAATATTGTTTCCTGTTCTTCCACATAAACAACAACAACAACAACATTCTCTATGCTCTCTATGCTGGGTGCCAGTTCTGTTTGTTATGAAGTGGCGCGAACACATCATTAACTCCCAGAGTAAACTGACCCAGGGTCAGAGGTCAATTGACAAAGCTGACAGTGATGTCAAGTGGCTCGACATGCAGAGGGACCCATCTGGCTGGGGGTGGGTGGGAGAGAAAGACGTGACAGTCTGGTGTCACATTTACATCACCTGGTGTGACTGACGCACACACACACACACATAAACACACACACACACACACACACACACACACACACACACACACACACACACAGAGCTGTGGCACACGCTGGCAGACAGCAGTGTTGGCTTTTCAAGTACTTCCAGATTTTCAGATTTCCTGGCAGTGCCTGCGCTTATGTCACACAGCTTTGACATAGCAATGTGTGTGTTTGTGTGTGTGTGTGTGTGTGTGTGTGTGTGTGTGTGTGTGCGTGTGTGTGTGTGTGTGTGTGTGTGTTTGTATGGCCACATCAATGTAAAAACTACACAGAAAGCAGAAATGCATCCTTTCCTCTCTCTCATTGGTCAAATCGTTGCTGACATGCCAGAGAGGCTGCAGCACTGAGCCAGTACCTCTACTGAGCCCCTGTCTTATATTGAAAGCTTGCAGACACCACACACACTTTTAATCTTCCATATTTGCGGCTGTGTCTGGGTCTATAGCTGCGTGCACACACACACACACACACACATTATATCAAAGGAGATCGTTGCCAAAAAATCTCAAGACAATCTATATTGTCTTTACCCAACTTTGGGTATGAATCACGCAACATTTTTCCTCGAGATCTCTTCATGTGTGTGTATGTGTGTGTGTGTGTGTGTGTGTGTGTGTGTGTGTGTGTGTGTGTTTTTGTGTGTGCAGGCGCTCAGTTGAGTATTTCTAAGTTTTCATGGAACAGGCTGAGAACAGAGCCACATGACAACAGTAACATCTGGCTGCAGCTCCAGAGATGATTACTCTGCTGCTCTGTGAGAACTCATCCGGCGAGGCTCTGCGCTCTCTCCCTGCAGTACACACACACACACACACACACACAAACACACACATGCACACACACGGACACATGCACATATGCACACATGCACAGATTGGCATAGCCAGATGGCAGATTCCCTTTGACTGTCACCTAAACCTCTATGGGCTGCGGATATGTTTGGGTATGCAAACAACACAAATTCATATCTTCCAGAAGAAGTGCAAGTCGCGTAATTGGCTCTCCGCCATATATAATATATATATGAACAACTTCTAGGGGCAAGACTTAAATAAAAGTCCATCATTTTAACATGATGGGAAGATTCCGTCACAGAGGCTGGCATGGGACTGCCACTGCAAAAAATCTTTATAATATTTTTAATATTTATAATCTTATTCCTCTTAATATAATCCCACTTGATTTAAGCACTGTTTCACATGTTTCAGGAGAGAAGTGTCAAGACAGATCACTCCGCCATCAGGAAAATCTGATACAGGAAAACTAATACCTAAAAAGTTGTTTTGCACTGGAAATTATCTCAACCCATTGGCAGACTTTTTCACAATTGATGTTAATACTCAATATTAAATCAAATTACTTTGCTAAGATAGATATGTTTGTAGTGTGCGCGTACCTGTACCAGTCCAGTCCCCGTGCGTAATGCCGGTCGAAGAAGTGTGGCTCCGAGCCCAGAGCGCGGATGTCCGGGTGGAGCCGCAGGAACTCCAGCAGAGCCCTGGTGCCTCCCTTTTTAACCCCTATAATGAGGGCCTGGGGTAGCCTCCGAGCGGCTGTCCAGTCTTTCCCCGAGCTATTCGTCTCCAAACCGGGAGGGCCGGTGTCGATTTCCAACGCGCTCTCGTCCTTGTAAACGGCGGTGCCGTTTCTCTCGTCTCTCCATCCCGACGCGAGGAATTCCTGCGTGGGCGGTTTGATCTCCGAGTTTTCTCTTAGGTCCGACTCGCAGCATCCGGTGAGGAGATAGACCAGGGAGAAACAGAGGATGCCCAGAGAGGACGCGATGGTGAGCCGGTGGAGGAGCCTCCGCAGGTCCGCGCTCGGGTGATGGAGGTGGTGGAGGTGGTGGTGGTGGTGGTGGTGAAAAGCTGCCATCCCTCAGAGATCCATGTGAGATATTGTGCCATTCTACCAGAAGTCCAGCTCACATCACATCTCCACCGCCGTTAACACAACGCGCCCCGGTAACTCTTGGAGTCTCCCTCAGTGCGCACTCTTCCTCTCCACTTGCGCTTCATTTTGCGCGTCCGGCGCGCATCGAGACGGGGTCACCCCCCAAAATAAAGCCAAACCGCTCAGCCGCACCAAGTCAGCGGATGAGTTTTCTGGCGGGGCATCCAGGCTCTCCACCCACCCACTCACCAACCCACGCAGCGTGGAGAGGGAGGACACAGCTTTAATATCCGAGCCGGGCTGCGTGGGATCTTTCTCTCTCCAAGGGATTACACTCTCTACGTCTCTCCACCACGTATGTCATGGGGATTCGAGTGCAGGGATCTCTCTCTCTCTCTCTCTCTCTCTCTCTCTCTCTCTCTCTCTCTCTCTCTCTCTCTCCCTCACACACGCACACACACAGTGCCGTGCTGTTCGCTCCACACTTCTAAGATACCTTTGATTGGAGGGTCACGGCCGAAGGCGGGTTTAATTCCAGCGTTATTTATTGGGAAAACTGGGACGGATCCAGTGTGCTGGCATGGGAATAAGGGGCAGATGGGGCTGATCCTGTCCCATACCTCAAATATATTATTATCACCCTCATTGAAGATGACTGGTTCATTTAGACGTCACCGTGCATTGTCACTCAGTTTTATGGGACAACTGAAATGAACTCATCAGTTAGTGCTGGCTGGGACTGACCAGTATAGGTAAACAAGTGCGGGTCATTCGTGTCATTTAGACATGGGTTTATCTCACCCAGCTGACAACTCTGCACACTAAGACTGATCACATAATTGGTTTAGTGGTCAGACAGGCTACATGCATGCCGAAGCTGCCAATAGCCCACTGATCCTGACCCCAGAGGACTGCCGGTGTCTGTG
Source organism: Hoplostethus mediterraneus (assembly GCA_034670385.1). Taxonomy (NCBI): domain Eukaryota; kingdom Metazoa; phylum Chordata; class Actinopteri; order Trachichthyiformes; family Trachichthyidae; genus Hoplostethus; species Hoplostethus mediterraneus. Next base: position 1,357,413 of record JAXDDW010000047.1, read on the forward strand.
ACTGGGAAAAAAGAAATCCATCTTCACAAGTCATTTCATCTTATTTTGTAACTTCAGTCAATGGGGGGTGAGGTGATATCGCTCGAGTCCCATGCAAGACAACTCCTTGCAGACGTGTCATTTTGTTGATACTGGTACATCTGCCTTATTTTGCCTGGTTTCAAGACAGTGACACTTGAATTTCCTGAAACAAGTGAAACTGTATTTGAAACAAGTGGAACTATTTAGTTGTTTTAAGAAAAAAACGTGATTTAAAGACATAATATGAGACTAAATGGAGTTAAGATGGACATTACTGCAGTGCAAAGCAATGATTTGCTGATCTAATTGAGCCAAGTGAAACATTTGCACTCGGCTTAGCAGGCATGTGTTGTGTTGCAGTTGCAGGTTAGGGAGCTCTGCAATGTCGACTTTTATTATTGCAGAGCGAGGTGCTAAGGTACAGATAATAGCTCATAGGAGACTCATTAATTCCCCCTTCCAACCACACGTGCCCGTGCACACGTGCGCGCACATTCCTCGCGTGCACGCACACATACACACACACACACACACACACACACAAACACCCACTTCGTGTTCCATTTGGCTTACCCCTGTCATTATCCCATAGCAGATGTGACCCGTGTCATAAAATCACTGCATTGTCCTGCGATGAGAGAATGAAAAGGTGCACCAGTGACAGTGCTAGTCAAAAACAAATGCTAAAGATCAAAGTTGATCAAATGTGATAAGGTAATATGTAACTAACATATAATAACATTGCAATTGCAGAAATACAACAATATTCTGCATGACAACATAGAGTCATGTATCACATGCCATTACTCTGCACTTTTATTTTTTATCTCAGTTTCAGTTCAATTAATTAAGCTCTATAAGGCCCTCTATCAATATGGTGCTTCCTGTCTCGTTAATGCTGCATTGACCAGTCACTCCGGTTGCCACCAGACCAACTGGACAAATGAATTTCCTCGGAAAACCAAGAGGTGTCGAAATGAAATGTTCTCGAGAAGCAGAAGCACAACGGAGGACTTCCGTCGCTGCATCAGACTCTCTTTTTATTTCGTGGCCCCCCGTAAAAATCATAAAAATAATTTCCTCGTTTGGCGCTTGGTGAAAGGCCTCAAAGAACACCGGACCTATAGGATCAACTCGCAGCAGTCGCAGCCCTCTCCCTAAATGATGAATGTCCACGACGGATCATCTATCAACGCAGTAAAAACTCTTAGCGATGCTCAACTGACCCTGAAATAAGCAAATCATTATCTGGCCCGATGTTTCAATACTCATCAGCTATGACACCGTATCCTTTCACACCGACACTTTCCTCCGAAATGCCTACATAGACGTATAAATGATGCATCGGCGTAAATAGGCAACGTCTTTTTCTTCTCCTCCTCCTCCGCGTTCCCTGTTTATTTTATTCTCCGGCCGTCTTCAGCGGATCAGCCGGCAAGGTCGCCCGGTGAGAGATTGCGTGTGTCTTTTGTCCGCAGTCGGCCAGGCCTGATTGTTCCGTGATGAAGTGGTCGTCCATAAAAGCGTGACCCCGGGGTCAGGGCCGGAGCAGAGGCACCCATTTATTATCCGGCGCGGAGGATCAGAGGAACCTGATTAACATGCCTCCGTGTCACTGCTGCGTAAGAAATGAAGAGGTTTCAGGAGCGCTCGTCTGACAGGATGATCACCCGGGACTGGAGTTTTTTTTTTTTCAGTTTGCCGTCCATCGTATTTGCCATAGCATGATGAAATGTGTCCGGTTTTGACAATTCAATGCTGTTATGTGAAACCTCCCTACCAAGAAAGGAAACTGCAGTGAGTTTTCCTGCACCCATCCACCACCACCACCACCCCCCTACTGAGTGACAGCCTAATTAGAGTTAAAGTAATGGAGAATGTAATCAAGGCTAAATTACAGCCAGAAGTCACCCAGCGGAGGGCCCTATACCTGCAAGCCAATCACACTGGCGAACTAATGAACCGCGCTCACTGCCCGGTGACCTCACCATCCATTTCAAACCTTAAGGGCCTTAAGGTATTACCTTCTCTCATCACGACAGGCCGGGCCGCAGCGCTCCTGGGTTGGACTGCAGCCTTAAAAGAGATCAGCTAATAGCTCTAGTGTGTTTCATTTTTCAAATGCATCCAGTTTGCATTCCTTTCAATGCATTGTTGTTTTAAAAACACACACGCAAAATGTAAGAGAAGAAACTTGAATGATCCTCACAGGGGAAAGTGGATCGTTGCAGCTGCAAACTGTAACCGGATACAGCAAAGAAAAATAGATATATAACAATAGAGCAAATGGTGCATTATAGAAACGTGCACAACCAATTGGATATCAGTTTCATTTCACCTTGAGATGTAGCTGCAAATATTTTTCTGTGAAAAATGATACTAACACATTCCTGATGTGTTGTCAAGAATCATTCACACATATTTGGATGTTTTAACACATTTTTTTTGGGGGGGGGGGGGGCGTGAGAGAGAGAGAGATGTTATTTTTGATATCTAACTCAAAGTAATGTCGTAAGCAGTGACATCCCTAAATAGTTTCCTCTGAAGAGCCTGGGCGTCCTGCTTGGGCTCGTGGCATCGCCCCGTCTTGCCAGAGCCACACCCAGAGCAGAGGGCTGCACCTACTGCCCCCCCGGCACCTTCTCCACCTGTCATCGATCTGCACAGCGGCCAAGAAAAACACACGGCATCCCAATGGTGTGTGTGTGTGTGTGTGTGTGTGTGTGTGTGTGTGTGTGTGTGTGTGTGTGTGTGTGTGTGTGTGTCGGAGTGTGTGACCCATGTGGTGAACTGGGAGGAGAGGTCTATGCCAGATCAGAGCAGGCACTCCAAGAAGGGATAAGCTCTACTTATGCCGCTTTGGGGATGGTTTCTGTGTATGTGTATGTGTGTGTGTGTGTAATGTGAATGAATTTCTGTGTGTGTGTGTGTGTGTGTGTGTGTTCAAGCACTTCCCTGAGGTCTTTTCATGTGGATCTTTTTGGTTTTTAATGAGCGAGGTGCTCTGTTTGACCCATTCATGTCGTGGCTGTAATGAGGTTATTGTGCTGTTGTAGGAATACAGGCCGCGGTCCGCTGAGCCGCTGAGCCACTGAGGCGCTGAGCGACGCTGTAGGTGACCGCCAGGCTCTTCAGACCTACAGTACATGTACACGTCCATGACAATTTCTCATAGTAAACAAATGCCACCAACAGTAGGGTTAGACAGATATATCAACATACCGGCCAGTCAGTGTCCTCCCTGACCTGACAAAACCTAAAAGGTAAAAACCTGCTAATGAAATTTGATTTGATTTTTTTCCCAAAAAATGAATCAAGTAATTGTTAAGTCATTTTCTTTGTGAATTAGGTGGATTCAGGTCATCCTGCCTCACAGAATAATATTTCTGGGCGTAAAATGGCCAAATTTAAAGACGTTGAATCCCGACGTGAAATATTGTCTACCAGCTTCTATACAAAAATATCAGCCTTCCAGAAATCTCATCAAACCCCTTAACACCTGATTTGCCTCACAGTTTACTTGGACTGAAGTTCAAAGGGATACGCAGATGGCAGATTTTGGATCGCTTTCCCTCCATCCTTCCACCTATCGCACCGCGCCGCGCCACGCCCCGGCGGTCTTCTATGGGGCCATTCCAGCTCGCCCTCGCCGCGACCCGTAGACTGTATAGGCCCGACCCTAATCGGGCCCTAATGCCGGCCCCCCCCGCTATCAGCGCGGCTACATCTCTGCGGTGCTAATCATCTGAGCCGCGGCCTGTTAGCCTCTTTAAGTCTCGGGATTAAGGGATCTCTCGGGGAAGGACGGACGGCGTTTACAGTTTGGCTCGGGTCGTCGCAAACGGCCCGCAGGTGGTGCACGACTGTCGGTGTTCCTCTGTGCATCCTAATGGAACAATAATGAAATGTAATTGTGAAGAGTCTTCCTCGATGCAGTTTTTTGCCATCGATCCCCCCCGCAGCCCGCTGGAGCACGAACACGTTCGATATTGATCCCATCTTTTACAAGGAGGCCGGCGGCGTGATGTTTTTTTTTCTCCATGGTGTTTTATGATGTTAAATCAAATGTGCATGCTCATGCATGAACGCACACACACACACTCACTCTGCACTGTGTGCCTAACTGTCAGATTCAAACCACTAAAGACAACAGGTTAATGCCCCTGCACTAAGAGATGGACAGAGAGAGGTTGAGTGCAGAGTGTGTGTGTGTGTGTGTGTGAGAGAGAGAGAGATCAGGAAAGAAGGGATTAGGACTACCTGCTGAAAAGTCTGCCCTCATTTCCGCAGGCTTCCAGACACATCTGCTAGCATTGTTTAACGTCCCCGCTGTAAAGAGAGGGGGGGATTAATGCTCCCCTTGCCCCGCAAGGGGGGGGGGGGGGACCATGTAACAACACGGACGTTATCCCGGATAAATCTGTTATCCAGGGTTCTGCGCAGGGATACTCTCTGCGAGGGGGATTAATGAGAGAGAGAGAGAGAGAGAGAGAGAGAGAGAGAGAGAGAGACGGGGGTAATCCCATACAGTTTCCCGCTCCACCTTCCATAAACCGTTGTGGGGGTAAAAAAAAAAAAAAAGGAAACTTTCTCCTCCTCGCGCTGGGTACGCTTGTGAAAGTTGCAGCTTCATTCAAAAGGTTTAGAAATATTACGAGCACGACTCAGCGGGCACGTCACGCCACGCCGCGTCCAGCTCGCTCATTTGCGGCGCTTCCAATAAAGGGAAATTAATCCCGCCGCGCGCCGCTCATATGGATTTGTCTGAGTAATTATTTGCCCTGCCCGGACTCCGTTCCTTCATTCGATTCTGCCGGAAGAAGACTTTGTTACGGATATGAAGCCATTCAGTGTTTTGGACTCTGAGCCCAATTGTCACCGTGCGATTTCACGCCTTGCAGATTTCCCCAAATTTCCAACAAAAGGGACTTCTGTTCATATTCCTCATTGTTTCATCCCATCTGTTTTTCTAACCTCAAACGAGGACGTGGAATGCATCGCAAAAAATATATTAGCCCATATTTACATGGGGGGGGGGGGGGTGATCATTTATCAAAATCTATTATGGTTGAAGGGATTACGTTTCCTCCCCCCCTCCCCCATCTCCTACCCCTAGATTAGCACGCCCTCTGACCCCTAATCCGAGGCGGAGATTACATCCATAATGTATTTATCTTCCATTCATTATATTGGGGCACACGTGTTGATGAGGTTTTTTTTCCTCACAAAGCAATTCCAAAACTTTGAAATCCACTTATTTTTCATGCTAGGATGTAGATGACTCATTTGTTTTCAGACCCCAAATTTCGTTCTTTTTCTCTCAACTAGCAGCTATCGATTTCCTCCGCATCCTGATATCAGTTTCCTTTCGGCCATACTGACTGAAATGCCTCATTTTGGCACGGTACAGGCTAAAGCTGCCCCTCCAAATATCCCCACTTCCACCCAAATATTGCCCCGCTCCGTCCCATATCCCCTAAATTATCACCACCCCAACTGAACTAGGTCACTCACTCTCCTCGTTCTCCCCCCCCCTCCCCCCGTTCTTTTCCCCTGACTCTGGTCCTGACAGTAAGCAAGTACCCGGAGACTGATGACCCTGTTCATTTAGCCGGTCCCTGGGGTCTTCATCTCATTGGCCTTAATAGGACACACACAGGCACACGCACACGGTGTGATATTTTTGGACCCTGCAGACGTAATAGTCTGCAGGTAACATTTAAAACAAGATGGGCCCCTTATGGCCTCTCAGATTTCATTTAATACACATTTCTGCTGCATTTGCATTCTTTTAACTACTTTATACTTGCACTGTCTAATTTACTGTTTTATACTTTATAGTTTATAGTTACACTTTTGTTACACTAAGGCTATTCAGCAAGCACTTTGAGTTGCATTATTTTGAAAGAGCTGCTCTGTCTTCCCAGTTCTCCAATATTGGATAGCTCAATCATTGAAACGATGAGCTAAATATTTTATAACCATCAGTCGTTAATCGGATTGCCTTGTTTTTGAGTTGGTATTATGTGAGCAGCACAAGACAACACTTGAAAGTCACTTTATTTTTGTCGCTAAATACCCCCACTTCCATCCTCCATCCAAGAATTGTTCATTAGACAGTGAAAATAATCCCTGCTTGCGTGTCTGTGTCTGTGTGTGTGTGTCTGTGTGTGTGTGTGTGTGTGTGTGTGTGTGTGTGTCTATTCCCCCATGGATGCCAGCTGTAGGCAGTATATTCCCACTGAGACAGAAGCCCATCTGACTGAGCTGTGACATATGCTGCTCTCACCTAATGGACACACACATTGCTCACTTGTATCACTCACTCACACACACACACACACACACACACACACACACACACACACACACACACACACACAATCTAATCTTGGGTGTATTTCCTCTTTTATGTGGTTTTCTGAAATGCCCATGCTTGAGAGAAGGTGATTGAAGACTATACTTACTCATCTAAACATCATATTATTGCAGAAGAAGAGACAAAGATCTGTTATATTTGGTATACTTGGCAGATTGAAGCTACAGTTTTACACCAACATTTCTCATCCCCTATCGAGGCTTTAGACTGAAGCCCAGTGAAAAAGGCATACACAAGGTTGCTAATAGCACTCTTGGTACTCACTAAGAAATACACTCTAGCCATACTAAATTATCTAGATTAGCTAGTTAGCCTAGCTGACCTTCTAAATTCAAGCTAGCCATACTAGCCTATAGTTATCTAGTTAAGCTAGTTCAAGTTCAAGTTCTAAGATCATGAACGCCATGGTCATGATGAAAAAATAAGTTATTTATATTTGTATTGATATTTTGAATTCCTAGTTAGCTAACTGTAGCACCCTTTAAAACTGTAGTTATTTGGCTCCGCCCACTGAGGTTTAATTCAACCAATGACATTATTTCTGCCTCCAGAGCAGCTCTGCCTCTGAGAAATGTTTGTATAACTCCAAAGTGAGTATATTTCTAACCCTGTTGAGAGAAAATAACATGAGGGGATTAATTCATACATTTATGCACATCTAAACAGTCATAAAGAGTTTTTTTACTAAAGTTGTTATATTATCATCAACCGTAAGATAAATCCGTTTGCATGTTATGAAATTTGTCTGTGTCACTTTTATATGAAAAAAGGTTATGTTCTCTGTTTCTTCCATACGATTCCCCTTCCAGACACATCCAACCTTCTCAAAGCTTTTCCTTTATGTACATACTCTAATACTCCCACAGACACCAGAGTGGTTTGCCATCATTTCATCTGAGCAGAGGAGATCCCAGCCGTCCCTCCATCGATCCCTCAGTCCCCCGAGTCCAACGCAGCTCCTACCAAGGTCCCTGTGGTGACCCTGTGGCTTGGTGGGCCTCTGACGGGGTTGATAACAATCCCAGATTCCTCAAATGATGATAATGTAATGCAACAATGGCAATGGCAATGGCATTCAGACGTTTTGAAGAACAGACGCATGTGATAGGTCTATACTACTCGATCAATATGGGTTATTGATGGGTTATTATTAGGCAATATTTGTGCCAATATTTCTTTAAATCTGACAATCTTCATGTCAAAAACAGCCTCTCAGACATCATTTACACTATTGAAACACAGGATAATAATAATAAAATCCCTATTCATAATACTACTATCCTATAGACTTGATCGGTTCAACATGAAATATGTAACCAGACAAACTGGTCAAATAAAAGGTCAATATCTACCGTATATATTGGCAATCTAATATATCTGTCTGTACAATCCCTCCAAAGTCTGGAAAACATGCTTTTACTTCTCTTTAAACCTGTTACGTCGTCTCATCTCACCCTCTGATCACAAACCCCCTGCTCAATCAACAACGGGGTGACTGTGAGCACATGTACACAACAGAGGCCACGTTCCTCCTGCCTGTTCACTCTTTACAAAGATTACCCAACAGCCCACATGGCCTCCATTCACAAGTCCAAAATAACCCTTCCTGCCCGGAGCGGCAGCAGCACTCAGCCAGCCAATCAGAAGGCAGAGTTCCACCAGCAGAAAACACAACGGGTACCAGCCGCTCTTTTCATGACCAGTGATCCGAGACCTGTTAGTGGCCATGTAAAAAGACACACACACACACACACTCGCAAAACACACTGGACCTTTTAGCGGGCGCATAAAGAAACATGCTGTCAGCCTTAAGCAAGAGAACAAAAGTCTTTCCAGACAGACAATGAGGAGTCCTGCCTCCGTCCTCCTCTACATCCACGCATGCCTTCCCTCTTGCTTCTTCCCGGTCCCTCTCTCTCCGGTCCCCCTCTTCCATGTCCCTTTCCGCACCTCCCTCGCCGCCTTCGGGCCTGTTTGGACTAGCTGTCAGTTCCTGCTAAGGCCAAAGCAAAAGGGGGTGAAATAAACAAGTTCTAAAAGGTGAAAAAAGGAGGATTAATGGGGAAAAAGTGAAGTGATGTGGATGAAGGCAAGGGAAGGTTGTGCATGAAGACAGACAAGAGATCTGGTTGCCCATTGTCAACTCTTCCCCTGGTGAAAAAGGGTTATTTGGTGTGTTTTATTCCATAGGCAGGTCTGTGGATAATGATCGGGTCAGTCAGTGTTGGTCATCTGCACTTTTTTTTAACACTTTAAAACTATTGATAAAAGGTGTTTCCTTTCATGATTTTGAAAATCTAACACTGATTTTTACAGAACGCGGATCCAGAAACAGCCTTATAGCCTTTCTAGTGTTAATGCTGATCTCCTCTCGTTTTGTACAAACTCATTAAGTGGATCTTATCATCAAGAATCTAGACACACTCTTTTTTAAAAAAAAAGATTGTGTCATTTTTAACACATCCGTGTCTTCTTTGGGACGCCGCACATTGCTACTTTTCAACACGAGAACATATGTGGTGTTAAGATGTGTTGTAGTTTCCATATGTTGCGCTGAAAAGTGAAACAAACTAAAAAAAGATGCACAGATGTGTTAAAACATAATTTGCTGCTCAGAAAGCCCTGGAAGACAATAGACCTAGAAACTCACACATCTAGAAACTCACACAAATGTATCGAAAGCTTTCTACATAAGAACATGACAATAGGCTTGTTTTGTTATATGCTGCGACTTCAGGGGTTAAAGGGGAACTCTGCGTATCTGAATGTGTGCGTGCACAAGTGTGCGTATGCGTTTTCTCCTTTCTCCGGCTTATGTAAGGTCACTCCAGGCCACTCAGAGACGGCTCTTCAAGACGTCGATAGCTATGCAGAAGCACACGTGCCCGGCCTCCGTCGTCATTGTGCTGGCTCGGGTGCTGAGAGGCACCCAAAAGGTCTCCACCGCGGACGCCCGGACCAGCGGCGGGAAGAAAAATCCAATCAAAATCCCCTCTTCAAGCCTCTCGGGGCGAGGGGGATCGTGGCCGGAGGAAGGCCCGGGGAAGGTGAGGGAGCTGAGCTGGGGTCAAGGCGCCCACCCTCCGCCGGGCCAGTAATTACTCGCTAACAGCAGCATCTCGGACGGCTCCGGCAATGCCAGGCTTTCTAAATTCCCAACCCGCCCAGTGCCCCTTCTGTTTCATTAGCTAGCACCCGCCCCCCCCCCTCCCCCCCCCACCGACACACACACTCCCCCACCCCCCTCCCATTACCACCCCCTTTAATTTGGATGAGGAGTGGGGAGTGTGTGTGAGGGCGCATAGGGCGGCGGGGGATGGGTAGGTGCGTGCAGGGTTGGATTGTGTGTGTGTGTGTGTGTGTGTGTGTGTGTGTGTGTGTGTGTGTGTGTGCCAGCTCCCAGCCAGGGAGGAATCCGGCGATGATGCGCTCCTGCTTTTCCTTCCTCTGAAATAGCAGCAGACCTAACGACCCCACTCTAATTGCACAATGTCAATATTGTTGCATTTGGATTCCCATAGCTCTCATACAATATGCACAAAGAGAGATGGCTCATCAGAACTCAATACGCCGGAGCTTAGCAACTTGGCCCGGGCGCCTAAACACCGGTATCACGTTGCAGGCGTGTCACTGGCCCCCGTATTCCTTCCTCCTGTTTTCTGCGTGTCACATTGAATTTCTTTTTTTTTTTTTTGCTCCATTTGAAGTTGTTGCTTTTTATTGTCCGCCCACTCGTTCTGTTAAGTGTGCAATAATTTCCTCTCCTGCGGTGCTGATTTGAAACATCAGCAGTTTGTATCCAACCTTAAATAACATCTCCAGCTTCTTTCTTTTACTTCATTCTAGCTTTTGTTGATCAGGGAAAATGGATTCAAGGGGTGAAAATCACATAAAAGTCTTTTACCTCAAGGAAATAATAAAAGCAACACATCAGCCCGGTGCAATGACATTGAACATTGAGCTATAGCCAGCCAATACATTGACTGATAATGGGCAGACAATCGATGGAGACTCGAACTTTATTAACGTCTCCAATTAGACCCGGTCAGATCAATCGGAGCTCCTGACATGCTGACAAAGAGCTGTCGAGGAACGGTCAAGATGAAGCCGTACGAGAAACAATAAGCTTCACCCCTTGTCTGATTAGTCCCGATCTGTTTCCAGTACAGAGCCTGAGGATTCGTGCTTGACTTTTCCGTTTGGCTTTAGTTTTTTTTTGCATTCGCACAAGAAAGAAACGACTCAGCTCGGGGCCAACTGCAACGCTTATCCCCAGAAGTTTGATTTAAATCTTTCTTCGACACGTGTTTGTATCTGTTGGTCCCGGCGGATTCGAGGGTCGTGAGAAATATTACTTTTCAAATCGGGGAAAGCGAGACAATTGCAGGATTAAAACCCCCTCTGATCCCTGTATAACTGGCGGTGAGCGGAGGGGGGCCCGAGAAACTAGTGCGCCTCGGGATTTAGAAGAGATTATGGCAAACTTTCCCCTTGAGATTAAATATGTAATCTTCAAACCAAACAAACCTGCGGGATTAGGAAGATTTATATGACAACAACAAAAAAAATCCTTCTCAAGAAGACGTGATACTAAGATTATATCGTGAAAGAACAGTTTAATCCTGAATAGTTCCAAAGGGCTTCTTAAGGATACGAAACTTGGAAATAGCTTAACGGGCAAATATATCTCTGTCATCATTAAGATGTGAGGAAGTTACTTCAGCTTTTGAGTGAACAGACATTTGGGTTTCAGTATGGATTGTATTTTCTATGCAATGTTCTGCATGTACTGCAAATAGTATGTTAGCACACAGTAGATGGCCTAGGGTTCTAGATACTAGGGGGACTGATACCATTCCCGGTATTCAGCATTCACCAAAGCTGCCGATATCCAACATTTTGTGCTGATGTTCAAATCCGAACATCGGCATCGGCTTAAATCCGATAAATTTTCTGCCCCAAAACATTCCGAGCATTCAGTGTTTCCCTCGGAATTGAATTCAGAGTGGAAAAGTGTCTGAAACAGGACATAGACCAACACATAGGGACACTAAAACTTTCATTTAAAACCCATACTGATTGAATTTGTGCCTTTACAAGAAGAATAAACATGACATAAACATGATGTAGCTGTGGTCAGGATAGAGATCCAGATGATGGAGGCTCCTCCTTCATCATCTGGATCTCTATGGGGTCGGATTGCAGAACAGAAGAGAAATGTCCACTGCGACAACAGACAGAGATAAAGCGTCATTTTACAGGCGTTACAGTTATACTCATTGGAGCAATAACATCCCCTATCGACCAACATGTCCACGCCAGAGCTGGCCCCCTCTGGCGTTGTGCACGTGACAGTTTAGGGAATCATTACCGTGGCCTCTGCATAACCTCCATAACTCAGGTTAGCGTCAATAACCGGGGCTTTAAATATTGATATGGGTGATCACCCACCCTCATGGAAAGACCATTTCTGAAGGGGGTGACGTCCCTAGGAGGTGATTCTCACATATAACTCACGCGTGGCATTTAGGACGTGTCACTTCGGATATCGCTTCAGGACAGTCGTCTGCGCCGCGTGTTTTTGGCGTTATCAACATATTGCTCACCAGAGAGCCGAGGCGGGCGGCGGAGGGAAACCATTAGGGAGAGATCGTTCCGAGATATTGCCGCATACTTCAACGCGTTTCTATTTGATTTACCTTTAAGAGGAAATAAATCTGAAGTTTTTCCCCCCCCCGCAACACGCCCGGTCGTCCTCCCTCCCCTCTTCGGAAAGGTGCTCGTATCTGCGGCCCCCCGGCCTCAAGTCAGTCACCCCAGTCAGCGCGCGGCGACACGTCCATGATTTGGCAGTTCTGGGTGACATATGTAAATGTGTCAGATCACAAAACGCCAATTTGGAGGGTCCAGCTGAGTGCGCTAAAGAAACCCTTCCTGTTTAACATGTGGAAATGTCAGAGAGCTTGCATTTATTCATGTGAGTATTAGAGGCATGTTTCTGTCCAGGAGCCCCGGAGACAAAAGACGCCTCGATTCCCCGGAGGAGAATGACCTGGAGGGCAGATTCGCGCACACCAGCTGGACTTCACACCAATATAGTCTCGCTCTCTCGCGCTCTCTCTCTCTCACACACACACACACTGCTCAGACGAGCGCCTCAGCATCCATCCCTCATTTACATTACAGCGTCATAAAATGCGGGCTTTTGTGATGGACCTGGCCCTGTCATGACATTTAATTTCTGATATAACTTAAGACGGATCTGTGTTTTGTTTAGCAAATGTTATTATTGTGTACATTAAGTAATCACAATACAGTACAGAATACATGGATAAGCATTGATCCCACCAAGGTAATCCTCACTGGATCATTCTAGACAGAGCCTCCTGTCTCCCAGCTCTGAAGTGATGAGTGCAATAAATCTATGAGTGACATTTAATTGGACTGGTATTGCAAATGTTCATATCAGCCAGAAAGTAAAGACATCTGTAGTTAAAGCATAGCAGTTTCCTTTTATTATTATCATGGTAGGAGACATAATTTGTCATTTCAATTGTTTATTTCAGCATTTATTTCTTTTTCTTCTATTCTTCTATTTCTTCTATTTATTTATTTCTCATTTTTATTTATTGTTATGCTGCTTTGCAATGCACAAGCAATTATTTAAACGTTAACAGAACAACAACAGAAATATTAAGCGCCATCAACGAAAATGGACCAACGTTAAACGACTGACATCTATTTCCCCAACTCTGTTCACAACATTATTAAAGGAGAAGGATTGGAAGGTCTAAATCTCTGCAGCCACAAAGGCCGCGGCGCTAATAATAACACGTTGCTGCCATCTAGAGGACATTCACCTGAAAGGATTTCACAGAAAATAGTTCCACACCAATGGGAACTAAGTACACCGATTCAAAACCATGCCTTATGACAATACAGAGCATGGATACATCTCCATCTTCATCCATCTGCGTCCATGCACGTGCCCAGTGCATATTCTCGTCCGTATCTCCGTATACATGCTGGTACATATTTCTGCACACATAGATTACAATGCACATCTGCACGCATTACTGTGCATTTGTCTTCCCTTCTGTGCATGTGATTAGCTAGCAATGCACACTCCAATCAGTGAAGACATTGGATATTTATTTGCTGTATTATTTTCAGTTCGGTAATTATTTGTCCTATTATCTTCGGTATCCTCTAATTGTCATCATCTATTTCCTGCTCACCGCTGCTGCGATGAGCCAATTTCTCCACGGGGACAATTAAAGTGCCATCTAACGTAATTCATCATGATATACAGAATGTAATCATCTTTTAAATCAAGTGCAATTAAAGAGGCAGTGGACGTTTGTTTTTTTCTCCTAGTACCTGTACAGTAAAACAGCAGAACCACATAACTATAATAAATTGTTACCCAATGAACACAAAATGTGGCCAAATCAAACCCTGTGTTGTCATGTGTGAACCTCCTGATCTGAGAGGTAATGGCCCATATTGGTAAAATGCAATATTTAAGAACAGAAGTGCTGAGCCAGACTGGTCGGTACGACCCCGACTGAACCATTTCTTCCTACATCCTCTTATCCCTGTAGCCTGTATGAATTTATTGACTGAATGTGTGACTGTTTTGATTTCTTTTCTCCCCTCTTTCTCCCTACTGCATCTGCTCAGCCAAGGCCGAGTCCTTCACTCCGGCGGCCACCACAGCGAAGAGGAAGGAGGGGAGGAGGGAGCGGAGGTAGAGGGCCACCCTGGGGATGGGGTGGGCCAGCAGAACCTCCTTCCTCTTCCTGTTCACTGTTCCCAAAATCTCATTGGCCAGGACTGACGGGCGCACGCCATGGGTCAGCTGGCTGGCGATAACTGTGGAGGAGGAAAGGGAACAGATGAACTCCATCCACTGCATATAGTTTGACACAAGTTGATAAAAGAGAGATCCAAGGCACAAAAAAGCCTTTATATCCTGAGTCTCTGTACCCCGATGAAGGCCATGGGTCCAGAACGCATTGGCCGCAGTAACATCAAATTATGACTCGCCAAATAGAATAAAGGCTTTTTTGAACCTTTGTGTAAAATTGATTTGCCTTGAGAAAATAAATGTATTATATATTGATTGTATGATATATAATATTGATATATTATTTTAATTGTATTTATTTATAAATAAATGATTTATAAATATTTAATATATTAATATATATAATTCATAAAATTATATTATTTATTTATAAAATTATTTTATTTATTATATTATTCTTTGCTTTTTTGGGGTTTATTAGTAGTTTCTTATTAAGATAAAAGTAAGAAACAGTTAAATTATTGTGAACATTTAACATAGTTATGAATTTTCACACAACCGTACCAAAGTTTTTGATAAACTCCCACAATCCACCTGACCTCCCCCGACTGCACCACCCCTCCATTTGTGTGCAGGCCTTTTGCCTTCTCTGCTGGCTTCATACTCACATGCGGCCAGGCTGTTTGGTTTCGGAGCAGGCTCTTCAGAGGGCGGAGGTGCGGAGGTGTTGACGAAGGTATGACTGATGGTGCTGACTACTATCCCGTACTCCTCCACTTCGGCCCGCAGGCAGTCGAAGAAGGCCTGTGCCGCGTGCTTTGATGCTGCATCTAAAGGCAGCGGACACACCCACATAAACACACATGCAGAAATTCACGCACACAAGCGCAAACACAAAAGAGGTGCGCCTAACCCATAAATAAGTCTCATTCCATACATTGCAGAAGGAATAGCGCACCTAATCATTATCTGTCTCCTTTTTCCTATTACACCAGAGAGCACAACCCGTGTGTTTGAAACTGTAGTAGGTTGTTATTATCTAATAAGGAGAAGTGATAATGGGAAGCAGAAAATGACATCGAGCATCATTTTCAAGAAGAGCGCGTCTTCTATTCTCTTTAAAATAGCACAAAGGAAGTTTCAGCAAGCAGGTGACACAAACTCACAGGAACTTCTGAAGGGGACGGCCAGTCTGCCTTGGATGCTGCTGACCAGCACAATGTGTCCCGATCTTCTTGAGATCATCGTCGGGAGTACACCTTTGTTCGTGGCAGTTAGATAAAGAAAGATCAATAAGAACATACGGAAAAAAAAAAACAAAGAATTGCAATTTGGTGTTGATTCTTCCTCAGGAGCGTCGTCTGCCTATACCTTTGGCCAGAGTGCTGGGTCCAAAATAGTTCATGTCCATGATGTTCCGGTCCAGTTCCAGGGAGACGCTCTGCACCGGGGCCTTCAGCTTCATGCTGCTGTTGCAGATCAGCACGTCCACGCAGCCGTAACACTCCACCACCTCGGCCACCACGTCATCCATGCTGTCCATGTCGCTGAAATCCAGGATCACCAGTTTGGGGGCGAAGGTCTAGGGAGGTGTCAGGATTGTAGTTACTCATCCTGTCTGGTGCGATATGTAACACCAAACCCTATTGATTGGCAGCAAATATATCTCCCACATGCCCTCCAGTCAGTGATCATCCTAAGGCAAACCACCACCAATATAAACAGAAATCAATTGTAGTTTCATTAAAGCATGGGTTTCTTATCCTCATATATCGTACATCGCTTTGATGCTATTCACTATATAAGCCTCTAGTGCCTTTAGCAGTTATAATCAATGAGCTCCATGAGCTCATGTGTTGGCTCCTTAGATAATATTGTTATCTACCAGTCTATTTTGACTGCATGTCAAAATAGACTGCATACACACATCTGCTCTGGCTTGTGTGTGTAGGAGATACACAGCGGACAGTGTGCTGCCAGAAAGGATATCCTGCCATTGTGTTGGCCAGAGGAGGAAACGGTGATGGGCAGCGTGGCAGACAGAGCAGAGGATTAAGATAAAAGCCCTGACAGAATGTGCTACACTAAAAACCCACCACCGTGTATTGATCTGAGAGAAATGCACAAGTATAAGTGTGACATGAGAAGGCATGCAGACTAATGGGTATGAGTTAGCTCACTGTTTACTGCAGCAGCCATGGTGCAAGATGTGTTTCTCAAGCTGGGGAGGTTGCCAAAAGACGGATGACTCAGCTCTACAAGGACTAGTAATGATTTTAGTTTGGAAGTGTTTACTCAAAAGTTGGCCCCCTTTTCTGTGAGTCGAGAGCGCTGCCAGCACGCGTCGTCTTGATTTACTCGGTTCCCCTCACCTCTCTGGGGTCGGCGTCGCCGGTCAGAGAGTCGTACAGGGACTCCAGCTTGTCCCAGCTCATCCCGCACAACACCAGTCTGGCGCCTCCCTTGTGGAAGAGCTGAGCACACTCTGAACAGAAGAGGAAAATCGATTGGATTCGTGACGTGTAATAACCTTGTCATCCCGTCCCACAACTTAAAAAAAAACCAACTTAATTTACCGCTCCCCACCCCCGACGCGGCGTCCGTGATCACCACCACTTTGTTCCGCACCAGGGACTTGGACATGAACTGCATGACCTCGTTGTAGATGTAGTATATTCCCGCTGCCACCACAATCAGCAGGGGCAACACCATCACAGAGGGGAGGGCCATGTCCTGTATAGGGGAGAGAATGTATATAGGATCAGCACTGACCAGAGGGAACGAGCAGCTAGCTGGGCTCGTGTTTGAGCTCTTCTTTAGGCGCGGCTCGTGCAGATCATATATCCTGCATCATCATCTGTCAAATGGAATCACGCGCGCGAGAGACAATAACCTCCCATTGAACGTGTTTCCAAACCTCTACGCTCTCGGGTATATGAAAACAATACAGTTCCCCCGTATCATCTGTCTCTTCCTGTCCGCCTAAAACAGGGTGACATCAAAGTAGGTCACGTTCTGACCTATGGGACCATACAATGAAAAGTGGACAACATATGATACACTTCCTAGATGTGTTTATTAACTAGCTTCTAGCCACGTATCTTGAAAAGTCTGGACTACTGGATCTGTATTTGTAGTTTTATTTGCTTTGTACAGCAAAAGTAAATTATAACAATTCCAACATATTTCCACTCTAGATGTCTGTGTATGCAGGACCCCTGAGGGAAGCGTTTGTATTCGGTGGCCTTGCCACCACACTTACCATCTAAAGTGTGTCTGAGGAAAACAGCTAAATATATTCTGCCCCAGAACGCTGTGCACTATGTCACCTCCAGGATATTGTCATAGGATACCCCGAGGGGAGCAACCCGGGTATAAGCGATGGATGACCTTACTTCTCTTACTTTGCACATGAACCCCACCCCCATAATCATCAGACATATGATTTATGTACATATAGCCTATATATATATATATATATATTGTAGACAACTCCAGTGAGCCAGCTCCCAGTGGGTTAGTCAGAGCTGGCTGAGCACACATCTATAGCAACCACACACCACGCACCTGTAAATCTGTGTTATTCTTGGTTCACTTACAGCATGGGCAAGTGGCTAATCCTTCACCGGGACTGGCTGTTGTTTTTTCCGGGTTTAGTTAGGTAACAGAGTATTAGCCCTTCTCCTCCCTCTGGGTCCCTCGTCCATTCACCATTCGCGCTCTCGCTCGCTCAGTCTGACCGACCCGCTGCTGCCCACTGGAACCCGTGGCTTATAATAGCCTGTGCTTGAGTCAGCCATTAATACACACATATGTGGTGTATAATATCTGAGGCATGCCCACTTGTTGCCAACATGAAGGGATGGACGACAAATAGTCGTCCCCCAGATACATGAAAGTCTCAGTTGCACTTTGTGTTTAGGCAATGTGATCCTACTGTACTGCTATTTTAAGACCAGCACCTTGTTTAAAATGATCTTTAGTAATGTTTTCAAAGTCTTAAATGAAATACTTTTTTCTAAGTGGCAACATGGTTATTGATACAACAACTATTGAATATGCCTATAGATCCTTGAGTACCTTGATTAAATCCTCTAAACTAAAACAATGAAGAAGAACGTTGTGGTGATTGTGTGTGTGTGTGTGTGTGTGTGTGTGTGTGTGTGTGTTCTCACCTTCCTAGTTTAGAAACTGCATAGCTATGTCAGTCTGTCACTATTGTGGTTGACTCACTAGGTTTATTCTTCATTAATTAGCCTCTCAGTTCAGCTCAATTCAATTCAAGTATGCTTTATTGGCAGAGCTCGAGAAAAAACGTATGTTGCCAAAGAAGTATAACATCAATTGAGCCAATATTGTAAACAGATGATAAGTTGTAATTAAAAAATCATTGAATATCTGGGTTATCAGCAATAATGTCATAAATAAGCAGTAAATAACAAGTTCTCTCCGTGGGGCGGCGACGGCGAGCAGTTATCGCGAGATCCCGTGGAATTCCAGCAGCAAATGTGGGATCTCGCCTCCTCCGTCCGTTGGGAGAGAAGAAAATAAACCCACTGCTGCTAACCGAGCTAGTTATGGAATCAAACCCTAAATACCCATTTTGGCATCGGTGACTCAGCAAGAGGTGTTTTCTCTGCATGCTGCGTTTCTAACTGGGAGAGAAGCAGGGAACTATTTGGATTTCGGGGCCCAAGTTGGAGCTAGCCAGGAGAGGATTTCATTAGCTACCCTGGGAGCTAGCTAACTGGGCTAACCAGAGCTAGCAAAGGATCACTGGGTGAACTTCGCCTGGGCTGACTGGTGCGATTGGGATAGTATCCTGCTAGTTGACTGGCAAGCTTTCGTTTGACTTTCATCCCTCAGATGGGCGTATGTTGTTACTTAATGGACACTGTCGCCTCGGACTTTGAGGCCGATAACTCGGTGCAAATGTTGTTTTTGTGGCTTGCGCCATAACGTTATTGATTTAGAAATCCACTGGCAGGCTAGCTGGTTATTAGCCACCTCTCTCGCCACTCGTCTTTGTGGGTGCAGGCCATGGACTGAAAGGCATTCATCACTGACTGAGTGATGAGTAGGCTGGCTTGATGGCAGCTAATCATTTATTGGGAACCGGTAATTGGATACAACTAAGCAGACAACAGAAGCGACTGATTTGAACTGTCTTCACGCACAATTGAAAACCTGTTCGGTCATTTTTTGATAATGCATTGGAGTGCCGGGCCCTTTTCGAAGTCGGGATAGAAGAGACGCACAAGAAAAACAACGACGTTACTACGGCACTGTTAATAAAGTTCTCCAAATAAGCTAAATCGGGTTGACTCCGAACACAGGTGAAACACAATGTCTGCCGCGAAAGAAAACCCCTGTAGGAAATTCCAGGCGAACATCTTTAACAAAAGTAAATGTCAGAACTGCTTCAAGCCGCGGGAGTTGCATCTCTTGACGGACCAGGATTTGACCCAGGTAAGTGTTAGGCTCATTAACAATATTTTTGACTGCATATATCTTGCCTAATGCCTTGGATATTTTAAAACCACTTGATGAACTGCCAAACACCGTAACAAAAGAAGGAAGATCCATTCCAAGTTGCAGGACTGCTATTGCTGCCAAACTTGGGTCAGTCAATTCCTATCTGGTAACAATGTAACCAGCTTGTCAAGCTCATGAGAATGTAGACCGGCTAATTATAGCTTCTAAATTGCCTGCTTGTGTTTACATCTATTAAGCCTTAGGTCCTCATAGGCAGGAAATAGACCTCCTGATGGGTTAGGTGTCAAAGTTTAGGTAACTGTAGTGTGGATACAGGGTGTCCAAGAGAGACACATTTTTATTTTGTTTATTTGGTGGAGTCTTTAAATACTTTGTGCCAAGAGCAGCAGCGGTGATGACAACTAGCCAAGGTGCAGAGACAATGAGGGTAGAGCACCTGTTTGTTTTGGCCAAAACACAAGGCATTTCTGTTTCTTCACATCTCCCGTATACCTCTCTGTTCCCATGTGAGACAATCTCGGCCTGTTGGAAGTGAATTTCTGTGGCTTTTTACCAACTCTGGCAACTTTAGCTTTGCCACAATTGGCTCTCTGCGATCCCTAGTGTCACTTTCATCTCTTCTTTTGTCAGCAGATGAGTGGAGCAGAGATAAAGGGCCATTAATCTGTGGAGGTTGTGTTATAGGCATGTTTTCTTTGACTCCCTCCATTTTTCTCCCTCTCTCAGATCATTAGTTTAGTGTCTGTTGTAACCTGTAATTGATCCCAGGCGATGAGGTCCAGATGGACCCTTGAACATGGCTTAAGAGCCAAACGGCAACGTCAGCATCCTCTCCTCCCGCGTGTGTGTGTGTGTGTGTGTGTGCATGCATGCTGGTTTGCTTTCTTTTCTCATGCGTTATTGCGGTCTAACCCTCCCGAGTCAGTATAGGTGTCTTAAGGTTACATCACTTCCTTTTTAATCCTCCCATGACCCGACCCACACTCTTCTCCAAAAGCCCCGATGACGACACCCGTCCGCGGGACCAGAGAGGTCTCCATGAAAGATGTGGCCTCGGTCCTCACTCTTCGCTTCGTGCCACCCGCCCACAGGCTTTTGAAAACGCTTTCCAGTCTGTCAGATACGATCCAGATACGATTGACTGGAACAGTATTAACCAGTTAGTCCCAACCAACAAGCAATTATTGGGCTGAAGTCGTTATGTAACACCGCACAAATGGCGTTCAAGTTCACAGCCTTGTTGTTCCACGGACATCAGACAAGGTTTGTCAAATGTGACCAGTGTTTGGAAAGCGTTACGGGTTGACTTAGAAGAGAAACTCAGTAAACTCTCTAGAAGAAAGCTCCAGTATGGCTGTGTAATGCTGTTAAAACATCATGAATGGCTCATTAGGCTAAGTGAATCTGAGCCCTAAATTAAATGCCAGTTGTTTGGGACTCGAAAGGGAGCTGGAGTTGCAAGCTTAACTTTCCCCCCCTCTCTCACCTCCCCCATTCATTTGTTAGATCTGGCACTATGAATGCAACATTGAAACAGATAGCCCACATGGAAAAGTTATCCAAAGTGAAGGGAGCTGAATGCCGGAAGGACAGTATCCAATATAAACAATCTCTTTGTTCGACACTGCTAGAATAGAAGGTAGGCCGGGGGAGGGGGGACGGCGCTGGAGCCGGGGGAACATTCTTTTATTTCAGCCTGTATACTCCTAAAGTACTTTTATTTCCCCAGCGCGGTCCAACTCCGTTTAATCTGTTGTCACGGTTTTCGTTCGCTCACATGAATGATATGTCATCGGAGGGTCGAGATCGTCGTCATCGGGCTCGGCCGTCCCTCCCCACGCACCGTCGGAGGAAAGCGATCACGCTCTCCGGGAGAGGTGGTGGGAGGCAGCGCGGTGATGGCAGATGCAGGCTAAAGTTTGCGCACGGGAGAGAGTGTAGGAGCGAGACAGGCAGGGATACGATGGGAGTCGAGGAGCAGGAGGCAGGGGGGGGAGGGAACGGGAGGAAGCTCTAGCGAGAGGAAGTGTGGGATTGGGAAAGTGGAGCAGAGTTTCCCAGAGGCTGCTGCTCAGCCTCTCACTATGAGAGGTTACAGGCTACGGTCACAGAGTTGACTTGGCTTTACAAGAGCCTATAGCATTAACACATACCAAATGTTCCAAGGCAGGATGTTCTCAATGTTGTTGTCATCATCACTGAAGGACTGATGCCAACACTGCACCAAATAGCCCATACCCATATCCATGACTCTGGGCCAGCCCGATGGTGTCACTGGGAGGGCTTTTAGAATTTAGGATCACTGTTGGGATAATGGCATGACTTTCACATGGGTCCCCTCTGGTGTCACATCCAGCTGTGTTTGTTTTTGTCACCCATAAGCCTGGCAAACAACAAGGGCGCCCCCGCTAGAATGAACCTGCCCTCCCCGAGTTACCATTTGGACTAGGATGACCGGCTCACAAGGACAAGCGGTTCACCTCCAGGCACCCCTCCCCCCACCCCCACCCCGGCCTGTGCCGGGGAAGGAAATGGAGAGTTAACCTCACTGCCGGTGGGAGGGCCCAGGGTCGAGAGCCGGGGGAGATTTCTGTAGGACATGTGGGGCGGGGGTCGGAAGGGTGGTGGGGGTCACTGCAGGACCAGTGGAGCGGAAGTTGGGCCACTGTATGTGTTTGTGTGTGTGTGAGCGTATGCAGGGATGTGTTGCTCCACTCACTGAGTCACTTAATTGGCCGAGTACGTATCCACATACAAGGGATTTGACTTGGAGGGTTGCTCACTAGACACCACAATGACACACACATTGAAGTTCAATATATCTAAGAAGATAAATATTAAAAACACTGCTATAAAAAAAACAAGAGGAAACAGATGCTCCCTCTTTTTTTTTTTTTTTGCCATTCCCTTTTCCTTTTGATTGACTCGCTGTGCAGTGAGCATCAGGACGTGAGTCAAATCATTTGTCATCCTCAGCCAAATTAGCGGAGCGGTTTGATTTATCTCGGGTCACACACTCAACCCTCCGAAAATAATGTTTTTTTAAAAATGGTTTCAGCTCGTCTGAACTGTCTTGACAGCTGCGCCTGTGCAAGTTCAAACAAGGTACATATAGATTTACAGCAGGCGTGCCAGTAACACGGAGCAGAAACCAGGCCAGGTTTGGAGACTAATAATCAGATCCACTCCAGGTGAAACGAGGTTTAAGTTGGTGTGTTGCTGGGGGGTGCACGTATGAGAGTTATGAGTGCTAATGCTTAACACTTGAAGGAGACAGACACTGTCAATGTTAATGCAGAGCAGCCATTTTAAAGGGCCTGCCCGTGGCGCTACTGGGAACAGGCTCCATGTTTATACTGTTTCCACTGGACATCAGTGGTTTGTGGTTAAACAAGTCCAGAAGGTGAATCGGTGAGTGTGGGCGCGCGAGTGTTGTTTACGTGTGCGGCCGATCAGTCGGTTCGTCAGTCGGTCGGTCGGTCGGTCGGTCTCGGCCATTCCGGCCTCATCTGTTGTGAGGAAATGGGGAAGGAGAGGCACCCGAGCGTGTCATCAAACAGAGTTGATTACACCGAGAGGCTCACTAACAGGTTTTGTGTGGTTGCAAAATGCTCTGCGGAAAGGAGAGGCAACATCTGGACCCCAACAGGCTTCTCTCTCTCTCTTATACTTACACCATCTCCCTCTCACCCCCCCTCCCCCTCCAGCCCACACTCTCTTCTAGTTTTAATGATTGCCTAAATTGCTCTTTTTTTTTTCCTCTTTTCTTCCCCTCTCTCTTTTACAGGCGAAACCGATTTATGGCGGATGGCTGTGCTTGGCCCCTGAGGGAACTGACTTCGACAATCCTATGCAGAGATCCCGGGTAAGAGCGTGCACATAGGCCTATGTGTTTGTGGATGTATGTTGTTTTCCTTTACTCCATGGAAATGTGGCGGTATGCACAAGCACCATTAACTGCTATGGCCTGCAACCCCCCTTGTGAGATAACAAAAAGTCAAGCTGAACTTTCACCCGTAATTGTTTTTTGCTCCGTTGAGGAGAAACCGGTTAATAAACGGTTGAGAACATTTCCCCCGTCTGTCAAGTCCGTTGTGACTTATTAACCATATGCTCTGGTTCATAATCAGGTGAATCTGACGGCACGCTTCTTCTCTCCTGACAGAAATGGCAGCGGAGGTTCTTTGTGCTGTACGAACATGGCTGCCTGCGCTTTGCTCTGGACGAATCGGTGAGTAACGCGACCCCGTCCACCCGTCTACAAAACCTCGCCAGCTCACAAGAAGTCTCCGTTCGCCCCCATAGCGGCCATGCTGTGAAACTGAACTTAAAGGATAAGCCGGACCTTTTTTTTCTTCTAGTTGCCGATTGATTCTGATCCACGTTTTGTCAGTTGCTTCACTGTAGAGCTCTACATACTTTGCAGGGAGCGCTCTTGGTCCAACGGGCCCAAGGGGAACTCGGTCAAACCCAATAACCGCTTAAAACACGCCCTTTCAACACAATACCACACATACTGCAGTGACACACCACATGACGTCTAGTCCGGTTATAGCCACGATTGTGCATCACAACGGATATGGAAAGACCAAAGATTATTTCAAACATGATGTTTGTACGACTTTAATCCGTACAGGGGTTGGTGTCTTCCTGTAGCTTGAGCAGGTCACTGTCTCAAGTCTGAACTTAGACTTGCCAATGAGAGTTGAGTGAGAGAGAAAGGGAAAAACAAAAAAAAAATACAGGAAGTGTGTGAGGGGGGTGGGAAATGTTCCACCGCCATGTTTGTTTTGGTTGTGTGTTGTAGCATTAGAGCTTTTGAGAGATTTGGAGGTTGAGTGTGGCGTTAGAACTCGGGTAGGGTGTGATCCCTGTCTTAACCTTGTCGTGTGTGTGTGATCATCATACTGGGAAGGTGATGACTGGCTTATATTGAAAGGGGGGGAGGGGGGGTAAAATAACATAAGTCGACGCAGTCACTGGTGTTGAAAATATGCCACCTCACCGGAAACTTGGCCACTGGAAAGTCCTCCGTTAGTTCATAGGGGGGTAAATAAAGCGGTGGAGATAAGCGCCGTGAGGTGGAGCAAACTGGTCTGAGAACCAGAGGGAGGAAGAGAGGCCGGGACGTCACCTCGCTAAGCCCGTGTTTGTGCCGGTAGCATGTCGCCGGGGGAAATGTGACACGGGCGACCAAACCCATACTGGCTCATCAGGCTGCAGCTTAGACTGCTTGTGTGTAAACACTGGGGGCCACACATGTACCAGCTAGGCTGCCAGACACACACACACACACACACACACAGTGGCTTGTTCTTTTTTTTTTGTGTGGGGAAGGTGTGCAACCTAGATAACCAGCCGTTTAACACCAGAGACCGAAATGAACTTTGTGGCTCATGAGTTTGGTTTAAAAAAATAAATAAAATCCCTGCAATAAATATTTTTTATTAGCCATTTTTTTATAGAAATATGTCAGCCTAGGCTCCTTCAGTACTATTTTATAGAATCAGGTACTCTGTGAAGCAATAAAGAAACAAGGAGATTTAGAGTTTTAGTTTGAAACTTCTACAATGCATCTTTTTGCTGTCTTCTTCATTTTTTCTTTTTGGTTGACTCGCACTTGCTGTGTGTTGCCACAATGCAACATGGTTTAGTTTGAACTAACGCTTACAGAACTTTAGAGGTTACTGCTTCATGTAGAGCAGCGTAACTTTTGATTGGCTCACGGTCACAGAGAGTGTACGGTGGCCAGACAGGGACAACGTTTGAGAAGAGGCACAGGACCAAATAGCATATATAACCCGAGGCGTTCGGATGTTAGAATGTCAAAGAAGTTACCGGCCAGTGTTGCAACCACACAACACGACCCTAACTCTACTTCTTCACCAGCTCAGCTCGGGTCAGTAGTATGAGCGAGGGTGGGGGGTGAGCAGACGAGCAGCCTTCGAGGTTGGCCTGCCGCCGCTGCCCCGTGTGGGACTGGAAGCCATTTGGTGATGCAAGAGCAGACATTTGAACTCGCGCTCGGGCGAAACGCTTCACGGTGTCATTGATCTGCCAGCGGCGACAAAGGGAGGAAACCGCGTCTGTTTTTGCGCGGGCGCGTGTGCTTGTTTCCACTGTGTAATGTGTTTCCAGTGACACCCATGCCGGTGTGTGTGTGTAATTGGCTTTTCCTCTCATTGTAACGGTTATTCAAAAAAAAAACGCCGGGCCTCCATTGTGGCTCGGTCTTTTCATCTGCTCGCGGAGTGCTCCGGGAGGCAGGAAAACTGGGTCAGGGAAATGGCTGCTTTTGTGCTCAGGACCCCCCCCCCTAGGATTGGAGCTCACCGAAACAGTTTTAGAGCTGATAACCCTCACGTTTCGTTTCTGGTGTTGAGCTCGTCATTGTTTACCCAAAGGCTTGAGCAGGCAATGGAGGGCTGATGCATTTTGTTTGGGTTAGGTTGGGTTAGAGGGAGGGAGGGAGGGGGGGGGGGACTGCATACATTCTGTCCCGGATGCCGCCACACCCCTCCCACAGCTCTTATACAGTGGAGAGATTTACAGAAGCCACGCACACACACTCTTTCTCTGGCAGTCGTGTTGCTCTTTCGATCACATCATCTCCCCATATTGCATTTCATCTCAAACAGACCAGCCCTGCGAAGCCTGTCCTAGAGGTTCTTTCCTCTCTCCACAGGGAGGTCAGGGTCAGCTACCGAGCAGCACCCCCGGACCTGCTTAGGGACTCATTGTCTTGCTCAAGGACACTTCAGCAGGGCAGATGCTTGCTGTCACGAGAGCTTGAGCCTTTGTCTTTGTCTTCGGCTCTACTACATGGACTGTTATCTTTTGCTCTTTGAAACCAAGGGGCACGGCAAGCTTTAGCTACTCGGTACCAATCGTGGTATCAATCAGTCTGGTGAAGAAAAAAGAACTAACTGAAGTATCTCTTTAATTGGTGCAATGAGCAGTGATAGAAGTGCCGTTGTTCCTAGCGATCACTTTAACGCTGACTCTCTCAGACAGGCTACCAGCTGAGGACTGGCCAGCCACATGACATGTTAAAGATGTTACCAATAGTTGACATCAATCAGCACAAGTTAATGCTTTTACCAGCTCGTTAGGTGTTTGGATGATCAATCAAGTTGCTCTTACGGGCAATAAGGTTCTTTTTGTGTCTCGTTCATATTTTTGTAAGACTATGTAGGTCTCTCTTTTCAATATTTGGTCAGACTAGACTGGAATGCTTTGGCATCGACAAGGTCTGGGACTGTAATTTGGTTGGCTTGTGTTTTTTATTTTTTTAATGCACAATATTGCAACCGTGATTCCTTGTGTGCCTGTCTCCATAAAAGGCTCAATATGGTCTCGGATGAGGGCATTTATCATGCTTGAAGTGATTGTTAGTAATTCCTTTACTCGGAGCCGGCGGAGAAGGCCTGAATCAGGCAACCAGCTGGAATTTCATGGGTACAGATGGAAACACGGCACACATCAACAATGAACGGGACAAACTATTACCCAGGTCACCAAGTCACCAGATTTGAACGTCCTGGAAAACAATTTGTGTTTTGAGTCCCTTACTTTAGATGAAAGAGCAGCCTATTTTCCCCTAACCTTTTTAATGACTTTAAAGAACGAGGTCCAGGGAGCGGTGACATTGTTTGCTATTTTTCGACCACCAGACAGCAGGGCGCTACGTAGATGTGAAGCGGTGGCCTCTCGGAGCTGAACTATTTTAACCATGAGGAGAGGGAGAGATGCTCTCCGGTCTTCAGCAGCATTCCTCTCCTATGCCCTTATTTGGTGAACTCGCAGCGAGCTTGCAGCCCCGGGACCACAGAGAGCGAGAGAAAAAAGGGAGCGTTCGCCCCTCAAAACCGCAGGGGGAAACGTCAGATATGCCCCAGACCCAGACATTCCACACACGAGGCCCAGCCACGGCAAGCACCCAGCCCCGATGATGCTGGGGATTTGGGGGGGGTGGGGGGGGCGGTGATAATGCATCCGATGGCTGGACAAGCTTGGGTAATAGATCAGAAAGCACCGAGACGACTGCTGTGAGGGATAAAGTTAAATGGATGGGTGGAGAGAGACGGTGCAAGTGAGACAGATTGGCTCGGATGGAGATGGAAATTTAGCGAGACCACCCTGAAAGCATCGGGGGTTAAAAGGTCAATGACCGTGAGGATGCATTGAAGGGAGGGAAAAAGGTCACGCAGTGCACCACTTCAGAGTTGCTTCTGCCCCACCCCATCTTCACTTAGCCCGTCTCACCCCGACCTACCACACCTCCCTGTCCTGAACCCGCTGTATCTACCGGATGTTTGAATCCAGGATGCTGCTTTGACTGTCTGGGAAGGATTTCCAACATGGCCGCCCTAGCCGGTGTGTGTGGAGGACGGTGGTGCTGGGAGGTTTTTGCCTCGAGTCTTTCGTGGAGGGGTACTGCGTGTCGAGGCACATATGCCGTATAAAACAGCAGCCTCCACTCCACTCCTGCTGCGGCGGTCTCTGACGGGACTTGCCACTGGCTCGGCCTGTAAAAGCCTCCTGGAGGATTTATCATTTATAGAGTGGGTGTACTCCACTTAATTCTAAAGCCGGCTGAGTCGGTTTTTTCACAAGTCCTTTTTTTTTTTTTTTTTGACGGTTTTAGAAGTTTACTTAGCAGTTAAAAATACCCCATTTTTTAGCATGAGGGCAATTAATTGTTTTTTGTAGCCAAGTCATGGTGCTACCCTATTCAATGGGTCATTTTACTGTAAAGACACTATGGCATACATTGTTTCTTTGTGGTTCAGTCTCTCGTGTTTTTATTGCCTTTTGTTTTGTCACGCTCCCAGAGAGGCTGCGATCTCGAGAAGAGTCTGTGAGAAAGTTGTTAGTTTTAATAATATCCCGCTGCGAGGCTAAAAATAGCCGGCCCCATGGCAGGCAGACACAATCGGAGGATGTGGGATTGGATCTGTTGCGGGAGAGAAATCAAACTCGCCATAATTCATCTGCGTGTGAATGGCAGCCTTGGCAGATACATCTCCTTTGTGTCGGTGCCAGTAGCAGAGGGCAGTTTCTAAGCAACGAGTTGCCTGTAAATGCACAGGACCAGGATCAGCTGGCACTTTAGAAAGTCCAGGCTTCACCGTAACGTCAGGGTCAACCTCATCTTTCACTTGACCCCATACTCAGGTTATAGGACAGGCAGAGGGCAATTGCCAGTGTCAAGTAGTTGTTGGATCAAATCAAACTCCATTATTGGAGGTAATACAGTTTTCTTATTGTTACTGTTATTGTCTTATATTGTCTTATAGATTGAACTAGCTATCACATTTTACTTCTATGGGTCTGTTTTGAAAACTAGGGCAATGGATTATAGAAAGTTCTTCATATCTTGAAGCTCTCCTCCCCGTTGACAATGAAAATGATTAAGCCACTGGAGTTGTATGGGCCTGATAAAGCCTAGAGGATCCAGGCCGTAGGTTTAAGCTAGATAAAGAGGAGCTAGAAACCTGTGTTTCAGTCGTAGCAGTCCTATGGGCACATGATACCCTAGCAGCTTTCCTCCTCACTTGTTCAGGAATGGTATATACGCTGCCATTCTCGTCTTTGCGGATGTCACTACTACACCGACGTGGCATAAGTGTTACCCCCAGGGCCCTCTGCAGCATTGAGTAGCCTAGATACTCTCCCTGAAACTTTCTCTTCTCTTTCTAGTGGAGCGAGTCCTTCAGCGAGTTCTAAAGTGCGACCCAGTGTAATTGCCATATTTGGCAGCCCCCGGGGGTTTACAGGCAGATCTTAATAAAGCTGGATCTGTGTCGAATGGCCTTAAAAGGAGCTGGAGAGCGAAGCC
The DNA here is from genome assembly GCA_034670385.1 of Hoplostethus mediterraneus. Classification (NCBI taxonomy): domain Eukaryota; kingdom Metazoa; phylum Chordata; class Actinopteri; order Trachichthyiformes; family Trachichthyidae; genus Hoplostethus; species Hoplostethus mediterraneus. The sequence continues at coordinate 1,386,960 of JAXDDW010000047.1, forward strand.
AGCACCTGTTTTACATCTGTAGCAGGCAGAGCAAAGCAAAAAGGCCTGATAACAGCACCGCAGGATTCAGACCAGACACACAGAAAAGCACAAAGGGGTCTGAGGGGGAAGTTTGGGGGAATTCTGCTCTCCGATGTTGACGAGACACTAAGTTATCAGGTAGAAATAACAATGAGTTCATCATCCGCTCGCCCCAAAACACGAAGCTTGTACCCGTGTATCGTCAGTGGCTGTTTTTTAACGTGTTCTCTGGTTTTACTACCACGTTACGACCATATTTCTCCTGTCCCTTTTAACCCGAGGAGTATGGAAGGGATTGGTCTTTGCGTTTTTATTGGAACAGCTCGCGAGCCAGAGCGAATCTATCAAGAGATGGAAGTGGGTGGATTGGTATCATATGCTCGGCGTAGCGCATCGCGATCCTCTCAGAAGAATAAGAAACTTTTTATCTCGACTCGTCTGATGTACAAAACACAGACGTAGCCCCGTGGTCACACGCTCCCAAGCGCTCTCGCACACATTCACACGCACAAAGTGGCTTTAGTCCAGCCTCCCGTTGCCGCCACCCCCTCCCATTCACTCAGTAGGCGCTACAACTGAAAGGATTTCCCTCGTTGCCATAGTGAGCTGTCGATAACAGCGGGTACAGTAGAGGGCCGATGTGTCCTCTGAGTGAGAAAGGAAAGAAGGAAAGGGCGTTATTGTGAAATCCAACGAGTGCTTACTACTGAGTAAAGTTTTCCCCCTGCAAACCCTCTCTGTTTGAGTTTTGAATGATATCAGTGTTTAGTTGGGCAGCTGTCCATCTGATACAGAAACGAACCAATGAGAAGGTGACTCAAGCACCTCTCTTAATTTGCAGGATAATTTTTCATTCTTTTTTTTTTTTATCTCAGTATTCATTCTATTTCTATTATTTTGCAAACCCTGCACATATGCATTGAATTTGTATATTTTCCATTCATATATTTTCTTATTTAATGTTGTCTATTGTCAGTTGCTGCAGGTTTAATACCACCCATTTGCTCTATTCTTGTCTATCCTATTTTTTTCCTTTGCTGTATCCTATTGCCTGCTGCTGCAGCAACCCAATTTCCCCACAGGGATCATTTAAAGTTTCATCTAATCTAAAGGGTAAAACAATACAGATAAATGTCACTCCGTTTCTCCTCCCAGCCGAGCACGCTGCCCCAGGGCACGGTGAACATGAATTTATGCACAGACGTCATTGACGCCGAGCCCAAGACGGGCCAGAAGAACGCCCTGTGCATCATCACCCCAGACCAGGAGTACTTTATCAGAGGAGAGAATAAAGAGATTATCAATGGGTAAGTTGTATTTGTGTGCGTGTCCATGAACGGGTTAAGGCAACAGTGTCCGTGGATGGAGTCCAAAATGGTCTTGTCTGTCCGTTTTCAGGTGGAGTGAGCAACTGGTGGTGTACCCCAGGACCAACAAGCAGAACCAGAAGAAGAAACGCAAAGTGGAGCCTACAACGTCCCAGGTAGTCCTCAACACATTGACCACAACACATTGTATAAAAGCCATTATACCCTCAAACCCTAGACAGTTGTATGCAATACCAAATAAGGAAAAGGACTACTTTTACATGGTCTAGCAAATAGGACATGAGGTGGCCAGCCATCGTCAAGAACAGCATCAATGTTCTTCTATCAAACGACCTATTCTCCTTGTCTTCTTCTATCATGTTCTTCAGGAGCCCGGTCCAGCCAAGGTAGCGGTGACAGGCTCCGGTATCCCCGAGGCAGAGAAGGTCCCAGACTCCAGCTCCATCATCTGGCAAGAGGAGCTCAACCAAAGAGAGGCCGAAGGGGCCGCCGTGTGGTCTGCCGCTGACCTGCCCCCACTGGGATCACCGCTGCCCCCGGCAGGTAGGGAGGAGTAACGCCATCAACTCCCATTTGATAATAAACTTTGTTTGTATGGCACTTTTTAAACAGAGTTCACAAAGTGCTTAAACAATCAAATACAAATAAATATCATACTCATAAGTTAAAGACACAAGGGAAGGATATTCTAAAGAGAATAATAGAGGGTAAAATGAAAAAATAAAGGTTAGAAATAAAAGCAAGTCTGTAAAAACAGGTTTTTAGAAGTGAGTTACAACATTGTCTGTCATGTGCTCACTCACATCATGTTTCTGGGCATCCTCGTGTAGGAGACGGTGCCTCTGTGGGCCAGGGCTCTGACGCCGGCTCTGTGAACGGCGACGAGGTGGAGCGCGGCGGCCTGCCGCTCCACGGCTCGGTGCCCCAGCCGCCCAGCGACCTGCTCTCCCCGATGGGCTCCTGCTCCAGCCTCGGGGGCGTCCCGCGCTGCCTCTCCCCGGCCCCCAGCGACCCCTTTCCCTCCGGCAGCTCCCTGCTCTCCAACGGCTCCCACATCAGCGGCTCGGTCAGCTCGCTGGACTCCGACGCCAGCGGCAGCACGGTGACCAGCACCGACAGCCACCCGCCCGCCCACCGGGCCGGCTACTCCCACAGCCACCACGACACGCCGCGCTCCAGACGCCTGGAGGCCGAGGCCAGGAAGGCAGAGAAGAGGAGCCGCTTGAGGAGTCCCAACAGGCAGGAGAGGGGGGAGGTTCTCAGCCCCGAGAGGAGGTCAGTACCTGCTCCTTAACTGTCCTTCAGTTTACCCTGTGTCCATTTCAGAGCAGACAAGGGCTCGACCATCATGGGTTTTCGAAGGCCGATACTGATTGTTTTTGGATTGACGCTGAACAGATAGATTGATATCTTTACATTGGACTATTTTCATGCAAATTGCGAAAAAGTATTGAGAGATTCAAGACTTTTATTCTTATCAGGGTAGAAAAACCTCCTCTGAAGAAGCATTCAGACCACAGGACAACTCCCCATTGAAACACAGGATGACCAGTGTGCTATTGATCAATTACACAAATATGTAATCCTATCAGAGGTGGATGACACTCACTGGCAGATATCCAATTTTTAATAAAAGGCTACTATCGGACAAACACACATGCAACCCAATCTATGGGTGTAACCCCAGGACAGACTTGCCTCCAGGATGTTGTTTCTCAGAGTGAAAGACGCTGAGAGGTGGCGGTAAGGGGTTTAATCAGCCACCGATTTAGCCTGGCGAAGCAGGTTAGCAGACTGCCTTCTTGGAATGCCAGCTTCATGCTAGCAGACACTGCGGTCTGGAAATAGTCGAGCGGCAAGGCTTATCCTTTTAAAGGCATGTACACACACAGACAATCCTGTGACGCACACACACGCTTTCACACAACACACACTCGCAGACGTTTAAGTGGAGGGAAGGAGAAAAGGCTGTATTTGGTGAAACGAAGCTAGGCGGTGGGTTCGCGATGCTCCGCTTCGAACGTCCTCGTTGTGTTTGTTACTGAATACTCTTAATAGTCGCCTCTTCCTCTGCCAGTTTTTTATCAGCACTCATACTTACTGTAAGCATACACTGTATAAACATACTGTACTTTCCATTCAGCAATCTGCCTCTCAGCCCCCAGCGCTGTTCTCGGAAAGGTCACAGGTCACACACACACACACACACACACACCAGAGAGGGCAGCGTTTCAAACAAACCCAGTGGGTGAGGCGGGGGGGGGGAGGGGTCATTTTTTTCCCTCCCAGAGCCAGCTTCCTGCTCCATTCAAATCCCTCCATCCAAGCCAGGCCTGAGAGGAAAAGGAGGAGAGGGAAAATGGGAAGAGGGCTCACATTTGGCCTCCGTAAACCGATTCAGTTCTGGCCAAGATTATTGGCACCCGTTGCATTTTCTGCAGATGACGTACAACATCTTCACAAATAATTGGGAAGTGAAACAAACTTTTGGTCTTCAAGCGTTCATCTGGGATTTACATGCCCCTCACCCTGTCCTCTTCCTCTTCCTCCTCCTCCTCCTCTCTCATCGCCTTCTAAGGGCAGCTTTGTCTGAGGAGTCTCCAAGTGAGGGCAGCATTTAGAGGAAAAAGAGTAATTTAATATTTCCCACTCTTCCACATGTGGGAACACCGTTTTTCCTGCTTGACCTGGATTTGAGGAAGTTTGCAGATAAATACCAGATAAATCAGTATTTCATCTGTGGTCTTTGCAGCCCCATGTTCATTCTGCCCCTTCTGATGTTGTTTGAATATCTCGCCGTAAGATCGCTCTGCCAAAAGCACTAGTTCTGCTACAGCCTATTCCAGCGCAGGTCTGATTGAGGCTCGTTGGTCAGCTGTCAGATGCTGGACGTCCCCTTGATTCAACTCCTGCATAACATACAGCCCCATAACAGCCCTTTTAACTGTTTGCTGCGGTCATGTCACCGTTACCACCTTAAATTTAAAGTGTTAAAATGTATTTAAAAAAAAAAAATCTTGATAGATGGCCGGCCTATTTCCTGGCGTCCATTTCTAGTTTCATTAGCTAACTTGATTTCTCAGGGCCTTCCTTCCCTTTCATTATTCCTGTGACAGTAGACCCATCACGGAAAATAACATTTTCCAAGAAATCTTGTTCTTTAACCCCGTCTGTGTGTTCATTCCAGTCGCTCCGGTGTGATTGAGAAGTTGGAGGCCTTGGAGCTGGAGAATGCAGAGAGGATGGAGGTGGACGAGGCGGGGAGGAGTGGAGCCAGACAGGGCCGCAGCGAGCACAGGCGCTTCCACAGAGAGGTAACACTGGTGTGTGTGTGTGTGTGTGTGTGTGGTTGCATGTTCGTGCTAACAGTGCCAACATTGTGCGGCGGTTTACAATGGATGCGGCAAGACTTGTAAACAGTGTTTTTAAACAATATCACATGGCAAAACAGACGCGAGCTTGGCGTTTGACCTACCAGCATGTGTTGTTCGTTTTTTCCTCTCTGCCCACATCCTCCCCCCCCCCCCCCTCCCCCCTCACTTTTCCCTTCACCCTCTTCCCTCTTCTGGAAATGAATACAGCACACTCTCCCTCCCTCTGTCCTGCCTTTGTTTTGGTTGGAGGTCAGAGGTCGGGAGAGCGCTGTATTCATTTCCAGTTTCCATTCTGTGCCGGGATTCCCCTGGTGATTGTGCTTCCCTTTCCCACCCCGGTCCTCTCTTCTCGGGCTAGAGCGGCTCAAAAAAAAAAAACCCTCTGTAGGAGCACAGAGACCCGGGACACCGAGACAGAAAATCACAGACAGACGCTGTTTACCACTTTCCATTTTTGTCTCATCTCCTCAGCTTTGTCAAACATGTTTTGTCTGTGGGACAATCGGGTGCAGATGAAAGAAAAAGGCGCCAGCACCGGTTCCATGCTCATACTAAACACCCCCTCTCTCCAATCTCACTGTTGCTGTCAAACACCCAGTCGTGCACACCTCCCTCTTATATACACACACCGACTAGGAGATAGCATGTTTTCCTTCACGCTATCAGCGTGCATTCTCTGTTTTCCTTCTCTCCGGTTCAGTGCAGCGCTGTGCCGAGTTGAGACTCACAAAATATGTGGGTTTGACATGGGCGGATTGGTTGTCATGACATTTATCCACAGCACATTGATTCCCACCCAAACCTGGAGCAAATTAGATTACGTCCTGCTTTTCAGACATCAGAATCTTTGATGTTCCCATTTCATTTGTTTGCACGTTTTAATTATTTTCCAATCCAAGAGAAAAAAGCTTAAACTCTGCGTGCATGCTTGTATTTTCCAGGAACAGAGGAATGACCTGGGTCAGGGTCTGGACTTCCCCTCCACCCTGCCACCACTGAGGAGAGCCAAGTCCCTGGACCGACGGACCACCGAGTCAGTCATGACGGTGAGTGTTCACTCTTTTTGTAGAAGGGCCTTACCAAGGTTCAAGGTTGACTTTTGACAGCTTCTTCTGTGACTACCACAGATGCTGGAAGATGTGAAACCAAGTAACATGTTTCTTTTTACAGCCCATCATTAACACACAAAGCAAAGGGCATAGTGGTCAGTGGTCAGCCGAGGTGTGACCAAGGGGGTTGTGGTAGGGTTTTGTTAATGAATGGCAAGACTCGGCGGCAGCTAGCTGAGGTAAACCTGCAACGCAACATAGCAGTAAGTCATAAAGAGAGCACCCGGGAATCAGCTGCTGTTGTTTACTCAAGGTGTTTCATTTGTGTGTGTGTGTGTGTGTGGTTTTCCAGACAATACCTCTGCTGTTCTGCTAAGCTGCATGTTCCAAGGTCTTCGTGTTGTTTGTTGGAGCCGAGGGGCTACATTTGGTTAGGTTGCAGAGTTAGGAGCATTAAAGATTGAGAAGGGTTTCAGTAGACGTCCCCCGACTTAACTTGAAGCTCAGCTGGGCAGCCTGGCACGTCGTATTCTTGGCGGCTTCGCTTGGAATACTACTTAGATGGAGAAACTCTGTCGGGAAAAACTCCCGTGGGAAATGGGAGTTTCAGTGTGATTCAATGAGCCCAGGAGCAACCCAGCCATGTACTTGCGATCTCATGAATTCAAGTCCAGCTCTCAACATGTCCCATTTAATCCCTCCATCCCTTTCCTGTTTCTTTTAATGGTCTGCAAGCATCCGCCCTTGAGCAAGACACTAAAACCAGCTGTAGGCGTGCTGTTCTGTAGCTGATGACCTCCCTGTGGAGTGGGGCATGTGAAAAGAGAATTTCCCTGCAGGGATCAATAAAGTATCAGATTATTATATGGTAGAACTGAAAATGTGTGAGAGCACTTCATATTTATTTCCATTGTAGTTCAAAGTGTCTTTCTCCTCGAGACTAACACTGTTTCTCTGGCCTCGGTGTGGTTGCGCGAGGATGTGGATGTTGTAGGGCAATCCTCCGAGCTGCAGGGGGCAGTGCAACCCCTTCCTCTCCCTCTCCCGTCCAGGTCATCCTCCTTCTGCTACCTCTGTGTGCATATTTTGCCGCCTGTGTGTTTTCATTGCACCCATCCTGCGCGCGCTGTATGTAATTATGTTTTTGTTTGTCTGCCTGTTGGAGACAAGCTGTTGTGTGTGTGTGTGTGTGCCACAACTTACCACTGCTTCCTGAGGGCACTGTGTTCACATGTGTGTGTGTCTCCCACTGTGTGGAATCACAGCAGACTACAACAATATTGAGCACTGGATTCTGCATCCTTGGCTAGAGTAGCAAAACTGGCAGAAGTTGCCCCTGGCCAGTGGCCCACATTGAGACGATCTCATGTCCTCTGCCCAATTTGTCCGAACCATTGGTAGGGTCAACTTCTATCCTCAGCTGAGTGAGCATGTGTTTTACAACTTTTTCCACTTGAATTTGATGTATTTGATAATGCAGGAAAAAGCCTTGATTGAGGAATTATTATTTTTTTACCTTTATCATCATCTTGAAGGTAAGTGGCGGTAATCTGCTCCTGCTGCAGTGTCAAAAAGCAATGTGATATGGGTCGACATGCAGTATTGGCATTTTGAGAACCTCTGAGGTCATTTTGCATGATGAAACATTGTGGACACACCAATATTCATTCAGATGGTTTCTCACTATCCTTTTGTTATGTCTTTGCAGCCAGATTTGCTGAACTTCAAGAAGGGTTGGATGGTGAAGCTGGACGAGCAAGGCCAGGTACTGTATGAGCTAGTAACCTGCCGTTGTCCATGTGAAGCAGTCGTGCCAGGAGGGTCCAAACTTTGATGGCAAATGTATTAAAATTAATCCTTGACATTGTTTTTGCTGATGTGAAAAACTGAATTTAAGGAAGGTATCTGATTATTAACCACCTAAACCGATTGAGACAGCGACTAAGTCTGCAATGTTGACACATGACATGACACACGTGATAGGTGTCTATGAATTGGAGTGATGGAGTCATCAAAGAAGGGTGATGGTTGATAGTTCAAACAGCATCTGAACTATCCACCTAAAGCACTCTTGAATGTCTGTAGCATTCTATGGCCTTTAAAGAGGTGTGGTAAGACTTTGATGTCAAAGCTTCAATGGGGAACAGTTAAAAGACCAGGGTGGGGCCTGAAGGCTTTTGACATGCATCTTCATATGGAGAGAGAGTGGCGTCAGTAGTTGCGTTCACTTTCACATTCTCCAATTCTGAGGCAGTATTCGATAAAATGTGTGACTGATTCTTCATTTCGTAATGTCTCATCCTTTTTCATCGCTCCAGATGACAGTCATATGCTCTTTTTAGATGCGGGTGATTGCTTCGACATAACTCTGCCTTTTGAACTTTGTGTAACCTGCCTTTCTCCTTTTCCTCCCCACGCAACAGTGGAAGAAATATTGGTTTGTGCTGACAGATCACAGCCTGCGCTACTACAAGGACTCCATCGCCGAGGAGGTGACCGGTCACCCATTTTATGTCAACAGTTATTGCATATTTTTCTTTTGAACAGTTTTTTTCCTGTTACATTTCATGTTTGTCACACATATCATGTTTGTACCACCACAGGCTTCTGATCTGGATGGCGAGATTGACCTGTCTACTTGCTACAACGTATCCGAATACCAGGCTCAACGCAACTATGGTTTCCAAATCCACGTAAGAGACATTGCATTCTCATAAAATACATCTTTTGTTATCTGAGTAGTTATTTCAGCCCTATTTAGCCTTCACCTCTATATCTCACCCTGCTTCTAAACCTTCAGACCCAGGAGGGAATGCACACTCTGTCTGCCATGACGGCAGGTATACGCAGGAACTGGATCCAGGCAGTCATGAAGAACGTTAGACCCTCCACTGCCCCCGATGTGGCAAGGTCAGTACCATCACCTCAACAATATTGCACACATTAATCAACCATGGTAAGATGTTTCAGGTTTCAGACAATGGGTGCTGGAATAGCTACAACTTAATGAAAAATGTGTCTGTTTTTTGTTTTTTTTACTGCCTTTCAGCTCAACTGAGGACCATGGCGCCTTCTCTACTCTGGAGGGTCTGGTCAGGCCAGATGTGACCCAGGACTCTCCTTCCTCCGAGGCCTCATCCGTGGAGAGAGATTCCACTCCGGGCCTCAAAAAGAGCCGGGCCCGTGAACGTAGAAGGGAAGGCCGCTCTAAGACCTTTGACTGGGCAGAGTTCAGACCCATCGCCCAGGCCCTGGCTCAGCAACGGTCCCAGGAGGCCGAGGGCCTGCATGCAGACCTTGGAGAACTTGAGCGGAGTCGGAGAAGAGAGGAGAGGCGGAAGAGGTACGAGTCTGTGACCAGCTCATCAGTGGAGCCTCCATCTATTGGCGAGTTAGGGAGGATGGATTATGAGAGTGGAGAGGGAGATGGACAAACAGGGCCAGATTCAGGTGGTCCAGTATCTTTGGAGAGGCAGCAGATGGTGGAGGAGGTGATAGAACAGCACTGGCAACAGGTGGAGAACACGCCTATACGGGAGGAGAGGAGGGTGCCCCTGCCCTCCACGATGCATCCCAGAGAGACAGCAGAGCTGGAGAAACTATTGGAGAGTTACAAGAAAGGGGTAGGTTTACACAGTATATGTAGTGGAGATTGTACAATTGTGTAAACCTGAGTGGCTTTTTTTGTTGTCTTTTGCTAACATTTTGCATTGCCCGCTGTTCTTCCAGGTAGAAGACATGAAGGCACAGTTGGAGAGCTGTCACCAACAGCTTGTCGACTCCAACCAACACAAGCAGGAGCTGGAGCTCCAACTGAGAACAGCTCTGGAGAGAGAGCAGGACATCCGGCCAGGTTACATCTCTCCGGTGAGTCACTAGATTACAAGCCTCTGTGTACTATAGCGTTGCGTTGCGCTGTACTGTACAGTATTCTACTATCATAGGAAGTCCTGTTGTTGCAGAGTTTATGCTCATGTTCTCAACTGGGCAGTATTTTCCCTCCCATTTTGTAACATCCTTTGCATGTTGTGTTTTATTGTAAGAAAACATCAAACCAACTGACATCAAAGCTACAAAACGGCTACAGATATGTGCCTTTGCATGAGTTCATTGCATGTGAAGAAAAACATTGAGATCTTATTACTACTTTGGCTTCTACTAGTGAATCTCTTTGCTGTGTTTGATAGATTTGTTGTAAAGTCCTGAACTCATGCTAGCAGATATATGTTGAACATTCAGTTGATCATGGACCAGTTTTGTGGATGCTGTTGTTATTGATATAATGGCTTTAGCTGTTTCAATTTTTGGTTTGAAATGTACGATGAATAACCTCTTGGCTTGTCTTCTAATTATTTGCATGGAAGTCAGATTCCTATCTTCTATTAACTACTATGTAGACCATCCATTTTTTCTTTTAACAAAGGTTGTCAGCTTTGTCATGGCTTAGATGAATTTTGAATGGATATGCGTGTGGATGGGTTTGTTAGAGTAAGGCTGAATGATTATTTTTATAGATGGATTACATTTTCTTTACTTTTTATTATTACTTTTCCATGAATTGATTTCATGTCCGATAGTTCCATGATTCTTAGGATACAGTATGTTATTTTTGTGTTGCTTTTTGTTGTGGAAATATAGAATTTTAGTGTAATTTTGAGATGAAACCATATAGAAATTTTGTGTGTTTGAACATTACACATAACTTCAATACATACAATTGAACATCTGTACTGACAAGAAAACCTGTTTGGTGCAAGGCATGAGCTTGGAGCAAGGAATTGAAGAAATGCGTATGTTTGTAGGACCTGGTATGCCTTCCATCCCTATGTCAACCTGAAACTAAGCTGAAACTAAGCTGAAACTAATATGCATTACTTACCTCATGAAATAACTTTTAACCATTTAATGTGCATGCTCTGTCTTGATTGACTAACCTTGACCATTAAACCTCTTTCCTGTGCTTTTAATTCACAACATTTAGGCCTAAGGAGAGTTGAATGATAATATTTTTAATCATTATGTTCTTCTACATAATTTGACATTATCATGTGGGGATGTTAAATGTAATGTCACACTTTGAGAAAAATTGGGGGGAAATGATTGGTAGATGACGCTGAAAACGATTAGCAAGCTTGTGTCTCCCCTGTTGTGTGTTAACCAACTGTCTGGTCCCCTTTTCCAAGCTGGAGCACCCTTTGGGTCTGGAGGCCGATCTGGCGCCCCAGATGAAGAGGCCAGAACTGGTTAGTTCTCAAGCACAGAGCTTAACAAAGAAGTACCAGGAGACCAAAGAGCTCCTGCAGCTGCAAGAGCTGAAAAAGCGCAATATGCAGGCACAGCTTGGCCTCTCACTTTCTCACCTCTCCATCAAGGAACCTTACTTTTCCGAACCCCAAAAAACATCCGTTCTGGAAAGCCCACCCCCAGAACCCATCCAAAAGACAGTTAGCTTCATGCTCCACGATAGTGAAGAGCGGATTCAAGAACTAGAGGACTTAATAACTGGTAAACCTCTGACTCTTAAGGGGCTGATGAAATTGTTGCGATCACATAGCTGTAGTCAGGAGATAACAGAACAAAGTCACTTTCAGAAGATCTTGGAGGCCTGGAAATATCAACAGGAGTTAGAAAATGAAACTATAAAAAAGAGTTTAGCCAGGGCAGGAGAAAGCGTCCGTGACTACGAAGCCCGTCTCCTAACGATGGAGGATATGGTAGGGAAGGTTCAGAAGCAAAGTTTTGAAAGCCTAAAGAACCTCTATGGGCCTCTCTCGAAAATTGAAGACCATTCAGAATCTAATGAGATGACAATTGGAATGCTCTCCCAGAGACTTGAGCTGTTAACCAGTGAAAATGGGGCACTGAACCAACGATGTCAGGAGATAGTGAACCAGCTGACTGAGGCTGACAGAGAGATAGACCGACTGAAAGCAGAGCTGATCAACCAACAGGGTAACAAACGGCACCTTCTCGCCATGGAGGAGCTGAACAGATTGAAAGCTGAACTGGCTGAGAACCAGGCAAATGCCATAGACAGAGAGTATTATGAGAGGGAGCTGAATGAGAAATCCTTGAGGCTTCACGAAGCTCTGGTGACCTTGGAGGAGCTTGGAAACACCCTAAAGGACACTGAGAAGAAACTGCATTTGAAAGAAGCCACGCTGAAAGGTCTGGGATTCCAGGTGGCGTCTTATGACGATGATGAATCACAACTGGAGAAAGAGCAACTCAAAGAGCTACTTGACGCCTCAGAGGCAAAGTTATTTGAGAGTGAGGCCAACTTCCAGTCTTCAGAGCAGCGCTGTATGGAACTTGAAGCCCAGAACAGTGAACTAATCACTCAAAGCCAAGAATCTGAGAGAATCAGTAGTCAGAAGCTAAAAGAGGCAGAAAACGAAATAAGCAGGTTACAAGAGAGGTTGGAGGTAGAGATGAAGGCAGGTAGGGGTGAAAAGACGGCATATGCTAGTGAAGAGTTGATTCAGTCAAGTGAGAAGCAGGTTGCTGATGAAGGTCTTATTGAGCAAGTGGTAGAAGAGATGGAGATGAAGTATGAGGCACTTAATCAGGTATTAGAGATGTTAGCAAAGGTAGATGTTAATGTAGAGAAAATGCTCAGCGATTTTAAAAGCACTTTACTAGTCACAGATTACCTTGGCTCTTCCAAAGAGGAGCCACTCTCTGTGAGTCAAAAAGACATGAAGAGGTTAATATTGGAGGGCGGGTTGTGGAGCCAGCTGCTGAGTACTATTGAAATGAGCCCAGAGGAAAATGAGGGACCAAGTGTTGAAAGACGTGTGGCAGAACGTATGATGGCAGAGATGAACATGATGCTTTTGATTAGTAGGATTTGTCCACGAGACAAAACTGATGTTGATAGCGAGATGGCAGTGACAGAGCCAGACCTTTCGAATATTTATAGCTGGCTTGATAATGAAACAAATTCTCTCATCCTAAAGGACTTAACAGAGACCTTGGAAGAGAAGGCATACTTTTTGAAGCAAATTGTCTCTACTGTGAAGTTGTCAAAATGTGACAAGCTCCTGTCCTTGGCTTTAGTGAGCTTTGATTCTGGCAGTAAACGGAAACCAGGTTCTGAATATCTGCTTGATGCCCTTCGAGAAGCTTACATGTTGTATGTCATCATTAGGCTGAAATTCCAGCATGAGAAAGAACTAAAGCAAAAACAGACAGAAATCCAGATTGGTAGCTCGGATTGTGCTAACTGTCCTACATTGAGAGAACTTACCAGAGATCTCCAATCTAAACTGGCAGATCTTCAGAATCAACTATCTGAAGCCACATTGAGAAATGACACAGGGCCACCAACTTTCATTCAGATCGAAGGAGAGCCCATAGACTCATTGGATAAAGCCATTGAGCTGCAAGACATGATAGCCAGGCATAGGAAGGAGCTGCGGGAGGTCAAAGATGTCTACGAGCAGGAAGCCGAAAAGCTGAGACAGGACGTTGCGAAGGCCAGTGAGACTCTGCGTCTTTGTTCAGAAGAAAACGTAAAAGAGATCGACTCACTTACTATCTGCATGGAGAACCTGAAGGAGAAGCATGAGACGGAAAGGAATGTTCTCTTAGAGAAGTTTGACCGGGAGATGGAAGAGCTGAGGAGTGTTGTGACTCCAGCAAGCCCAGACAGAAACTCTGCAGACGAGGCCAAGGACAGACCTGACTCGTCCCCAGCGTCCAACCTCAAGGAGCGTATTCAAGAGCTGGTGACCCAAGTCTCAGTCATGACCGAAGAGATGAGGCGACGCGAACAAGAGGGTGACGTAACGACTCTGCGGCTGAAATACGAGAAAAACCTGGAAAACCTGAAGGTGGAAACGCTCCTTGTCCTTGCCGTCCTCCATCCGTGATGCCTTGTGTTCCTTTGTGGCATTCCCAGATCCCTCTCTTTCCTGAACCCCTACTCGCCTTCCTAACCTCGCTCACCTCACTCCCGCTCTTTGTTCTGTAAACCAGTTTCCTTCAGTGTTGCATGACAACTAACCTCCTTTAAGTGCATGTGGTCATCGATGCTGCAGTAGTTGTGTACCGAGGAACCCATTTTGTTGAAGTTTATGTAATTGTAGAATCTTCAGTAACTGAAAAGTTAGCTTCTGTTTTAATTTTTACATAGCTAATCAGATTCTATCAAGTTGCCTGAACCCATACTCTTATGAAATGAGTTCCTCTGCTGTAAGTTCAATGTGCTTATTAATTTAACCCTTTAACTCAGCCTTAGTGTGATAGTTCAAAAGTGCTAAGGGCAAAGAGTTGACCCTTTCTAATGAAAGTATTTAAAACCAAAATTGTCATTTATCAATATGAATTTTGGTCATGAGCTTAATTTGTATGGGTCTGATCTCTTTTCCTTTTAGCTTTTTCTACTAACTCATTTGAATTTTCCTTCTTTTGGTTCTAATTAACAATGTATATTATATTTTAACTTAACGTAAAGGGCTGTCTGTAATCTGAAAGTTCTGGTCAGACTCAACTTTTAACTTAATCCCATATGTACATTATTCTTTTGTGTATATTGACGGCAAGTCATTGTTTTTGACAGAATTAGGTTTGCTTATTCTAGTCCTATACTGTGCACATGTAGAAAAAATTCCGTAAAGTGAAAATGCCTTCAGCAATAATGAAAAGTTTCTAAGTATCAAAAAGATTTAAGACCTTATTTATATTAAAAAAATCTAAGACTTTTGTACAGCACTGTGTGCATATATATATTACAGTTTTAACAGGTTAGTTGAGATGAATTGAATCACAATATAGCCTAAGTAATAATAGCAATTGATCTCACCTATGACCGCCTTTACACCTGGCATTCAGATGCATCCTGGGGGATTTAGATTGTATTTGGATAGAGCAAAACACATTAAATCTAGGTGTAAATGCACCCAACATTAAAGATGTAAGACTAGATGTCAATTTAATGGTTGGTCAATTTAGTCTGAAACTGAAACTTTTTTTCAACTCAAGGCAGTCTTGGTGGCTCAGTTGGTTAGGTTAGCCATGTAACCATAATGTTCTTAGTTCGAATCTGGCCCAGGACCTTTGTGGACCAGTGGATTACCAAGTAAAAGCAAAAATGGAGACGCTATTCAGCTATTGCCCGTAGTATTCCCGAAACAACTTCTTTCACTGTTTTGAAGCCTATGGGAGCCAAAGTGTCTTTATGACCTAAATGTCTTTATGATTTTGAACAGCAGTTCTTGCCTACAGTACAGTATCGAACACTGTGTGTTGGATGTTCAAATATTCAGCTTATGTCTTTTAATTCTTTAATATTGCACTTAATTAGCCCTATCCCACCAGTATACACTACTTAAATGGTCTTGTATGTCTGAGTAGTGAGTACAAACCGTCCCCTTACACTCTTTAAACAGGATATGAGTTTTTACACACAAGATGCGTAGCCTGTATCTAAACAGAGTCCAGGTGCTGCTTGCTGTGATGTCAGAGCAGGAAGTCTCAACATGCCCAGCGGGGGAGAATTGGCTAGTTCAGTCTCAGACAGTTGGTTTTCCTGGGCCACTCTGAGCTCTCAGGACTTTTATCCCTGTGAAAACAGACGAGGCCTAGAGTTGTCCTGTTGGAGGGCGGGAACGCCGGCCAGCGCAGCACCGTTGACTGAGTACTCAGATTAGTGGCAGTGAATAGAGGACGGAAGTAGGACTAGGTTTGGGGTCGGGCTAGTCGGAAGGCTATTCAAATCCCCTCTTGTGGAAACTTGCACTGTAATTATAATAGCATTGTGAATGGCCCTTTCTGAAAGCGTGTTGATCAGGATTACCCTCTTCTCCCCCTTTCTCCATACCGCCCAAAGGTGTCAGTGCAAGCTTGGCAAGCTTGCCTCATTTGACACAGACAGGCTTGCCAAAAATGCCTTATGCCAAAGATACATTTGATTCCAGTGTCCCAGCTTACCCTCAAAAGCCAGTGCCTAGCTATTCACGATTGTATTAAGGCATCAGCTTAACTCCACATTCCATCAAAGATTTGTCTCATGAACAGATTTGCACATTAGCTGTAGAGTGCAGACACTATTCAACCAGACATGAACTCGATTTGTAATAAGCATTTTATGAGTGTGATTAAAAGTTTACCTAGCTAAAACCTGCAAGTGGGTCAATGATTTTACTGTGCATAGGAAATGGCAGCACATACTTTCTTACACCCACCTCTTATTACCTATGCATTCCTTCAATGTATTGTGTCATTTCTCTTAACCCTTTACTCACACAGGCTCATCTTGCTCGTGGCTAACAGGCTGTGGCTTGCAGGGTATTTGCTGTCATTAAACAGATGACCAGCGCTAGCTTATATATGGGGCCCAGGGGTTTTTCCTGCTCGGCTCACGTGGCCAGGAGAACCTTCTGGTCCTAGTCCAGATGGACCGTGAACTCACTGTTGTCCCCATATCCTCCTCCTTGTCCCGTAGGCCACCTGTGAGAGGGGCTTCGCCGCCATGGAGGAGTCCCACCAAAAGGTGATCGACGAGCTGCAGCGGAAACACCAGAGGGAGCTGGAGAACCTACAGGACGAGAAGGAGCGACTGCTGGCAGAGGAGACGGCAGCCACCATCGCTGGTAAGTAGCACCAGAGATGGAAAAACACACCACCACAGACACACCGCTTAGGCTCACTTACACCCCGAATAGAAGTGGAAACTGTTGTTGTTAGTTTTCAGAAACTTGCATTATCTTATCGCCATATTTTTTATCTCACCCAACGTTTGCATTGGATTATTGCTCTCTGTGGTAATGATACAGTTTGCAGGTTGTTCTTTCCTCCTGTAAAGCTTTTTGTTTCTGTTGCCTTAGCGATTGAAGCAATGAAAAACGCCCACCGGACAGAGCTGGAGAAGGAGCTGGACAAAGCTCGCAAGGCCAACAGCAACACAGAGAACGCAGACATAGAGGAGATTCGCAGACAGCATGAGTAAGCTTTCTCCACTGCCGTAGCACTCTGTCCTGGCCTTCATGACTAGCATTAAAGGAATACACCACGCTTTTGGGAGATTGGCCCTTTTGGTCAGCTTACGCATAAAGTGACGAGAACAGACACCAAAATCATCCATGTGTCCCCGGTAGATCATTTGGTCCGGTGCGCCATGCTAACAGTTTAGCATGTTGAGTGGTAGCAGGTGACTAGCATTAACAACCAACATAGTTTCACTCACTCCAATCATGCATAGCCACCACCCACCCCTCCACCTGAGCACCTGTAAACCAGTGCTTTAGGTGTTAAAATCTGCATACATGGATAATGCTAGTGGCTACTAGCATTATACTATCTCTGAGCATAGCGCACGATAAAGTGTTAGCATGTACCCTACTATCACTCAACATAGTGTACGCTAAAGTGTAATGCCAAACAGTTGAGTTGAGTTTTGTTGAAGCTGTCATCTCAAATCTGCAGTCTTTGTTTTGTGATTTGTCAGTCAAACTTTCTGGCCTCTTGGCATTTGCCTGTTCCAAGATTTACCCTTTTAATGTGGAGTAAGTACTAATAAGATGCTCATGACCGGCTGGGACACGTTTGGAGCTGCTGGGTGTTTACTGCTCACCCGCCTGTTCTGCTTCTGCATGCTGTAACACTTCGCTTGGTGTCTCCTGTGGAACTGCAGGTGTTACGAACTCCCTGTAGTCCTTTTTTAATTTCTTCAGTTTGTTGTTTATCTGTTCGACGTTTCTGTTGAACCCCGCAGAAGCTCTCGTGCTGGATTTGTTCCAAGACTGGTTTTGTTCTTGTTCTCCCTCGAGTTTATGTTGAATTTCTGTCGAGGACCACAGTGTAACAAGACAGTTTGTCTCCTCCACGGACCACTGCTGTTTCGATTTTATGCCCATTTCTGCAATTTCCCTCGGGATAAATAACGTTTCTATCTGAAGCTCTGTGGAAAAGAGTCAAGAGATTCCCATTAACAAAATGAAGAACTAGTTAAAAGCTTGGCCAGTAAATCAAGTGGGATTTCACAAAGCTATGAGTGTTGTGAGTTCTTCTTCTTCATTGTCAACTACTTTCTTCTCTGTTCAAACGGTGTGTGTGAAAAATGCTAATATAATAATCAATGGCCCTTTATTCAATGCCCTTTCAATGAACCAGAATCATTGTTTCAGTGTTTGCTGGCTTTTACTGATCCTGCTTTGTGAAACTTAACCCAAAGTCATCTCAGTCTGAATAGCGACAGGGCAAAGGACTGCTAGCCCACAGCTTGCCAACCGTAACCAAGGTGATGGGTGGCTGAGGTGGCAATATGCGGCCCTGCCAAACATGGAATTACAGACACAGCTCCAGTCCAGCGTTGGGGACATCGAGTTTTTATGTCTTTCTCAATCTGTCTGATCCCACTCAGACCTTGATAAAACCCCATTCTGGCTCCAGGCCTGTCTAGATGTGAAAGATCAAGTGGTAAACTAAAGTAGAACCGGACATATGAAATATGTCAAAGTGGCCGTGTTGTGCAGCCAACCTGGTGATATTTGATTTCTCAAGTGTGCGTGGTGTTGTGTTTCAGGGAGGAGCTGTGTTCGTTCCAGCGGGAGATCGAGGTGTTGTCGGAGCAGTATTCCCAGAAGTGCCTGGAGAACGCCCATCTGGCCCAGGCGCTGGAGGCCGAGAGGCAGGCCCTCCGGCAGTGTCAGAGAGAGAACCAGGAGCTCAACGCACACAACCAGGTCCACACACACAACATGAAAACATGTTGATGAGTTTACTCGCACATACAGAGTGCACGTTATCTATCATGATGTCAAGCCCCTCCCACATCCGTGCTAAGCATTTTGTTTCTTTGCGTTTCCAGGAGCTCAACAATCGTCTCGCAGCAGAGATCACCAAGATGCGCTCCATGACCAGCGAGGACGGAGACTCGAGCGTCATGATACAGGGCAAAGAGCTCTACGAGTTAGAGGTACGGTAACTTTATTCGTGAAACACATCTGGCAAATACACATCACATCACACTCAGTTATTTGAGGTGTGTGAAATGGGCAAGATGGTCTTAATTGCGCCTACTTTCCTGCCAGGTAGTGACGATGATGATTTTACAAAGGAGTAAGATGAAGACGAGCAATAATCAATAGAAGCAAAGCAAGAAATCTAAAAGAACAAGGAATTAATAAAAGCAAAAAATTGGAAAGGTGATTTTTACAGGCGATACAGATTTAGCCAGCATAACGTCTCCAGGTAGGTTGTTCCAAAGTCTAAGAGCCCGGATAGTAAAGACCCCGTCACCTCGTTTCCCATGTCGCCTTTCATCTTGTTTCATCTCATTTCATCTAGGTGATGCTGAGGGTGAAAGAATCTGAGGTCCAGTACCTGAAGCAGGAAATCAACTCCCTGAAAGATGAACTGCAGGCCGCCCAAAGAGTGAGTTTGTCCTACAATGATGACGCTCCCGAACTGAGGCACCTTCAGCAGGGAACATCCATGAAATCAAGGCTGAGAGATGGGAATTAACCACAATGCATACCCTTCACCTGTGCCGTGAACGATGTGTGTGTGTCTGTGTGTGTGTGTGTGTGTGCAGGATAAGAAGTACGCCACAGATAAGTACAAGGACATCTACACGGAACTGAGCATCGTCAAGGCCAAAGCGGAGCGGGACCTGGGCCGGCTCAGGGACCAGTTGCAGCTGGCCCACGAGGCACTGGGGGAGCCCTCGCTGGAGGAGGTGGAGCGGGGAGGTTACGGTACGAAAACGCACTCCACACCGCATCGTTCACTATACCTCACTACTAGATCACTTTTCTTTTCTTTTTCCCCCCATGTACATGAGCAATTCCTTGATGGGATATATAAACTCCATCTTTTATCTTCCGCCCCCCCCCCCCTCAGATATCATGAAGTCCAAAAGCAACCCAGACATCCTCAAGATGGCAGCTGCTGCGGCTAAACGCTCAGAGCGCACCATGAGGTCAAAGGTGGGTTCACTAGCATCAGGGGGCCTCAGGGGTCCTAGAAGCTACTGAGCTGTTTCAGTATTTCTGGTTGGGCCTTAGTAAGATGTATTTTACCAGCAGAGGTCTCCCACCGTAACCAAGACTGCAAACATGTGGTTTCAAGTGGCGCACTGCCATCTACAGGTCAGCTGTGCAATTGCATGCAGTACTGAACGCCTACGGCTGTATTGCAACATTAATTTTGTTTTATCTATCGCGTTTGTGAATCCATAAACACTGTGCTCCTCTTAATTTTGGACTGTGCAGCACAAGTGAACGCCACAGTAGTCTAACACACTTGCTGGTGTGTTTTCCCCCTCCCTTCTGTCCTCCAGTCTGTGAGTCGTGACATGCCCTGGGACAGTTAGGGCTGCTGAGGACGTGTAGGCCTCCTCCCCCCCCTCTCCTTTTTAGGTAAAGCAAACCGGATGCACCCACGGGCCTCGAGCGCATGCCGTTGTCCTCCAACTCCAAAGCACTGAATACATCCGACAGCATCACCGCTTCATATTAGTGTGCACAGATTCCCCACTGGTGCAGGGTGGCGCAGGTTAAATGAAGTCAGTCTCTCTTAGCTATCTTATGTTGAATAGTGATTCTATACGGTTCTCCTGTGTGTCCTCTCACATCAATCACCCTATCACTTGCCACACGGGGGGGGGGGTAAAAGGCTTTGGGATCAAATGTCATGTGGCGTCTGGGATGTGGGTATTTGTCGTAGGTAGTCTCATCACACGTCGACAGTAGATTGGCACCGTAGCGCTTCACCAGAGAGAGCAACACTGAGGTTCACTGCCTGCTCAGGAAGGACACGGCTCTGTCCAGAAGACCCGTTTCATCCCAGCCGATATTAATACCTCTTCCTCTTCCTCTCTCCAGAGTCTAAAGGAAGGGCTGACGGCCGAGCAGAGACTCCACCTGTTTGAGAATAAAGACACTAAGGAGTTCTGAGCGCGACGCGTCCGGTCCACCTACCTTGCTGCATGTTTAGAGGCCCACTATATTTTAGCTCTGTAATTACTTACTTAGTAACACTACACACTGGTCACAAAACACACGTGTTATATTATTAAAAAAAAACATGGTATGAAGTTTGAATCTCATGTCTATAGTTTGCATTCCATGCACTTCTGTTACTGTGACATTTTTTAAAATTTTGTTTGTTGCCATGTCTTACTGTAAATACTCTGAACTGTTTTTAACTGAGCGTCTGTCATGCATACACTAAAACCATGACTGTGTAAGCTACTGTTTTAACTCCGTAGACGGTGTTGCTAGCCAAAAGTGTGATGTTTAATGGCTGCACACAACTACATATTGATCGAGTAATACTTGCATAACCAACTGTAGGAACACATTTGGCCTCCAGGCCTGCACGTTACGCTAGGTGTGGTCAGTACGCACGTATTGAATCTCCCCACCGCTCCGTTACCATTTCAGCACCGATGGAAGCTCAATAAACAAGCTATAGAACAAAAACGTAAGTAAACTATCTGCCATGTTGCTTCACCGCCTGACTTGTTGGCTTCTTAAATGGTGTTTAACATCATAGATGTTCTCTGAAATCCTCGGATCATTTTAGATCACCTGTGGAAAGGCGACTGCTGAATGCATATGGATGGGATTCACTGATTATAATATAAATATATATGAAAATTTATATAGTTTTTTTTTTTTTTTTTCACTGCAATCATTGGGGTCCAGCTGTATAGGAGTTGTCGGAGTTGGTTATGTTTGTAGTCTTGTTCAGTGGCAGTCCCTTTGTATTTATTTAAATGTTTTTTGAATTTTTGTCTCACATTCCCATTCCTCTGTACTCTATTATTGTAAATATAAAGCAAATATACACCAACTGACTACAGGTTTATTAGCAATAAATATTTTTGCACCCTGCCCCCCCTCCCCGTGTGACTACTTTGAGGTTTTTGTGTTGCTTTGCCAGCCAAACCAGTTTGTAATTACAATCTTGATTATAATTGCTCATATCTTTGGTGAAGCTAAAATTACAGCTTGATCTAATGGTGGTGCATCAAAAGGTGGATCCAACTGTTTGAGAAAACAATTTCACTGTTGTAGGAAATTACAACTACCTACCTACCAAATATATACAGGTATTGTTGCTGTGATTTTGAACATTTTAGGTGAGAAGACTAACATACCGGACAGCACTGGAGGCATACTGGCACATTTTATGCCAAATAAGGTTAATTTGGACAGAAATATGTAACAAATACTTACTACACAAAGCTGGTCTACAAAGGATCATCATTTATCAAAATGTTGTTTGGCTGTGTGCTTGATTCAATCATATGTCAGAGAATATGAACAAAGCTGATTGACTTGTGTACTCAGTAGTGAGTTTATAATGACCTTATTTAATTGTACTTGTTTTTCTCTCCTATGGTATAATATTCCAATAGTTTATAGTTCTGCTGTGATATTTGTTTAGTATTCTAAAATGTACTATCAGACTACTATAGTTAATTTTGCTGCCTGTTTGATGATGTGATTATTGGAGAGACCGGTTATCACCAATTATACCAAGAAAATCTTTTTAAAAAGGGACAAGAAGAGGACTTTTAAATTGAAGTAGTTGGACTGAAAGGATAATCCGAAACTCGCTGTAAAATAAGTGGCAAAAACAAAGTCTTGCATACCGTTCAAAAGTGTGTAATTTAGCAACTAGTTTAAAAATCATATGCTCTTTGAAGGTGAAGTATGGAGTTAGACCGGACCAGCAAATCCCTTACATGTCTCCCATGATGCCTCACTGTTATCCAGCTGAGTGACAACTGTTTCACTGCCGCTATCAGATGAGTGTCAAGTGTCCCAGAGTTAGTTAGGACACGACTGGAAGTAACGCGATGTTGCCTTCAAAGTAAAAGCGTACCATTTGTAACACTGGAAAATAAGATGCACAGTTCCACTCCTTTTCCGGCTAGTTGTCTTGTTGAAGTTTTAATGCTCGAGAAGTTATGCTTGACAGCCTTATATATATGGAAAGCACAGGGCATATGAGTGGCAGCCTATTCTTACTCATTTGAACATGGGCACTGGAGCTCCTATTCTAATGCCGTTAGTTAAAAATGGGACAATGCATGGTTTAAATGGATTTTATAAAATTGGTTCCACCCTTCCAAGTTGTCTGGTATGAGTTTGGTGTTTCTTGGTGAGAAGAGAGAATTTCTATGTGTATCTTTAGTAGCCAAGTGGCCTATGTATGGCATCTTGCATAGGTCTACATCAGAAAGGTCTACATTTCATTTACTACAGATTCCTTTTTTTATGAATTCTTCATTTTCACTTACGTACTTTGTATTACTTAAAAACGTTGAAACACCGTTCGTTAATGGGGGTTTTATTCTGAAGGCCGTGACAGCAATGTCATTTTTATATTCTTGCTAACTTGACACTACTGCCTTCAGAGTAGTGTGTTCCTGGAAAGTGTGTAGATCTTTATTTAATTTGAGGGACTTCTCCTCTTATTTGTAGTTTTGTATTAGATGAGTAAGAAACTGGTGGGTTCTTGAAAAAGATGCAGGGTGGGGCCGATTCTTGAATTGGACGTTTAAAAACCCTCCGATCCCACCCGTCCGGGTAAGTTTTGATCATCAGCGCAGCGCATTAGCTCCGCTCTGTCTTTGTTTCATCCAGCCGGGCCTAGCCCCGTTCCGTTCTCTGTATGGAGACACCGTCTCGCCAAACTCCATTAACAATCTTGCAATTCAACATTGCCATGCTTATCGGTGAATATACACACCCAGAAGAACACAACTTAAGACCTCTCTGAACTATTAGTATCCACTAATGAATTCGGCACACATCCAACACACCACGCAGCAATTCTTGAAGTAAAATTTCACATTTTAAAATTGGTTCTCCTGTTACTCACACAATCCTCTTAGGTAGCAAACCCTACCAACATATTCAAATTTTCTCGAAATAAAGTGCTGCTAGGAGGATCACATGTGTGCCGAATTGAAGAGTGGCTCGTGTCAATCAGTTAAAGCTGTTAAATCATACTATATCAGGTATGGACGATTGGCGATAAACAAGGCCACGTTAAATTGATACTGAATTGAGTTTGACGTAATCCCTCCATACAGGAGAGAGCGGAACGTTATCGTGAGCCGGGCCTAGCTAGCTAACGTTAGCAGTGGCTAAGCTAACTAACGCTAACAACCCTAACCTGCCGACGTTGTTGGTGAATATTCTCTAAAGCCCCTTTAGGGTCAGTCGTCTGCAACGGGACATCGCAGTTTACCACGTGTTTTCGCGAAGGGCTCAAAATTAACGTAAATTAGAAAAACGCTATAACGTTAATTATCAGCCAGTCATGTTTCGGATTCAAACACACGTCAGTTCCCCTTAGCCACTGTTAACGTTAGTTCAGGTAGCTTGACATCTACCTGGTTCAACTTTCTACCGGTCATCCTGTGAAAAACGAATGCGGAAATTTAACTAGCACATGCCGGCAGGTTTTATCGGCAGCAAACCAACTTGGCTAACTTATAAGCATTGATGTACCGCCAGTGGTAAATAAAAAAAGTGGGTAAAATATGACCTTCAGTCGGTGGTCAACAACCACCAATATTAACACGAATCCATTATATTTTCTTTCTATTTATGTTTTTTTTTCCCCTTTTAAGGACCTCATCTTCATATAACTTGTATCTGCATTTCCTTCATACAGATTTATGTCAGCCTAAAAAGGCGAGTAAACACTATTCTGCCAATAAAAAGGTGTTTGTATTGGTAAACCCAACCTTGCAAATATTAACCGTAAGCCACTTTTCTCTTCTCCCTCTATCACAGTTGTTATGGAGCAGCCACCTGGGAGCTTAGATGAACTACAGCCCCAAGACCTCTCCGCCTGCAGCATCCCCACTGTGATCGACCTGACCAGGAAGGGCGAGGACTGTGTCCTCAATGCCAGCTCCCTCGAGGCCCTACGGATGGTCCAGAGCCCCGGCTGGTACCCGAACTCCGGCACCAGCAAAACTGGACTACCCTTCTCAGAGACCGCCTCCCCGGACATCAGGCTCCAATCAGGGGATCAGATCCAACCAGACGATGCCTTCTCCAACACTACAGTCACCCTCTCCTATGTGAGCAGGTCTCGCGTCTTCTCCGCTAATGACTCTCTATCTCAGCATTCGTCGCTGTACGGTGTGCCGCCTATCAGCAGATTCTCCCTGCACCCTCCCCGTGAGTCGGAGAAAGGGCTCGGGGAGGCTGGCTATGCGCTGAGCCAGCACTACTTGGAGCAGGCGGACAGGCCCGTGGACCTCGAGTCACAGCCGGAGCTGCTTCAGTCCTCGTCTCAGGCTCAGGTGGAGGAAGAGGACGCTGCAGGAGCGTGTGTGACGCAGCAGTCTCGCGAGTCCAACGGCGGAGTTGTTTCCGGCGATGGCGACTTGGATGAACGGCTGCAGGACGGAGCGGGACACGGCCTTTCTCGGGGTACGGAAAACATCAGGTGTTTGGAAAATGGTCAAGGTGACAGCTGTTCGGCGTCGGAAGTGGGCGTCGAATCGCCACCCGCGACCCTCGCCACCGCCACGGGGGAGCATCAGGACGGAGGGGGCCCCGAGGTGGTCCTCCTCATCTCCGAACCGCAGGAGCCGGCAGTCATCCCGGACAGGGAGCCCAGCAGGGAGTTCATCAGCCCTCTGGAGGACCCCGTCTCCCCCTCCGCTACCTCGCTGGACGACGTGGAGGATGTGTTCGTCCTGCCGCAGGCCTCCGACTCGCCCAGCGCCGACGAGCCTTTTCTGGAGGCGGCCGACGAGGCCTCGTGGGAAGCGCCCGTCCAGCCTTCTGTCCCGGGTCCGACGTCTAGCAGCAGCGATGGCACGCCGGGGTTAGATACCAGCAACGAACACACGCCGCCAGTCCACAGACGCAAGGCCGTTTTGGAGCCCATGATTGACTTGACAGACAATGGTGATTTACTGTCTGACGTTTTAGAGAAAGAGGCTGTCGTTCCACACATGAACGGGAACGCAAGGACTTTACAAAAAAAGAAGCTGCCAGCGCGTTCTGGCAGAGGGACAAGGTTAGAGGCCATAGTCATGAACATCAATCCCGGCAGGTATAAAGCGTCAGGGTGTGTACGCCCAGTAAGAAAGCCAAGGCCTCACAAACCACAACTAGTGTTTCCAAATTAGCCAGTCCTAAGAAGAATGACAGCTCGTCGGTGGGAGCAAAGAAAGGAAGCGTGAAAGCGTCAATCTCAGGTGAAAAAGACGCCGCAGAGAAGGAGTAAAACGAACAGCATTAACACTGACAGTTGCAAAGAGTCTACCTCAGATTCTGAAATCATCAATAATTCCAAAAACTCTCTCAATAGCGAACCCCCCAAAAATGCGAGCCCTCAATTCGCCGTGCACGAGAAGTCCAAGAAGGAACCGGAGGGTACTCTACTGCCTTCGACACTCACCGCAGGCCAGCCCCGACTGTGCCGTTCACGCAAAGTCAAAGAAAAAAACAGAGCATGTTTCACTTCCCGAACTTTCGCCAGAGTCGAGTCCTCCGCTCGCCGCGCACAAAGACTCAATCCAAGAGCCGGAGCCCGATCCCTCGCCTGGAGATTCCCGTGGCGAGGATTTCCTCACCGCCGAAATCTCCAAAGAAAAGCCCCGCCAAGCACAAAGGCAAGGCCGCGGGTAACAAAACGCCTCCCTCCGCCAAGACGAAGGCGGGCCCCCTCTCCCAAGAGGAGGAGGAAGAAACACCAACCCAGCCAGTGCTCCTCCATGTTCTCCCCGAGCGAGCCGGAGATCAAGTTGAGGTACGTCACCTACAAGGAGGAGAAGCGGGACCTGAGGTTGGACACGTTCTCGCCGTTCGTCCGCGTGGAGCGCAAGCCGTCGCCGCCGTCGCTGTGCACCGTGATCAACTACCCCGAGGACGAGACGCCGCGGCACAAGAAGGGCCACCCCGGGGGCTTCGTGTCCGGGGTCGTCCCCAGCACCTCCTGCCTCCAGCTGGGCCGGGCCTCCGCGCACAGCCAGCACCAGCGCTGCCTGATCTGCTGCCTGTGCGGGCAGTCGGCCAACGCCATGGACCTGGGGGACCTCCACGGGCCCCTACTACCCGGAGGGTTACCGGCACGCGCACGCCAAAAAAACAGCCAGCGCGTCCGGCCTCAAAGACGACGAGGAGGACTACAGCGACACCGACTCTTCCACCTGCAGCGTGGGAGGCAGGGGGAGGAAGTGCCGCCGCCGCCACCCGCCGGCGCCGTGGCCCCCCAGACCGGGATCTCAGCCGAAGCAGGAAGGCCTATCGGGGGGCCACCAGTGGTCGAGCGACGGCGATATCACCAGCAGCCCCGCGGCTAAGCGGGCCAGGACAGATGCCGCCGTCGTCGCCACGGCCACGGCCACGGTGGAGGACTGGTACAGCCCCCCCGTGGTGCCCCAGGAGCCCTGTGAGTACTGGCTCCACGAGGACTGCGGCATCTGGTCCGCGGGCGTCTTCCTCGTCAAGGGCAAGGTCTACGGGCTGGAGGAGGCTGTCAAGGTGGCCCACGAGACGGTAAACCTGCAGTCTGTGCCTGTAATTGTCATGTAATGTTCTATATGTAATTCTCCCATAGATGTAGGACATTATTTGTTTGCCTGTCCTGCAACTGATCATGTAGTCTTCAGGTCGGTGTGTCACCAAATAGAGCGAGATGTTACCAGACACCCATGACAGAAATCGTTTTTTTTTTTAGATGTGCTCCGGCTGCCGCAACCCTGGTGCCACATTAGGCTGCTTCTTCAAAGGCTGTCCCAACAAGTATCACTACAGATGTGCTCTGGAGTCAGGTAAGTCCCGCCCGCCACCACTGACTGAAGCTCCTCTAGTGCACCAGAGAGATTAACTCTTCATTTTAGTGCTCAAAGTCTTTTCTCAACTTCACCGCTGTTCATCACTGTTGCACTTGAATGCCTCCACCAGCAGTGTTTTGTGGCTGTGCGTTCATGTGTGTGCACATCTGTGTGTTTTCTGTAAATAGCTCCTTTGTGCTCTGTGGCAGGCGGCTATTATTACATCCGTTAAGTCTGAACTTGCATGTGTGGGCTGGTCAACTGCTCTTAAAACCTTTTTTGGATGAATCACTGAAGCACCCTCGATTCATGTTCCCTTCTTGTCCTTGCAGACTGCGTGCTTATTGAGGAGAATTTCTCCATGAAGTGTAAAAAGCACAAGGTGAGCATGAGTAATCGAACCGGTGGCTTAAAATATTGATGTCTCAGGATCTAGCGTTGCATTTCTACCGATGCACTTTGTAGGGGGACTTTGCAGTCCTTTTATTTTGAAATGTCACAAGAAAAACGCTGCTTTGATCGTAATCTAACTATTATTTCCTCCTCCATCCTAGAACAAGACATTCAAAGCCCCCCCTGGAAACAGATGGGTTGACAGGTGACAAAGTGAGCAGAAACCTCTTGTGGTCGTGTTTTGTGTCTATTTTTAGTGGAGCACTTTTACAAAACGTTTTAGAGGACACCACATGACCTGGACCACAATTTTGTGAGCAGACCAATCACAAGACAGGAGGTTTAGGACGGCAACCACAATGGAGTTGGAGAAAATGGTGGTAGTTCCTCTGATTGGAGCACACTCTGCTTAGTGATGACAGTTGTACATAAGTACTGTTTGTGTATAGTGGCAGGTACTACAGCTAGTCATTATGGGAGTCATTTTCCCCCCTTCTAAAAAAACGCTGCATTGTGTGAAGCTAGTGTTGCGTTAGTATTCATCGCTTTGAGATGCTTCTCTGCTCGCTCTTTCAGACGTTCACCTGCGACGTGCTCTGCAGGGGCTCTCCTGCCCTCCTGGTAACCGTGGCAACCGTGGACCAGGGTTTCCTTTTTGACCGACAGCCAGCCAGCACCCGCAACAGCACCCACAAACCTTAACTTCTCCCCCTCTGCTCTTCAACTGCACTGCTCACCCTCAACACTCCGCGGCTGGGAGGGAGCGTCCGTCCCAGCCCCCGTACCTCCCTCGGTCTGACGGTACCGGCATCGAGACGGAGCCAGGACACACTGGGGTTTTAATCCATGAGTTCACTTCACTCATAACAACATGCTGAATTTGTGATTTGTTTTTGTAATTATTTATGAGGAGGAAAAAAAAGTTTTTTGTTTTTTTTTCTGCATTGAATATGACTAAGAAACAAAGATATTTAATTTTTTAAGACTTTGTAAGTACTTGATTATATTTGTTTTATTTATTCCTGGAGTTTCTTACCAGCTGCTTCATTAGCAGTCGAAGAGGTTCAATTGTGTGTTTTAAGTTATTGGTGAGGTAATTCGACGCTGAGAACTTCCGCCAGTCGGGGAAATGCTGGTCACAGTCGGCTTGAGGTGACTGGGCCACCCCCCCCCACCCCCCCCACCCCCAGTTTTACAGACAGGGCGATTTCTGACCTTAGGTACATGATACGTTACTAGCGATCCTTTTTTTAAAATGCCATCGGACGCTGTCAACACAACAGGGTTTTACCAGTTTTGTCGTCGTTGTCTCTAGTGGTATCATGTTTTGTTTCAGAGAAGAAGGGCAAGTCGAAGTCCACTTGCACTAAACGGTCGGCCCGGTTGACGGCAGTCCGGTATAAAGAGCGTGTGTTTGAATGTACTCTCCCCGCGACAGGGGTTTTTGCAGGAAGCACTTTGGAGTGGCACTTAAACTTCTGAGAACGTCGAGTCCTCTGCTCCAGCTGCAGTATTACCCCTGTTTTCAGCTGACCGCACCCATCGCTTCATTTGCTTCGTACGGTTCCTTTTTTTTTTTTTAGCTTCACCTGTAGAAAGATCGGCCACGTCTCACCTCACCGTCGGGATGAGACCGCTTCGTGATTTGTGTTGGCTTAAAGCACTTTGTCCATCCGCGTCAGGCTTGAATGTGTATCCTGTAGGCCGCGTAGCCGTGACCTTTTTGCTCGTTTAGAAGTTGGAGCATTTCATTGTGTCCCAGTCTAGAAAAGAGGGGGGGACGGGATAGCTGTAAAACCATGTGGTATCTGAATCCAGTTTAATTGTGCGGCCTGGTTGGGGATAATTAGTCGAAGCAGGTTTTGTTTTTCCTGGAAGAAAAGCGACGGCGTTCGTCACAAGTGCTCCCGTTGTTTGGCGGGGTTTCTCCGTTATGACGACTCGCCGTTCAGTTTCAATCTCCCGATGTTGCAACGCAGTATTTACATCAACCGACACTACCCTGCGCCGTTGACCGAACCTGGTGTCACATGACCGTTCAGCTGTGTCACCCGGAGTGTTGGTAGCAGTCAACTCTCCTTGACGTTGAAAGTCTTTGGTTTACATCTCTTCGTAGCTTTAGTTTGAGAGGGAATCACCGTCTGGTATCGATCAGATTCCTGACGTGTTTCCAGCTCAGTTTCTGATTTGGGCCTATTTCTGCATTTCCACCACAACCTTTTTCTAAAAAAGCCTTATCTGATCTACTAGAGGTATACCATTTTTTTCTCCTATACTCACCAGCTTGTGGTGCAATGACAAATCATTGGATGTACTTTGCCTTCCTTTGGACATCCTGGTGACTAAAGGCAGCTTGCATGCACTTTTCCGCTGCAAACCTTGTTGTTATTAATAGAAGAGGTCTGGTAGGCCAGTTCCCAATGACCCCTCCTCCTCTTTCCCGCCCTCCTACCACATAGGCACACACTGACTATCGAGCCATGTATTGAAATGTGCTCCCAACTGATTTGTACCTGTCTAATCAGGTTTGGAGGCCCGGGCTGGGTTTGGGACTGGCCTGCGCTCTTCAAGTCCGCCATTTTTGTTCTGCGTTTTAGAGAAAGTCGATGTGATCAATGTCGGTGAAACGTCTCTGTGTGTACTTGTGCATAGCACTATTAGCGGTGTGTGTGTGCGTACGCGTGTGTGTGTGTGTGTGCGTGCGTGTGTGTGTGTGTGGGCTGGATCGCAGCCATCTGCCGGCATCGCCAGCTTATAATGACTCAGTAACACAGCAGGAGACACAACAGCCAGATCTCCTCCACCTGCAACCGCATCTCTTTGATTTGTGCCATCGGATGTTTTTTCTATATTTGTTGCAGTGAAATTGTTTCCGACTTCACTGAGCAGCAGCACATCTGACACCGGGGTGCGTCGCCAAGCCTGAATTCTCACTGCAATATTATTTCAAACAGTTGTATGCTTTGTACCAAATGCAGCTTTTGGAATATGTTTTATTCTTATGAAGTGTTTGGATTTTTCTAATGTTTTTGTCCGTGTTTAAATCTCAGGGCTAAATCTCAGACATTCAAATGATTTTGAATTTTTATTTTATGATTTCTGTCTCTCACACATTGACTGGAGCAATGATACACGTAGCAGGATATTTTTTATCTCAACAGATGCAAAGCCTTCTCCGCCGGTGCACGCCGCCCGTCACATTCCAATGCCTCTCCCACGTGTCTTTCAGTGCTGTGGTGTTTTTAGGTTTAACGTGGGATTAGGACTGCCACCTCGTCATTTTTCCATCTTTTATTTTGTACCGTGTGTACCTCTTTAAGTGTCGGAGGTCATGTAATTGTCAGAAATAAATATTTTGTTCAACCTCGTCTTCTCCGCTAAGGATTTGTGGTGTTCTTATCTGTCTGGTTTGTTCAGTGGCACCTTGGGATAAAATATTTGTACACTAGCTGCTGACATCAAATCTCGTTTCCTTTTGATTCGCTGGTGTTCAGTGGGTGTCTTATCCAATGGCGTCATATAGAACTGAATGTGATGCATTCATTGTCACTGGTGTTGCAGATGCAGTTGCGTACTGTGCTGTTTGGTTGCTAACTGGCCAAGAGCAGACAAGTAATATGATGTAATTCGTGGCAATAAGAAGAGACTCCCTCTGTATCTCCTGCATCGTCCCGGTAGGTCACAGAGAATAAAAAAAAAAACACTCCCAATGCCAGACATCACTCCAACAAGAATTCTCAATTTATTGTCGACTAAATCCGAGCTTACAGGAAGACAGTTGTATTGCAAAGACAGAACCGGATACGAGTTCTAGTGCTGTGTTCATCTACTCACTAAAGCGCCACTAAAATGGTGCGTCGAAATATGTCACTGGACGGAAAAGACACAGGAGCTCTACTACACGGCTTGCAACACGTTACATCATGGTTGAGGAGGCAGCAGCGACTGACTCAGGTGTTGGAAGGAGGTGGCGTCCTTGTCTGTGGCTTGCTGGGTGTCCTCTGCTACAGCGGTGGATACGGACTAGAGTTACCTTACCAAGCCAATACATCACAGGAAACATCCATCCTCCATCCAAGTCATTTACTCTCATTCAGTCTTAAAATATGCCAGTGGGGTGGAGTGATTTTTTCCCCCCTTGATTCCATTGAAAATAAACTTTTCTTGAATCAAGTGTCATTTTCTTGATATTACTTGAGGGATCGCTGTTATTCTGCCTTGTTTCAAATGTTTCTAGGAAATTTCTGAAACAAGTGAATCTGAAATGGAAAAAAAGTGGATTCATCTCACCCCAATTGGCAGAATATTTCACAAGAAGAATAAGATTGAGACTAAATGACGTGTTAAAATGCATCGTGGGAAGTGCTTGTGGGTGTTATGGATACTGAAAACAAAGTTGTAAGAGAATGACACGATGTAGTCCTTTCGTTCTGAGTCAGAAGGCTGCTGATGCGGTCAGACATTGTCACAAGATGTAGTATGCATTGTGAATTACCATCCCAACTGTGACGGTAAGGGTTTGAAGTGACACCCGAGGTATGGAGTACTACAGCCTGTGACAAGAGGAACATGTGAGCAGTTTTTTGTTTTTTTTTCACAACAGAGCTTCAGCACATACAAGTTCATGCAGATTTATGTCTGGAAATCGCAACACACAAAAAGTCCATTCCCACACATGATCCAATACTCTTTTCTTCAAATTATTTTTGGTAATATTTGTGTTACTTTCCCCTTATTTTTTAGCTTGGCAAAAAAAAAAAAAAATCAGCTATAGGTTTTCACTCTGCTTCACCAGAGGAGGCAATTTAGAAGCCATGTTTTCTCCTCCTTTCTCCTCCCTGTCTGTCTTTCATGCTTAGCGTAAAGTATTTTTCTGTTCCTAAAGGTGGTGAGATGGACGCACAACATTAATAGCATACAACTACAATACACTGAATAAAAACGAATTATTGTTCTGATTTTTAGCCCTAGGGTCGTCTCAAGAGGTCATAACAGCGATATTCACTCTGGGACATAATGCAAGAAATTGTGCTACGGCAAAAAATTCCACATCACAACAAATCTTTTTTTGTTTTGTTTTGTTTTTTTGTAAAGCCAGTTTCAAATTTTCATAAAGATATGTTTGAATTACTCATCATGCAATTTATAAAATGTGACGCGTGTACATCTTCAATGGAGTTTTCCAGATCAAATTGAAAATGCCTTGTTGAGCATTTTTTTTTTTTCTTCTTTTCAGACAATAAATACTTTTCGTTGAACGTTTCAAAGGAAAGAGAAACCATACAAACACAAAATCCAGAGTGTGTAGAAAATAGTCTTTGAACCGTGAAGTAGATATGTTTGACATAAAGAACGGGGATGGAGTGAGAGACATCGTGAGCCTTCTCTCGGTCCGAAGCTCAGGGACATGTCGGCCTGCAGCCAATAACGGGAGAGTGTTCCCTCCAAAAAGCATTGATCAAAATGAACGCTTCTACCACTCGCCATCTGCTGAGCACTCCAGCTTTGATATGTACATCTATTGATCTGGTATTTACAGCAGAGAACCAAATATGTTGCACAGCGGGGGGGTAGTTGGTGAAATAATTCAAAACGGAAAAACAAACAAAGCTACATTACAAAACCAATAGAAAAAATAGAGTCTGGAGTCTTTTTTTTTTTAGATTCAAATAAATAATAACACCAAAATAAATTAACTTCGTCGTGTTTTTGGATTCATACGTACTGAACACACAGTGATATACGCACATACACACACTCACACTTTCACATTTTGTAATACACGAAACGTTTAAAACTGCCGTTCGCTTGTTTTGTTGTTTTTTCTTAACTTAACAAGGTTTTTTTTCCCCATGAGTTATGTTTTATCTTTTTCGGCTTCAAAAATACAAATCAGCAGAACGTCTCTTTGTCCCCTCCCCCCGGCTCTGTCAGGAAACGGTACCCGGTCACATTCTGCCGGTTTCTGTCTCTATTTGCTTTTTTTTTGTTGTTGTTGTTGCTGAAAATATTGCTTTAAGAAATACATTTTGGTCTTCTTTTCAGGTTTTTTTTTTTTTAGCAATAGCATCTCTGGTGGGAGTCATTTTGAAGTCATTTCCAAGTTTCCACGTTATGTAGCGAGATTGTTTCGACACTTCTTTGAATTGATTCGTTTCCATTCCACCGAAACGTAGTCTGGTCTCCTCGCGTGAGGAAAGAAAACTGTCATGAGGAATGTGAGTCTGTCTCGTTTCCCTCCTCAAGCTCTTTAACAACAGAATAAGCACTTGTACTCAAATGTGTTTGTGTGTTTCCATGCATGTCGGTGTGTGGAGAGTGAGTGAGTATAAAAGTATGCACCGGAGTATGTGTCGGAAAGTCCAAATGTTTTTTCCTCAGACGCAGATCTCGATGGGCGTGGCGACCAGCATGCGGCCCCCCGGCGAACTGTTCTCCCGCGGCATTCGCTCGTAGCTGTTGGTGGACGACACGGAGCTGGTGGTGGAGACGGACACGAAGTGGTGTCCGCCCGGCTCCATCATCCCGCCCTTGGCCCCGCCGCCCCCCCCGGTCCACCGCCACCGGAGACAGAGGGGAGAGCGGGGAGAGAGTCTGCTGCTTCATCCTCTCCACCAGGAGCTCCTCGTCCTCCTCCCCGGACGAAGACGACGAGATGGTGCCGTCCACCTCTCCCCGGCCGCCGCCTCCTCCGTTGCCGTTGCCGTTGCCGTTGCCGCCACCTCCTCCGTTGCCGCCGCCTCCTCCTCCTCCTCCTCCGACCCGCTCCCTCTCCCCGCCGCCGCCTCCTGCTGCTCCGTTGCCGTTATTGTTGTCCCCATCCAGCATCCAGGAGTGGCTGAAGTAGCCGAACACCTCCTTGACGGAGCAGCGCCGGTCCTGCTCCACCGACAGCAGCCGGCGGAACATGCGCAGGGCCTGCTCGGTGAAGCGCCTCCACTGGGACGGCACCGCGGTCGTCCTCCTCCTCTGCCAGCGGATGAACTCCTGGTAGAAGGAGTCGGAGGGCAGCGCCTTCTCCCAGGGGAAGTTGCCGGTGAGCATGCAGAAGAGCAGCACGCCGAAGGCCCAGACGTCGGTGCTGTAGTCCACGCAGAAACCCTCGTGGCGCGACACGTCGCAGAGCTCCGGCGCGGTGTAGGGGATGGTGCCGCTGACCTGGAGGGGAAACACAACCGATATCAGAGCTCAATTCTCAAATAGGTCAACAACATATGGGAGAACTGTCTCGAAGCCCTTTTATCCTAGTTTCATTTTCATTTTTTAGCTACTCACCCTTTTGACCGGGGAGCCGGCTCGGCGGGTCATGCCGAAGTCGGAAAGCTTGACCTTGCGGCACTCGCGGTCGAAGATGAGGATGTTCTCGGGCTTGATGTCCCGGTGGACCAGCTTCTTACAGTGCAGGTAGTCCAGGGCGATGGCGACCTGGTGCACGCATCGCTTTGCCACCGCCTCGGGAAGACCGACCTGAAGGACGTTGGCAGAGAGCGCTCAGGATTGCATGCCAACATATAGTAGGAAAAAAACTGAGCATGTCACTGTACTTACTGTTTTTGCTTGGAAAATAAAATCAAAAACTGAAAATATGGTGTAGTACCTGTGGAGGAATGATATCGAAGAGGTCCCCCGCCAGAGCGTACTCCTGTGCAAACACGTAGTACTCGTCTGTCTCGAAGGCGATGCCAAACATGTTGATGATGAAGGGGCAGGGAGACAGGTAGAGAGAGATGCTGTACTCCCGCAGAAAAGACTTCAGCTTGGTCGTCTTCTTCTTCAGGAACTTCAGCGCCATTTTTGTACCTATTAAGGGGAAACGGTGCGGTGATCAACATCCTGGGTTGTGTGTGCTGTGTGTGAGTGTGTTTGTGGTCCTCAGTTGTGATTGTGAAATACCTAAGCGCTCCTCACCTCTGATCTTGTGGATGACCAGGTCCACTTTGCCGTAGGTGCCCTTGCCCAGCTCCCTGATCACCTCGTAGTACTTGTTGACCTCCAGCCTCTCCAGGTTCTGGGCTGCGATCAGCTGCAGCTCGTCCAGGATGTCCATGTTGGCGCGCGACACCAGCGGAGAGGAGCTCATGCTGGGGGACTGGTTCAGGGGACGGACCCCGGGGGGGGGGGAACAGACCGGGGGGGGACGGATGCTCAGGCGAGGACGAGAGCAGCGGCTAACAGCTGGTGTCACTACACACACAGAAACAGAGAGCAGTTCAATAGACTGTTCAGAAGGTATATAGGGTTTAAATGGAGTGAATGGAAATGGTGAACATAAGCTGAAGAAAGGTGATCAAAGGAGGACTGTAGCTCCCTTATTCTTACTAGTAGTAGTAAAAAATATTAAAATATAAAAAAATATAAAAAATCTATACAATGTATATTTATATCTATATATAGATATATTATTTTTAGTATTTTAAATTATTAAATGTATTTATAGACCACATATCAAAACAAAATTATGAAGTGCTTTACAACATATAATAATAAAATATATATAAGAATACAAATGTGAGTAATTCAATTATTATTTTTAAATGAATACATAAAGGGAGACCATAGTCCAAGATAAAGCAAGCCTTAATGAGAGTGTTTTTAAAAGACACAGGGTTGTCTAGCCTTGTAAATCATACTTGCCCCTGTGTGATTACAACCTGTATAGAGTTTGGAAGGTAATGACTCATGTTTTGCCCCACGGGGCCCAGAGGACAAGAAAGGACCCCTCCTCCTGGTCAGAGCTTATTTCTCAACATTTCAACCAAGGTCTGACATGGGAATATAAACTGGTAGCTGGTCACTTATTTAAAACATTTTCTACCATTGGTACAAAACTCAGACCTGGCTAAAACTGCAAAATACTTAAGTACTATAAAATGTCAGCAGAACACACACACACACACACACACACACACACACACACACACACACACTAGCTCAACTTTGTAGCTCCATCACAAGGTGTGGAAGGGGCTATGGTCTGCTATAAACTGACCACCAAATGCTTGTCACTCACTATTACCAATATCTGCATTATCATGTAACTTAACGTCAGTGTAAAATACGCCAGTACTGTAACCATTGTGGTTTTGCAGTATTGTAGCAGACCTGGCTCTCCAGTTTGTAGACATAACAATAAGGCGTCCTTTGTCATAATTTGTCAATTAATTTGGTCATAATGTTAATTTAAGGGTTTTGTAGGCTAATATTTGCTACAGGTGTGGACTACTGTGTGCATATTATAAGCATTACCTAGCTTGCTGACCACCCATCTGCCTTCACGAGCTTGATATTTCCCTCCCAAGAAGAACGTCACGTCAACAAAAATTGTGTTTTTTTTCTCGCTCAGTTTAAATGCTGCTCTGATTAGCCAGCCGAGAAAGTTGAAGGTCTCGCGCTTGCGGGGGGCAGGCATGCACAGTGCACGTATAGTGCTCAGAGCGAGCGAGCGAGCGAGCAGCAGCGGATTCGCGCCGCACGCTGTTTTCTCCTACTCTTGTGTGTGTGTCGAGCTCGCGCCTCGCAGACGCAGCGAGTGCCGACAGGCGACTGCAGGGGAAACAGCGTTTATTCTGAAGGTTTTCCACTTAGACACGCATAAAAACTGAATTAATGATGAAAAAATGAAACTGCTCAAGCACTGGTTGGGGTCTATACGTGCACGCGCAAGCCCGACGGCCTCAATAAGCATTCTGGTTTTTATTTCACGGTCTACTGCGAAGATATCTTGGTGGACGGACCCACCGAAAGATACACACAGACAGACAGACAGACACAGCGCGTTACATCCATCTCCGTGCGCATGGGATGTAAATAGGACAGTGTGTATGTGAAACTCCCTTCAGTTTCAGTTCAGTCAGCGATGGACAATAAATGAAAACTGCTGCAATGATAGTCATTACATCCAATGAAAGCTTAAGTAACTCTAAATGTTGGTAGCCAGAGGGAATGAGGGGATGCCAGAGCTGAGCTGTGCGGTGAAACACACACACACACACACACACACACACACACACACACACACACACACACACACACACACACACACACACACACACAGCCAATAACAACCCTTTCTTTTTCTTTTTCTTTACCAAATGTAATCCATGCTGCAGTGTGATTATTCTGTTCAGTTTCTTCCCCGAGCAGCAAGACCTGCCAAGTCTATTGATGCACGTGCGGAAGATAGAAAAAAAAATACGTGAGCTTGCGCGCACAAATATACGCACACACTCGACTGACAGTCATTACATAACTTGCTCGGAAGCAGACTCTCTCCCTGCTTGCTCACAACAAAACCAATAACACTGACTGCTGGGTGTCATCTTGATCAGCTCTAACACACCCCTCTGAATCTATACAAATAGAATAGAATAGAATAGAATAGAATAGAAATCCTACCCTCAGATACTCTCACATATTAATCTGTAATGTTTAGTGCATTCCAGGAGTTATTTTGTAAGGAGACTCTATTTTCACCCTCTGGTTGGGATGCAGGGTCAGCCAGCTAGTTCACGTATCTTGCACGAGGATACTTTGGCAGGTATGGGTCTCCATTTGGGATCGAACCCTGGTCATGTGATCGGGGGGGACGACCTCACTAACCACCTTTATGGCCCCATAAAGGTGTAATGGCGGCGGCGAAGAAGCCAATATGTCGATTCGTCCATTTCCACCGAGAAAAGGCCTCAATGAGACGGGCTGTGGAGCTGAGCGTGGTCACAGCCCCGCTTTAACACATGGTAGTTACGTGGTGAACTGCACACACTCACACACACACACACACGCACACACACACACACACTAGTTAAGTACCTTGTCATCCCCCTCTACAGGCCTCCTGTTACACTGTGGGAGTGTAATCTTTTTGTGTGAAGCACATAGGAAGAACAGTTGACACCAGGAATGAGTCAGTTTAGGTGATAAATGGCAGCAGAGAGAGAAAGTAGTTCTCTCTCTCTCTCTCTCTCTCTCTCTCTCTCTCTCTCTCTCTCCCTCTAATAAAACCACTCACACTCTCGGGCACATGCGAGAGTGTCCCTACACACACACACACACACACACACACACACACACACACACACAACCCATGCTGAGCTGTGCTGTACTCTGCAGGAGTTGTAAACAGAGAAGGCCATTTGTATCTGTCAAGGAACAGAAGCGCTTACTTAGCACTGCGGGATTTTGCCATGCACAGCCATGTATGTCTCTCTGCCTCTGTGTGTGCATGTGTGTGCGTGTGCGTGTGTGTGTGTGTGTGTGTGTGTGTGAGGACTGCACGATTACTGCTAAAATAATAATTTTGAATATCTCGCTTGATCTCGCCAGCACAAATAGGCACCAAGTTAAGTGCTGTTTTTAAACATAAATACGGCATTGCCAAATGAATTGTGATACCTTGGTATCATCACTGTAAACAACTGAGACCATGATAACCTCTCTCTCTCTCTCTCTCTCTCTCACACCAGTGGTATTGTTATTAGTGTTTCTCAAAATGAAGACCACATTACTCATCAACCCCAGTCGCTTCCTGCCACAAAAAGGATGCCGCTTCTTATTTGCTTCTTCTTTTCTGAACACTTGGAGGTGATTTTTCTCACTATCTGCCACTGTGACAAACTCAAAAGCTTTAGCGATGTTTGTGCTGGAAGAACAGCGCCCCCTTTCTGTTATGTCATGCAAGATATGATTCATTATTTTTCTGTGCTTTTTGCATCTTATATCAACATCCGAACTGCAGTTCTACATGAAATTACTTTTTTTTCAATCTTGCCAACATGCCAATAGTCTACGATTATTAACTCAAATCCAAAAACGATTACACACCATGAACGGTGCAACGTTGAGCCCTGTGCCGTGTGTGTGTGTGTGTGTGATACTGTGGAGAAGACTCATTCATCACACCAAACACCACAATGGTATCATAGTCTCCTTGACCTCAGCACACAGTGCTAACAGACGTCACACGCCCACACTCCTTACCTTGGCCTGTTTTGGTAGAGGGATCTTATCAGACTGTGTGGCGGCTTGGTGTGTGTGTGTGTGTGTGTGTGTGTGTGTGTGTGTGTGTGTTTACACAAAGAGAGTTGCATCTTTATTGATATAGAAGCAGCGTTAGACTC
Source organism: Hoplostethus mediterraneus (assembly GCA_034670385.1). Taxonomy (NCBI): domain Eukaryota; kingdom Metazoa; phylum Chordata; class Actinopteri; order Trachichthyiformes; family Trachichthyidae; genus Hoplostethus; species Hoplostethus mediterraneus. The sequence continues at coordinate 1,427,010 of JAXDDW010000047.1, forward strand.
AAAGGTGCATGAGTCATCAGGTTAGAACCAATGTGGAGAGGAAGGATGATACCCCACTGTGTGTGTGTGTGTGTGTGTGCGTGCGTGCGTGCGTGCGTGCGTGCGTGCGTGCGTGTGTGTGTTTGCGTGCTGCGTCACCTCAGTGCTCAGTGTTAATAAAGGAAAGCAGCTCGATGCAGGAACTGGCATTTCACGTCTTCGGTAGAAACAACTGCATGGCAAATGACTGGACGGCGGCCCCGGCAGCTGATTGGCGAGCTGAAACAGGAAGTCCTTTCACGCGCCAATTGAGATGGATGAGGAGGATTGTTGAAGATAGTTTTATTACGCTGGCAGCCAAAGATTTGCTTACTGGAGATTGTCCAGTAAGATGTACTCACCCTATAGCTCATCCTATCAGCGCTGCCTCTGTCCACACAAAAACACCATGTTCCTTTGAAGTGACCACAAATCCCGCCCCCTCACCGCCTCCCTCAACACTGCTACTCATTCCCCTCAGGCCCGACGCTCTCTGGGACAGGAACAGGAACTAGCGACAAAATCCCAGACTGCTTATGCAACCAGCGGGCAGAGCCGACCGGTAAGCCACGGGGATCACAGCAGCAGCAGCCACCCCGCGGCACGAAGACCCGTGTGGTCGGGCGGCGAGAGCATCAGCTGGAGCCGCCGGTGCTCCTCAACGCTGTTCTCCATTTCAACGGCCTTTCAATTTCCCCCAAATATGAGGGCGCAAGCACGGCGGCGTTAGAAAAAAAGCAATGGAAGCGGTTCAATTTTCTGCCCACGTAGAATTTGGCTTCTGGTTTCAAGAGGTACAGAGAGAAACAGGAGTTACACAAGTGCCAACTAGTGTGCGTGTGCATGTGTGTGTGTGTGTGTACAGAGAGAGAAAAGAGTACGGCTGTATCACTGTATCACTTTTCGACCATACAAATTCATCGCACATCAGATTTTCCAAACTTTTCATACACAAACACACAGCTGAAGTGCCCTTGAGCAAGTCACAGGACCCCCCCCCCCCCTACCAGCTCCAGAGATGCTGTTCTGTGGCTGACCTCTGACCTCTGACCTCTGACCTCGTTATTATCAGAAACTGTTTAAAGAAAATCATTACATCCCTTCCTGGTGTTGAGCTGTGCCGATCAATTCCACGGTGGGAGAAAGTCGGCGCTCCCGTTCTGTTGACAGCAGCATTACAGATTCATGTCTCTGGTTCTCTCTCTGCCCCTATCTGTCTGTCATCGCACATCTAATGCAAAGAACATCCAAGGACTTTCACCAACAAGTAACTGGAGACTGCATTTCTATTACAGTTGTATTTGGGGTGGATGGGACCTCCGCCTGACTTGGGTGGCGGTGGATGTTGAATCCCAAAAGTGCAGCAGCTTCCAGCTCCAGTCAACACTCTCGCCTGTGTGACCTACATTGTGATTTGTGACTCATCATGGTCGAGTGTGTGTGTGTGTGTGTGTGTGTGTGTATGAGCGCGCTTTTACGTGCATGCAAATAGCTTAAGCCCCCTTTGATCAGCTGTGTCTCGGCTTAACGCACACACACACACACGCACACGCACACGCACACACACACAACCTCCCACAGTGCCTCTGACTACATAAATGGATGGGAGATTATCATAGGGAAGGAGAGTGAGGGATCTGCTACATTGACCTTAATGGGAAGGTTGTTCACTGCAAAATGATTATTAATAATTAGTATTGGGGTTTAGAAATAGATAGAATAGATGGAATAGACAATAGATAGAATAGATAGAATAGATGGAATCGATGGAATCGATGGAATAGACAATAGATAGAATAGATAGAATAGATGGAATCGATGGAATAGATGGAACGGAATAGATGGAATCGATATAATAGATGGAATAGATAGAGTAGATAGAATCGACAGAATAGAAGGTTTTTCTAATTTCTATCTATTCTGTCTGTGTCTATTTTGCACTTAAGCTTCAGGTCATGTGAGAACAGATTCCTGTTCACAAGGACAGCCTGACAAACAGTACAAGGTCTTCGGAGGGAGGCAGGGCGTATTGATTAGAACAGATGATACTGGAACACCTTTAAATCACTGGGATGGAAAAAGGGCAACGAGCAGCAGAACGCCTCTTCCCTCTTCCCTGTCGGGGCATCACAACGAGGCTGAGACGCTCCACAGTCAGGGCGCTGACATGAGGTTGTCATGCAGTCAGGATATAAACACTACAGCTTATTATTATTCTCCATGACGCCTGTCTGTGACGCTCTCTCTCTCTCTCTCTCTCTCTCTCTCTCTCTCTCTGTGTGTCTGTGTCCTCAGTTTCTCCCTGACTGCACTGACTCTGATGGGAATCAATGTCACCCGGTGTAATAGACCCCAGAGAGATGAGTGACAGGGAAACACGGACGCCCCGCTGGAAGCCGCAGATGTCTGCCTGTCCCCGAAATGCAGGAGTCCAGACCAGCGGCAGTGTGTGTGTGTGTGGGAGCGAGAGAGAGAGAGAGAGAGAGAGAGCGCCATAGACACCCTACCTATCTACAGTATATACAGGGAGGACATTACAATTAATTGAGCTATGTATTATGTTATTATTGATAACACTGATATTCATTGATCTTCTTGAATCGCCACTACCCATCTGTTCGCGTCTATACCTTCTACCTCAGTGGATGGTATACTGCTTCATCAACACAGGCTCTTTGCTGCCATGCCGATAAAGCTAATTTGGATCGAACTGAAAGAGAGCCAGAGGTTGTGCAGTGATCAGTAACACAAATTCCACCCAAACACTTACGTACAGAGCAACCTACTAATAAATAACGGGAGAACGGTCGGTTGTCAGAGATGAACGGACCTGCCGTGCACTACCACCACAACAACACCACACACCATTAGAGGGGGGCAATCACAGCATTGTTTTCTGCGCGTGTGTGCCGCTGAACAGAACAGAACAGGCCTAATCGATCGGGAATTGGCTACAAGACAACGCAGTGCAACAGCATCCCACCCCCAGTTATCGCAGTATTGTTTTGCCCAGGGTGCAGGTGAGGATGGATGAGGCGACTCACCATTCAATTGGTTCCCATACGGGGGCTCTGCGGTCCGCCCCGGCGGCCCAGGCGGGTGGTGAAAACACTGGGTGGTGCGAGCGCATGCTAAGGCCAGACGAACGGGATGAAGCGCCTAGTGTAGCGGTGATTGTGCTGCTGTTCCTCGGCGGACCGCCTCGCATCCTGCAGCCTCCTCCGGCGCTGCGTCCTATTGTCTCCGCATCGCTCTGTCCTCCAGGAGGGGAGGAGAGGAGGGGAGGAGGATGGGAGGAGAGGAGGGGAGGAGGAGAAGCTCCAGTAGCGAGGCGATGAGAGACAAATCCCGCCCTCTTCTCCGCTTCAACCAATCGCAGCGCCGCTCCGCACGGATCCGCCGCTCCTCGCTGTCTCCGTACAGACTATGCTGCCTTCATGGGCTGTCGGAAATATACGAATCCCTAGTCCCCAATTTACTGGGGACAAAATCACCGATATTTTTTATATGACTTACAAATTAATTTCTTTGTCTGATCTTTGCCCTCTATTATAATGATAATTAAAAAAACTGGACTCACGTAGGTCATGATAGAGCCACACCTTGCCAAACCCAATTGTCATGAGAAAGTGGAAATTTTCTGTGATGCCCAAACTGCTGAGGTGACATATACAGGCGGACAGCAGGGAAGCTGTGTCAACAACCGATGGTAAAAGTGATGTATATCATTATTAGGCCTATATTATTAAAATCTTGTTTGGCATTCTACTTCAAAAATTGTTTAACATTTAGTTACCATTCATTTTTGTTTTTAATAAATTAATTACATCAATTACAACCATGATGTGACATCTTTCTATTCACTCTGGCAAAAACTACTTCTGTTACAGGGTCCATTCTGTTATTATTTCTGACTAAAAGTCTTTCAAATGTCTTATTTACTTCTGAGCTCTGGAAGCCACAGCTTACGAGGTGCATTTGAAGGCAGCATGAGTCCGATACAGAGGACAATTTATCTGCGCAGAGTCCAATGGAACATTCAACACTAGTATAATGGCAGTGACTTACAGCCTAATGTGTATGTGGCACTCACTAGAGTTCATAGTGACCTTACTGTACTAACGGCTGCAGGGTATCTCTGTAATATCAGTGCATAGCTCCCTTCTAACATTCAGTACAGGATTACTATGGCCCCTTTCCTAAGGCAGTGCAGCATTTTACTGTACAGTGATTGAACAAAGTGACTCCTGCTGTAGGCCGCTCCGAGACTTCAACTTTAATAGATGATTGTGTATTTTCTTGGCCCTCTGATGCCCTTTATATAACTGATCTGTTGTAGAAAAACACCCCTCTGGTTGACAAGAGGTTGCATCACGAGATGTAAGTAGAGAGGCACCATCAAGCTTCCAACATTGATCACATGAGTAACAACGATTTCACAGATTGCTGTATCAGCCTCCACCACTGGTGTTCAAAGAGGGGATCCGGGGACCACCAGGGGGTCCTTGAAGGGGCTCTAGGGGTCCCTAGCAAAATGAGGCATGGTTTCATTTCAGTATTAATACACACCCCAGAGGCTGACACTATGAGAGAACGAATAAGGGTGATTGTTGTGATCACAGGTTTCGGTTCAACAGACGGGGCTCCTTGGGACAAAATCGTATCAAATGGGGGACTTGACAGGAAAAAGTTAACCCTAACCACAGCATCCCATACATGCATAGGAAAAACACGGTTAGCATGACTGCATGCCGTCTCAAACAGCTTACAAAGCCCTAACCAGACTGCTGGTAGGTTTCCACCGGGGCTTTCTGGGGTTTAGGGGCGAATTGGGAAGCTCAGAACGACAGATGGTCATTCTGGAGGAGTAATAATCATTTCAGGAGTCTTGTGGGGGGGAGGGGGGGGGGGGCTACAGATGAGCAGAACCGTGTGATAGGCATGAAGTGTCACGCGCAGGTGGATGTTACGCGTTACCTGCGCTATACGACGTTACAGCCTGTTCACCGCTCAGTGTAATTACCGGGAACGATGGGAGCCCCGTACAGACGAGCTGCCTGTCGACCCGGCTCTGCCTCAACTTCACCCACAGCCATAATCACTTAATCTGCTGGGAAGGTTTGAGTGACACACACACACACACACAAAATATCTCTAAGTCTTTCCATTTGGAAACGGGCTGCTCCCTGTTTGAGGAAACTGGTTCATTTGACGAGTGAAATCAAGGGTTCAGGATGATGACGACACATTACCTGTTTCACACATCGCCTTTTAATTTGCCTCTACTCTGAGCTGGACTCTGTGTGTGCGTGTGTGTGTGTGTGTGTGTGTGTGTGTGTATGTGATAAAAACACAAGATCAGCACAAACACTTGATGGAGTAGGAAAAACAGATTTTACTTTTATTTTCTAAAGGAATGCTACAATAAAGATGAGGTACGGGGACAAAATAAGTTCTACGAGATTAAAAAAACATTCAGTTTGTCTATTGATAAATTTAAAATTGGCCACATAAAGACAGCAGGCTAGTCTACTGACAAAGAAAATATTTCAGACAAAATGACTTTTAAAAGGAATGTGCAAATTCTGACAGTAAATCGGACGAGTAAAATCATCTACATTGAAAATTTAAAAAAAACAAAAATGCCACACGTAAAAAAATAAAAGCATCAGTGCAGTTAGGATGTACTTTAAAAAGGCATACGAAATGCGTGACTTTGAACACGGTACAGTGCACATACTACACACACAGTACACACAAGAGGACAGAACAAAAGCATCATATAACCATCAACGTTTAAAAGGAGCTATACGAACAGGAACAGCTCCAGGTCTTTGGCGTGTAGGTGCTGTGCCAAGTTCTGAATGCGACACAGGCGGACGTTTTGGGCGTCGCCTGTGCTGTACACTCGGAATATGTGGTACCTCTCTTTCTCTTTCAGTGCAAAATCCAGCTCGTTGGCGGAGAGGTTGATGAACGCCTTCTCCCGCTTCACGGTCGACTTCACCTCCACGTACACCACCTCGCCGGCCCTCTCCGCGCCGCCGGGCTCGAAGGTGAGTTTGAAGTCGTAGGGCTGGCCGCTTTCCCCGTGCTGGTTGCACCACAGGATGTGGGCGGGGCGCCCGGCCTCGCCGCTGTCCTTCCAGTGGCACAGGAAGGAGTTGACCAGCTGCTCCCCCCACTGCCCGATCGCCGCCAGGTCCCCCGGGTCGTCGGACAACAACACCACCTGACCGAACACGGCGCAACTGTGAAAAGCTGGTCCTTGACAACACACAGCTGCTTCCATCACGTCTGGGAAACACATTCAGTAAATCGTTTGACTTTTTAATGTTAAATCGATCAAGGATACGAGATATGTGATGGATAATGTGATGCTTTATTGATCCTAGGAGGGAAAACCTCCTTTGTTTTTGCCCCCTTCCACCTCCGACTGCCTCTCTAACCACTAAGCCACCCTGTCACCCCAAAAAAACGTGCTCCTTCATGTCAGATTCAAACCAGCGAAGCCCTGAGAAGCTCACCTCTGCAGTCCGTTCCACTGACTAAGCTATCTGAAGGGAAATGCTTTATAATCTGCGCAGAGCTGCTTATACGGCAGATACGGCTGAATTCAGGCTGCTGCTCGGTGAGGTGCGCAGTGCTGAGCTGAATGTACTGACCGTGGTGGGTCTCTGGCAGGTGAGCTCCATGTCCTCCAGGGTGGCCTGCGGCGGCTGGACTTTGTTCCAGAGAGGAGAGTCCAGGGCCAGGACGGGACGCTGGCCTTCTCCGTTGGCCCCGGTCCCCTGGAACATACTGGGAAGCACCACTGCCTCAGGGACGCTGCTCGGAGGAAGAGGGAGGAAGGCAGCAGGAAGGATAACAGGAAAGAGAAACAGGAGGGAAGAGGAGTTAAGCATTGTGTAATAGTGAAAACCAACATTTTCTTTCCCGACATCAATATTTTTCCCAGTTTACGAAACCTACTGGGTGTTGGGTGCGGGCTGGTCGGTGTCTCCAGATGGTTGGCTCTGGTTTGGTCTGGCAGCCTTGGGGCTTCCCTCTCCGTTCTCTCCTCCCACAGAGTTGGTGGTCTCACCGAATCCACCATCACTCTGTTTGCTGCCTGCTGTCGATAAAAGACGAGGAGACATTGGACAATATATACAAATACACAGAATTTGTGATGAGACATGCAAATACAGCTAAAGGTTTTGATGTCACATGCTCTAAAGATTAAATGTTGAGTAGTAAATGTATTAAAAGCGGTTTATTGTTTTACTGAGGGAGGTCCTGTAATGTGTGCAGGACTATTCATTCAAGATAAAGGATCTCTGATTTTCCTCAAGTGATTAGACCCAATGTGATCTTCAGGGTCATGATCTTCACTTCTGCTTACATGTGCTGCATTATATCTTTACTATTAACAACAATAATAAAAGCTCTATTATCTATGACACTAAACTTGAGAGGTAGCAAGCTATGAAATGATGATAAATAGAATAATAATGCTTGTGGGTCACCTGAAAGCCGCGGGATGTCGGGGGTCGCTGCAGCGCCGTGAGGCTGGAACGGATGGCTGTGTTCTCTATGGAGGCTGGGCGGGTCCACGGGTCTGTCGCTGGCCCTCGGAGGCTGGTTCACCTCGAAGCTGCTTCCTCTGGGGGAGACGTCCCTCTCTGGGTCTATGTCTTTAGACGGGGCGGGCGGTGGCCACATCTTCATAACCGCTTCCACTGCTCCATCCATCTGACCTCCTAGGACCAAAGACATGGACATAGAAATAAGGGACATGCTGAAACCAGTCCGTTGTCTGCTGATGGCGCCCTCCAACCTACGCGGCGGCGGTATACGGTACCTGCGCGAACAACTCCCGTATTCAGTATAGACGCCCGTGGAGGCCAGCAAGCAAGGGTCTGCTCTCCATCCTCAGGCCGAGATTGCTCTACTGAGGCGCTGACAGAGGAGTAAGTCTTTGATGGTACTGGTGCAGCATCAGTTAGGAGGGGAAAAACAAAGAAGAAGGAGAAGGAAGGGTTATACAACATGCTGTGAAATGCAGATGCCATGTAATGCTGTTTTCTTCAACTCAACACGACTTTGTTTCTAATTCCAACAAGATGTCAGTTAAGATGTTCACGAGTTGGCCTGCTTCCTCCTTCCTTATGTCATGATAAATATATATTTGGTGATGAAAAACACTCTTTTGATCATGTTTACCCTTGTAGCCTTATGTGTGTGTGTGTGTGTGTGCTCTGCAGTGAGGGATCTGCACCGCTCACTCTTTGAGCCTTGGCAACAGCTGCTCACTCATGTCGCCACACAGTGCAGCGAACAAACCCGAATTAGCATAGAGAGAGAGAGAGAGAGAGAGAGAGAGAGAGAGAGAGAGAGAGAGAGAGAGAGAGAGAGAGAGAGAGTTTGTGCGAGACTGTGGAGGGGAACACTTAGCATATTATGAAATGCTATGGAAATCGGGGCGAGCATCACGGAGAGAACTGGAGGAACTGCAGATTTCGAGAGCTGAGAGGTAGCACCTTCAGTTGCTAGTTTATAGCGGTGTTTCACTGTTATGCAGCAAGCTGTCAATCTCTCACACATCCAACCCCGAGCTGCATGCAGATGGTGCACTGTCAGTGTCAGTGTGTTTCTCCTGCAGGTTGAGGTAGATGACCTCAAGCCCAGGCGATGGACTCAAAAGTGAAAGCTAACGCGGTCGGTGTGACTCGCCAATCACCTGAGGCGAAGACGGCCATTTCTGCCATCGCCTTTGCCGTATACCGCCTCCAGTTTGAGGCTAACTGGTCTTGTGGGAGGAGCGTTTAGCCAAGTGAGTGTTAGTTTGTGGGCAAACCTGCTTGTCTATGTGTCCTTCGTACCTCTCTCAAGTTTAATCTCTGGTTTGGGAGGCTCTGGGACCTCCCACAGCTCCTCCTCACAGGGAAGCTCTCTGACGTCCTCCTTCAGCAAGAATCTCTTTAAAGCTCCTGGGTCCTGTTTACACACACACACACACACACACACACACACACACACACACACACACACGCACACACACACAGAGCCAATGACAGCTGTGAGCAGCAGATATGAGACACGTTAAGCTGGTAAACAAACACATCTAACCCTGGTCCAGGTTGAAGCCAGAGCATGTTGGTTTTTACCAACATGTAAAGCTTTGATGACTGTAGTTAAATGAACTTTAGAATAACTTAGCAATACAAAGGAAGAACGTTCAAACATACAGGACCAAAACACCCGAGATTCAATGCAGTTTCTTTATTTAACTATACAATGAGAAGAACAGAACACATTCCCTCGCCAACAGAGGCAACGGAGGAAGTTATTCCCAACGTTGCCGCTTCAGAGACATCCCGCTACAATGTTGATGACCTAATTAGCTAGAAGGAACTGTTTGATCGTTTCCCTGCAATAATAAAATATTAAAACTAATAAGCGGGAATAATGAGCAGAGAAGCAGATCTGTACGCAATTTCTATAAGCCTCTCATATTTGCAAATCTGTCCGACTCGGGTGCATTGAGCGGATGTAAAGCTTCTTAGTCGCATCATTAAAACCTTTCATCAAACTGTCAAGAATTCCATGTTCGGAACTTTGGCAAATTCAGCAAAGCAACTTCATTAAACTTGAACGTTCAACCATCTGCATCTTTTCCCCCATTATAAGATGGATTATATAACGCAATCAAGTCCTCCAGCACGTCCCAGAGCAAATGGTACACAAAGAAAATCACGCAGATGGGATATTGAGAGGAATACTGACGTCCAGGCCTGATCTGAGCCTTGTTAACCTTGTAATTGTGTCTCTTGGCTCACAAGCTCTCTAATGCACTGGTCTGAAGATCAGAGGATTGCAAGTTGCCATGTAAACGTGACCCCCCCCCCCCCCCATCCTATTAATTCTAGCTGCTGTCAGCTCCCTGCTGGTGGTGGTGGGTGGTGTGTGCATAAGAAAGACCGATAGAATGAAAGACCATGAGCAAGCAACCATTGTACATGGATTAGTGATTCAATGCTCGACGAGATCATATCACTTACACCGAGCGAGGCGATTATGCCGCTCAGGAAATTCATCAGCTCTTTCCTGTGGCCGCTCTCTGTGCAGAAGAGTTTCACCAGCTCTCTGAAACACACGCACACACACATCCACAACAACATATAGGGATGAGTACCAATAGGATGTTATCACAGTAGTTCTATTATCCACACTGCTTACTCATCCGATTCTCTATTGACAGGACCTGATCAATTCTATTGTCGATTTCTGTTCTGGATGTCATTCACTCCAATGTTTCTTAGTCTAGTATTAAAAACAACACTTGTCTGTGTTTAAGATCTTAACATTTAGTCAACTACAGGGATATGCACAGACAGTCAGGGTCTCGAAAGCCATTCACCTCCGAGGTACCAATGCTTTTGTTGCTGTACAGGCGTGTACTGACTCTGGCTTTTGAGCGTTGAAGATCCCTGCTTCCGGGCAAAATGTTTGCAGTAAATAAATTAATCTTTCTACTGTAGTATGAGAATCACAGTTTTATCTCCCAGCAGATAAAGGCAAGCTACAATGGATGATGAAAAAAAAAAAAAGCAAATGAAGAAAAAACAACCGGAGAAGAAGAAGACATTTGGGCCATTGGGAACCAGTTTCACCACAGGACTGGGTACATACCTGCAGATGTCCAGCTTGGCTGAAAGGTGATCTTTCTGGATGTAGAGCTCCTTTTTGTCCTTCAGCAGACAGATGACGTCCTGAATCTCCACCACAGAGTCCTCATCGTTGGTCACAGACAGCTGATATCGGATGTACAGCTTACCCACCTGGATAGGGCAGGACGCAAAACCTCATCTCAGAAACATGCAGAACTTTTAAGACTTTTTTCATAGCTTCATCTTCCAGGTGCCAAGCGTCAGCATCAGGTCTCCAGAAGATGTTACAAGATAAGCTTACTTTTGGGGTGTTGTCAAACCTTTAGTCTGTTGCATTTATGCATTGATTCGGTTACGTTTTACACGGCAACATTTCAAGCAAAACATAACCCACGTGGGAGCGGTCATTTCCTGCATTGGTCAGAAATGTGGTGCAGGAAAGGACTTTCTTCTGGGGTAAAAAAATCGTGTGTGACAACCCATAATGTACAGTGATTCCTGTAGTTGGGTGGGATCATTCCAAACAAAGCTGCAGCATTTGGAAACCTCGCTCTTAACGTCTCGCTCATATGCCTGAACGAACCAAACTAAGGAGGAAAGCGCTCCAGGCTCTAAACCAACCAGGTGTGACAATGCCCTGACAGCAATGTTCTGACCTGGCCGTAGCAAAGCCTCTTGATCCTCTCTCCGATGTGGTTGTCAAGCAGCTCTGGATAGATGCTGGCCAGCTCGTTATGGTGGTAGAGGAACCTCTGGATGTAGGGCACCAACAAGCGCACCAGGGACTGCATGGAGGGGCAGGGCCTCAGGTTCTCCGTCTGGGCCTCGGTGTCCACGCACTGGGACAGCTGACGGATACCGCAGATTTCCAAGAACAGAGACCGGTCCTCCTCGCTGAAGGCGGGCGGGCTAACCCGCTGTCCTGGGGCTGTCCGATGGGAGGAGGTGTCATGTAATAACAATAATCTTTATTATGTAGCACAAAGGATTAAAATAAAATAAGAAAATCAACATCAAAAGCAATATAATATACAAGCAAGGCAAAACGTTTCAAAGTAAACCATTAAAGGGAGGTCAAACAATAAAGGATAATAAAAGCGAGTCTATAACAAATCGGTTTTAACAAGTGATTTGAAAGATGACAGAATTAGCCAGTCTAAGCTCTGCGGGCAGATCATCACAGACACACACCTGTTACTAACCCAAGTGTCAGTGTGTTTCTTAAATGATGTAAGTATGTGTAAGTGGATGAGTTGCAGCTGAAGTCGACGCCACAAGGTTAAGTCTATGTATTACATGAGCCATTAAATAGCTAGCTACGTAGATAGCATGTCACATCACGTGCAGCATACCGTGTTGGTGTCCCGTCTTGGCCCTGTGGGCGGTCTTCCTGTCTGGGGCGGGGAGGTTGAGCAGACAGACCTGTTTGTGGGGTTTAAAGATGCTCTCCAGCTCCTTGCTGTCAGCGATCATGGGTCTGTGAGCCAGACTCACCCACCTGTTATCTGTGGTGGGGAACACCCTGATGTCGGACACCATACCTGAACAGAGGGCGACATGTAACTAAGTAACATACGGACATGTATTTATTCCAAACAAACAGGAAACGTGTGTGTGGGGGTGGGTTGCACGTGTGTGTGTGCGTGTGTGTGTGTGTGTGTGTGTGTGTGTGTGTATGTGTTCCTCACCCTTTAGAGTGCTGCAGTAGCTGGCATTAGTGCTATACTCCTGGTCCCCAGATACTGGAATCTTACACTTGTGAGCTGTTGAAGGAGATAAAAAGAGATATTTTATCATAACAACAAACTTAACCCCCAAGAGCACCATTACGATTACATTGGAAAGATATGGCAACGGGAATAAGAAGGTAGTCAAGAGGGAGACGTTTTTTTTTTTAAACATATAAAGATAATTAGCAGCAGACAGATGGGCCATAAAGAGTGATCCAACGGTCCTCACCAAGCGTGGCATAGAGCACCGATACGTCCTGCAGCACTTCAGCAGATGGTATAGGAGACGATGAACAGATCAGCTCCAACAAACCTACATACTGGTTCATATTGGGGCTGGGCTCCACATTCAGCAGCTACACACACACACACACACACACACACACACACACACACACACACACACACACATACACAGCGACACACATATACTGCATGTAAGTAATGGTGGAGTTCAGAGTTCAGTCTTGACTCACACATATCGGCTACATTTCTGGGGACGATGTGGAGTGGAGCGATGACGGATGACTGACAAGATGCTGTTACTTGGTCAGTGTGATGAATTATTAGATGTAAGTCACCAAACTCGGAGGGAGCAGCACGACTTTGTTAGCTGTGGCTGTGGCTCACTGTCCTGTGATAAACAAATGACTTTACACATAAGCAATAGCGGATTTTGACTTTTTTCAACGGCATTTTTCAAGGTTTTTGTTTTATCCCTGAGTCGAGAAACATTTCCTACATGTGGGGGGCAATGTCAGCTGTCACTAACAGCTAATAAAGAAGAAAAGTGACAAAAATACCCAGATGAAGAAGTCTCTCATGCCTTCCAGTTGGCTGTAGAAGGGAGCCAGGACCCTGGGCTCCTGGACGGTGCTGTCCGGCCCACAGGTCAGCATTTTGTAGCGCTTAAACATGGCCGTCGCGTCGCTCCAGCACACCTCCTTCAGGTGGTAGAAGCGCCCCGAACACCAGTCGTTACGCCTGGGGAGGAGGGAAAGTCACACTTGTGGTCACCTCTCGTGTCTTAAAATCATCCTTTTGAGTACTATTTCAAAGGTGAATGTATGAACCGGTGGCCGACCTGTTGTACTCTATGAAGACGGCAGGGGTGTGCTGGAATAGCTCCTTCAGGCTGCTCTGGGAACAGTTCCTATGCAGGTAGGAGTAGACGTTGTAGATGTGCTCTACTGTGGAGCTGAAGTTTGACCCCTCTGACTCATCCTCGGGCGGTACCGGTTTGACACACCATTTCTTCAGGTAGTTAATCAGCTCCTCCACTGTGACACTGTGTCTCATCCCTAAAGGGGGGGGGGGGGGGGGGGGGGGGCACACATTAGACTACAAGTAGGTTCCCTATTATGTAACTAATGTTGAAACATAAACTAACTAATATCACCATGATACACACATTCTTACCAAGGGTATTGCTGAACTCGCTGGGGTTTGTGTCCACATAACAGACATGAGTCCCCAGCAGGCTATGGACATCATTTGACATCAGGTACACCGAGTTGGGACAGAGGTACTCTGCCTGTCGCTGTCCGCCTTCCAGCAGACGGTAGGCCGGGACCCATTTGAGGCGAGACAAGAAGTGGGAGAAGGAGGACTTGATGCTTTTGATTGGCTGTCCGTCACTGTCGATCAACTGAGCCGTGAGGTACTGAGAGTACCGGTCGCTGGAAGAACGGGGGAGGGGTTTATCAGCGGGTGATGGAATAAGTTAAATATTGCAACTAACTATTCAAAACCCTCCTGAAAACAGGAAGTAAGCATTTCCATCGGTGCTCATAACTTTAGAGCTCATCTCAACCCAATGCATGGATTAAAGGAGGCGATCGCTTCAACCGTAGCTCACTGAACTCAATGTCATTTCAGCAACTCAACAAAGTGGCGTAATTCGTCGACCTACATTCCTCTGCAGAATATACAGTACTTAGCAACGCTACACGTGCCTAATGATCGGAGAGCTAAAGGCACTGATCGATTATCTACACCATCAAGAAACGTCAGCTCACGTCAGATCTCTCACACTACTGTACTAGATGACAACTAAATTGTTATGCTATCAGTGTGTCAAAATAGTTGCATTTCGTCTGTTTAGTTTCTGTTTGTTACAATGCAAGGTCATTCAAATCGTACTATAGTAACTCGTAGACATCAAAATCAATCAACTCGTAGAGATCAACACAAATCAACCTCATACCATGGCCTGGGTGAATACTCTTCCAATTGCCAGGTGGATCACCATTATTTTCTTACTGCTGGTTTCACATCTTTCATTAAATTCCTCTAATGGACACGGTGTGGGTTTCCCCGTAATTATTAATCCTACGCTGATATTAGTGGAGTGGCTTGGCTGACCTCCTTACCTGAACCGGTGACCACGGCTCACACACATCTGTTACAGTAAATCACCAGACAGGGCAGAGTCATGAGCAACTAAATCCTGTTTAATCCCCCGGGTGAAGTATCTGGGGTGGCACATCCTTCAAACCCAAACAAAAGGCTGATGTGTGGCCGCTTTTGGAGAACGGATCACGCGGGGATAAAATAACTATTAACTGGAATACAATGTCCTCACTTTACCCCTGTAATCACCTGATGGCCACGGTAGACAGGATGAGAATTACTAGCCAACCCCGACTAACCCCAAAGCCATTATATCTTCTTTTACCTTGCCATTATCTCTGGCCATTACTTTTCCTCAACATGAAAAACACCCAATTTTATGCGCATGCTTCTCAAATGGGACAATTCTGTGTGTGTGTTTTTTTTTTACCCAGTGTCCCAGTTGGTCTCCAGCAGCTCCAGCAGGGCCCGTCTCTGCTCCAGGAGGAGGGTGCCAGGCAGCTGAGCTGTGGCCAGGTCGTGGAACTCCTCACTGGGGTAGTCATCCAGCACACAGCCCCCCTCCGCTAGGCCTCGCTGCCACAGCCCGCTCTCCTTTGACCAGGGGCTGGAGGCCTGGAGAAGGAGTGGGAGGTGTTTGAGCGTTCAAACTGAAGCCGTCGAGATGCCATGATTGTTTTGCCATCCTGTTGCCATAGTTCTATACACTTTGGTTGCTCCTGATCAGAGTTTTCACATTTTACACAAATACACCTAGTGAGTCATGCATGTGAGTTCATATTTGACAGCAAACCAAACACAAATGAAATATCGAGCAATTAGAATTTACCACCTCGTGGTAAGTGCATTTTCAAGTAGGAATCTTGTATCTGCTGTCTATGCAGCATCAGTCAGACAGAGGAACTGTCATCACAATACCACTGTAGCTGTAGCACGGGCTAAAAACAGGCACCGGGAATGTCTGACCTGCGCGACCTCAGCCCCCTCCCACACCATGCCTCACCAGCCACCTGCTGTTCCTGCTCATCTTCAAAGCAGCCATAGATCTCTCTGGCCTTAGTGTGACTCATAACGGTGAGCGTCTCCATCCTTTAATCAGACATGGATTACTCCTGCCTTACTCATCATCACAGGTCACTAATGCAGAGAGTTTCAGGAAGATTGTGCGTGGTCTCTGGTGTCCACGCAACTAGTAAATATTGTGTCCCTATGAGTCCAACGCACTCATAGCCCTTTAATCTTCTGTGCTCACAGGTGGGGCTGGAATACACTCTAGTCTTTAAGCACTATCTTTATAGTATGAGTTGAGTGTGGTCCCTAAACAGCTGATAAGTAACGACAGTATGGACATTGGTCAAAAACTGTATAGCTGTATATCATTTTTGGTTACGAGATTATTGATGGATAAAGAACAGCATGTTGTGCAATAGGTCAGGCTTAATAAACAGAAAGTCTTTTAGACTCCTCTTCTAAAAAAAAAAAAAAAGATGCTATGCCTATAAACTTCACAATGAGGAGCATTTCAATATTTCCACGTGTCAGGATATATATTTCCTCTTCCGGTAAAGGTTTTGTATCGCACCAAAGCCGATGTCATTGACGTATCAATATCAGGGCAGCTTCAGTTGCTGAGTAATTGGGAGCTGGATTGATGCCAATCCCGATACTATGCTAGATACTAATGGTGCACCTCTAATGTATAGCAAGAAATACATAAATATAGCAACTCTATCTTATGGACTACAAACATGATTCACAGGACATCACTGCAGAGAGCATTCTCATTTCTGCATCAGATAAAACAATAAAATGGTAAAAGGCTGAGGGTGAACTGTGTGACCTGTGTGACCTGTGTGACCTGTGTGACCTGTGTGACCTGTGTGACCTGTGTGACCATTATACAGACACTGTAACGGTGATTAAGGGCTATACAAATAAAATGTGATTTGATGTACTGCTGTGTCTAATGGCTGGACTATGCTCTACTCTCATATGTGTATAGTGACATAAAAAAAACATTTAAAAATAAGACTCAATACTAGATTAAGTGACTTCATATTTTTGATGCAGTGTGCTCGCGCCAGGTGCTTTGTTGACTTTGAATGGAGACACACACATGCAATCACACACATGTCTACATTCATAGACGTCCTCCTCACCAGTTCTTTCGCGGTGAGGGTTCGTCTTTCTTTGCGGATGATGAGATGGTCTCTGACCCCCAATCTGGTGAACAACTCTCTCCACCCCGCTACATCGCCGTCTGTCTTCACATAGCAGGGACTCAGCAGCACCCAATCACAGCCTGGCGGAGGGGCGGGGAGGTGGGAAGGGAGAACGGCGAGCCGAGGGAAGGATAAAAAGAAATGTCAGGTGGACAAAGACAAAGCAGGTAGACAGATGAGGGGGATGAGGAAGACAGAAGAGAGAGTGAGAAAGGAAAAGCTGCTATGTGTAGCTAACTAAATTTATTACCACATTAATTTGAGGTATTAGTATAATTACCGTAAACAAACAAGACCATCTCCAAGAACACTGGCAGCCTCTACCGGCCTCTACACTGCATTTTACATTGTCTGCCACCAGGTTGGATTTGGTGAGAAATCTGTGAGATCGCTTTATGGCACAAAACAGGAAGAGGGCGCTGTTCTTCCAGCACTAACAAAGCTAAACCTTTCAATTTTGGTCTTAAAGCCCCAGGAAACTTGGCTTGAAATAGTAAAAAGGAATATATGATATCAAAGTTTAGTGTCCAATTAAGCATCCACAAAAATTTGAGTGAAAATAAACGTTCATAAATATTAGAAAACCTCGTTCAAATGAGAGTGGGGGGTTCAGAACAGTGGGGTTGAAGTGGGCGTGGTGTTTTCTGAGATTTATGACGCAGAGAATTCATTCATCCAATCATTAAACAATGCACGTCAGTTGTCCCGCCCCCAACAGGTGCAACAGCTTGACAGTTTGACATGGGCGGAGCTATCCATCGCGTTAGGATGTCAATCAAATCCTGATCTGACACGCCTACACAGTCCTGAGAAATGGTCTCAACAGCTAAATGATGTTTTTGAACAAGGTTTTCTAATATTTCTGAACGTTTATTTTCACTCAGATTTTTGTGGATGCTTAATTAGACACTAAACTTTGATATCATATATTTATTTTTACTATTTCAAGCCCAAGTTTCCTGGGGCATTAATTTTGAGGAGCATTAGCACCAATGTGAGATAGAAGCTACCGATCCTCTCGACCGTGGTCTCATTTGTTTCCGGTTATTATACCAAGGTATCACAATTAATTTGACAGTGATCTGACCATTTAGCATTTTTAAATGCAGACCCAAAAAAAGAGCATAAACACAGTGAAGAGAGCAGTAGTATTCGCCCTCTCTCTTTCTCTCTTCTCTCCTCACAAGAGTCAGGTCAAGCATTATGATCCGTTTTCCATGACACGTCGTCCATTCCACTACCTCTTACATAACACACACACACATACACACATACACACACACACACACACACACACACACACACACACACGCGCATGCACACACACAAATTCAGTCCCATAATTTCCCCAGAAGAAAAGGGGGGAAGTCAGCTGGGGACAGGAAGAAACAAGCCATTGTGATTGTTATGGGGGATGTTGGCTTGCTTTTTGGGGCCAACATTACATGGACAATGAATAATAGCTGGGTCAGAACAAAGGTTCAACTTCTCGACAAAGTGTGGTGTGTGTGTGTGTTTATGTGAGTGTGAGTTTGTGTCTATAACTGTGCAAAAGTGCGGGTTTCACTGTAGCCGTGGACGCTCATTTACCGGGCAGTTTCTTGGGCAGGTCGATGTTGCCGTACTCTTCAGAGAAGTGCACCCTGTCCACTGCCGGGCACAGCAGACCCCTGTTGGTGAGGACGGGTACTGCAGCGTCTGAGTACTCCTGGCTGGAGGAGGAATGCTGCTTGATGAAAACCAGGTAACTCACCACCACTGGCTCTTGCTTGGACTAGAGACAGTGCCAGTGGGGAAGAAGGAGGGAAGAGGAGGAAGAGGAGCGAAGGGGGGATAGACTTAGTTTTTTTAGATTACATAGTAGAGAGACTATTGGGTTTATCTATATATCTATTTTACTGACAACCATTGGCTGCAAACGCCGGTACTGCATAGCTGTTACCTTCCAGCTACCGTTGCAGATTGCAGGGTAGATATGCTGCTCCAGTAGCTGTTGAGGCTCAAGCTCGTGGACTCCCAGTCTCCTCAGCAGCTCCCGTACCTGCTGGCCCTCTAGAGGTTCCACACAGTCCAGTAGAGAGGGATGGACCACGCTCACATCTTCGTACAACGCAGAAAATGGCCCTGGAAAGAAAAGAAAAAACGCTGGGTTAGAGACACAAGCCTCTAGCCTCATACGGTAAACATAAAATTAGTGCTTTGTTTGTGTCCTTTATTGACCTATAAAGCACTTCATGATTCATTCTAACCTCTTCAATTAAAAATGCTTACGTTCAAAATCACATTTAATACATATATTAAAACTGGTATGAGCAATAAGGGGTGAGAAAACCTCCAGTGACCTACTTCCTCGGGCTGCCGTCTTAAAGTATGTGAGTGTGAAAATGTATGTATGTGTGTGTATGTTTGTGTTACCCCACTGACCCCTGTGCTCAATATTTCATAAGGACATTGCATTTAGCTCCGACGTCTGTCTAAAGCTATCACGTATCTCTGTCCACTTGACTGCAGCTTTCAGCAGAGCCTGAATGCCGGCTTCCCCAACAGAAAACCGGCACTCAGCAGACTGATCATCACTTATTTGGGTTTTCACTACTGCTAATAGGCTAAGAGGCTTTATTGTCAGCTGTTCGTGTAATCCAGGGTATACAGTAATTCTTTGCCATTTGGTGAAGAAGAAAAGTCGACTTTAAATCAGTGAGTGACAGCAGGATCTGATCTGAGACAAAATGCATGCAGGTAATGTCAGGGGAAGCAGTACTGAGTCACTCGCCAGTTAGTCTCCATTAATATTGAAGTGAAGCCAGCGAACCCCAGTAGCAGGACGCTTGCATCAGAGCGTGGAAATGCATTATTCATGCTTGCCACTCTGAATCTCTGCTTTAGATGCTTTTTGTGTCTGTGGTGACGCACGGCACTAGTGATGCTCCTCCGCTTCACGCTGTGTGTGTGAGAGATGTATATCTGTTTATCCTTCAAGAGAGGTGGAGCAAGTCATACACCTACTCTTCACCTAGTGTGTGTGTGTGTGTGTGTGTGTGTGTACTTGTAAAAGAGGACAGAAACAGCTGTTGAAACAGGCTCTATTTCGCTTCCAGTTCAAATCCAAAAAGTGGCACATGGCAAATTGGCCATCATTTTTCTCAGGTTATCTCTAGTTATCGCTAGTTTAGTGTCGTTTACTGGACTTGAAATGAGGAGAAATCAATGGCACACATACAGACAAATACAGGCAAACTGCAACAACAACAAGAGCAATACTAATGATACTTCTTCTACTACTAATGCTGATGCTACTACATCTACTCCTATTACTAAAACTAATACTACTACTTTTACTATTACAATTACTACTACAACTGGTAGTACTACAACTACTACTACTAATAATAATACATTTGAAATTATGACATTGAACAAAGTTAGGTATCTACCAGTTTGAGCTCGGGCTTTCTTTTTTGTGGTTTTCTCCATGGGGAAGAACACCCCCTCCCTGCTTAGTGCCACCACACGTCCGTCAGCCAGGGGGATTATGGGTAGATCCCTGAGGGCTTGCAAGATGGAGTCTGCCTCTCCGTAGCCATGCTCCAGAGCACGGAAGTTACAAACCAGCAACCTGGCCAGCCGGCGTAGGCCAGCGTCTAGAAGAGAGACAGAGAGAGAGAGTTGGTGTCCGACACTAACTATGCTGGCCAGTTAACTCCGACTCCTGCCTTGTCCTTGTCTGTCATGAACCCCGGTACGGTGGCAACTTGCCACAATCACATAATAGTTAATATTAACATTATTAACGCTAATTTGAAATGACCACTTGCACCATTTGATAAAATCAGGTGTGTGTTCACTCACTCACACACACACACACACACACACACACACACGCACCTGTATGGATGCCGTCTCCTTGCGTCAGCTCCTTGGCCATGGCTGTGGTTACCGTGGTAACGTCGGATCCCCTCAGGTGTCGGACTCCCAGGTGAGTGAGCAGGGAGGTGGGCGGAGCGGGGCGCAGACCCGGGTAAAGATAAGCCAGAGACAGGTGCCTGTCAAGCTCGTCTGCTCCAATCACGTCGCGGATCACACTGTCCTGACAGACGGCCACCTGGGACGGCAGCTTGTACGCGACATCACCATCTGGGAGAGAAACGGTGGAGAGGAAAGGATTATCTGATGAGAAGGACACAATAATATGGCTCATATGGACACGGTGCTGCTGTTTGCATAACTGCTGGCAGTTTCGAGTGCATTTACAAATTGGGCTGAAGAACATGGCGGAGAGAGGGCGATGAAAGAACAGGGCAGAAAAAGAAGCACACACAAATATAAAAATAGACACATTTCCAAGGGCGAGTACCATGTTTTCTAGAAAAATGAATCGCCAGCCAAAGTGAAAAAGCAGCCAGCCAGAGTCATGGGACATGTTTTTTTGTTTTTTTGGCCAAGCTTTACTTTGCTGTCCTTTCATGCACTCCATGGTATGGTTTACTTTCCAGTTGAATTATGATTTGTGGGGTTGAGCAAGTGACTCTAATAGGTATAAGTAGATGAATACAGTACAGGCAGACACAGATGAAACCCAGTATGTAACAACCAACATATCTTTGCTGTGATTTAATTCCAATACAACGCGACCCATCGTGGCTTATTGATTAATAATTGTCCTTGGTATTTTTTAGTGCAGTGTGTTGAGTCAAATCAAAGTAGGGCCGTTGGTGGCACCAGGTGTGACTGGTACCTGAGTTGAGTGTAGGCAGAAAGGCTTTGCCCTTGAGCAGCTGGATAATCTGCCCGGCAACAGGTTTGAAGAAGTCCAGCACCTCGTCAGGCAAGGGGACAAACTGCAGGAAGTGGCAAAGACCCTTCAGCCCACTGAACTCTGGGTGATCCTGAAACAAGGATAAAAACGGGCCAATAGTTAAAAGGAAACCTATTACTTGCTGTAATCTATTACTATTTTCTGCTGCAGCAACCCAATTTCCCCACGGGGATCATTAAAGTTTCATCTTTTCTCATCTTTCATCTCACTAAAAGTCTACTGTCTTACAGCGAAGACATCCATGGCTTGGAGGAAGAGTTGTGGTATTTCAGATCGAAGCCACTGGTTCCACGAACTATCTCTGTCCACATCTTCACGAGAAGAAGGGATGTCAAAGTCACCTGCAAACATAGAGAAGAGCATCAGGTGATATTGGTTGTTATTCCCATTTCACGACACTAACCGTGCAGCCTTTAATCGGTGCTGCATCATCTCCGGGGGTTATATGCTTGTTTTCACCTTGGATGATGAAGCGGAAGCCGAAACTGCGGAGGGGCAGGAAGGCGAAGACGGGCTGTTTCTGAGGCTGGCATGTGATGTCACTTCCTGTGATGTCGTCGCCCAGCTGGAAGGCCAGGGCAAGCTCAGTCATCTCCACGTCCTCTTTGATCTTAAGGAGAAAAATAGCAACCCAAGACACTTCAATACACAGAGCAACAGTTGGAGAGCTGGAGAGAAAAACTCATCTGTGTGTTTTCTCTCCCTTTGGTTAATTTATTTTCTTACATAACCTAACTGCGGGTAATGGGTAGCTTCGTCTGGGGACTGGATTGAAGGAAGATAGCTGGAGAAGAAAGACAACAGCAGGGAAAAAATGGCCATTTCAGCCTGACAGCTCACCAAGACTTGTCTGGTGGTGTTTGTGTATGTACCTATGTGCATTTCTCTGGATGTGTCTTGTCAGATATTTCTCCCACAGGTAGGAATTACATCACAGAACCTGCCTAACGAGTGAGTTTTCATGAAGTCTGGCGAGGAGCAGGGAGGGAGACAGTCTTGCAGTGTAGAAGGAGGAACACTTATATAACACAAACAGAGCAGGTCGGCAGAGAGCACAGCTAGAGCGAAATTAATTCCATCGCTGGGAGGGATGTGAAGTGTAAATTGATTGACAGGTGTCAACTTGCTGTTGGTGTGTATGTTAGCATGTGTGTGTGTATTACCTTCTTGGGCTGCAGAGTGCGTTTGACCACTAGCCAGCGCTCTGTCCCTTCGGTGTGCTCCACCTCCAGCACGTTGTGACTCAGGTCTCGACGAGTCATTGTCACAGGTCGCTTCTCGCTCTGCGGGGAGATGGAGGCACAGCCGGTGAGGGAAGAGTGGGAAACAGGTGATGTGTATATTTGTATGAGTAAGTTTCTGTGATTAAGAGTGAGTGAGCCTGCATGACTGTGTGTTTCAGTGTGTGTTAGTGTATACGGATGTGCACAAATGTGTGTGTAGCAGCTACCTGGCTGTAGATGGTAATAGAGCGTAGGCGGTGCAGGAAGAGCAGCAGGGAGGGGTGAACATCATGAAACAGGTTTCTGGTCTGGTGGCTCTCAGAGCGAAGAGGAAGGCAGATCTTGGTGGTCCAGCTGATGGGAGAGGCAGAGAGGGATGACAGTTAGGACACTGGTGGCTCTAGTATGACGAGCAGCATTAAAGGAAAAATCCACCCGAAAAGGGCTTCTTTCTAGACCGACCTTCAACAATCATACAGAGAGAAATCCATCATAGAAGAGGAAGAAATGCCAATTTCTCCATCAACAGCAGCCTCAATAGACCAGAGTGCAATGCAGCCACGAGTCATTCTGAGTAAGGGGCGTGGCTTCAATTACAGACACTCCCCAATATTCAAACTAATAACTAGCTATATTTATATACCTGTACCCCCCACCTTTGATTGAAAGCAACAAGTTCACACCCATTCTCTGGGGGTTGTCAAAGTCATTCTGGAAAATGTAGGAAATCACTAACTGAAGTAGAAATAAGACACGGCCGATTGAGAGAAACTTTTCCATCCTTTAAGAATGAATTAAATTCTTTGTCTCTCTCAGACACCCACTCCATCTGCATTATCCTAGGTGATTACATTATATTCAGGTAGAGCAAAAATGTATTAAGTCTTGGTGCAAATGCACCCAAGACGCATTCCAGATCAGATCACCCAAACCACCTCTGGCGGTGGTCAGAGGCACATCTGGCCACATCAACAACAAAAGTTTACAGCAAATGGATCCCACAAGGAGAGGCACAAACACATGGCAGGCAGCTGGAATAGTAACATACTTGTCAAAATGGTTTGACAGGATACTCCTGGATGGGGAACAAGCAAGACGAAATGTTTACTGTCAGTTTATAGGGATGTAAATATTATGACAGGAAGTGATGTGCAATCTGCGTCTGGTTGAAGGAAAGAGTATTCCAGCTAAATCATGTTTAACACAATCCAGATCCAAGACACTTGTTAATGCCAGGTGTAAAGGTGGTCTCTCTCTCTCTCTAATAGTTCAGTTCACTTATTCGTGTCGTGTCGATTTTCATGGTCAAAATTAAAATGGATGCACAAACAAAATTACCCTTCAGTAGGTATCCAGCTGCATGAACTCATTTGACTTTTCCAATGCGGTATTTGAGTTCACACCTCAGCTAATCTCACCTGTGCGGATTTACGCCATTCAGCTGCGTGTCCAGCGGCCTCTCATCCTCCATCCAGTGTGGCAGGATGTAACCCATGGGGCCACAGGTCTTGTCGAAGCGCAAGTGGAAGCCGTTGGAGTGAATCTCAGGACAGTTTGTGACCTTAAACACTGACTTGAAGCCAATGCCCTTTTGACCTGTGAGGAGTTGAGCAACCAAAAAACAACAGAAACACAGGGCAGAAGAATCAGCTCAGAGGCAAAACACTGGTCACCGATCAACATAACATCAAATGTAAGCCACAGTGAATGCTGATCGCTTTTACTTATTTTTTTCCCCTGGAGATTGAGCTGTGCGGTGGTTTAACGCTACAACCATGAGAGATGAAGGGAATAATTATGATGCAACTACTTGACACCAACGTCTTTGGCCAGTGTAAGGAAGTAATGAGAGAATGTCAGAAACAGTATGTGTGAGGAAAAGGGAGACAGATAAATCTGTGAGGAAAAAAAAA
The DNA here is from genome assembly GCA_034670385.1 of Hoplostethus mediterraneus. Lineage (NCBI taxonomy): Eukaryota > Metazoa > Chordata > Actinopteri > Trachichthyiformes > Trachichthyidae > Hoplostethus > Hoplostethus mediterraneus. Next base: position 1,451,936 of record JAXDDW010000047.1, read on the forward strand.
CAAACAAAAAGACAGAAATGGGCTGCTAGTAGCTGGTAATCATTATCATTCTGCAACCGGTCCTAACATATCATTAAATACAGAGGCATGTACAGACGCCGAAAGGAAAAAGAGCATTTTTCCCAGAAATGCTAGGATGTTCCAAGGGCATGCGCCCCTGGGAAGACATCTGCTATTAAAAACCCATCTCTGGTGAGTTTTGTACAGTGGCATATACATACCATAGTTTGTACCAATGTAAGCTCTTGAAGAGAGGTAAGTCATGTGTTCCAGGGTTGAATAGCCTACATAGAGTTGAAATAGTGCTGATATAGATGCCCTTCACACTGGTTATATGACCCTTTTCACTAGATCCTCAGGTGATCAGTGTTAATGACGCTCCATTAGAAACTCTATCTTAGTGGGCACTGCAGAAGCAAATTGCATTGCTGAATGATATTGCCAAGTGGCTGCGTTGAAATGGAAAACCGAGACACCCAATACGTAGTTACCTATGTATCCATATTTGTGTTTGCCCTTGGTGCTGCGGCCCACATCACAGATGGCCCTGATGTTCTTCTCCTGAAAGCCGCTCTCGTTGTTGAGAACGGTGATGCAGTCTCTCTCCACCACAAAGGCCAGGGCCGGGGTAGCGCCAGCCTCTGATGGATAGCTGTTGTCATCTGCATTCTGGAAAATGGGGGAAGTAAGAGTTGAGAACGGCTGGAGCCACCGACGATGAAGCGATAGGATACGAGGCTGTGAAGAGTCGCCTCTTAGCTGTCACAGCTATCGAGTGACTTTTTGCTGTTAAAACTGTTAAAAAAAGTAGCTGTTTGGAAAGGAGTTAGGAAAAGCCACCTGAATGAGTTCCAGGACAAAGTGTGTGTCTTTGCTGTAGAGTTCAGTGGAGAGGCGGTCCAGGCTTCGGCCGAGTCTGTCCTGGTGAACCTGCATCAGCTTCTGCCCCTGAGCAGTCAACTCCACGCCAATACCAAACTCACTTTTCCTGTTACAATCAGAAGACCAGCAGGAAACAGGAGAGAAGGAGTCACACCATTTTCAGTATTTACATTGCAAAGCATAAATCTGATTTAAAATGATGATAGCTAAATGAAATACTGTAAAGGTCCATATTACAGTGGATGAGACAAACCTGATGTCCTCAATTATGTCTCTTTGGAGGTTGACTGTGATCTCTGATTGGCTGCTGCCACCATCTTCTTCATCAGGACTGGCCTTTTCCAACTCTCCTTCCCCCTGGCTTCCTTCTGCTTCACTGCTGATGTGTATCTCTCCATTAGGCACAGAGGTCAATTCATACAGCTCCTCTTCATCATCTTCCTCCTCAACCCCTTCTTCTTGCTCGCCATCAGCTAGGAGAAGATGTGTGACAATAGAAAAATGAAGTAAAATATAAAATAAGTTAATACTGGCCTTTATTCACTGTGGCATGACGAATCTCTAAATCTCCTGCTCTCACTCACCTTGCTGTAGGCTCTGGTTGAGGTGGGAGGAGCTGAAGCTGTAGTCCATGGTGGTATCCTCAAGATAGTCATCTTCACTCAGGTTCAGGGCGGACAGACTGCTGCTCCCAGAATCTACCAGATTAGACTGAAGTCATGGGAAAAAGAAAATGAGTACCCATATAAACAACATGGCTGCTAAGCAACACATAAGTACCGGTATGTGTGGTGATTTTGATCTGGAGAATTCATTTAAGACTTAAACTCTGACCTTGGTCTGGTCCATAGATGCTGTGTTCATGTCGTTTTGGATCTGTGGCGGGGTCAGCTTGCTGTGGAAGTCCCTGACCCAGTCTGTGATGCCCAGGAGGATGCCCAGCTGGTGCAGACAGTTAAGGTGGTGCGGGTCGGATCGAGCCGTAGAAAGCAGGACCTGTTTGGACTTGGCCTGGCCCAAAACACGGGAGAAAGGCTCCAGAAACACCTGGAAGTCACGTTCACACAGTTACATACGCACAATTGCTTAATCAAAGTTGCACCAGGAATTCATTTAATTTGCTAAATAAGCCAAACCTTTAGTTTAGTTTAGTTTCATGGCATCATGGGTCTAATTAGGTTCCCTCCCAAAATAGCACAAGGGATAATTCAAATTGAAACTCTGCATAGTGGTAAACTCCAGTCTGTGGTGGAACAGTGCGACTGACCTGCTGCAGAAGAGCCTGGCAGGTTCTGATGGGTATTCGAATCAAACACTCCAAAAGAAATCGGGCCACGGCGCCGTAACATGAGACATCCTCTTCGTCCTGGGACACATCTAACAAACACAAACCTCACTTCATTAATGATGAACACTTTCACGCTGTATTTGAAGTACAACGCATCACTCTAGTTGTACAATTACCCTGGCATATGAATCCAATTTGAAAAATCATTACAACTTAGGAAATAAGAGTGAGAACTTCAATCTCACAAGACAAATCAAATGGTGGTGATCATGGATTTGGCTCTTCTATTCACATTGCGATTCAGTACCTTGACTAAAGTTTTAAAACACATACTTTCAATACAAAGCAGTTGTCTTGATGAGCATATTTTGAGGTTCAACCACCAAACAAAACAAATGCATCACTACCTTCTTTAGCCACCGCCACTGCCAGAGCGCTCTGCATGTCATTGGCAAGGAGGGCCATGGGAGCGTTGACTATTCCATCAGCCACCACGATGGACACAAGGTGGCCGGCCGTGCCAACAGGGTCGAGGCTCATGGCAGCCTGAGAGAAGAGCTTGTCTCCTGTATTGGTGGTGATCCTGAGCAGCAGACCTGGTAACACCTCCAGCGCTGCCAGGTCTGTATTAGCTGAAATTGTTTGAATTAAAAAAAAAAAAAAGAGAGTTTAAAACACAATGGTAACATTCACATATTTAGGGGTCCAATCTGTACCTCAGAGACTGTAAATCTCAGGTTCGAATCTACTCAGGCAAAACATAATACACTGATTGACCAGATGGTGGCAATATAACAAGCAATTTTAAGTTTTGGCCAATAACTCATCTAATCTAACATAGATGCTGCACAAGCACTGAGCAAAGCTTAAATTCAACACACAATAGCAGCTTTAGTACATCTATCAACAAATGATCTAGCCAGAAGCAAATCAACTCAATGTAGCCGATTCCTACCTGCTTTTCTTTCGATGAAATCTTTGAGGGGTCCGTAGACGGGTTTAAAGACCAGCTCCCACTGGCTCCACTGACCTAAGTCCTCCAGCAGGGGACAGGAGAGCAAACTGGCCAGGGCCTGGGCCTGGGCCACCTCCCCTAGGAGCCCCACTGACTCACACACATTCACATTGCTGCTAGTAGGAGGGAGATGGAGACAGAGGCAAAGAGACAGAGATGAAATAGAGACATTTTACGTCTCGCCATTGGTTCTCAGTGGGATTTATTTTGGTTGATCATGTGCTGTTGTCAATTGAGAGACCAAAAGTTGTTTCAATTTCCAATTATTTCAGAAGATATTGTACATTATCAGCATTATACTGCAAGGTGGGCCCCTACCTGCTGTGGTTGGCAAACAGGGCTGACTCATAGTAGACCTGGCTGAGTCCTCCTCCAGCCAGCATGTCTCTCTGGCGTTGGACCAGGCCGGCCAGGGTCCGCAGAGGGCCGAAGCCCAGGTCACGACTGTCCCGCAGCCTGTAGTGGGCCCTCAGAGCCGACTCTATATGGGAGAGCTGAGAAAAGGCAGCTGGATGTTATCAACAACGTTCCTGTCATCTTCTTGGCCTGGTCAAAATTGTCCACATATTTTACTATGACTGAGGAAGAATCTATGTCATGCAGAAGGGAATGAGGAAGCTTTTAGTATGTATTTAGTATGTATGGTGTGTGCATATGTTTGTGCAACAACATGCACACGCCGACATTGCCAGTGCGCCAGGTAATGACTCACTCCGTCTGGATCGGTGGGGGTGATGGCACCACACTGTTTGATGAACTCGAATACATCCTGTCTGCTGGGTCTGAAGCCACAGCCCTGAAGCTCCATGCTGCTGCTCAGACTCACAGTGCCACCTACTGTCTCCAGCAGCAACTGTGAAACAACCAGAGAGAAATGGAGTCCTCACAACCCAGTGTCTCAAGTGCCTTGCCCTGTAGATCGTGAAGCAGGTGAGACCATTCTGCTACCAAAGTGTCAATGAAAACGTTTTGGGGTTGAGTGAAGGACTCCTACCTGAATGTGTTTAACCAGGAACTCCAGGAAGGTGCCTTGCTCTAAAGTGATGAACTCTTTGATCTGGAAATGTTTGGTCAACTTCCTCTCCAGAGAGGAAATGTGGGCCAGAGTGATGGCTGAGTTCTGACTGGACAGGCTGTCTTTAAGGTACTGCTTCACAGTGGCTGAGAGACACAGAGCACAAAACATTTCACTGACAAGCAATCCAAACCAGTCTAATTTGGACCAGGCACATGAGGCAGGCAGTCAAACACCCTCTGCGTGTACTGTTTCATTACCTTCACTAGGAAGGGAGGCGATGGGTTTATCCTCTTTGTTCTTCTGTTCTGTGTTTTTGGATGGCTTGTCTTTGGGCACCAGGTCCTGCGGCGCCGCTAGAGACCCCTCACAGATGGCCAGCTGAAACAGAGCCGTTGCCAGGCGGTCGCCGGATACTTGCAGCAGGAAGTCCTGGACCCGCTGGGTAGCAAATTAAATAACACTATGTATCAGAGAGGTGGTAGTCATGGACATCACTAACTTCTCATATACCCATGGAACATACACAGGTAATATTAGGTGGAAGACTACAGGCTACAGGTATGATTGCACTGGCACCACTGCACCAAGTGTTATCCTGCTTGGTCCTGCATGGTCCACCCAGCCTCAAACAACACTTTTCTGTAGATACTCCACTGATGATGAATGGGAGGCTGATATTTGTTTTAGCTTTTACACCCAAATTAGCTTTATTTCCCACTTCAGAACAGCAGAGTCACTCCCAATCTTCGGTTGTAGATTGAAAACTCATACAGGAAGGACATACAGGAAGGACATACAGGAAGGACATACAGGAAGGACATACAGGAAGGGCGGAATGGCTACTTTGTCACTTGGATAAGGAACATCTCACAGTTCCACAGAGATAATCCCAAAACAGAAGTGGAGGGCTGTCAAGACAACATACAGTCAGGCAGTGCATCATCATGGCAGCTGTAGTTTAACTACAAATGCTATATCTGGCTGGCATTCATCAGTTAAAACAACCTTTTTTTTTCAGGGTCCTCATAAAGGATTAACGGATTAGGAAGGGTGACATTTTGTTAATGAGTGGAGAACCAGAGAGCCACTCTATGATTCCTTGGTCACTCTCGACTGTTAGCCCCCTGGTGGCTTGTGGCAGGGGGGCTTAGTTGAATTATCATCCAGCCTTTTACAGCAGCAAATAAAGGACACAGCACCAGGGCGTCATATGAGGGAGGATAACCACGAAAAGCATATTGTGTACGAATTGCATTTTCAGAATGCAGAGGGAATAAGGACAGGATTTTGATGTAATTGAATTGGTGAGTTTCAGAACTTTCTAGAGGTTACCCAGCCTTGTATTCTAAAGACTGAAATCAAATGGTAAAGGGATGTGAAGAGAGGGGAAATGAATCAACCAGTTGGTGCTTTTGTCACCCACCTTGGCCATCCTGGCGGTGAAGACCCCCACTGCGTTGGTAAAGACTGCCAGTACGACTTCAGCGGCTGTCATGGAAACATACTTCTTCCTGAGCTCGAAGTTGCCCATGGAAGAAAAGGGAGTTGCGCCTTGCACCGGCTCCATCACGCTCCTCTTCATCTTCCTCAGCCTCTCGTGAACCTCCTCCTCCAGCTCCCTCTGGATGACCTGCTGGGCCCCCTCCAATAAAGTGTGCTCCGAGCGAGTCACCTTCATTAGGGCCTGGAGGGGGCAGAGAAGAGGAGTGTCAACTATATAAGTGTCGACTCTTTTCACGTGCAGTTACATCAAAAGCCAAATTCAGGTCAGTCAGGCTTGAGACACAGAGGGTTGAGACACTTCAGCTACTTCAAGGTTGTATGTGTAGCATTTTGTGTTTCTCGACCACATCTCCCATAAACCCCATTGCTTTGTGTCACAACTTGTCCCTCCTCCTCCACATGCATTTGTTTTGAAGAGCAAGAAGAGTAAGAAGCCTATATGCATTCCAACGGGGTAAGCTAACCTGAAGTTGCAATTGTAAAGTTACAATAGTGGACCTGGAATACAGTTGCGTATTACTTGTTAAGTAGAAATGCGTCATAGAAAGTTGCAGCAGGTCTTTGACCCGTCTCTCACCGATATGGGTAGCCCGACGCTCTGTATTCTGATGCCCAGCTCGTACGGAGTTTCACAGCTGTACTGGTCAGCCAGGTACTTCATAAACTCCTGCCAGGTCTACTTTCGGCTTGTTCTCCTTCTTCCTAAAAATGCGAAGGTTCTAAAAAAGAAAATTCAGTCAATTAAAGCAAAAAGTCAAACTGTACCAACACACTTGATGCGATTAATAGCTTCACATAAGAAAAAGTCGGATTAAAATGCAGTTTTGATTTAACAGTTAATCATTCAGACCAAATAATGTATTGATTCCTATTACGCAATATACCATTTTAATGCTCTAAATGCAAAGATCAATAATCTGTGAAAAACAGCATAAAAATATCTCCCACAATCTGCCTGTTGCTCCATGTCAGGTAACAATTTCAGTCAGTTGCCATGTCGGTCTCACCCTCAGGATGTCCACTGTCTCGATCTGATGGATGTCATTGTCCTTGGTGTCGCTGGCGATCTTGAACATGCGCTGGATGAGCGGTTGTTTGCAGAGGGGTCCCAGGTTCAGCTCCTCGAAGCGCTTCTTGTTCTTCAGGGCAGCCAGTGACTGGCCCAGCTCATACAGAGTACACATGGCTGTCGCTACTTCTGTAGACTGACAGAGATAAATGCGCCAATTAAGAACCAAGCACACTCTAAATAAATAAGCTGCTGAACAAGAACAACACAAAAAGATGTGTGTCAACCTGTATGAACATGTTGATCTCTCTGATGGTGTATTTAAGATCCTTCAGAGTTGGTATAGTCCAGGCGTTTATCCTGCTTGCCTCCAAGGAGGGAACCTGCAACAGGACGCACACCCTGGATATCACCTGGACATAGGGTGGGAAGGGGTTGAAAGGACATTCAGGGAAGGAAATGGTTAGAAATGCATTCCTAAATGTAACACCTTAAAGGAAAAATCCACTTAAACTGCTATATATCATCACTTTGTGACATCCAATGCAGTCCAGGCAGTATTTCATGATGACATGTTGTAATTTGTTTTTTTGGTGAACCCGCTTTCCCTCGCCTACTTCTATTGCAGGTAGTGATTTCCTACATTTCCCGGAATTAACCATTACTCAGCACAACATGTCTTGTGGGTGAATTTCATTATGGTCCATTGAGGAATGAACATGTACATCACCAATAGTTGGTTGCAACACTTTTAGAGTGGATTTTTCCTTGAGCCACTGGAGCAGCAAATAGGCAGGCAAGGTCACTCAGAGGTTAGACAGACCATCCTGTAGCCAGAAGGGCCTAGATCCCCTTCCCGCTCACTCACAGTAAGTTTCATTTCCACATTGTTTCTACCCCATCGCTTGAATTGTAATGCAATTCAAGTGTGGAAATAAAACCACCTTTCAGTGCGGACAACGTGGCAATACTCTTGTGTATTCATCCTCACCTTCTCTTGGGTGACCAGCTCACCCTCTGCAGCAAGGTCTCGTATCACATCCTCCACCAGACTGTTGACTGTGTCTGGATCCTGGGCGACCCTGTGCCTCCTCCTGCCTTTGGGATCCTCCTCTTCAACCTGTAGGGCTTCTGCTGCCCGCATATTATCCCCATGGACCTGCCTCAGCTGCGCATAGTAAGCATCCCTAAAGACAGGGGTATTGCCTTCTCTCTGGGCTTCATCTTTCATCCTCCTCTTCTGGTCTTTGGTCCGCTTCACCTCTGCCCCCAGCACTGGGAAGTCAGAGTCGGACAGGGCGTTGGATGGAACGGCCTGTTTCTGCTCTGTCTCAGCGTCTGTCTTGGGATTCTTGGGCATTGCTGTTGGAGGACATGGCAAACGTAGGAAATTATCTTTGTTTTTCAGGTTTTCAGGGAATGTTCCTGTCTGTGGTAGCGCCTGCCTACCTGCGGCTTTCTGTGATAGAGCAATCCAAGGGCTTGTTGTTGGCTCAGATACAGCGGGAAGCTTTGCAGGGCGAGATGCTTCCATGCTGTCATACAGAGACATGTATTGCTCCATAGGAAGTTGTTGACCAAAGTGAAGAGTATAGCAGGCCTGTAGTTGTTCCATTGATCCCTTAACAAATGGGTACTCCTTCATCACCTATAACACATTAACCATTATTGACAAGGTCATTTGTATATACAGCCCTCCAAAGGCAAATAACAGTAAGTACTTGTGTGTGTGTTTTTAATGATTATGTTATAAAATATTTACAAAAACTATGCCCATGGATAAGTGGATAAATTATATACAATCCAAGGCACATGGCTGAGAAAAACACAGCTGTCATCAGTGCCATCTGCAGGATAAATAGCATCACTGCAAGTATGTTTGCATCCCGCCCAGGTTGGAATTTGAACTTCAAAGGTAATTCCGGGATTTTTCAACCTGGCCTCTATATCCACAAAATCGCCTATCATACCGCTAAGTAGATCCCAAAAGTTTCATAGACCACTTTCATAGACCACCTTTGTCATATTTACATCAACTCTGAACTCTGAACTCTGACAAAGGTGGTCTATGAAAGCAAGAGGGTTGACTTGTTGCAAGGAGAGGATCGTGTAAACAACCGTCCTCTTCCTGCAACAAGTGAACCCTCTCGCCATAGACTACCATTTCAGAGCGGGACTTCTCCTTGAGCTAGACTTTAGTTTTCTGGTTAAAAAAGGTCTATTTCTGTAGCGATCCTTTCAGTAATGTTGTCAGACACTTGTCAGACATACGAATAACAATCTGAGCCTGTCAGTGGCAAAATCAAGCACTTTTAGTGGACGTACTTTGACCGCATTGATATGCCCGCTGGATTACATTGCAGCCATTGAGCCCCCGTTTCGCAACTGCTGGCTGAGCCGATCTACCGGAGCAACTCCAAAACGTTTGGGATCTACTTAGCGGTATGATAGGCGATTTTGTGGATATAGAGGCCAGGTTGAAAAATCCCGGAATTACCCTTTAATGTCAGTATATCTGACTATGGGAGCAATAATCTTCATCATGAGTCTTTTGTTAATGTTTAAAATAAATATCGCAACTAATTGCACTGCATTTTCTTTCACAACGTCACTTTTCATTTGAAGGACTGCTCTGTTATATTTTGATTAAGATAAAGTTACTGCCATTTGACGATGTAGGGAAGCATAATATATTTCAAAACAATCAGTATCAGTATGTAAGATTCATATATGAGTAGCGTGTTCGATTCATGGTGAAAAATATTCAACATTTGAAACAAAAAAAAAAGAGAGAAGAAAAAACTACTCAAGGGTCTATACACTAACTGACCTCTAGGACCCTCTGGAGCAACTGCTCTTGGGTCAGTTCCTCCGTTGGCTTGGACTTGCTGGGGATGAGAGGGGCAGGACGGGTGGAGGAAAGGGGGGCGGCAGAATCTGAAGGACCTCCAAAGCAAATTCCCGTAGAAGGAGGAGGCCCATAGTGAGAGCTGACCTTTGGTGGGTTAGCATCAGGGGCAGCCAGCGGTGGGCCTTTCCCGGATTGAGATTTGGTCCTCTGGGGTGTTGCAGGCCTGCTGTCCCCTGTTGCTTTTGCTGATGGCCCAGCTCCTGCTCCGGACCCACTTTTAAGCCGGTGGATCTTGTGGAAGACCTGTTCCTCCTCCACAACCAGATCTTCACCCAGAGAGTCTACTAGGGCGGCTGTGGATTTGAAGCCCAAGGGGGCCATGGCCAGGTTCTTGCGGTATTTCTGGCTGTAGACTATAGTCAGCTTCTTCAGAGGAATCCCCTCTGGGTGCTGTTTCATCATGGCCACTATGTTTTCCAGAACCTCCTCCATCTTTAGCAATGCTATTAGAGGAAGAAGACATCACTATCATTACAAAACACTGTCAACCAGAAGTAGGTCACCTACAGTAAGTAAGTAAATAAGTACTCAATTTAAATGGAACAGACAGCACATGATTAAGACCATATAGTGCAATAACCAATGCTAACCTCTCCCCTTCAGGTGAAAAACATACTGATAAGCAATATTAATGTAGCTCACAACTTGGGAGTCAGTAATGAGAGGGTTTATTTTTCTTCTGAATTCAGTACTCTCTTTTTGGAACGTCAGTTTGATGACACCGGTTGTTTATGTCACCCTATCCACAAAGCTGATACTACTGTCAAATTATTAACGAAGGTAAACTGCTCCGGTTTGCTGAAAATATGATAGGGAACAGTTTTCTTTGATAGACCTCGGTAGGTATCGTACACTCACATCCTATACGATATATTCCACGACATGGTGTAGCATAAAAACATAAAAACACCAATTTTGCTTATTGGCCTACAAATACACACTATAGTGCAGAGCCACACTAATGTACAGAAAACACAGAGCAGAGACTGAGGGTATCTTACCTACTTTTTCAGATGGGGAGTATTGTAAAGTGCCTCTCTCAGTGAGTTGAACTACATTATCTGAACCAGTATGCTTCCTCTGTTGCTTATGAACTCCCCCCTCCTCCTTCCACCTTTCTGACTGTGAACCAATCCCGGCAAAGTTAGAGAGAAATGAAACTGAAAGTAACTGGCTGGTATGCTCATTCAAGCCTATGGTTTCATGAAGCCTGACTCTCCCTTTTCCCAGAAACAGGTTTGTCTCACCATAAAACCACAGCAACAGATAGAAGCCATGCTGAACCAAACAACAACAAATGGTTTCTGATACAACAAATTATGCCTGCCTTCCAGCCTTGTCAATTAGCCTTCCCTATTGAGGCACTAATTCATTTAAACCAGTACATGTCTATTTTTGTACACTAAGGTTATCTGTGCAGACACAAGGTTTATGATGTAGTCCCGTCTCTTAATAGATTTACAACAGCCAGAGGACCATTAGGCGGTGTGCCGGGGGTGCCATGGGAATGAAAATAAGCAAAACTGGATTGTTAGGGAAGTTCAATGACGGAACAGAAGGGAAAACAAAACAGATGGAGGTTGAGGAATGATGTAAGGAAAGAGGGAAGGGGAGTGGAAGAGGGAGGGGAGGTGAGTGAGGAGAGGAGAAACAGTGGCTTTGGGTTTCACTTTCCTCATCTTCCACAGCTGATTCACTTGAACTGTTACCAAGAAAAGCATGTGACCCAATGTTGGTGCCAAGTCACTGTGGCGCAGTTAAAAACAGAGGACATGAAACTTGCAGCTGATGACACAGGAAATAACCACATGAAAGCAGTTGTCAACAGAGAAAGCACGAAGTGGCCCAGGTGTGGTGGGAGAGAACACCTAAATTTAGCATACCATATGAGTAGAAGAGACTTTAAGAACAATTTAGTAGTCAACACTAATGGTACGTCATTTTTTCCAATTATTTTACCCAATCCAAAGAGTAACTACTGCAAAGACACGTGAAGACAGATCGGGACATAGGAGCTCATCTATAGTGCAAGCTATGGCCTTTCTCATCCTCCTCCTCTTGTCCTCTTCCTGTCCTGTCACTGCCATTTGTGCTCATGAACCCTCTGACCTCTGTAGCTCATCAACACTTTCTTGTTGTCCAGCCTCTCTAAACACACAGAATCCCACAGGAAATCATACATCTCCTTGATTCCCCCTCCATAGTCCACCAGCTGTCTATCAAAGAGACGCTTGTAATGGGTGCCCAGCTTTGCCACCTCCACACCTTTGGGTGCACTGGCAAGCAGCAACAGTCCACTCAGTCTTGGTTCTACTTCCTTGGCTCAGGTTTGAAAGAACATGGTGTACCACAAACACAAAAATCAGCCTTAGAACACTTTACTAGCAAAATGTAGATGATGTGATGTCACATCGAGATATTAACAGCGCAGCTACAACGGAGTCTGAGAGCAGAAAATGATTCAGCTATCTAAAACATCAACGGTAAAATGTTTTTCAAAGAGCAAGGGCTTCTTTCTAGACTCACCATTTTGCACAGACGTTCAACAATCATACAGGGAGAAATCCACCATAGAAGAGGCAGAGATATTTCTCCACCGACAGTACCCTCAATAGACCAGAATGCAATGCAACAAAGACATGTTGCATTTTGAGTAAGTGATGTGACTACGATCATAGCTTGTTCACAAACTAATAGCTGTATTTATATGCCCGTACACCCACCTTTGTTTGATAGCAACAAGTTCACATCCATAGATATGATATGATATGTGACAAACACTGACAGCAAATAATTTCTCTCCTCACCTTTACTGCTGTTGTTCACAGTGCGGGCCTTTACGGCGGGAGAGGGACACCTCCCTGCTACCGACGATGAGGAAGAGGAGGCAAGAGAGGACAATGATGAAGACGACGATGTAGCTGACATTTGAGAGACAGGCCACACGGTTAATCCGGAGGAGGAGAGGCGTAACCGATCAGGCATACTCCTCAGCAATGTGTCCAGAGGTTCCAGCCTAGGGTACAAATACACTTCCTTTATAGATATACTGGGTGAATATCAGTCTACACATTCAACACCTGATATACACTGACCCAGAAGAATAAAGTGAATGTGAGGTGCTAAATCAGAACACACAGTGATACCTAATAAAGCCACAAATACAAGATAAAAAATAACTTGTTAAAGGCCAAAAAATGGGCAGAATAGTAATAAAGTATAACAATATGTGTTCTTCCTGAAGTAACCACACTAACTACTCAAATGTAGGCAACTGACTGAAATCACAATGGTGAGAGGTGGACATTGCCTGTTGGGAGTCCCCACGTGCAGGGGTCTTCCATTGACACGCTGGTAGAGTCTATGGATCTTAAATATGGAAAGACCGTCTGGGTGGTCTGCACACAGGCGGACAAGCTCTTTCTTCATCTTATCCATGATATCGACCTGCCAGAGAGACCAACACCTTTTTTTTAGTTTGTTTAACCACCTGTGCATTTTCATGAAGATGAGATTGAGGTTAATACAGACTGTTCACAGGGCTCTATAACCCCACCCACAAAGTGAGAAAAACTGTCTTGCCCTAGGACCCAGGCTCACAAACACACTTAACACTTCATCAGAGTCCAGTTTCTTTTACACAATATCTATCCATCAAACTCTAGCGGCTTTTTCAAGTGGTGATGGTTTTATTCGTCTTATACCTGGTTTCTCAACGTCCCTTGTCCTGCTGAAATGTTCAGATCTGTGACTCAGCTTTATTCCTGGGAACAAAATCTTACGTTACTTTACTCAGCAGACAGAATACGGTTTTATGTGCAGTCAGCAGCGAGGTTATGTTATAGGTTACTTATAATATTACTCAAGATATACAGTATATAAAGTTGTATCACAAAACAGCCCCAGTACGTTAACAGATCACTATAGGTATATACAGATGACAGCGTCATAAGGATTTTCCTACTTTATACTGTGAGCAGGAGCGGTGCCAAACATAGCCAACCATGTACGTTACCTAACTTGGAGAGGGTAAAGCACTATATTCTGTTATAACAGAAATGGCAAGGAGAGGATAATATGATGAAGACATTACTTCACAATTTAGCTGTTAACGCTAACGAGCTAGATAAGGAGGCTTGACCGGCTGACCAGCTACCTGGTGTGTAGTTATCATTTCCTTTTATGTGTTGCCGTTTTCGCGTCTGTTGCTTTCACTTCATTCAGCATCCTGAAGCGAGCACGAGAACCATGTCCGCGCACTTCAGCTACCGTTAGCTGAGTTGTTCTGCTAGCTAGCAAATTGACGTCTCTTTCGGCAGTATCCGGAAGTAAGCGGTAAGAACCAACTTGGCTAATGTTACTTTCTTCATATTTCGGATTCTTAATACTGTAGCCATTTGGTGTCTTTTGGTCAAGTACAAGGCGAAACTCCCAACAGTCTCCGGTGTTGGCAACAGTAAATCTTAGCTAGCTAACGTTATGTTGCATTCACTTTTTACAAGAAAGATGGTAGACACGAACTTCCTATTTTAAAATACCGTTCACGTCAACTTTTAGGTAGTAAATATTGCTAGACAATATCGGAGCAAGTACCTCACGCCAGGTTTCAGGTGGTAAATACTAGTTCGGAACTCTGAGTTTGGCAATGGACCTCTATTTCCCCGACGACCTGAATTCAGACATCATCAACAGTTGTGGGAATGATTTATTAATTTCAAATAAAACTTACAAAGAAACGCTTATCATCACATCGTCATTTTGTGATTACAACTCTTAAATTGCCATGACAGGACACCATTACTTGCTGATTTTGACGCTGCAAAGTTTGGTTTGCAAATGTATCACTCTTTACGTGTATGTATATTAAGTATGGAACAGCTGATCGGGAACAACCAAAGTGGACAGAAAACGTTGATCGTGGCGTTTGACAGGCACAGGCTCCAGACAAGTTGAAACACTTCAAGCACTTCGATGTTGACCAAGGCGGTTCTGCGGGGTTTCCTGTAGTCCATGAATGCAACATTGCTTTGTTTTCAAATGACATCGTGTGTACAGTGCATTAGAAAGTGTTACAGCGACACCTACTGGACAAATTCAACATTCCTCCTTTACCAGTCAAGGCCGGCTATAAATAATAGCCAAAAGCCAAATAACCAAATAATAAATCAAAGACGTTCCCTATGGTTTGCTGTGAACCAGGGTATGGTTGATTAAAACAGTGATTTTAAATTGAGCAGTATTTTAATCCCATACAAATGTATATTTGACATCTTTCATTTTGTCTTTGTAAACCGCATCAAAGTATTCTGCTTCTGCCACTGTTAATTGGTTTTTCCAGTCTCCAGCAATTCCTGAAAAAGAAATAACATGCAATATGTGGAATCATAATGCAGTTGCAAAGCAGTATGTATAAAACATGTTTAAATATTTGTTTTTGTCATTAGAATGTAGGTCATTTGCTAAAATTGTATGAGTTATGTATAGTATTATATGTGTAATAGTATGTGGTATACTTAAAAATGTCCAGGTTACTCTGATGGGCTGGAATGTGAACTCGCAGCCCATCACTGCTGTAGACCACAACCAATAACAAAGGAACTGCAAATATATGTAATATCGAGGCACACCTTTCCTGAGAAACTCTGACTTGCTCTGGTCCATGAACTGACTGGGGACCAGAGAGTAGTTAGACATCTTGTTCTGCTTCATGTTCTTGAACACACAACGGTCTGCGATCTTCTGTATCACCTCAGAGTTCAGAGGTTTCTCCATGAACTTGGAGAGTCTGGCCACAACGTCCTTTAGGTCCTGCACCACAGAACACCACAGATTATTTTCTTGATATAATAACGGTACTGTCATCTTGCATTACTGTGAAGCCAGAATTATTTTGGGGGAAAAAAAGATTATTATTTTGGTAGTAGGGTTTGTGTTTCCATATTTTTCAAAACCTCACCATAATCATTTCCTCATAGGAGATGTACATAGTGCGGTCTTTATCTGTAGCATCCAGCCAGCCCTTTACGTGATCAAACCAAGAGCCAAACATAACTAGAGTGGAAAGGAAACCATTATTAAATTCACATCAATGCGTAGTGTGGCCTTTGAACATTGCCCATGCCCAGATTATAGATAAGCATATTGCATAAGTACAACCTTTTCCATCAAGGAACTTGCGTAGGAACTCGCTCTGTGGGCCTGGTTTGACCAGGTAGGAGGCCATCCCATAATAGTGAAAAGAGGATGTAAACACATCTCTGGGGTTCCTCAGGACATAAATGACCTGAAGGGAAGGGATCACATTAATCATTGCCAGGTTTTCTAATAGGCCCTGAGTTAAAGTCCACGCTTATGGACCAAAGAACATTTTATATGATCATTCAATGCGTCAAGGTGTCTGTATTCTTCGACAGTATCATTGTAGCTTTAACTACAGTTATATTTTGATGTTTATCGGCTACTTTACTGACACTGTCTACGGCGTAATTATGCAACACACAGAAGTACCTTCGGCTTGACCTTGAAGAAGGACGGCGGCATCATGCTGTAGTGGTAGTGTGTAGCAAAAATGCGTGGAGACGGCCTCTGATCCAGGTTAAGGACGTAGGCCCGGGTCTCCTCCAGCCAGGGGACCCGGTCCCAGTTGGGAGTGGTCTCCACCGAGGCCATGTCTCCTCCATTCTGGATCAGAGGAACAATCTCCTGCATCCATGTCGTACCTGAAAGCAAGGCACCGGCGGTCAGGTTTTGAACTTGACTTAGACTGCTGTGTGACTGTGTGACTGCTTCTGCTGAGCTTCACCTCAGCTGCTGTAAGGATTTCAACATACCGGCCACAGACATTGCGCTGTCATGTTGCATAATAGGAGAATATTAAGACACTGAAAATGATAGCTGTAAGGCTTGTTTTTTTTGTTTTTTTTTTATTAGACTGCTATCTATGGAACTTAAGTAAAATTAAAAATGAATGCCTGTGCATGGTAGAGGGGGATTGCCTGAACAGAATGAAGCAGACCTCCATCTTCTGTCATTGCATACCTTTCCTCGTTTAAGTGCATTTTAATTTCAATAAAAAGATATTTAAGTAAAACCTTTTCTTTCTTGCTATTACAAGGCATACAAGTAGCTTACCTTTAGTAGTCCGTTTTCTCCTGGTTCTATGTCAAACATCTTAATATCACAAAACCATTTTCACAAACATTTTTACAAAACATTAGTTAATACATGTGAGATTATAGACATAGGTTTTTGAACATTTTACATTTTTGGTGAATATATATGATTTGTTAATTTGAATTTCTAAAATTTGTTGACGGTCCCTTAGACGCGAGCACTGACCTATTTCCTCAGAGAAATCAATAAAAAGTCACTTTGCTACAACACACCGGATTTGCATTAAAAATACACGTAACTTAACATCAGCTGAGAAAGAATATTTTGGTCTCGATCTATTTTGATGCGTTTACAAACAATGTATGATCAAAGTAAGTAACTAAATGAACCGCGGTTGTTTACCTGACTTGGGATAAGTCACTATCACAGTGTCGTCTGGGCGAAAAGAAAACTCCTCGTAGAATTTCAGGCTCTCTGCGTTGTGTATTTCTGTGGGGAGATAGACCCCCTTGTACACGGTGTATAACTCTGCCTCGGTCATAGTTCAAAGCTATCCAAAAATGAGCAGTAACTCCACAGACAGGCTCACACACCGGAGACATTCACCCTTTGCACTGGATTTTGGAATCGCACAGCATCACAGATAAGGTTTGTGTTTTTTTAAACCCCACGGCATGCGCGGTTTCAGACATGTCCAAGCAATTACCTAGCCTATAGGTGGATGACTCAAGTTAGAGAAATGCACTTTCCATTGACTCTGACTCTAACCTGACACGTTTCAGTCAATAAACGTTTCGTGAATTAAACATCAATTTGGCGAGGAGGAGGTCATGTCAGAGGCTATCCCTGATACAGTACCCTTTGGGAGTCTTAACAACCCATATGAAGAAAGACCCTTTCGGAGAGGTAAACAACCCATCCGATGACAAACTCTCAAAGGGTCCTGCGTATCATGGCTGGTCAGAGGCAGGACAGAAGTCAGCGATAATGAGGTTAAAGGGTCACCCCATCTTTCAGATGAGGCTTCTCCTTGAGAGAGACTTCTGTTTCTGGTTAAGATAGTAAGATAGTGTCAGATTAGCTATGGCAGTTAGCAAGCAACTAGTTAGTTATTTTTATTGCCCAAGCTGAGGGGCATTCATCAATAATAATCTTGTTAATGTAATTATTAACATAGGCTTTTCAGGGCCAAGTCTCCTCCCCTACATCTCCAGCTCTCTGGTGAATGCGTGTGGTAGGTGTCAAGGTATTGGATACAATTCATAAATTGCATTTGTATTAACCAATCCGAGGCTAGGCTCGACCTCTTATATAAGAGTGTGTAAGGAGACCAGCAAGGTTCTTGCTAGTGCTGTGTTAACCCATTTATGCCCACATTTTTTTCAAGGTTTTCATGCATATAATTATGTCAATTGAGTCCCCTATAATCATATTCTGCATTTATTTTCTCAATTTTGTACTCTGCTTTGAAGAAAATAGCATTTGAATGACTGGCAACTATAGTTGCCGGTGGGCACATACCTTGTATCAAGCTTTATCTAACTAAACCAATAGATGGGGTCTGTGTGTGCCATTGTATCTCCCCAGCGGCTTGGCCAATCTATGTGAAACTGCACATAGACATCAATGATTGCCCCAGGCAGGGAGTGATGGGGTCGGCCAATGATCATAGGGTTGTCGGTTCGAATGTCGGTGCCTCCCGACTACATGTTGAAGTGATGTTCAAATTAAATCATGTAATTAAAAATATATATTTTTAGCAGTTGTCTTTATTGATAAACAATCTTAATACTAAAGATACAGTATGTATCAGAACAAGTCTGTGTGACATCAAAAAGTTGGTCTATAGTAGTATATATACTGTATAATAGTTTTACACATTCAGTGAATCCAAGAACAATGACTCAAGTTGTCCGTGACAACAGAGGGTCTTTTGTAGCCTAAACTCCATCAAAGGTACTTAAAAAACATTAAATTACAGTGTAATTTATTACACTTAGTCAATACAGAACCGACAAACAAGTGTGAGAACAAGTTGGTGACATCAAGGCCCCCATTATTTTTGGTTCACGTTTGAAGAAGAATGAAGAATGTCATTCATGAGAGAGCATGCTTCTACCAGCGTGCCCAGAAACCTGGTGAGAAGGCCGAGACATTCATCAGAGCTCGATATGAACTAAGTGAGAACTGTGATTTCCAAGAGCGGAAGAACGAGCACATCCGAGACAGGCTTGTTGCGGGGATTCGCGATAAGGAGCTCGCGAGAAAATTGCGGCTGATGACCGAAACGGAGCTGACCCTGGAGACGGCAGGGCAGATGGTGCGGCCGGCAGAAGGACGTCGCGCAACAGGTAGCCCATCAGGAGGTGGGAAAGGTGGTGGGAAAACACACAAGACAACGACAGATGCAGGAAATGCGGTAAAGCACAGCACCGGGAGTGAGCCAGGTGCCAGCGGCCGGATCAGGAGGGGTCACTAGGAGATTATGTGCCACTCTAGGTCAGTAAGAGAGGTTATGGCAAATCCCTCTCCACAAGGAAAGCAACCTCCTCACCACGTTCATGACACCTTTCGGGCGTTACTGTTTCAAACGGCCTTCCCTTTGGAATTAGTATCACGCCGGAGATATTCCAGCGCAAGATGAACTGAACTGTTGGACAGGCTAGAGGGGGTAGCTGTGTACATGGATGACGTCTCTACAGAAAAGACATGGCTAGTCATGATGCCAACCTGCAGCGTGCACTGGACAGAATAAACCAGACGGGCCTGAAGTTAAACCAGGGTAAAGGTGTCAGGGCCGATCCAGAAAAAGTGTGTGCCATCAATGATTTACAGGAGCCTACCGACGTGCACAAAGCGCGCTCATGAGCTACCGAGCTACACCCACCACATCTACAGGTGTAAGCCGAGCAGAGCTACTGACGGGGAGGAAGATCCGCACTACACTGCCGACTTTGGATGGCCAAACAGGGCGCGTATTAAGGAAGGAGACACAGCCGTGAAGCAACAGCAAGCCTACTCCTACTCACAGGTAAGAGACTTACCTGTTTGTATTGTCGGTTTATATGACAGTAGGTTCTTGTCTTTGCCCTGCATGTGCAAATGTAATTCATTCATCTTGGTGAAAATGTCAGTTTCACTATAAACTTGTCATTACACTCGCTGGCAAGCTAGTCCATACCATCCTCAAAAATTTTTTTTAGTTAACTGTAGTAATTATGTTGGACAAAACTTAAGGACTCCACTGCCTTGATGCAAGGGCTTCTCTATTCAAGGGCTTCTCTATGTATAATGCAGTGCGTCCATCCTGCTTTCGGTGCGACTCTCTTGATGAGCGCATGTAGCCCACTCCGTTTCCCTGCCATAGGTTGTGCCCCATCAGTGCAAATTCCCACACAGTCCTCCCATTAAAGCCCAGCCAGGTCAGGTCTGTCAGGTAAGAGCTTATTATTTGAAAAAGATCTATGCAGGATGTATTTGCAAAACGACAAATCCTCACTCAGTGACCCTGAATTGACATATCAAACATAAGTAATAAATAAGCAGTCGTTAAATAAATAAGCAGCTGAAATGTCATATATGCGTCTTGAAATGGTGTCACTGGAAAGTGCGATAGCCTTTAATTTTTTAGCGCTTGCCTCATCAAGCATAATTGAAACCATATCTAAAGCAGCTGTGGTTTTTTTGCATTGCGCAACACGGTAAGTGACCTTGTATGAACCAATAGGGCTTTGGCTGTCACTGATGTGGCTTTTTATAAAGCGAATGTGCTGTCTGGGATATTCGTCAAGTTTTCGCTGAAAAAAGCAAGTGGCTTATTCACATGATTGGTATGCAATGTCTCAATGTGTCTCTTCAATTTGTTGGGTTTCATGCTGTCAGCTGCCAGAGTTTTTAGACACAAGAGACAAATGGGTCTCTCTTCATCTCCCACCACATTAACAGTGAACCCAAGCTGCTCTTCCCTACTTGTATATATGTAAACATGCCATCCATCCGCTGTACATCCTGGTTCTATGTCACCTAGTACCGTAGCTTTTTAGTATTTAAGCCTTTGTATTTTGTACATTCTATTTCTTGTGATACTGTTATGCTGCTGCAACACCAGAATTCCCTCTGGGGATCAATAAAGTATCTATCTATCTTGGGTTTTGAATGTGGATCAGCACTTAACCGGGTAGTCTGTGAAACTTGTTCAATTTCTGTTCACCTTTTGCTTTTGGATGTGTGTTTTGGGTCATTTGGGTTGAAAATGGAATATCAGCCCTTCTTCCCATAATATCCACCTATGTCAGTGGAAGATCAAGGTGTGTGTATTTCTCAAAGATGTTTTGACTGCTGTGAAAGATGGGATACAATAAGGCCTATTTGATTTACCAGCAATCAGCACGTAGAGTATTGACGAATAAACAGAAATACAGTACAATCAGACACACAGTTCAGACGTTTGTGACATAAAATCCTGTGTATTTATAAATGGTCTGCCAGATTATCCGGTTCATGGGTTTTCCATGTTTATTTAATACATGTGGAGTGACTATGTGGTGCGAAGTTGCAGTCACGCGCAAATTGATTTATTTTGCTTTGGAATTACAGCAATGGTATTGAAACCCATCTCATTGTATACAGAACAATTTGTTATGTTTGAGGAAAACTGACATAAAAATGCCCCATCAGTGATTAATACCATGCTACTATAAATCAAAGATGAAGTACTACAGTGAAACCTCACTCTGCATACATGATTCAACAAGGACGTCAGCTCATTTCATAGTGCATTAGTGTCTTCTCAAGAGCCACGCCCTTATTTCAAGGTCCACGTCCTGAACTGCGATGTTCAGTCCCGTGGTGACCTTCAAGTGCACTTGTGGGCCACTGGCAGTCTCTCGGTAAACAACCGCAGCGAATACATTCAGCACTCGGTCTGTAAAGCCTTCACCATCCAGTGAGATCTGGCCACCAGTAACCTTGGTCTGTCACCTGAAGACTGGATCAGTTCCTTACCCCTGAGAGCAGACAAAGAAACAAACAGAAAGAGAAGGGAGATATCAAGATATTGCTGAGTTGTTTTTTTCTCCATGAAATGCTTTTATTACTTTCGTTACATCTGCAACCAGTCTCTCCGTGTTTTGCAAGGTACGGTTTTGAGTATCAGTTTATCAGATGGAGTTCCTGCTCCTCACCGGTGGTAGTCCAGGCCAAGCAGACTGATCCCATTAACAGCCAGGATCCTGTCTCCCGGTGCCAGCTTCTCACACCGGGCTGCAGGAGAGTCTGGGACCACTGCCCGGATGAAGATACCGTTTGTCCTCAGTGAAGTGTCCTGGAACATGGGTCACACATTAAGAGGATATGGCTTAAACATTCATTCATCCCTGTTACACGTCTTGGTTACTCTTGTTTATTGTTTGTCCAGAGACTGGCTCTGCGTGTGTGAGATCTTAGTTAAAGCTGCACTCGGCAACTAGGGTACTGATGCTTCACGTTAACTAGAGGATGACCTAGTCTAGTGACCTTGTTATTGAGGCCAGAGGTAAACCTAATGGGACTTTTGTAACTTGTAGGTATAAAGATCCTACATCTATATTTGTGAGTCTAGCTTTCTCTGGACAGACTGTTGACTCAGTGATGTTTAGCAATGGAGAAGATATCCTGCCAGTATCCATACCTGAGTTCAAGGTTTTGCATCCCGCTATTTATTTTTCAATTCAGCACTTCCATTGCACCCAGAAGATTTGCCACCACTGACCATACCTGACACCAAACTTTTTACATAAAAATCTTGATTACTTTACAACATGAGATTTTGTCCAGCAGGAGGGAGTAAATACCAATAGAAGGAAGGTATATGGCAGAGTTGTCCTAGGTCTTTTCACTGCTGAAAAGAAAAGACTAAACATATGGTCCAGGACAAACACTGACCATTTTCCGCCTTGCCTTTCAATAACAAACATCCTCCGGACCACCATGCTGTTTAAACCCAGGGCAGGGGGAGTGAGGCCTCAGAGCACTCAGAGATAAGAGCTGGATTCCTGCCCTTGTACCTGATGTCCTTCGCTTCTTCTCTCCCTAATCGGCACTTTTCAGAAGTGATACTGAATATGACGGTGTGACGGCAGCCGCCATTCTCACAAAGACATTTTGTTGCGATAATATCAAGTGTTGGCGGTGATAGCCGAGCTTACTGTGATGCATCTTCACAAACGTCAAGAGATTGCTAGATTGGTCTCTTAGACGCAAACAGATAACAATTGGAGAAACCTGGGAGGTCCCGGAGACTGCCATTGTGAGTTATTACCTAGCTTTAGACCAATATATCAGGCCGATACTTGCCTTTTATCAAATATCAGATATCAGCCAGTTATGTCGTTGATCTCCAATATTATGGAGGTTCAGCGACATAAAAACTGTCTGTAAAACCTGCAATGAAATTTTATTGAATGTCATAACAAAATATCAGCTATTAGCATCTTCAATCCAAAAATATTGGCATCAATATCAGCCTTTATATAAACTGATATGGTTTGAACCCTAGTATTGCCTGACTGGATCAAACCCCCTCAAGACTAGCAGAAACAAACTGCAGGTGATGCGATTGGTCTGAACTAGGATTCACACTGGCTCCTTTCACTCACCCTTGCATCGAACAGGGCAAGGCCAAGTCCTCTTTCACCCCGCTCTAGCTCCAGGCTAAAAACTTCTTCGTCATCGTCGTTGTCGTCGTCGTCGGGCTCCAGCTCTTCTTCTTCCTCCTCATCCTCTTTGAGCTCCACGATTCTTTTCATATCGGTGCGGTCGGATTTCAAACGGTCTGCTGTCAACGCAGCCAGACATTCAGACACTAAGCCACCTAAGAAGAAAGTATAACACATTCAGCTGAATGTTCCTTTCAACCAGGCAAAGTGAAGAAACCTGTGGGAGAAATGTTTGTTTGATAGATCTCTTTTTACCCTCCTCGTGTAAGTCTACACCAGAGGACCAGGGAGTTTTGCCACACTGCATCTCACTGTCGACCCTCATCCATTTATCTTGGTTGTCTTTCTCCAGGTCGACAAGCTCCAGATTGTGGGGGGTGTTGGGTGGCGTGAGGAGGCAGGAGGGGTCCAGAGCTGACCTCCTCGCTCCAGTCACGTCAGTCTCCTTGGTCTGCAGCTCCAGATTCCTTAGCTTCTGGGACAGAAGGAGAGCGCCGCAGGAACTGAACTCATCTAGGCAGTCGGTGAAGGAAGGAGAGGAGGGCGATGGGGGTGAGGCAGCAGAGGTAGGAGAAGGGGGCGAGGGGCTCTGGACAGCAGGCTGAGGTGAGACCACCCCGGCCGAGGATGGATCCAAGGATTCCAGGCTGGCTTTTGGAAGGATATCCATCTTTATCAGCTTAGCCTCCATAGAAATGCCAGAACCCTGGAGCACAAACAGCATTAGAACAATGGAGGTGATCAACTGCCAAGGAAAGCTTTGAAAGGTCAGACAGAATTGGCATTTGTGAATTAGCGGCCCCAAATGGCAGTGAAAGGTAACTGTTTGAATTTTGCAGACTTTCAAAACCCAGAAACCATGTAAGCTGACGTGCACACAGGACAGTCATGTTTACCAACCCTGGCTGGTCTGTGATCACTTCATACCAAAGGGATGAGGGAGGCAAAAGATCCAACTTTCTCTGGACAGAGAGCGCCCCCTGCTGTTTAGATGGTACGTTTCAATTTTAAGTTTCAAACCTTGACACTAGAATTTCATTTGGGCAAATATGACAAATCTATTGCACTTCAGTTAGTGGACAAGAGGGGCTTTTTTTCTGCTGCAGCCCCACTTTTAGATTTTAGGCTGATAAGATGGGTGCATCTTTTTACCTAAAAATCTTTAATTGACGCATTACTCCCATGTCCCGGTATATTCAATGTTTTTTCTCTGTGAGGGACAGAAGACTAGCAGGGGAGAATTTCTGGACAGGCATATTGTAGGCCCAGTAAGGGTGGGTAGAGATTGGCAAATGGCAGTAGATTTGGTGGAAAAAGTTGATAATCACACAACAAACAGTGAGCACTAACCGAAGGCCGAAGCAAAGTTCAACATAGTCAGGGTATCTTGGCAATAGCTGGCTTTACAAAACCAACTTGATGTCCTCTAGTCACCTGTGGGCGTCTGGATGCAGAGAGCCAGGAGGGAGCCACAGCCGCAATGAGTCAGTGATTACTCGGGTATATATGCTCTCTCTTTGCAGTGAGGCAGGGAGGAATGGCGCACACCGACCAGAGACGTGGAGCCGAACAATAATTGCCATCGGGCTTGTTACGCTGTGTGTGTGAATTAAAAACTGCTCGTGTCCAGAAATCCGTCCATTCCACTACTACAACCCCCGAACTTGTCACATTGTCACTTGCATCATTGTTTCTGACAACTGAATTGTGATTCTGTGTGAATGCTCACCCTGGATTATAACATCAAATTCTGTGTATTGGTTGAAAAAGAAAAAAAAAAGCAAAGCAAAGCCTGATTCCACGTAAATTGACGGAATAAATAAACAGCACAATTGTACCCACCTGTGGCTTCACAATAGCGGTGTCCCCATAGGAACGTGAGTCGGAGTGGGTGGAGATGAGCTCTTTGAGTCTGTCCAGCTGTTTCCTCAGGGCTGAGTCTGTTACTGCTCTTCTCAGTTGGAGCTGGTACCCCCCGCCCGGCAACACTAGGGGGTGGTGGGTCTCAAAGCTCTCCAGGATGTCAACTGCGAAAGGGAGGGGATGAACAAATCAAAGAACGAAATCAAAGAAAGAAAAGCGGCAAAGCGGTTTGCTTGGAATAAATAGAAGAAGAACCGGGTAGTTAGCATGAGCGCCACCTACAGAAACTCAAACTTCAATATGAGAAAATCCAAGGAGAAAGACGTCACAGTACTGGACACACTGTTTGATTGACAGGTGATCTCCGGGAAGTGCAGTGAGAAACACCACAGCCACGAGGCTGAGAGACAAAGATAGAGATGGAGACTAAATAATAAAACAAAGTGAACCCACGGCAGGTTGATCTCTCACCGGTCTTGTGTGCTGCTGCCTGGTCCTGTGCAGATGGAACCCAGGTATGTGGGCGAGGAGAGGCAGGGCTGTAAAGACTCAGCAGGTGGTTCAGCTGGGCTGGGTTCAGGGCAGGGTAGTCAGAGCGCAGAGACACCCAGGAGGTCTACACACACACACACACGCACACAGTAAGGGATTCATTGTCAAATTTATTTTAATATCGTGGAATAATTCTTGTAAATGACTGAAACCACGGTCAAGAGGATTCTCACACCAGTGGTATTGTTAGCACCAGTGTTTCTCAAAATCAAGACCACATTTCCCATAAAACCATGTGTGTGTGTGTGTGGGGTGTCACCTGCAGCAGGTTCTCCCTAGGCGTGGCCAGGAGATTGACAGCTGAGGAGAGTGTGTGTGTGTGCTCCAAGGCCAGGTCTCCCAGTCCCGAACCAGCTCCACGGGCCCAGTCCATAAGCAAATCAAGGCTGGCCCGGATGCGCACGCCTCTGAACCACTGGTAGAAGCCTGCCTCCGAGCCTTGACAAAAATAATACTTCATGTCAAACATATACTCAGCTTTGTGTGCGAGGTTTCTGAAAAGTCTGCAATCAAAAGGAGTTCACTCACTTCTTCACAGAACATGCTCAACCTGATCACAGCCATCTCAAACGGAGTACTAGTGTGTCTTTGACAAAGCATATCGGGAGCAAGAGCTATACATGCATCAGCATTTGTAGCGTTGCAGAGAACAACATTCAAATACTGTCATTTACTCTACTTAAAAGCATTAAATAAACATTGTATTATTTCATTATTAGCATTTTTTTTAAACAATAAAAATGGCGTTATTCCTTCTGTCCTTTCCTTCTCCATTCTTATTCCTATGTTTGCAGACTTTTTGGACACCCTGTAGTTCATTAGTGCACACAGTCAGTGGTTATGACCTGATAAACAATTTATATACAAGCAAACATCAATTATATTTTCACTAAAGTAATAATTAATTTTTTACATTATATGAGAACCCACTCCTCATATAATGTACATTGTTTACGAAACTACATACTATGAATTTAGGCCATAAAGATTTACGTCAGCCTCTTTAGGCTTTTGGCTGAAACTCTGTGTGTGTGGGTGTTCAGTGCATTAGTGTGTGCATGCACATTCTGGTGTGTACCTGCTTCTATGCAGTATGTGTGCACGTGTGTACTGGTACCTCTCTCCATGAGTGAATTTAAGAGCGAGGCGTTGATGAAGTAGAAGAGGTAGGCGAGGAGCTGAGACGAGATCTCTGGGTGGAGCTGACAGTCCTGCAGCAGTCGCCTGGTCTCAGTCAGGACCTCCAGAACCTGGTCCGTCTCACCGGGGGCCTGCAGTCCGCTGCCGCCCGGGACCCGAGTACTCGGGTCAGGCGTCTGCAACTCGACGCGCTCCCTGAAGGGGTTGCAGTCCAGAAGGCCTGGCAGGATCGGGTACAGGACCTGATCAAAGAGAGGCAGGCGATTGTCAGTGTGCTGAGAAAGGGAACTGTGCTGCACAGTTGAAGAATGATTTCCTCGTTCATGTGGAACTGGAGACTGTTGACCATTCCTGTGGCTTAATTTGAGGTTGGAAATGTTAACTTTGTGTGGTGGATGTACTGATCACTGGGATAAACCGAAGCATGTAACCCTCTAACCCAGAGTTCAGACCACCCATAATGCCTCTACATCTCTGCCTCTCTGCCTTTCTCTCCATTACATGCACATATCTGATATTAGATTAGACACAACCAGCAATCCGGTCTGCAGAAATCTGTAGAGAGAGAGAGAGCGAGTCTCGAGCATTCTCTGCCAAAGCTCCTCGCTGCTCTTCAGAGCAGGCCTGCACAACGATAGCTTTGTTCGGGGCTAATTGTACACAGACATCCCCCTTCCCCTCCAATCCCACTCCTACACCCACCAAGCTTCCTTGGCCAGCGTCGGCCATAGATCCACATTCCTAAAAAGCTGAATATGGCTCATGTGGGCTTGGCATGGCCCAGCGACAGGACTGCTGAGTGAAGAGTTTTGAAGGAATCCACCAGAGCAGATCGTTTTACATTTACTGTAAGGCCCTGCAGGGTGAACAGTAGAACATAGAGAGCTCCCATCACGCGAGACAATGGAAATGGGCGGACGTGAAGCCAAATAATGTTCCAGTATTTCTGGTTGGAAAATGTCACTCAGTGGAACCAACTAGAACAGGACTCATTAAGACAATAACCCTCACTCATACCGTTCCCAAGATCCAGATATTGCCACATCCAGGGCACTTATTATCCCCCTGGTGAAAAAGAAAAAAAGTGTGTGTGTGTGTGTGTGTGTGTGTGTGTGTGTGTACACTGTGTTTTCTGTCTTTCTGCCTGCCTCTTGCGTGCATCCGTTATGACGCACAAGTAAGCACACAGTCTGTCCGCAAGCCTGGATCAGTCCGTCGACATCCAACACAACGCGTCTTCCTATGGGAATAGCCAAATAACCGATGGCGCCTTTTGTTTTCCGTCCCGCAGCGGTTTACGCTCGCACCAGATGGGACGAGCTTGAAATGCCGGCCCAAAGTAAAAACACACAAATTCAGCTAAATGTTATTCTTGCTTTTGTGAGCTCTGTTGGGCTTAGTTTGACTTTCTGTGTCACTTTCTGCCGGAGCCCCTCGTCGGAAAAAAGGAAGGTGAAACGAGGAGCGTTGTGAGTTCGTCTTGTCTACACTCTCAAATTGAGACGTCTAAGTCGCCTTTGCACAAAGTGAACCCAGATGTAAATCAATAGCACATCTAGTACACTTAGTACATCTAGTCTGTGCAACGGTGAAGGGAAAGATGCTAGAATAAATCATTAGGTCTTAGTCAGGTTATACATTAACTTGATACTGGTGGCTCTGGCACATTCCTCACATTACTTGGTCCAGTTTGACTTGTCAGTCCTGGGGAGATGTGAATTAGAGCCTACCGCCTACTGACAGGTATGATGGATGACAAAGCCAAGTCCGGAATAACTGCCGCGACCACAGAACTCCACACAAACACACCAGAAGCGAAGGCTAGGCGGGGGGGGACTCAGACGATGATGGGACAATATATCAACAGAGCATGAAGCTTGCTCCACACACTGTCAGTTACAGAGTTACGAGACCGATTATATTTCAGGAATCATTTATGAATTGACTGACACGGGACATCTGGAAGTCATTCGGCTCATCGGGCGGACTCGCATTCCGCCGAAAGAGAGAGATGAAGGCCGACTCGAGGGCAGGTAGCTAGATAACCACATCCTCCCCACGCTGCAACAAAATACGCGAGGCACCTACTCCGCAGGGCGGCTACTATGCAAGAATCTCTATAGTTTCCTCCTCAGAGACACCGTAGGACTTCATACCTCCCACTTCCTTCCTGCATAGGAAACCGAAGTCATAGGACCCCTAGAATCTGGCGCGTTTCTAGTGAGTCCATCTCCATTTCCCCCAGTTGGCAGAGCATGAGGGATCTTGTCGTACCAGCTCTGCTAACGCTATCTCCAACATGACTTCCTCTAGCCCTGGCCCCGTTGCTGCTGGTCACGAGCATCCACAGGTCACGGGTGGGACCGGAGGTGTCTGCAGGCCCTTCAATAAATCAGTTACGATTCAGTCTAGTTATACTACTGACTGACCGAGGAGGGATACATGTTCACAGTGTGAGCAAGTCAGAAGACATGTGTTGCACTCTAATAGGCTGATCTCCATACAAGTATTTTTTGGACGGAGTTTTGACCCACACCCACCCACAGCTCAACTGGAAATTTCTCTGAAACCATCCTGGCAAGATGTAGCGGGTGTGGTGGAGGGCTTTACTGAAAGCTGCTCACCACTGGACACTATTGCTACAATGCAATACCACTTTTCTCATCGGATTGAGATATTTCAATCCAATGTCTATGGGTGAATTCAACCCCAAAACACACTCACATCGGCAGTATTTAAAGTTGCACTAGGCAACTGGTTGAATTACCCAGAAATCCACTCGCTCTCTGCTGTTCGGGAGAAAGTTTTGCAATTCATCACTTCGTGTGCACCCAGAAGAATTTCCCACCAGGGACCCACCAGAAAACACCGGTGTGTATTGTGCAGCTTCGACTGACTGAGAAGCAACTGTTTTGGTTCAGCCTGTGTTGACTTCACACACACAACACGTTTCTCCGATCTTTCTAGCCTTTCTAATCATCTGAATTATGATTGGAGGTTCCAAAACTCACTTGGCAGCACTTGGACACCAACTCCTTAATCACATCACACGCGCGCACACACACACACACACACACACACACACACACACACACACACACACACACACACACAAAGGCCCCTGGTGTCCTGTCTCTCTCCCCTATCATAATGCCCCCAGTGTGGCAGGGCAGTGAGGCTGGTCGGTCTATTAGAAAGCTGTCTGAGCAGGCTAACTAGGCTCTTTATTCTCAGTCTGTCTCTGATTTATTTTCCTTTCTTAAACTACACATCATAACCATCAGTGAGGAGACCAGGTGGAGCCGGTACAGAGGGGACATGTGTGATGCAGCAGAGCCTGGTAAGCCTCATCTCCTTTGGCCTGGAAATGTTCACTGTTGGCTACCGAGCAGATGTTTGGCTTTGCCTGCCAGAGGCCGGGATTCAAATCGAGGCTACGCTCCGTAATGTGTTTGAGTAATATTATTACGTATCCCAGTAACAACTAGTGAAACAAATTACTTTAAACTTCAGTAATGGTATTACAGTTGCCAAAAATAAGTGATTACTGTTGTTATCAATCCCTCTGAATGTCGGATAGAAATTCAATAATCCCAAAGCTATATCCGACCACAATCTCTTGATTCATTGGTCAGAATTAGTCATAGTCCCCTCACACTGAGCTATCTTTGATGAGAAATGGAGGAAAAAAAATCCCAGATGGAAGCATTCCCACAACTAGGATTGTCCCACAAAAAAAATCATCCCGACTCCAACTCCCCCTCCCCAGCCATTCAGATGTCGTGCGAGCTGTACCTGGGTGCTGGGTCAACCTCTCACCTTGGTGACGTAGTACACACACTGCTGGAAGGTGAGCATGATGACCTCCTCCAGGACACCCATCGTCTCCTCACTGGCTGAACGAACGCATGACAGACGTAGCTCCAACAGGGCTGAAACACACACACACACACACACACACACACATAAACAAATGATGGATGTACTCTGGTTGCGCTCCATTGAATTGCATTGAATGTATGTTAGAGTTGCAATGAGGCAACTTTGCACTGTGGTGGCCCCAAGTGGCAGTGAGAGATAACTGTTTTAGGACTTCATTACCCAGAAGCCATGTCATGTGACATCAATAAACTAACTCGTAACTAAGGCCGAATCCCAATTCTCATTTTCACCCCTACGGCTTCGGCTTGGCCCTTCGGCTTGGCCCTCGGAACAGAGTCACAAGGGGTAGTGGTAGAAATCTCTCCCTAAGAAATGGGACAACCCTTCAAGACCCTGATACGTCATCGATGACGTTTACATAAACAGGCGGGACGAGTTTGTTATCGAAGATTACTATGGCAATAATGGTATTATCACAGTGACATTTGCCGTTCATCTGATGGAGATAGAAAAGCATGGACACTCGTGATTCGTTCACAATTTATACTTTTCACGCTACCAATCGATCAAACAAGTCATCAAATAAAAAAGACCACTGCTTCATTACCAGTCCACTTCTTGACAGAATAGCGTTAGCGGTGCTCTGTAGTCTAGCAAGCCGCTCCTAACGTTACCCTGCCAGTCTGCACTAATATTAGAGGAGCCGTAACAAGTACAGCAACTTCGCTGATGGACTTTAGTTATATTTCGTCATATGCCAGCAAAGGGGGAAATGCGACATGGAAATATGTCAAAATGCGGGACTGTCATGCACAAATCAGCCTAAAAACAATGTTGCAACGTAACTAACTAACGAGGTAGAGACATCGGCATACTAGCGATTTTTTGTTATGCTTGTTATAAAGAAACGGTCTATAATACATTAAAACGACATTAAACTAAGATAATACCACAGTTAGAATATTTTTTAAATCTTTATTAACGAAGAAAATACTACATTTGTGGTTCACTTTGATGGTAGTGTAGCGGTCCCATGATCTTCCAGTTGATTTGCAGGTCATTCTGGGAGATTTCTCCTAGCCCTTGGTTTGTAGTGTGCCCCTGAAAAATCTCCGTTTGGAGGACCATGTAGCCCTCGCACTTGGCCCTACCCCTCGATCACAAGAGTATTGGGACACCCCTACCCCTTCACGTGAACGTGCAAAACGGAGGGGAAGGGCTAAGGGGTGAATTGGGATTCGGCCTTAATGTCTCCTTTGTAGCAGCAGGTTTAGCTATCGTTGGTTAGTCCAGCTTTTCTCTGGACAGAACACTCGCTTACTGCTGTTTAGGAGAACGTTTTGAATTTACCTCTTCAGTTTTGATATGTCACTTCCTGTGTGTGGAAAATGCCCCCACCAGCAAAATAAGTTATTGTATTAAATAGGCTACTGACCCAAGTTCTCCGCCTCCCTGTCCTCCTCATCTTCCTTTTCTTCTTCATCCACCTGTGCTTGCTCCCTTCGGGTTCTCCAGTCCAGAATAAGAGGCATCTGGTGTTGGATGAAATACAGCAGCTCCAGACCGTTGGACATCCACAACACCAGGGGGCGCAGACCTGAGATCACCTCTTCCAGATTAAGTGGCTGCAACTCCTCCGGGTCTGAGCCTTCACTATTGAGACTAGAATACATACGAACAGATCTGGAATCAGTCCGTAAGCTTTCACATCAATGATAGCTAAATCTGAATGCTTGAGAAGGAATTAGTAAGCACTCACGCCTCAGGTTGAATCGCAGCTAGCTTCTTAGTGTGCTCCTGCATGACGGAATAGAAAGAATATGGCGATCAGTGCATCAAAGGACAGAAATAATGACATACTAATAACCTTTATCTATGCAGCACCTTTTGAAAGATTTAAAACAACTAATAAAAACCATAAAAGACCATAAAAGAAAGGCCACAAACAGCTAATAGAAGATCATTCCATAAAATATAAAAGTGACCTGCTTTGACTTTGGAAGAGCCAATAGAAATGTCTTGTTTTTAATCTAGACTTTGGAAGAGCCAATAGAAACCTTGTGTTTTTAATCTAGGTTTTGGAACAGCCAATAGGAACGTCTTGTTTTTTCATATCGACTTTGGAAGAGCCAATAGAAATCCCTTGTTTTTAATCTAGATTTAGGAACAGTCAATAGGAACCTGTCCGAGGCAATATTAAAATGCAACCAGAGTGGAAGGTCTTCTCGGACGACTCACCCACATGGCGCTCTGAACTCCACCGGCGATGAGCAGCAGGAGTCTGCGCAGGTCTGATGTATGGAGATGTGCCGCCGAATACTGGACACACACACACAGCAGGAACGCAACAGTCAACGCGGGTGTGTCTTTGGCGATGCTACTCCCCATGGCGACTATCTCCTTGACAATGCGATCCTCCAACTCCACCTCGTAGTTCAGAGTCAAGCCGCGGCCATCGGGATCTTTCAGACAGGGATCGCCTCTTTTCGGGGGCGGTTTGTTGCTCGGACTCTGGGGGTCAGTGCAGGTTGAGATGCAGGCGTCGCAGAGTATTGGTTCTCTCGTTTCAGTGGTAGTAGTAGTAGAAGAGGCAGGGCCAAGCAACCAGGGAATAGCAGATAAGCTGGGTTCAGGGGTAGCATCATTCAGTTCCTTGATTTCCAAGAAAGAAACAAGATATGGAGAAAACATCATATACATACAGTACATACATGCACTCTATTATCCACTTTATTGGGTAAATCTCACCACATACGCCCTGTGCTCCAGACAGGGAGTCGTCTATGCATAAGGCATAAGTGATCGTGGTATGATCGTTGGTGCCAGACATAATGGTTCCAGCAACTCAGAAACCTTGACCTCCTGGGATTGTCACGCACTACAGCATCTAGAGTTTACTGAGAATAACCAAAAAACATCCAGTCAGCCAAAAACGCCTCATTGATGAGAGAGGTCAGAGGAGAATGCCAAGACTCGTTGAAGCTACCAAGCGGGCCACAAGTATGCCAATAACAGCTCAGTACAACAGTGGTGTGCAGAAGAGCAGCTCAGAACACACAACCTTTTGAGCCTTGAAGCACATGGGCTACAGAAGCAAGGGACCATGCTGGGTTCCCTCCTGTCAGCTAAGAATGAGAAGATGAGGCTACAGTGGGCACCTGATCACAAAAACTTGACGATTGAAGAGTGGATAGACTCTACATCAGAGTTATTCAAACCTGGGCCTCGGGGTCCAGAGTGCTGCTGGTTTTCTCTCCTACCAGGAGGTTAATTGCATTCACCCTGGCATCCCAGGTCTTAATCAATCCCTGATTAGACAGCTAGAATGGAAACTACCTGGCAGAATAGAAAACCAGCAGTACTCTGGACCCCGAGGCCCGGATTTGAGGACCGCTGTTCTACATGGTCCAACGAATTCCAGTTTTGTCACATGCCAATGGCAGGGTCAGATTTTGGCATAAACAGCTTGACTCCATGGATCCCTGGTGTCAACGGTACAGGCTGATGGAGGTGTAATGGTGGGGAACGTTTTACATCGTTGCTGAGCAGGTGCATCCCTTCGTCTGCCCGTTTTCAGATGGGTACTTCCAGCAGGATAATGCACCATCATCTCAAGATGGTTCCGGGAACATTACAGTATTTATAGTACATTCCCCAGGTCTCAACCCAACAGAGCACCTTGGGGATGGTTGATGGATCAGGAGACTCACGGCACAAATGTGCCCCTGAAAAAATCTGTAGGAACTAAGTGATGCAAGTCAGCATGGAACTTTTCCAGCACCTTCTTGAATTCATGCCTCAAAGAATTTCTTCTGGAAGAAACAAACCTATCATCCTACCTGGTACTAGCTAGGTGTACCTAATAGAGTGGATACTGCGTGTGTGTACAATCTATATTCTACTTTTTATGATGGATCAGTATCATGTTTTGGATATATCTCCTTGTTACCTTGTGCATCGCGGCTAAGGGATCCTTGAAAAGAAACAGGTAGCACTGTCCCAGCCCAATGATGTCACCAGGCCTAAGCTCCGCCTCTTTTCTCAGCACCTCCCCATTCCTCGTTACGATGGCGTCCCGACAGTGGCGGAGCACGGTGGGGCTGCCGTTGCTGTGCCGATGGAAGCAGCAGTGCCTCGGAAGGATGTCAGGGGCGAAGAGAAGGACGTCAACCTTTGACCCCTCTTCATTCTCGCTGCTTCGGCCGAGCACAGTAGTTGGGCCTGTGAGTAGGTAGATGACAAAGTCCTGAGGAGAGAAGAAAAGTGACGAGTAGAATGTGAACTTGCAGCTCCATACTGGCACACAATGGCAGACAGTTTTTGAAAATGTCTTGTATTGAAACTGGTAACCTGCGAGATTCTCATTTTTTAAAATGTTGTCTCCATCACAGTGCTCGTCACTCATCGCTGTGTTATTTCTGCACTGCACTTCCGAGAGATCACCTGTCAATCAACCTTTCTGTAGGCGGCTGTAGTCATTTGTTTCACTCTTTTTCTTTGTCTGTTCAGTCACGGTGGCTATCGCTGCTCATGCTAACTATCCAGTTCTTCTATTTATTCCAAATAAATTGCTGTTGCTGCTGCCAGAAACATAAAACGCATCACTTCCTGTGCACCAGAGGATTTTTCCCAGGAAAGCCCTACCTGACAGCCAGTGTTTAGGTCAGCAAATGTGAAAACTGGCTAGAGGTTGAATTACTATTGTGTTATATCACTCATTGATAGAGAATTGACATTTATATGAAAATGATGGAAATTATTATTTTAACCACCAGTCACACACAATGAAAGCTTAACTATCTGATAATTTGAGGGCAGTAGAATGAAAGTCGTGGTCCGAGTTTGATTTAGCGAACAATGTTTTGTTAATCTCAGTGAGTGTTTAACATCCGCCCAAATTAATTCCCAAACTCCCTAAACTCGTCACCGTGACGCAGAATCAAAATCACCACAGTGTGTGAGACTGTGAGTGTGTGTGTGTGTGTGTGTAAAAGTGTGTGGCAGTTGCCCACGGGTTACCCGCTGGTAATCAGTCAGGAAGCAGTGCCACGGTTGTCTCATTCTGTTTCCTGATCAGTGTGTTGACACAC
The DNA here is from genome assembly GCA_034670385.1 of Hoplostethus mediterraneus. NCBI lineage: Eukaryota > Metazoa > Chordata > Actinopteri > Trachichthyiformes > Trachichthyidae > Hoplostethus > Hoplostethus mediterraneus. The sequence goes on from JAXDDW010000047.1 coordinate 1,487,897, forward strand.
ACGGTTTCTCTACATGCAGTATGCTGACCTTTCCCAGAATCTCTCTTCTATCTCTGTGTGATTCTTTCCAGTGACTAAACAGGTTTTTAGTGTTTCAACTTTGACATAATGTTTTGCTGAGAACACAGTGGGGATCTAGCAACCTCTCACTCCACTACACAGAGGGTGAACGTAAGCGTAGTGCTGAAAACCAGAAGTAACCTTTTAGCGGGTTCATGCGCGTGACTAACCGGTGTGCCCGGTGAGATCGGAAAAAGAGTGTGTGTGTGTGTGTGTGTGTGAAGGGGGGTACCTGTGCGAGGCTGCAGCCCTGCAGCAGCAGCAGGTACGGACAGTCGTGAGGAGGGTGAATGGAGTACTGTGTGGTGTTATCGTCGCTGCTCTCCGTCTCCTCCCTCTCCGACTCCTCTCTCTCCCGCTCGACTCTCTGCCTCGACGGACAGAGGGTCTCTGTTCTGGACCGCGACCCGGCGTCCCCCTCTGGGGGAGCTGCGCGTTTGTGAACTTGAGTCTGAATGTGATTCTGTTCGGGGCCTGCCGCTTGGTCGTGGTCGGGCGTGCGCTTGTGGCTCTGCGCTGAGTTTCGATCTTGGTTCTCGCGAAAGTTGTTCTGATGGGTGTCCGGCTTCGCCTCGGTATCGGAGCCTAACAGGTCCATCTCGCTTTTGCTCCTCCACAGGTTCTGGCCCCGACCCGCGGTCCTCTCCATGAGCGTGGACGTCACTCTCGAGCGGCTCTTCTGCAGTTTACGAGCCTGGGCGTTGATACCTTGGATAAATAAACAAGACAGTTGGGAACGGGAGTGAGCACTGTTGTTACAGCTACCTGCAAAGTATGCCGACATTTAAAAACATTACGCACAGAGGTAATGGAATGTGGTGATAGGGCAACACCCATTTTGTTCTGATGAGGGGTGAATGTGTGTGTGTGTGTGTGTGTGTGTGTGTGTGTGTGTGTGTGTATTCATTTGTACGTGTGTGTTTATGCCAGAGTCAACACGGAGAAGCTGCGCACAGGAAACAGACCACGGTGGAAAGAGAGACAGAGCTCATGGAAAATGAAAAGCTCACTCCACACAGCAGGCATCCACAAGCTGCCGCTGATAGGGGGCTATCACAAGCTGCGCCATTCATAAAAGCAAAACACATAGGAGCGCGCTCTCTCTTGCACCGTGACCACAGCTGTATCAACCGCAGAAACCCGAACGAGTGATGGGGGAGGAAATATGAAACGGGGTGGAGGAGAGTAGATTAGGGGTGGAGGAGACTTGCGTAGATGCATCAAGCGTCTATGGAAAGTTTGGGTGGCTTTTCTGTTGCGTCATGCTTAAAAGGCAGCGGGTCAGATCTTATTTTAAAGTTAAAGTTAACCTGGGGAAGGTTAAAGAGAGGGTGTGCCACTTGATGAAGTTTTAAGTGTGAAAAAATGAAATGACAAGTTCATTCATCAAATTAAATGTATTTTTAAGGCCAGTTAGAATGAAATAATCTTAAATAAGGAAATATAGGACCAGAAATGAACAGAAATTAAAATGAAAGTGAAAACAATTGTAGGCAATATAGAATATATTTAGGTCTGCAAGAGTTAAAGACCTATAAAACTATACAAAATACTAATGCTTCATTTAACTGCATTGAAAACCTTTTTCAGGACCCTAAATTGTGAAATGATCTGAATGACCTAAAGCTCCGGCGCTGTACCTGCAGTGACGGTGTCCGTCTCCTGGGACCTCTTCTCCTCCACCGAGCTGCTCCTCTGGATTTCAAACCGCCGCGCCAGGCCCTCCCTGGGTTTCCACAGCGACTGCAGGAGGAGGGGCTTCTCGTTGTCGCCGACGACGCGGAACCCCTCCATCCGCCACTGGCGCTCGCTGATGGAGCCGATGGCATCGCAGAGCACGTAGGACCCCGCCTCCTCCTTGCTCAGGCCATACCTAGGTGGCATGGGAAAAGTTTGAAATAAGAATAAAATCTAAATGTAATCTAAATGTAAGATGCAACTATCCAAACATTTATTAGAAATCACATTAGAAATCAAATCTTATCAAGCATATTCCAAGAATTCTTCAGTTTATCAGCAGTTGCTTGTTTGCTAATCCATTACTAAATCCGCGTTGTTGTTCTAGCACTGACGTAGCTGAATGCGATTGCTGCAATGAGTGCAAAAAATTGAGGGGAGAGGAAAACGTTTCACTTTGTACTCTATGAGCCGTTTCTATTAATCACTCCATTATGTTTTTAGCTGAAACATAAGCAAAGGCTGGCCGAAATTCACTCCCGGGAGAGGCCACCTCAACGCCGAGGCCAACACTGGCCGTCTTTCACACACCACGTCTGTGGTTTTGCTGCACAGCTTTTCATAACTGCCGTGTAAATGAACAATTTGGCACACATATACCACGCGCATTATACTGCAGTTATAATAAACATCTGCCCTTATGAACAATGGGTCAAGTCGACTCTGTTCATCTCCTGCTACGCTAATCACAACAAGATGTACATATTCTCCTTTTGTCGCTTGCCAATGTTTTGTGCATCAAAGACTGACAGCTTTTACAGATAATGTAGGCATAATGCAGCGGGCGTGCATGTGAGTGGACATATGATTCAGCCTGAGTACACAAGGACACACACACACATGCACAAATGCACACACACGCGGCGTTACCTTTCAAGGGCCTCTTTGACTAGCTCCTTTGCGCTGGAGTGTGTGGTGGCCAGGACACTCTTGTAGTGAGCTCCTTTACAAATCTCACTCCCAAAGATCTTCAGGATTCCTGGAGCAGTTATCTGATTGGACAGCTCAGATGGGTCGTCTGCTATTGGTGCATCTGCAGGGGTTACTAGATAACAGGACATAAGGAAATAATGACAGGAGGTTTCCCTCTTGGTCGCCGTGTCGCTTCATCAACAGTTCAGACCACATTTCCCATAAACCCCATTGCTTCCTGATGCAAAAGTATGTTACTACACCACGACTTTTTTTTTACCAATCTACAGAATACCTTTTTATTGTACCCACCCCTCAACCTGCCTCATCTATTTCCTACATTTCCCAGAATGCCGTTTGACAACCCCCCAGAGAACAACAACAAGTTGCTTGCAGCAGGTATTTCTATTCATCATAAACAGTTGTCGTGTGAATATAACTAGTAATTATTATTTGTATTACCTTGTACTGTACACTTGGCCCAGCCATGTCTGGAAATATCTCCATGTGACGTCATGTCGTCTATGTTTGCCCAAAAAAATCATGGGAATATGAAAAATACACTACCTAACAACAATTCCACCCTTGTTGTTTTAGGGTGGATTTTCCCTTTAAGGAAGAAACAGAAGACAGAAGACAGAGGACAGAAACATGCTGGAGGTATACAGTGTGATGTTCTGAAAGCCAGTTACACATACCGCTGCCCTTCCTGGCTTGGCCGGACAACGATGACCTGAAGCCTGTGGTCAGGGCCATGGGGCCGGAGCTGGAGCTGGAGGCGGGGCCACGGAGGAAGACGCCCGATAGGCGGTTGGTATGGCAACGGATACGGCTCTTGCTGGGCTGTCTGATGGCCACGCCCACACCCTCCGCTGACCTGGTGGAGGAACTGGAAGAACCGGACCTGAGGAGTGATGGAGGCGGACGGTACAGCGATTAAGAGAGACGGTCCTTCAACCTGAGGTCTCGGGTTCAAACCCCATCCTGCTGGAGTGTCCTTGAGCAAGACACTGACTCACTACCTGTGGCTGACCCTTGACCTCTGACGTCCCTGCCAAGAGAGAAGAGAATTCCCCTACATGGATTAATAGAATATCGCATCTAGGAGAAGAGAAGGATGGGGAATGAGGAGAGGCAACGATAAGTGACGAAGGAAAGAAAAGTGATGGTTGAGTTTCACAAGAGTAACAGAAAGTGTGCGCAAAATATTCTCCAGCATTATATGTAAGCAGTCATACAGTATATTATGACTAGTCTGAATTAGCTCTCCCATGCACCTACACTGCAATGCACCAATCAAGCACATACATACGCGTCTACTCCCAGGACAATGCCGCCCACTCTCCTTCACCATGCCTCCCTCAGCTCCTACCGATACATTAACGAAATAATGAAATGTTGTTTACCTCTGACCGAGCCACTAAGCTACTTATCACGACGGTTCAAAGGTTCCCCCGCAGTTGCGCCACCGCTTGGATATAAAAGATTTCAGATTAATAATATTACTGAAACTCGTGCATCATGTGCATTTCTGCTCCACTGATGGGGAAACAGCACGATAAGAGGCCAGTAGTTTGTAGTTCAACAGCATGTACTTGAACTATTTTGCAGTAGTTTGAATGGGCCTACATTATGCTGCAATATACAGTTGTGCAAAAGTCTCAGGCACGTGTAAAAAAACAACAACGTAAAACGAAGATGCTTTCAAAAATAATGAAATGAAAAGTTTGTAAATATCGAAAAATGTACTATAAAGAGCAGTAATGCAGAAAACAAATAAATAAACATTTAAGACCACATTTATATAAAAAAAGACTTGCCTAAGTGCCTAAGGTGCCTAAGACTTTTGCACAGTGCTGTATGTAGTGGTTGATCAGAACGTAACTACTTTATGCCCTCTAGTTTTTGTCAAAAAGAATGAGATCCTAGTTTCCTGGATAATTATTCCTATGAGCTGGTGTTTGGTTTTGAGCTTTCCTCTTGATTCCTCCTAATCCTCGTCACTTTCTTTTTCCCCCCCCTCCCTAAAACCAAAGGCCCTCGGCTCTGGTTGAGCAGAGTCCAGGTTTTTCAAAATTGGAATGTTTTCATAATACAACTGAATAGAATAGACTACAATAAAAGTGGTGGATTGATTGTATACAGTTTCCCAATGAACATTTCAGAGCAACTACTCTATATACAGCTAAGAAAAGGGGGACAAATGAGACCACCCAACACAATTCAACTAGCACTGTGAAATGTATGTATGTATGTATATTTCAGAGCTGTGGTTTTTGACCCCAGTCCTCCATACTCACCGTTGTGAGCCATCACTTGGCTTCCTTCCCAGCTTGACAAATCGTCTCTCCGGGGAGGCAGCAGGTAAACCCGCAGGTCTTGGTGGGAGAGAACTCAGCTCTTCAGGGGAGACCTTGATCACATTCATTCTCGCCCGCTCGGCTTGGTTACAATTTCCCCCCTCAAAAAAGTTCGCTCCAGTTAAAGTATTAATGATGTTTGGTTTTAAATCAACGAAGAACTGCCATCACCTTTTTCATAACACACAGACCTCTTTGCTTCATCCTTGAGTTGTTTCATTCAGGACCAGCGGCACCCCAACCATTCCGCGGCGGCTTCATTTTACGCAGACACAAAGCGGAACATGCGCTGCAGATGTTCCCGACTCCCATCCAGCTGTTGTAACTGTTGTAGCCTGGCTTTTAAGTCCAACAACGACGGTTCAAGTTACAGCTTCACTTCAGACTGTTTCTAGGACACTGACAGAGCATGAACTAGCAAGTAATATTAGGAGAAATTATTATTTAACAGAAACTCGCCCAGTGGGCGCTTCAATAAAACGTTTTAAATTGTTGTATATAATCTAATATATTTCCTGTCCTTGGGGCATGCACTTTGTTTCAAATTCATTACGGACCCGCTTTCCAGATGTGCGTCGAGAGCGCAAATGCTTGGAGATGCCAAGTGCACACCCACCGCAGATATAATAAAGCCAGCCAGAATAAAGAAGAATAAGACTTCCGGTTGTAAGTTTCAAAATAAAACGCTCGTTGACGAACGAATTTTATTTTGAAGGCAAATCACCTTACTTTCACTCTTGTTCTGGGTATCTGTGGCTGGCTTGACGTAGACCCGGCGCGGTCATGAAACGTCGTTAAACACTCAACTCGTGGAAGTGAAGCGGTCCTCCCATGCGTCACGGAGGCGTGCTGAACCCAACGGGCCAAATGGACCAGACATTCTCGCGTAAATGCCTCCATCTTCTGGCTGCTCCGAGTACCGGCCAAAGATTTCGAGACTTTTCCACTGGTGTCAAACCATGTGCCACGGAGGACCGACAGTCTGCAGGTTATCATCCCAACCAAACACTAGCCAGGTGGTCACTGAGCATCCAGCATCCAGAGAGGAGGAAGTAACCAGGGAGATCAGCTGCTGTAGTGATTGGTTGGAATGAAAACCTGCAGACTCTAAGTGGCCCTCTGTTATAAATGATATAAGTGATGATATAATGTGAAGACATGACCTGACCTTTATCCGTGTGTGTACTAATCCTCCTCCTACTACCACGAACACCAACTAGGCTATAACAACTTCTAATAATGCTGATACCTACTACTATTAATACTAGTACTGATGGTACCACCACTGCTATGACTACCAGTACTACTACTACCACTACCACTACCATTACTAATACTAATACTGATGCAAATACTACTACTACTTATATTAATACTAATGCTACTAATACTGATGCAAATACTACTACTAATACTATTACTAATACTATTAATACTGATGCTAATGCTAATACTACTACTACTACTAATAGAAATACTAATGCACTACTAATATGAATATTAATACTAATTGTGTGCATACTAATATTACAATACTAATACTGATAGTAATATGAATAGGAATACTGATGCCAATACTAATACAAATACTAATCTAATAGTAATAGTAATACTACTAATAATATGTGTATACTGTAAATGTGCGTGTGTGTGTGTGTGTGTGTGTGTGTCACAGTAACCCAACTGACCACTAGATGGAGAGATTTGCCCTGAAAAAACACCTGAACTAGGTGTGACACAGTGGGTGTCATTGTATTATCATTATTATTATTATTATGATTATTATTATGTAAAAAAAACATTTTAACACAGGAACAGTAAGTGCTCTCCAACAGCAATGGTTATACATTGTTAAAAAATAGCAAAATAAATCATAGCATAATGAAACGAGTAGTATTTTGTCTTTATTTGCCCAGATGTTTTCTACGAAATTAAAGGTGGTTCAGAAGATTTTTATTGATTTAAGCGTAACATGCTTTTTTGTGCACAATCTATGTCTTGATTGTCAAGAGGACTGTATCCACTCTTTAACCCGTCTCCTCACCTTCACCTCCACCTGCCCTTCATGACTGAAGTGCCTTTAACAGGTGAAATCAACCAGGAATCACAGCTTTCTCCTGGATCCACCTGGTCAGCCCTGACGTTTTGTCCACTCAGTGAAGTGTCCAATTTCAGTTATCTAACTTGTTTGTGGCACTTACGGCTAATACAACAACAATGGCTGCTGGCTGCCATATTCAAACCCAGCCTTGGGTCTCCTGTGTAAACCAACCATCAGCCAGTGAGCCAAAGAAAGATCCCCCCGGCAAAGAGAGTTGTATGGGCTTGCAGTTCTTAGGCAGAGCTGCTACACACTCCTATAGGGTATATACAATCCAGATCTTCCCTCATACATGTCAGGTTAGGTACACCCCCTATGGGCCTGAGAGAGGCCTCATGTTGAGATATCTGCTGCACCAGAACGGCCCTCCAGCTAATCGTTAGACAGAAAAGGGCTGCCTGTGAGCCAAGGTCAGCTCTTCTTGGAGCACAGGGCACAGCACAGCACAGCACAGTACAGAAGGGCTTAACGGTAATCAGATCCCCTGTTGGACAGCGAGGACTTACACCTCTAACAGGAAAGCTGAATGCTTAACACAACCTACTTAGTTGGTGGTTTCCAATGTGGGGTCCCTGGCTAGGCCCAGCAAAATGTGGAATAGCTGAATTTCTTCTTTGGAATACATTACATTACATTACATTACATTACATTACATTACATTACAGTCATTTAGCAGACGCTTTTATCCAAAGCGACTTACAATAAGTGCATTCAACATAGGTAGGTAAGGAAAACTACTAGTCATCAGAAATCGTAAGTGCATTTCCTTCCTAAACAAGCAACTAAGAGCATAACTAGAGTTAAGGTAAGAGTGCGATAAGTTAGCAACCTACTTATCTTAAGCAAATGAGACAAATAGAGAATCGATTAAACAAGAGCCAAGATAAATAAGTGAACCCAATAAACAAGAGCTAAGACAAATAAGTGAACCCAATAAACAAGAGCTAAGACAAATAAGCGTATCCAGTACGCAAGAGCCAATAAACAAGAGCTCAGGCACATAAATGACGACAGTAGGCAAGGTTAGGAGGAAGGGTCAGGGTAGTGTTTCCTGAAGATCGCAATATTTAGTGTTGAGTCACGCGACTCCTTGCAAACATTCGGCCACTGTACTACACCATTCGGTTAGGGGGCCACAGAGGGGTCCAAGGTTGATGTCAAAGGGGCACTGATACCCCCCCACCCCCCCAACACCCACCCACCCAGCCCTTCCCTAGAACCACCACTGCTCTCTCATTATCTTGTTGCTGTTATCTCACCACCAACAGCATGCTAAGAGACACACCTGCAGGTCTGCTTTAGATAATACCTACCAAGGAATATCAATCAAGGTTAATATATATCTCACTGGAGGTCCCTGACACTAAAAAGTTTAGAAACCGTGGGAATCCCCAGCACCCAGGGGGAAGCTAGACTCACTCTGCCACGTTTTACCAAGTACAGCTAGATCAGGTAGCCACTAAACGGGAAGATGTCATCTTATCCACTACAGGCTTTGTGTAGGGATAGCCTTCTCTATGGTAACCAATGTGTGTGTGTGTATGTGTGCATTCATGCATGTGCTTGTTGGGGTGGGGTTGTATTCTTTTTTTAATCTTTATAAAAAGAAAGTAGCACTGTGCTCTTTTTTCAGCATCACCCTGCTTCACATTCATTCATTCATTCCAGTCCTCTGGGTCCCTGTAACTACTGTTAATTGGTTTTCTGTTAAAAGTCCTAAAAAAGAAAAATGAAAAACAGCCTATTCTCCTATTTTGGATGTTATAAACATAATTTTCATTGTAACCAAAAACAATAAAATGTGAACAATGAAGTCTGTCGCTAGATTTAGCGACTTCTCAGACCCCTTGGCAACTTGGCGAAAGCACCTAGCTACAAATCTAGCTACTTTTTGAAACAGGAGATAAATGGTATTTGTTGACAGCCAATGCATTTAGTGACAAATTGATACCGCTGATGCACACAAAACTCACTGCACACCTACCTGCCTTTTTGAAAAATGTAAAAAAGGTGAAGGTACAAGACAATCTTGTAGTTCATGGTAAGCCTAACTTGTACGGTTACTCCGTTATGGCTGAGAATCAAATTCCCTATGGTGATTATGAATTGTATTTTTACTTTGGAACCTGCTGTTTCAGCTCTATTGATCACTGGGAGCTGCCCAGTCTCCTGCTGTTGACCACTGGGCAACTCCATTGTATATTTTAAAATAATATAGTGAAAACTAAATATGGGACCTTTAAAGCCTGTCATGAGAAAGAGAAGTATTAAAGATCTAACCTCTCTAGGCAGTATCCATCCCTACTCAATGAAGTCTTGTTGCTGAGTCATGTGTGTATTGCCAAGTCGTGTGTGTGCGTCTATTTGTGTGGGTGGAGCCTAGTGGGCGGACGCCTCGCCTTGTCATCATGACAACCTCCGGTTGACTTCTTCTCGGCACGGCGGAAGGAGCGAAGTGTTTCCTGACGCGCGGCGGCGCATCGAGTCAAGTCAAGGCTCCGCGGGGTTCTTCGTCCGTCGGCAGAGGAGACAGACACCGAAGCGCCTCGGCAGCGTCTACACGCATGAGTGGCATTTGGAGAAGAGAGAGTGGTTTTACTTTTTTTTTTTACGGGAAGCACTAGAACAGCTGTAGAGGGCGACCTGTAGAGGGTGAAGCGAGCTCCCCGGTTGTTGCCGATCCCCCGCGACGGAGATGGAACGGCTGTGCGGACCAAAGCTCCCCTTCTGGGTAAGTCCGTCCGCCAGACAGCCGCTGCTCTGCTGGCGCTGACCCCTCTCGTGCATTTCATAATATAACTCAAAAGAATCATTTTCATGCGCGTGGCCTTCTGTGTAGTTTCTGTGCTACCTGGCAACGTTCACGGTCTTTCTCCTTTGGCTGCCTCTTTTCCCCTCTTCTCTCCAGGCAGCCATTGAGAAGTAATTGCCTACTGACTGACTAGATCGATATACTGTAACGTTATCTAGAATAGACAGAACTATATATAGACTAGTTAATAGCATAACCTGTTCAAAAGAAGCTGACACATTCCGTAAATTAGGGGACGTTTCGCTTGGGCATTTTGTGAGTTGGACGATTGGCTAGAATTCCCTTACGGAAAACAACTGTTGTACTAATACATTTTAGAATATCAAATACAAGTATAAATAGTGTTAGAATATTATAGTGATGCAACAGGAAGTACAAATACCATAAAGTACTATAAGGTCACTATAAAGTCTGAAATTATAGAGTACCTCATAGACCCTATAGGTCCCTATAGGACTATTGTAGTGGTGATTAAAATACCAGAAAGTACAATAAGGTCACTGTACTACAGACACGCTATAAGTCCCTATAGGAATATCGTAGGAATACCATAGGAGATTATAAAAATTGGCATGGAGTTTGATAAGGTCACTGAAATCCTGCTATTGAGTAGCACAGACACTATAGGTCCCTGTAGGAATATAATAGTGGATTTTCATTCTCTTAGTTTTCACCACAGCAGCCCTCTGGATACCTCCTCCTCGTAATTTGAGAATGTGGGTTATGTTACAGGGAATTGGGATCATGACCATTGATCTCATAATTGCCTTTGAAATACTTCTATGGGTGTGATTGTGTAGTGTTGTGTAACAGCTGCAGATCCAACTATATGTAGATGTTACGGGGTATTCCTCCAGCCGTGACCTACACCGGGACGTCCCAGAATGGTACCTTTTGAAAGAGTCCTAGGGTGTCCTCAGCCAAACGACAAATGGCATCATTTCTGCTCTTCCTGCGACCACGCCACGACCCACCTACAGCGCAGACTGTTCTATAGTGCAATTCTGCACTGAATCATAACACATAGAAATGGGGGTCCCTGGGGACAAAATCAAATGTGAGTTTGTAGGGTGGGGTCGTCGACATGAACGAGTCTGGGAAGCCTGTTTGCCCACGCTGCTGTGCAGGCCAGAGGCTGTTCGAGGCTGTCGAGCTGCGTTAGGCACTCCCCCGTTTCAAGAAGGGTTCAGACTGAGCACCTGATTTTCCTCTGGCCGGGCATTCCCCTAATGTCTCACTTGGTTACCGGGCCATCCGAGGTGACCTGACCCGGTAGTTGCCGCTCAAGTCCACTTGAAACGTACTGAAGCCTACAGTTACTGCGTGCTCACTGCACTCTCTGGCACTCTGAGTCTTTTTCCCTGAACCGATGGAGGCATCAACAATGTCCAAGTTACAAAGACAGCTGGTCGTTTTACCGGTGATTTGTCCAATTTGTGGGCCGAGTCTGTCCCCGTTTTGTGAAGGCAGGGACAGACAGACAGGGTGTAGGCATGATGAATTTAACTAAGATGTAGGTTTTAGATGTGCACTGTACAATTTGCAGGTCCTCACAGTCGAGATATTGTATTTTGTCCCTGCGTGTGCGTCCCCATTTCAGTCTCAGTGTTTCCCATAGTGTTAGTGAAGGTGGCGGCAGCTGACTGACCTAAACACCTAAATAACTCTTGCAATACAGGTAAACCAGCCTGTTCTTTTTTTAGTATCATGTTTTTGCCTCTGGGTTACAGCCTGTAGGAGATATGGAGTATGAGATTGTGAGATACCGGGCATTTATAGCTGGTGGATCTCTTATGTTGCGTTGGCTGAGGAGGAGGCTGTGCAGTGCGCTGTAGGTGAAGCTACTCTGTAATTCATGTTGTGTACATATAAATGGCAAATAATCAAATTTGAGGTTTAAAATAATTGACATATGTCCAATGCATCACCTGACAAGCCCACCTCTATGCCACCAAAACCAGCCATGGTCTCTGTGGGGGTCGTAGTGTCCTCCGCTGTGTCCTCCGCTGTGTCCTCCGCTGGCTCGTAGATGGGCCCCCCCCCCCCTCCCATGACGGCTTCCCACCGGGATGCAGCCGGTTTCTCCGTAGCTCTTCGTCTTACATCATCAAACCTGTTCTTAACACCTGGGCAGCAGTGCTCAGTAGACCGGAGGAAGTGGCAATGACAGTCTGTGTTACCTCTTCCCAAGACAGTTTTACATCATCGGGCGGGGCGGGGTGGGGGTGGGGGGCTATCTGAGGACATGAACGCGACCTTGTCGACTCTGCTCCTCCTGGACAAGAATATCAGTTTCTTCTTGGGTGAAGCTTTTATGGCGGTACCGGTTGGGACTTGGAGCAGCTGTCACGAAATTGTCTATGTGTCGTTGTGCAAGCGAACTGCTTTGAGAGGGGATGAAATGAGCTGATTTGATTGGTCAGAATTGAAGCCTCACCACACCTTCGGATAATGTATTATATTTATAATTTGAGGTTGTTGACAAACGTACTTTCTAACGTTATATATTGTTTTCAATGTAGTTTTATTTAATTTTCAGTGTTTTAATTTAGTTTTTATTCTTTACGAATGTTTAGTTTTAGTTGCACTAGCAGACTCAACAGCAATCTGATCCATTTACCGCCACAATAATCCCAAACAGGACTATTTTCTCCCAACCATTATCAACGCTCTGCAGCGTAGCGCCATCTTGTGGTGTAGTTAGCATTCAGTAAAAAAGTAAAAAGCCAAAAATAATCGGGAAAAAGTCAGCATTTCATATATTTTATTTTTTGTTTTTTTTGTTTTAAAAGTAGACAAGATAGTTTTAGCTGTTTCACAAAATCCAGTTTTTAATTTTATTTCAGTTTTACCTCAATGGTTCATCGCCTTTTGTATTTGTTTTGCTTTACCATGATAACATTGCTCATAAAAAATGAATGTGATTTGCCGTTCTCTCCCTAAATCTACTCCTCATTGGTCACATTGCTGCCTTTGGCTAGCAGATGTTTTTAGGGTCTTACAGTCAAGGTGGCAAACTGGACAAACTGTTTAAATATTTCATGGCCAACAGTTGTACAGTGAAGGGAAATCAAGGCGAAATAGGAGAAGTAAGAGTTCACTGTGGGTGTTCACTGGCTCTGTAAGCCCCGTGGTGTTGCGCAAGTCTGTCATATGTTGTTCCCCTAGTCCAGGTTCTAGGTGCTCTAGGGTGCCACTGTCGCGTGGGACTTTTTGTGAGCGGAAAAGGAAGGAAGTCATTGTAGTCACAGCAGTCCAAATCATGATGACTTGCCGTTTAAGAAAGAGATTTTGCTGCCGAGTCATCAGTCCATTATTGTAGTTGCCAGCAGTTAACGTGATGCAACAAATTTTGTGTGTGTCCCCTTATCGTGAGATAGCGTTATCCAGAGAGAGGCGTGTTTACATTGATGAATTGATTCATTAAATCCACCTGACACTCGCTACATGGTACGTCATGCTGGACCAGGTATGGCAATGTACTGATAACAAATGTTCCCCAATTGGAATTTAGAAGTTTTTACTCTTATTTGGCTTGATGGATCATTTGCCATGTCTGTCCTCCCAAACTCTCACAGCCCACTGCCTCTGGAAACTTCCAATGCACTTCTTCCGTTGCCATTATTTCTCTGTTTATCTGAATACTATTCATTCAGAGGGCTCATTGTATTTCTAAATGCCATTGCTGATTCCCACTTAAAATCACGTCAGACTTTCTATACATTGCACATTTGTTATAGTGACACAGTACATCTACTAATCCAGTGTTTTTTAGTCAATGTATTAAACACTGTAAGTTGTATGCTTGTAACATAATGTAACACACTCATCTTTTTCTTTCCACAATCTGTTTTTTGGGACTTAAAGACTGCCAAGCCGACAAAAAGTCAGGAAATGAGGGTTGCGCAACACTCGGGGATCTCACAGCTTTGTGTCATGTGTCATGTCACTGGAAAAGACATATGAACCACATGATGCAGCACATTGTTTAAAATTGTAATAAAAAGCCTTTGGTTGTTTTTGTAGTTCAAGACAAACATATAAATGTACATCTGAGTAAAGTAATAAAGTAAAGTGTGAGAATGAGCGTGAGAATTTCTCAACAGAGAGAAGTAAATATAATTTACATTTACATTTACATTGCTCTGTTGAATTGGATTTTTTTTTGTAATGTTTTTTTTATTTCTTCATATTATGAAGAAATAAAAAAGAAAAACCATTAGATGTAGTTGTTTCCGTGCCTTACTGCTGGCTGGTCTATGATCTATGAACCTTGCAGCCTGCATGGCTCCGGGCACTTCCTTTTTTGTTTTGTTTTTTTGTTTTTTTTAAATTGGACGACTGTTCAAACACGCTCTAAATCATAACCATATATCATCTCTGGAGAGGAATGCGCCAAATGCAGTCGGTATTTTTGTTCTCAGGAATCCAATAATGGGCAATAACATACCAAGAACATCATGTTAGACTGCAAATCTCCCGTGTATAATAGAAAGAGCGCATCTTGTATGAGAGGTAACCTAATGCCGTTCAGCTGCCAGATCCAGATAAATGGGTAAATATGGCCGGCAGCAATTCCTGTTCTCCTGCAGTCTTTACTGTAGTCGCTCTCCCATTCATACCACTCAACGCCTCTCGGCCTAACGCAGACCAGATGGAGAGCCTGCTTTATTTCATTGTTTCAAACTCTGCCGAACACACCACCTGTACCACCTCTAGACGTTAGACAGAAGTAGGGCGGTTCAAGCTCGATTGACTTCCTGAAACTGAGCGTTTTGTCCTTCTTGGCGCTTTTGTGTCCGAGTTCATTTACTAGGAAGAGAAAGTGGGACAGAGTAGCATAGTGCCAAAATCTCAATGCACACGGTGCTGATAGTATTTGTCCCAATATCATGAATGGCGTTAAAACGAAAACAGATGATTGAAGTTCAGGGACACGTCATACTATATCATAATGCATTTGATCTGTACCACAATGCACACTGTGACTTGTTAACAAAATACTGATTGCCCACATACTATGACATATATTTAGTTTTTCCATTTCGCAGATGCACTCTCAAATTCGTTTGTGTCAGTGTAACGTACCAAATTGCTTTTGACCTGGCGCCAGTTTGCTGCCATTGACGTTGCCACTAATGCTGCCTCAGTCCCAGTTATTCTCAGTAATGCCCTCTTAAGTTATAGGCCATAGAATAGATTCATCACACACGCTGTATTTCAGTATGTCAGACACGTATGACACAGTATATCAGTCACGTATGACCTGTGATTCAGTATGTCAGACAGGCGTTTGAAGATTCAGTTACTCTGGAGCCAAACCGTTTTTTTGTCTCTATTGCCATGAGGGGCTTATTTTCCTGTCATTTTCGACTCACCTGTAACATTGGCTTGAAAAGCAATGCAAAGCACTCGGTCGTTGGCTTTCATTTTTTGTTGGTGGATGGGTGGTACCTGTCAGTCTGGACGGATCCTGAACGTCAACGCCATGAACACATATAAAACCGGAGACAAAATGAGGATCTGCCTGTTTGGATGGTTGTTATAACCTTTTACGATTATAGACGTTACCAGTGAATCCTCCCAAACCCTGTAGAACAGGCAGAGCAGCCAGCGTTTTAGCAGGTTGGAGTTTTAGTTATACAGACAGTGCTCTGGAAGGTCAGCTAGGCTAACTAGCTAACCTAGCTAACTTAGTATGGCTGGATTGCAATTTTGTTTTTAGTTTTTAAAAAAAATTTTAGTCAGCGTTTCCCCCGAACAAAACGCTGACTCCGATTTTTGTTTCTATTCCAAAGAAAAAGTTTTAACAGTGTGTCATTTAATTTCCTTTGTCAGTTAGGTTGCTGTTTGGAGTTTAGCAACACTCTTTCCCCTTGGTCCAGTGTTATTAAGTCATGTTATTAAAGTCGCTCTGTCCAGCAGTCAGTCCCGAAACAAAACGCTGTGCCCATAGAGCCGCGGGATACACAGATACAATAGCTGTAATAATAGTTTCTCAGGCAGCCGCAATACCACTTTAGCTGACTTGGCAGTACAGTGGGCTTTCATGCAGCGGTCCTGGGTGCTAAACACCAATCTGGCCACAGCTTATCATTTCTTTCTTTCTTTCTTTTGTTTTTCTGCTTGGCTTTGTATTTCTATGGCATTTTGAGGCCCTTAGTTTGAAAGGGAAAATTTACTTCAGACCTGAATAACCATGTCTAGAAGTTACAACAGTGATTTGACCGGTATAATGTTACACGAGGGACACGCACATTGCACACGGAGACATACTTTTACATTTTGGTTCTTCAATGTCAATATCTCATAGATTCATTTATGGTGAAGCTTGTAATTTTGTGGGCATCCAATGTAATTGTTGACCTTTTGATTTGGCCCTGACTCTGCACACATCTGTTTTGTTTAAATATAGCTAGCTTATTGCACTTTTACTTCGGCACTGGTTATGCTCTTAGCTTATTGTTTGGGGAGGAGATTTCTAGTGACTAGTAGTTCTCTTGCATACCTATGTTGAATGTACTTATTGTAAGTCGCTTTGGATAAAAGCATCTGCTAAATGACTGTAATGTAATGATAAGCACCGTTTCCCCCACTTTGACTAACTTGATCCTCGTCTGAGCAATGATTATGTCCACAAACCGGTGTATTACAACAGTGTTTATGAAGCGTGGCATTACCATCAGATCCCTTATGGCTGCGAAGCATCCCCGTCATTAGCTAGGTGCTATGCAACAACCCTGCCGGGCGATGCGGTTTCGTCAGGGTGGAAATCTCTAGAGGCTGTCAGGGAGAGGAGGACTTGCAGGTTGCCACAGTCTGGCTCGTCTGAAGGTGACAGGATGATGGCTTCGGGTTACATTTCCTTTTATTTCATTGCAAGATTTTTCCCCCTGGTTGATGGATGCAGTCTCCCTGTTGTGCCTCACCCTTCTAACTTCTGTTGCAGTTTCAGGTTTCCTTTAAAAAGTCCTCCTTTCTTGTTGCTAGACGGACGGGTGTGTACAATTGCAAACTGTAGAGATGTTTCATTTAGTAAAGCTTGTAGTCTGTTTGCAGCAACTTGACCTATTTCCCAGATATTTGGCTTTTTGCCATGTTCTTTACTACACTACTTTACACTCCCAATACATTTTCTTGACTATGTTCGTTCCTCCCTTTTTGTTGATTGCCAGATGGGTGTGGACGGTGAGAATAGTGGAAGAATGGAAAAGAGAAAAAGGCGGGAACCCGCGTTACCAAACTAAACTAAAACATTAAAAAATGTAATTTATTAAAGCATCTGCCAGGACCAGCAGACAAATTATTTAATAGTCTTTTATTTATATGGCAGGATTACAAACTGCTTCACAACCAGGAAAAATGAAAACAAAAGCAACAATGACAAAGATCAACAGGATAAATGAGACAGGATAAATGAGAGCAGAAAGACTGAAAGAACAATGAGGTGTAACACAATAAAAGCCCAACGGATTAAACAAAAGGAATCCCAGCCCCAGACGATCCATTCAGTCTCTTAGTCACCGCCATAAAACAGAGGTGACCCAGCACTAGCAAACAAAAGTCTTTGTACAGTGCTGTCAGTTATCAAATGTGATATTCACTCACACTTGTGTTGAATCAAGATTAAAAAAAAAGTTTACTAGCTGACCTTTCCCTTTCTCTGCTAAGTGCGTGGTTTTGGCCGGTCTCCTCTTTGCCCGACCTGGACTGAAGGGGAGGATCTGGAGTGGAGGATGTTGTGGGTGTAACGCAGCACGTGTTTGACATTGTAAGACAAGCAAAGTAAACACTTGACTGTAGCTGCCATTCCACTATGCGCACTACAGACCTGCCCTCAGTCTGTGGAATGAAAGCCACACCACATCTAGAATGCTCCGAGCAAAGTTTTGAAACAAGCGTTGCAAGTTTTGAATATTTGAAAATCTGTAATTGCAGTTTGAAGACTTGCTATGAATCCTGGGATTTCTGTCAGCGTTTGTCTCCGGGGAGCAGTTTGTAACGTCAGGTTTTGTCAGCTTGTACTTGATGTCCTGTTAACAAGTGGGACCTGGGGGGGGGGGCAGTTGCTCTCTGCCAATCCCCCGCCTGGCCTCTGTCAGAATTCATGCCTTTCAATTGGCTGGATTTCCTATCACTCAGTCAAAGGTACACCAACAAAGATGGCCGCCGCAATGACCAAGCTCAACAGAGGTTTTGTGTTTATTAGCACCTTCCTTTCCTTGGTAAAACAACCTTTCTGTGAGATGTGTTGTCAGCAGCAGGTAGTTAGTTGTTAACTGCCTTGCCAAACCGATAGTCCATAACACTACATACAATATGCACGCAGGCTACTCCACACACAGGTCACCACACACGCTCACCCATACACAGACACTCTGGCTAATGGGTGTGGTGATGGGCGAAGAGGGGCTGCAAGCTGAAAGCTGTGTTTATCTTGGGTCTCTCTGTGGGCGGGCCTTTGTTTGTCCGGGGGAGCATGTCAACCGCTGTCAGAGCCGCATCGCAGCATGATTCATGTTTACCCTCTCTTTCCCCCGGATGCCCTTTTTGGACAGGTCAGTTGTTATTCTTGAACAGCACGACAAGCTGAGCATATTGCGTAGATACAATATGGTGGAAAAAGGTTATAACACAACAGGAGGGTTTCTATCAACTCAGTGTGATATTTGATCTCCTACGACAGAGGTGCCCCGACGTGATCAAAGGTACTTAAACCAGCGCAGAAAGGTATCGGTGATGTTTGCTGATGAGTTGGGCCTTGAGGCAGCTTACTGGGAAGGTTACTGGTTCAGTCTCTAGCACTGTCAGCTGTCAAGTGGATGGTGGGTACTGCACATATAATACGACCCACCATCCCTGCTGAAGAAAGGCACGTTAATCTAAACTGCTTCAGAGGCGCTACACTGTGATGGGCAGCGCTGCCTTGCCCTTCAGCCTGTTTATATTGGAGGGATGTGTGGAAAGAGAAATTCCAGTTACTGTGCAAGTGTACGAATACAAAGTAATCACTTCCTCGCAGTCGAGATAACTTGCCACATTCTCCAGCGTGCTACTTGATGAAGCAATTCACACAAGTGTTTTCTCGCCTTGTGTTATTAAGCTGGGAGTGGGAGATGCCCCTGTGCAGCTCTGATGCCAGCTATGTAATTTAATGCTACACCATTAGGGCCAACTATGTCTTAGAAGATGTTTCACAATGCTATTTCAAATGATTGAAATGTAACTTGATTGCATTTCTCTCAGGGGTGGCATCTACACCTGATTTATTCCATTAATTTCCTTTGAGATGAAGACAGCCGGATTTGCAGTTCTATCTACTATCTGTCTACAATAACGTATCATCTCATGAGCTGAAAAACACGACTGGTGTAAATGCATCAGCTGTCATGCTGCTGTCGTGCAGAGAGTCATGACGCGCACGGATTTGCATCACATTGAACTTGCAAAAGCAATCAAACCGGAAATGAAATCCATTTCAAAGAACAGATGCTCGCAGTATGAAAAATGCCTTGTGCTGCCGCCGTGAAATTCCAATCTTTTGTTATCTTGAAGCCCATATCCTTCCTTTATTTATCTTATGGGTGATTAATTGACTGCCAAGCTTCAATGGAAACCCGTGTGCAGAACGCTCTCATTTCTGAATGGGTCGCTGTTCACACCCAATAAAGAGTGAAATGGAGTTTTACACCTATAGTACACGTGCATGGCAGGCCTCTCGAACCCTCTTCAGCCGGCTAAGGTGCATAGTTACGGTGGCTGAAACATGGAAGCATAAAACATCTCCCTTTGCTGTAATTATATTTCATTTCCTAGCACTTTAATGACCTCACATGACTTGAAAGTGACCGTTCCAGGGTCACAGGAATGTTGTGTTGGCTGCTGTGGCTCTGACCCTCGATCTCCTTATTACTGATTGCTTGTAATGCTGGTAATCTAGGAATTTGAGTTTATCCTATTCCTATGCTTTAGTAAGTCGCTCTGAGATAGGGCGTCAGCCAAATGGCTCAAATGTAATGTCTGCAGTCACAGAGTTTCTAGCAAAACAGGGTTGTTGAAACCATCTAAGTAACATTTTGAAAGTGTTTACAGCTCTGGGCTTAAGAAAAACATCTGGTGCACAGTTATGGTGGTGCGTGTTTGTGTGGGTGGTGGATGTGGGGTTTAGGCATGTCTGTAATGTTTAAATAGTGTGTGTGTGTGTGTGTATGTGTGTGTTGCAGTCCTGATTTCCAAATGCTGCTCTCAAGGTCAGGCTTTTACCTTTTTACTGGACTGTAGAAAAGGCCAAATATCATTGTTTGGTTTTGGTACATAAGAGACGTGGGTCTGATCATTTACAGTAAACTCACGAGCTGTCCGCTGTCTCGTCTGTTCCTGCAGGTAGCCAATCAGACGCTCCACACAGATCGGCCCGACCTCCCAAAGTGTTTTCAGCTGACTGTCCTGTCGTGGCTGCCATGCATCTACCTGTGGGCGGTCTGCCCCATCTACCTCTTCTACATCAAGAGGAACAACAGAGGCTACATCATGATGTCCATCTTGAACCGATTCAGAACGGTGAGAGGAGAGTTTCTCCGTCTCTCATGCTCTCTCACTATACTCCAAAGGTAGACTGATATATCAGGCCGATATTGGTTGATTATTAAAATATATATATATATCGGCCAGTCAATATCGCCCACCTCTGTTATGATGGTTATGAGGCAGTTTAATTACATATTTATTGTATAATTGATTAATATTACACTAGTTTATGGGAAGCCCTTAACCTGAATTGATTTTGCTGCTGTCACTCATTGGCTACGGCGCTCTATGCTAACCCATAACTTACACAATATTGAGTGATAGTAGGCTGCATGCTAACACGTTAGCATATACCATGTTGACTGATAGTAGGCTGCATGCTAACACTTTAGCATATACCATGTTAAGTGATAGTAGATGACTAGCATTATCTCGAAAGTGAGAAAATGAAAACCTGTAGCTCTAAAGCTAAATGGTAAGTCTGGTAAGTTTTGTGTAGGAGATTTGTAACATGCACACCAAATCCCATATTAAGATAATGTATTGTTTTGACGTACAGGAACTACTTTCCGTTTCCATAGCGGGTGAATATGTGGTTGCTCTCCTGAAATAGCTATATTGATGTAAGATAATATTTTAGCTGAAAACTATATTTAACTTTTTGAAATGTATCAAACTATAGGCCATATAATCAAACTAAACTAAAAGTTTTTATTACTCAAAACTCAAGTCTTCTTACTTTGGATAATGCTAGTTGCATATGACGGTGCGTGCTAAAGCGTTAGCATGGAGCACCTGCAGGGGATGATTTGGAAAGATTTGGAAAAACTGTGTATTCCTTAAAATGCACATTAAATGCTGAGGAAGGACCTGGGCCAAAAAAAACCACTCTCTCGCATTCCAGTGTTGAGATGGGTTACCAGCCAGCGATGCATTCCAGGGCTGCAGCAGGCTCAGACCAAAGTAGTCTTTTCTGTCGTAGCGGTCATGCTGTCTACTATTCCCATCTCCTTTTTTCTTTACGTCTCGTTCTTTCCATTTCTGTCCCGCCGCCCTCTCACTCCTGATTTATCATCATGCTCAGGTGTTCGGCCTGGCGTTGTGGATCGTGTGTTGGACGGACCTCTTCTACACATTCCACGAGCTACGGCAAGGCCACAGTCAGCCGCCCATCTACTTCGTCACGCCGCTGGTGCTCGGCATGACCATGGTGAGTGTGTCTCAAACAACCGCAGGATGCGTCTGTGTAAACACGCTCACGTCAGTTCCTGCAACAACAAAAAAGAGCCACGGGGATGTACCAAGAATGTACTGATAAGTAAAACTACTAGACTTGAAATACTGGTAGTGCTAGTCTTTAATGCAGTCTTTTTACATTTACTGAACACTGCAGACTTACATCCTTCCATTTGCCATAAATAGTTCCGATTTTATTGTCTGTGTATGCATGTGGAAAAAAAGCAGATAATCAAGTTGCTTTGCTTTTCTCCAATACGTTCAAAAATAATTTCTGGATAACCCAAGCGCTATAAGCAGCCCAGTATTTTTAAAGGCATAGCTGTATTTGCTGTGTTTGTTAAAGGCAGAACAGTCAACATAAAAGATTTGCCCCAGGTAGATGGAAGAGTTACCTCACATGAACCTCAGCATATTTTTTTTTTTCTTTTTGCTAATCTAACTCAATCTCTTCTCTCCCCCTTTAATCCCGCCCCCCTCCTCCCCCCTCTCAGCTGTTGGCCACGTTTCTGATCCAGTTTGAGAGGTTACATGGGGTCCAGTCCTCGGGGGTCCTCTTCATCTTCTGGTTCCTGTCTGTGCTGTGCGCCATCGTGCCTTTCCGATCCAAGATCCTCCAGGCCTCCAGCCAGGTGAGAGCGCGATCTCGCCTTTTTTTTAACATATTTATCATCATCTTCTCAGTCTAGCCCCCCCCCCCACACCTCACCCCTCCTCCTCTCAGTTGTTGCTGGGTTGGGAGCTTACAGTCGGTGGATGTTTTGTAGAGGTCAGCCCAGGACGCCGCTAAGCAGAGAGTGAATAGTCGGCTTGTTGTTCATAGCGTACTTATCTCACCTCCAGAGCTGCAGGCTAGAGGTCCAACACATAGCAACAAGACCATGCGGGCAGACACGCATGCTGGCAGAGGGGTTGGCACAGAAGCACATGGGGCAGTTAAACTAGACGGGCAGACGGGGAGGAAGACAGACTAGTTAGGTATGCTAGCAGCCATGTGCTGAGGCAACCCAGGCTACTGCAGTCCTGTGCTCCTATAATTATCTAGGAAATTGTTCCATGCACAAGTATTCTAAAAAGTGCCTATGGGCTGTTTAAGGTAATGGTGGATGAAAATGGATCTTGCCTGGAGACGCTCGCTATGTCTTAACTCACTTCCAGCATTTGTGTGTGTGTGTGTATGTGTGTGTGTGTGTGTGTCTTCTGCATTGCAGAGTGAAGTCCCCGACAAGCTGCGTTTCACCACGTTCTACTTCTACTTCAGCCTGCTGGTCTGCGAGCTGATTCTCTGCTGCTTCAATGAGAAACCTCCTCTGTTCTCCAGTGTTGTCACTGACCCTGTGAGTCACTGTCATACATGCTGCTTGCAGCACCCCCTCGGCATGCATGAAGCGTGTGCGTGTGCACGTGTGTGTGTGTGTGTGTGTGTGTGTGTGTGTGTGTGTGTGTGTGTGTGTCTCATATTTCTGCCGGTATCTGTGGTGGTCTGAGACGCTGATTGAACGTCTGTTCGTGGGCAGCTGTGTGCTTGTGAAAGCATGTCACACACTCAGAGCGCGGTTGTAGCCGGCTGCTGAAAGGAGGATGTCCTTATCCTTGTATAACCCTGCCTGGTCTGATTTTCTTCCACAGAATCCCTGCCCTGAATCCACAGCAGGTTTTCTTTCCACCATTACCTTCTGGTGGTTCACTAGGTAGGTCTCGCCTGCTCTCTGGAGCTCTGCAGCACCATTCTACAGACACACACCTTGTGAATGTTCTCTTTTATATGTTACCAGTTAATTACTCTTTGCTTAAGGTACAAATTTGTATTGAACTGCTGTTTTTCTCTCAGTATGGCCATTAAAGGCTACAAAAGGCCCCTGGAGGTCAAAGACCTGTGGTCTCTGAACCAGCAGGACAGCTCCGGGGTGGTGGTGCCCAAATTCCTCAAAGAGTGGGAGAAGGAGCAGGCCAAAGCCCAAAGGTACACAGGAGATTGGGGGAGGAGGGAGTGGATTGAAAGATGTATGTCCTTATAATCATATCTTTCTTGGGAATGTTTTATGGCAAATGTTTTATATTTCTTATTGTTGATTTTATTTTATATCAGGAATCGTCAACAGCATGCCAAACTGATCCTGGTCCTGTTTGGAATCAGATTTTGATCCAAATCTTTCCCAGAAAGGAAAATCTTTTCTGTGTCAGTGTTCCCCCCCCAGAATTTTCTTCTTGTCAGGGTAGAAAAGCCTCTTAAACAGCATTTCCACCATCGTGGAACAAAACTCTCTATTGAAGCCCAGACTAATGAAATGGTTTTAGGTGGGTTAGCAGCTGGCAGGGTGATCCACCATCCACCCTGCCTAATCAATGTTGGGGGACTCTGTGGTGTTCAGATTAAACATTTGTCCACAGACAAATACCTACTGTGTGTACTTCCCTCTGCTGTTACATTCCAGTCATTTGGCAGACACTTTTATCCAAAGCGACTTACAAAGGTACTTGACACTATGTGGGGATCGAACCTACGACCCTGAGACTGAGAGTCTCATGCGCTACTGGTTGAGCTGTTTGGGACAGACTGTTGTTTAACTAAAGATTACAAAGCCAAATCCCTTCATGGCGAACAGTCGCTACACCTTCCACTCCATCAGAACAGAGTGGGGAGAGAAAGTGTGTTTGTACGTCCCCTTCACGAACACAGATTATCTCAACCAACCACTGCAGAGGTCAAACAAATCTAGAAAGAAGCTTTGTTTGTGTGTTCTTTTGTCCCAATGTTGCTCTGAACATTGCTCTATAACACATCAGTATGTTTGCGTCGAGTGTTTTCAAAGAAATCACCTGCCTACCTGCTGCGTTGCGTTCCACAGCTGAAGCTTGTATCGCTTCATACAACTTAATGCACAAACTTTTGCGTGGTTGGCTGGTCACTGAGAACAGGACATGATGTGCTGTTCCAGTGAACGCTCCAGCGCCACAGGAACATGAATGTCTCACGAACGCACTCGACATCGGCTTGGAGAAGTCTGGCGAACTACGACCTCCGTCATTGTTCGGCGCGCTGGCTGTTTTTACTTTCTCGGTGACGACCCCGCGGTTATCCCTGCCAAAGTTTTATCCTGCTCTCTGCAGAACGGGGCTTGTAAAATGATACGGCAAGACCGGGTTAGGCCTCTTTGTTGTGGTTCGGAAACCTGTTGGGTGGCGGGCCAAATTCCATTCCAATTCTCCTGCAGCTGGAATCCGACTCTTCGACTCTCGTTTTGAGTTGTTAGATCACTAAAGGTTGAGATATGCCAAATACTGCCATGAGTTATCAGGTCCAACCCGACATTTAATGAGAGCTGCTGCGTTTAAATTTACTTATATTTTACTTATAGTTTTACTGATATTTGCCTTAGGATCAGTAGCTGGAGGGCATAGGTTAACCACCTTTTTATTTCCTGCTCCACCACTGATAGGAACATGATTTCCCAGAATACACTGCAGAAAAACCAGTGGGTTTTATTGGGAACACTATCAGAGAGTAACTTGTTGTGCAAAAAAGTCTATTTTGTGCCTCTGACTCTCGCTCTCCGACCCAAACGTCCTTCCCATCTCCTCTTTCTCCCCAGTGCACAGAATCTCTCTACCCAGGCCGTGTACTCCAAGCCACCGCCAGATGAAACCACCAACCACATAGGAGGAGGAGGAGGAGGAGGAGGAGGAGGAGGAGCAAGCAGCCCAGAGGAAGTAGAAGTACTGCTGTCCAAACAGAAAGGCGCTCCCCGGAAGCCGTCCTTCCTGTGGGCCCTCGTCAAAGCCTTCGGTCCCTTCTTCCTCATCGGCTCGGCCTACAAAGTCCTGCAGGACCTCATTACCTTCGTCAACCCTCAGCTGCTCAGGTGAACCCAGAGAAGCCGACAGCCGCTCTTTCAAAAACGTCACGATCGCAACTGCAGAACACCTGACAAGCCACCAGTTGTTACTTTTTTTGCATGTTTTTATTTTGCATGTTGTTCTGCTTTTTCTGTTGTGCGGCAGCGATCTGCAATGTGCTGCATCTTTGTGTTAGATGCAAAATCACCATGCAAATGTGTTATGACGACCACATGCAGAGGTTTAATGATAGCAGCGGTTCTGCAGAGCCCTTATCTCTGGGCTTGCAAAATAACTGAGATAAGTCATGCGATGGCGGCCAGGGAATCGTCTGGTAGGATCATGTGGTTTAGTAAGCTTAGTTAATACTGATCTGATCTGTCATTTTGCCTCTTCACTGATGCCAGAGAAAAAAAATATTGCTGAATAATACAATCTACAGTCCTCCTCAAGTACTCCTGCAACTGCAATCGCAATGTTTGCCGTGATGCTCAATCCAAACAGATCTAAACATGCCTTTTTAAAATCAATGGATGAGTCAACTGAGTGGATAGAAAAGGAAAATCCATTTCAGACAGCTTTCATACCGTCAGGCTAGAATTGTTGACAGACAGACAGACAGTTTTTCTGTATGCAAAGACGGTATATGTGTGAACAAGGGCTTGCCTGAGAAGTTACTTTGAATGAATAACTCCTAATTTCCCCAAACTGCCCCCCCCCCCTCTCTCTCTCTTTGCTTTTATAGGTTGTTGATCATCTTCACAAAACAGACGGGCGTTCCTGATTGGTGGGGCTTCGCTCTGGCCTTCCTCATGTTCTTTACAGCCTTCCTGCAGACTCTCATCCTTCACCAGCACTTTCAGTATTGCTTCATCACCGGCATGAGGCTGCGCAGCGCTATCATAGGAGCTATCTACAGGAAGGTACAAACACACACATCTCTGATCTGCACTCATCTAATGGTGCACACTTTTAGCTGTGCTCACACTTAAATGAACACATTCCAGAAGGGACCTCGCAGTCATCGGCCCATTTCGTCACAAAGCTTCACATTGGGACTAAAACCCAAAGTGTTTCCTTTTCTGTCCGCCCTTATCCTCCAGTCCCTAGTGATAACCAACGCGGCCAAGCGCTCGTCAACAGTGGGCGAGATAGTGAACCTGATGGCCGTGGACGCGCAGAGGTTCATGGAGCTCACCACCTTCCTCAACATGCTGTGGTCTGCCCCTCTGCAGATTATACTGGCCCTGTACTTCCTCTGGCAGGTAGGTGCACATGCAGTACATAGATTACACACACACACACACACACATAGGAGGAACCAGTTTCCTCCAACAAACCGCTCCGCCACTCATGAAACCAGCCAGCTTGTTCTGCTTATCAATAAATAAGTCCATCCAAGGAAAAATCCATCCTAAAACACTTCAACACTGTGCAAAATGCAGCTGTTAGTGACGTACCTTGCATTTCTGGGCCCCATTTTCTTGCATTCTTCTTATTCCTGTGGATAACTGATCAAACAGAGACGATGTGACTTTACGTCGAGGTATTTCTAGTGCAGCTACAATGGAGTAAAACATCAGCGGTAAACGTCAGGTTTTGGTGTCAGCCGCTCAGAGTCAAACGGCAAGGGCTTCTTTCTAGACCGATGTTCTACAATCATACAGGGAGAAATCCATCGGAGAAGATACAAATTTCCCCACCGACAGTAGCCTCGATAGACCAGAATGCAATGCAGCCGCAAGATGGGTTTGCTGGGTTTTGCTGCGTTCAGGTTGCAACCGCAGTCACATTCGAATGTCCAGTCAGTCAGTCATTCAGCGAAATGTAAGAAATCAATCACTGAAGTAGAAAGTGGGTACACTAAAAATAAATACTCCTGCAGTGCGCAAATTGATGACATATAACAGCACCAGAGTACCTGAGAGTGGATTTTTTCCTTCAATGATGCAGGAGATTCCACTATCTCGGTGTCATATTTCTAGTTTAATATTCTGAATCAGGGTGATAATAGATAACCAGTACATAGGAATTTTGTGGCCTGGGTTGGCCCTACCACATTTTGCGCACATGCACACACTTGTAATTTAACAGCTGCTCCGCCAAGACTATGATATTTTGCATCGATGCCCACGCCCAGTGTATTGAGCGGCTGTGTCTTTATTGTCTGCACTTTATTTTGTAGAACCTCGGTGCATCTGTGCTGGCTGGGGTAGCTGTCATGATCCTGCTGATCCCTTTGAACGCTGCCATTGCCATGAAGACACGAGCTTACCAGGTATGTGCGATCACACAGTTGTAGCCTTTTGTAACGTAAAGCCACACAGGTTTAAACTGACTCTTTCTTTCCATTGTACCTTCTAAGTTTTACTTCGGTGATATGCGCTATGGAAATCCAAGAATGTCATGTGACGTTGCATTATTCATGGCTATTGCGCTTCAAAGAAGTTACATTTTTCCCCTTTTTCTTTGTGTTTTGTACCGCAGAAGCTGTGTGTGGGCTTTGATTTAGGTGTATTGGTTCAGCCACATTCAAATCTATTCATTCGTGGATGTACAAAACACAAATGACACCAGAACAAGAACGGTTTGCTTTTTGATGCTTTTCTAGGTGGAACAGATGCAGTACAAAGATGCACGTATCAAGCTGATGAATGAGATCTTGAATGGCATCAAAGTGCTGAAGCTGTACGCCTGGGAGAACTCCTTCAGGGAAAAGGTCCTGGCCATTCGGCAGAAGGAGCTCAATGTGCTGCGCAAGACGGCCTACCTGGGGGCGCTCTCCACCATGGCCTGGACCAGTGCCCCTTTCTTGGTACGGGATGTTTGCTTGGCTATGCTGAAATCGGTGCAGAATGAAGTGATATGCAGGATCATGTGTCCGATATGTTCCAGAGTTCCTTGCTTTTGTTTCATTATTTTGGTTTTTCAATTGGTCTTAAATTAAATTCTGTGTAGCATTTAAAAGGTGGTGGATATTTTTAGCTACCGATAGCCAGGTCACTGCTGCTAGGTTGGCGTGCCAATGTGTTTTAACCCCACTGTGTTCAGAACATCACAGTACTGACCACAGTACCTGTCTGCAGTAGATTGATGGGCCTCGATGTCTGATGCGTGTTTTTTTTTTTCTGACATGTTCCCAGGTTGCCTTGACAACGTTCGCTGTGTATGTGACCGTGGATGAGAATAACATTCTCGATGCGGAGAAGGCCTTTGTGTCGCTCTCGCTCTTCAACATCCTTAGGTTTCCTCTCAACATGTTGCCGCAAGTAATCAGCAGTATAGTACAGGTGGGAACTTTTCTCTTCTCTCCTCGCCTCTCGCCTCCATGTCCGTTTAGTCAGTTTGATTTAGTGTCTGTGTGTTTATTCTGCACCTCAGGCCAGCGTCTCCCTGAAGCGACTCCAATATTTCCTGAGTCACGATGAGCTGGACCCAAATTCAGTGGACAGGAAAAGCACAACCACAGGTAAAACAAGGGCAGTGCTGAGGGTTAGACCAATATATCACTTTGTCTTGCTCTTGGTTCCACCGTGTAAACTGATTGCCCTCTCAAAATATAACTTAGTCTTTCACAGCTGTACCTGTCACTTGGATGAGAATCTGTTTTCACAGAAACTGTCGAGGGCTTTTGAACGACTACTGCTTTAGAAATGCTTTTCATTGCCATCTTTTCAAACCAAATGAGCACCTGTCACCTACAACAAGCGCTAAATGACTGCACCGTTTGTTGCAGAGTATGCAGTGACAGTCGTGAATGGGAAATTCACCTGGGCTAAAGAAGATCCTCCCGCTCTGCACAAGTATGTTCAACATTGCAATGAAATGCGTACACTGAAATCCATTGAACAATGCAGCCACTATATCACGTTACTTGGAATACCTAGGAATCATCCCAT
The DNA here is from genome assembly GCA_034670385.1 of Hoplostethus mediterraneus. Taxonomy (NCBI): domain Eukaryota; kingdom Metazoa; phylum Chordata; class Actinopteri; order Trachichthyiformes; family Trachichthyidae; genus Hoplostethus; species Hoplostethus mediterraneus. The sequence goes on from JAXDDW010000047.1 coordinate 1,517,378, forward strand.
GCCTCATGTGTTCCCAGCATAAATATGATGGTGCCCCAGGGCTCTCTGCTGGCCGTGGTGGGGCACGTTGGCTGTGGGAAGTCCTCCCTGATCTCTGCACTGCTTGGCGAAATGGAGAAATTGGAAGGAGATGTTTCCATTCGGGTGAGAGTTCACTTGATGTTAAAGCCTGAGGCTGTTCACTCTTGTCACTGGTATGCAAGTAGCAGCTAATTGTCTAGAACCGTTCCAACAAGGCGGCTCCGATTGTGACTTACTTGACAAAAATGGATTGTCGGGATACTCCTGGATGTAATCTGATGAGAGAAGAGATCTACAGGAATCCAATTTTAATGTGTATGCTGCAGCTGAATGTAGTCCAGCTAAGTCCTATCCAGACACACTCCATACACAAAACGCCATTATGTCAGGTGTAAAGTGGGAATGTTTCTCTCCAGGGTTCAGTGGCCTACGTACCCCAGCAGGCCTGGATCCAGAACGCCACCCTGAGGGACAACATCCTGTTTGGGAATCCCTACAACGAGCAGAAGTACCGCAGCGTTCTGGAGGCCTGCGCCCTGACCCCTGACCTGGAGGTGCTACCTGGAGGAGACCTGACCGAGATAGGAGAGAAGGTACAGTAGAGAAGTACTGGTTTCAACCTGAGGCTGTGTGTCAGTCATGTGCCAGCGTTGTTTCATTTGTTCTTCCTTAATCTAAAAGTAACTTAAGCGATGATCTACTTTTTGTTTCTGTTTTCATTCAGCTTTGGTTTTGTTTCTTTCAGAAATCTGTCCTGGTTCTCAAGCCTCGGTGCTCACCTGCCTTGCTGGTTTTCATTCCAGCCATCTAATCAGGGACTGAAAATGAACAGAAAACCAGCAGGGCGGTGGTACTCCAGGACCAGGATTGAGAACCTGTAGGTGGGGTGATAAACAGTGGGGGGAGTGACACCTCTGATCAAAAGTCATCTATATACATTCTCTCTTTGTGCAAAGTCAAATTCTGGGGACCCAATGGAACTTCCACTTTGGGAACCACTGCATTAATTGATCACTGCTGTAGCCCATGTGTCTTATCTGTCTACCCTGGTGTCTCTTATCCCTGCAGGGTATCAACCTTTCCGGCGGCCAGAGACAGAGGGTGAGTCTGGCCAGAGCCCTGTACAGCGAGACAGAGGTCTACCTGCTGGACGATCCGCTGTCCGCTGTGGACGCCCACGTGGCCAAGCACATCTTTGACAACCTCATTGGCCCAGAGGGGGCACTGAAGGGCAAGGTGAGGAGAGGAGCAAAGTCCTGCTGCACAACACCTCGGCTGAGATTGCTGGAGTTATGTGAATTGGATGGATCCGGTCTAGTTCTGTGCACATGAGGCCCAGAGTTTCAGGCTTGTTTAGCTTGTCGTAGAAGAACAGCACAACTTTTTGTTCTCACTTCAAAGTTGTATTTCTTATCTGAGGTTTATGACTTTACACCCTCTTTACTCCTTGTTGGTTTTTCATATTTATGACAGTTCTGATAAGAAGTGGCTGTATGCTGTCATCCGGTCACAATTACAACTTCGTGGGAATGTGATGACGCTGTTATGTTTGAACAGTAGCATATAATGGGTAACTACATAGGTTCCTCTCATTGTTTGCCACCAGACACGTATCCTGGTGACACATGGCATCACCTTCCTGCCTCAGGTGCATAACATCATGGTGATGGTGGACGGCAGGGTGTCTGAGATGGGCTCCTACAATGAGCTGCTCAAACAGAACGGCGCCTTCGCCGAGTTTCTCAGGAACTACACCCTGGAGGACATCGTGGAGGAGGAAGAGGCGTCGGGTACTCTTATATTACCTCATATTTACATCGATAAGACATGCATTTGTTCTCATTCTGGCAAAATGAGTTGTGTAATATACTGGTGATATACTCATGACGATGCCTTTCCAGAGGAGTTAATAGAAGATGAGTTATTCCCTGACGACACACTCAGCAACCACACGGACATGGTGGACAACGAGCCTGTGGTCAACGAAGCAAAGAGAAAGTTCATAAGGTACTGGGAATATTTCAGCATCTTTTTAACCTTTATCCACCTACAAGGTTAAAGTAGGCATGTTTCAGTCCCTCCCATCACACTTTCTTGATTCTCGGATTCATTCGTAATATCTGCATCTAATATCATCTGCCAGCAAAACTTTCAAACCTGCTTATATCGACAAAGTGAAGCAATAAGTGATGAGTGGCAAGATATTAATTATTTGGTCAATGTGAAAATGTATTAGACGATCCGCTTAGACAGAACACATATATTTTTTTAGATATGTCAACCAAAATAAATCCAAATAAATAAATCCAAACCCAATTGACACCCTGCACTGATTCCCCTTCTCCCTTTTCCAGGCAGATCAGCATCATTTCAGCGGAGTCAGACACCCTCAGGAACCGGTCAGTGAGGAAGCACGCTTGCAGCCAGAAGAGGCATTCAGATACCCCGCTGGAGAAGAAGAAGCCGCCCGGGATTGAGAAACTCACCCACGCTGAGACCACCGAGACAGGCAGGGTCAGTCCTCCTCCTTCCTCCATATTCCTCCCTCTTGTTCCAGATCACAAGGCTGCAACTCAATATATAAAGCTGCAGACACGGTGAAGTGGTTCAGTTTTTTTGTGGGCAAGATGCGTGATCTAAGCGACTCGGTGTGATTGTTGGTCCAGACGTGGTGGTTCCAGCATCTCAGAAACAGCTGAACCCTCCTGGGGGTTTGTCACCACTACAGTCTCTAAGAGTTCACAGAGAAACAAACAACACCTTGTTAAGGAGAGAGGTCAGAGGAGAATGGGCAGACTGGTTCAAGCTAACAGAAAGGCCACAAATGCTCAAATAGCAACTCTTTACCATCCAGTAATTGTACTCTGGCACCCCCACCCCCAGGTGAAGATGAAGGTGTACCTAGAATACGTCATGGCGGTGGGACCCTTGCTGTCGGTGTTCATCTGTTTCCTGTACGGCTGCCAGAACGCCGCGTCCATCGGCGCCAACGTCTGGCTCAGCCGCTGGACCGAGGACGCCTCGCGAAATCAGACTCAGGAGAACGTTCACATGAGGGTGGGGGGTGTACGCAGCTCTGGGCATTGCACAAGGTAAGAGATCTGTTTTTTGGTAGTATATACAATAAATAGTTATTAGAAGAAGTTAGAGAAACGTTTGGAAAGGAGGTGAATAACTGTTTTGTATAGCTAAATGCTAAAGGTTGAATGTACTCAAATGTGAGGCTACCTTGAACCTTGCTTAGGGGGGAGAGCATCCAGCAATAATGGCTTTAATGGTCTTAGGGTAATTGCATCTATGTAGGTGATACTATGTATTCATACAGAATACACAGTACACTTAGGCCTACTAGTAAGTATGTATTGTGCTATAATGCTGCTACATGATTTATTCATTCTACATCATTTCAGGGGGTTTTGTTCTGTTGAATGCATAGAAGTTGTGTGTGGAATGCATAATATGTAGTGGTTTTACCTTTTTCAGTGCAAGCCTCTTAACGCACATTGCGAGCAAGGTCATCCTGCTGACTAGTAGCATCTTTGCAGTCAGGAGAGACGCGCCCTGTGCATCTATACTCACACCTTCCTACCCATTATTCTCCTCTCTGCTGCTCTGGTTCATCCCCCCTCCTAGGTATCCTGGTCATGATCTCTTCGTTCACCCTAGCCATGGGCAACATCGGCGCAGCCAGGAAGCTCCACTATAACCTGCTTGACAACAAGTTTCACACACCTCAGTCTTTCTTTGACACTACGCCTATAGGACGCGTGATAAACCGCTTCTCCAAGGACATCTACGTGATAGACGAGACACTCCCCTCCACTGTGCTCATGTTCCTGGGCACCTTCTTCATCTCTGTCTCCACCATGATCGTTATCATTTCCAGCACGCCAATCTTTGCCGTGGTCATAGCCCCACTGACTTTGGTGTACATCTTTGTCCAGGTACTGGTTCTCTCGTGAGGCTCCAGAAATCCGTCGGCTGGCAGCTAATGCGTTTTTGTTTCTTCCTCCTTTTCAAGAATGCAAGTTTGTGAATCCTCCTGTTCCTGGAATGGCATGCTGCATGCTCTTTCAACCACTCAATTTTCTCAGCTTTTGTTCCTCCTCAGCTTCAGGTCCTCCTGATGAGCCTCTGCTAATATTCTCCTTTCAAATCGCACAGTCACTGTCCCCTCTCCTCAGCCCACACATTTCCTGTGCTGCCTGCTTTCTCACACACACAGACTTGACATAACTGACTTCAGTCAGCATCAGACCTGTTTGTTTTTCATAGTGTATAGAAAACATCCAGGTGTTTTGAGGTAGAGAAATTATTATTATATGGCCTGTAGATTAATAAATTAAAATGTGTATATTAACACAGTATAGCCGATGTAACCCAGATTCTTTTTGGAACTATTTTAGATGAGCAACCACGTATTCATCCACAGAGCAGTGATTTTTTAACTCTACAAAGTCTCCCATTGCTCATCACCTTCACTTCCTATAAAGAGCCGAAGCGCAAGTTAACCAAGACCAGCCACTGGTTTACTAGCGGCTAGGTGGCTAGCGCGATTTTCCATAGACAGAGGGGGTCTTATATCAACTGAACAAAACACTAGATTGTGTTGCAGCATCCACAGTTACATACGCAATTACAAGAATGTTCACATTTTTGCCAAACTAGGAAGTTGTGCCTTGTTCGTATGAAAGGGGTGTGATGCTGGGTAATGTAGCGTGGTAAACTTATATACAATGCCTTTGGAAGTAGTCCTTGTAGTTCAAAACAGTATGTTATCATATTTGGTCCTCTAAATGTAGCACAGTTTTTCTATTCTCCGTGGGAGAATATGTGTATTCACGAAGATGGCACACACACACACACTACTGTATATATTTTAGAACCAGATCCTCTCTTGACCACAGGCAAGGTGTAGATCTGCTGATGCTGGACGAGCAAGCTTTGTTTGTTCCTCCCACTACAGGAATAAGGCTAAAGCAGAGTCGGCAGCTCGGTCCAATAGTGATCTGTAACTCCCCTCTAGTGGCGGATCAGTGGGAATACAACTGAGATGGTCTAACTACAGGGTGTCTGCATTTGTTTCAGGGATTACTTAACTTTAGGGACAACTGATGTTGCAGACATCAACTTAATCAAACAACTTAATCACTCGTGTGTTTTGAAATGTGTATATGAGTGACTTGTTTATTTTTTGTGGCCTCGTAATAAATCGAGTAGGTCTGAACCGATTTTGGAGTTTTCAGTTGGACTATGCAGGTTGAAGTCTGGTCAGCACTCACTGCAGGGTATCCGCAGGTTAAAACTCTGAAAATGTCTAAATTAGCACCTAAATAGCGCCAATAATCCAATACTAATTCAATACAACACTGATTCAGCCTATACCCAATTTAAGAAATCTTTTATATTAGATGTTCTAAACACTTCATTTCATTACTTGTTTTAACAGGCCCTCCTCAACTTCCCCTCCCCTTGACGTGATTGCACAACATATCACAGAGGAGTTAATTTAATATAAAAGATTGTCTGGATATTGTTTGTTTACTTGGACATATACAGTATATATTGTTGTTCTGTTCTGCTTGTTCTGCCGTGTCGGTTCATGCACTGGAAATGATGAACAATCACAATGCATTGTGGGCAAGATGGACTCCTTACTATCTCGGCCCTCGAGAAATCGATCTCAGAGAGTTTGCTTGAGTCATCAGCCCTTAAAATGGCACCGGGGTTTCCACCAGGGGGAATTTGAGGAGGGCATGTTCAAACTTGCAGAGCGCAAACCTCTGCCAACAATTCTCCAACTTGCAGAGCTCCAGCCTCATTGTCTCCCGGGTTTGATTTTCAGACAAAATAGCACGTGAAGGCAATGCAGCCAACTTAGAAGTCCTGGATGTTGGACTTTTCCACCAGCACATGAATGCCAAAATGTAATCAACTGATGCTTGGGCCAAGGGTTATCTGTTCACCCAACTTAAACCATTAAGCAACCTTTTCAGATATCTTGCTAACAGACATACAGAGGTGAAAACATAACCTCCTTTTAACAACAAAGCAACAAACATAAGAATAAAAAAGCCTTAAATTTGACTTCTTGAAACCTACAGATACTCTGCACTGAGGGACGCAAGGAAAGGTTTGCAGTTAACATCGGTGTTGTGTTCTGATGTTTGCCCCCCCATCCTTCCCCTTTCTCAGGTGTGCTGTTGTTGGCTAACTGCCTGCTGTGCCGGGCCTACAGTATGCTGCGGGCAGCCGAGCTAACACACGCCAACATGCTTCAGAGGGTACTGCGGGCACCGCAGGCCTTCTTCGAGAGCACTCCCACTGGGCGGATCCTAAACCGCTTCAGCAAAGACATGGACACTATAGACTCCCACATCCCAGAAAATATTGACATATGGATGCGCACTTGCTGGTACACAGTTACTGTGCTGCTCGTATGCTCTGCCCTCACCCCAATGTTTCTCTTAGTCATAGCCCCGTTATTGCTGTTCTATTGGTGGGTTCAGGTAAATAGGACATGAGTCTGCTAACTCATTAATACAGTATGTGTGTCTGAGTGTGTGTGTGCCCGTAGATTGTTGTTTGTTGTCGATACGATGATCACTGCTGTCCTAGTGTTGAAGTGGCAGCATGGTTTGGCCTCTGCTGGTCTGAGCCCGCTGTAGCCATAGTCTCTTGGAGGCTCAGGCTGGAGTTTGTCAACGGTTGCTCTACTACACCAACAGAGGCAAACTTTTCTCAGAGGCAAAGTTGCTCTGGAGGCAGAAATAATCTCATTGAGTTCAACCTCAAAGAACTGACTAATTTAGTAACATTGGACTGAAGCCCAGTGAAAAAGGCAAGAGAGGAGGTAGCTAATATTATCTAAATAAGTGAGTTAAATAAAGTTATTTAGGTTAGCTAGTTAGCCTAGCTGACCTTCCAAGTTTAAATTGGTCATACTAGCCTATAGCTATCTAGGTAAGCTAGTTAGCTAGCCTTCCAAGATTATGAATGCCATGGTCATGAATAAATACATTTTAAAAATCTCAAATTCCACCCATTCATATTTTAACCAGAGCTCCCTCTTTGCAATTCATGTTTGCCAGTTACCCAACTATGTTTCTTTGGCTCTGCCCATGAGCTCAACCGATAAGATTATTTCTGCCTCCAGAGGAGCTCTGTTTCTAAGACATATTTCTAGAGCTAAAACTCATTGACTAATTCTGATGTCAGTCGGTTATGTGGTGGTAGCTGGAGAGCAGCCATTCAGTAGTACTTGCTAGTGGTGGTGCATTATCATGGAAGAGATGAGGTTTATGTTCATTCTTTGACAAAAAAATGTTTCCTGTCACTCATTATTATAATAATGCACATTTTAAATCATCCAATCATTTTTTCAAAATACCGTCTCGTAGCCAGCATCATTCAGAACTATGTCCTTGGTAGCTTTGGGTCTGAGCTGAACTTGATCAGTTAGCACCGTAGATTACTTAAGAAGAATCCTGTACCTGGCCTCAAGATGGCATAGGTTGCATGGTGCATAACTTCTATCTGGATTTGCAAATACATCAGGTTAACACCTCTAGGTAGAGCTGATAAAGACACCAGCAGTTTGGTAAACCAAATTAGTTGTAGTGCAGACACTGGGGCCTTATGGTCTGTGTGCTCACATGTGCCTCTGCACTAATGCTTCTACTAAATGGACCTGCAACTTCCTCAAACAAGTTGCCTCCGCCAGCTGTATTAACACAAGCTTTCGTTACATCTTTGTCATGGCATCCTCCCTTCATGGCCTGGCTCTTTGCTGCATCATTTGTCTTTAATTTCTCTGTCAGAGGGGCTATAACTATAACTAACCATTTCCACTTCTGCCTTAGTGAGTGATGATTGTACACTATGGTGGTAGATTGTTCAATTAGTGCAAATGAAAGACAAACCACTCACTACAACAATACAGAAACTGAAAATCTTGTAGTTTACGTTTACTTGTAGTTAATCAGACATTTTAAATAATTGTCTGTAGAACAGGTTGTGTATTTGATTTTGATAACAAATGTTATTTTGGTTGTGTATTTTAAAAAAAACACCTGCAGTTTTAAATTGTGCCACTCATTTTTAAGATTAGCCACTTGCAACATATGAAAAGAACTTGGTCCTGAAATGTATTTATTGCTCAAATATTGACAAAGTTTACATGCAACAAATTCTTGCCCTTACTCTGATTATGAGTCATTTGATTAAGCAGTTTACATGCAGAATATAATGGAAAAAGCTTGCAAGATTCCTATTTTCAAGCAATCGTACTGTACTTGTTTGAAAATATGCATGACCTCTTCTGTCCATGGGCTGCAAGCAAGCTGTCATTTAGCAGACGCTTTTATCCAAAGTGACTTACAATAAGTGCATTCAATGTAGGTAGGCAAGAGAACTACTAGTCACCAGAAATCGTAAGTGCATTTCCTTCCTCAACAAGCATAAGAGCATAACCAGTGCTAGGGTAAAAGTGCAAGTTAGCTACCTACTTTTTATTTAAACAAATGAGACAAATAGGTGGAGCAAATAAACAAGAGCTAAGACAAATAAGTGAAGTTAGGATGCAAACAGGGAGAGTGCAGAGCCTGAGACACCCATCCCCTCAAGGGTGGAGAGGAGGATCTGTTGGTTCACTTCAAGAGTTTTGGATTGGAAGGGTAGAAGGGAAACCGGTCTGTATTTTTTGACGTCATAAGGGTCAAGTATTGGTTTCTTCAGAAGACTGGCAGTCTTGAAAGCAGAGGGAAAGCATCCAGACACCAGAGATGTGTTGATGAGGTGAGTCAGGAAGGGAAGGTGTTCAGGTGCAGTAGACTGAAGGAGAGGGTACCGGGTCAAGGGAGCATTCATAGTGCAGTCATATTGCTCCCAGAGTATATTAGTAGCTCCCATGAAATGTTTTCAATGCTGCGACGTGAGTGGCTGCAAAGAAAATTAAGCTGTTCAAATTAAAAACGTGGACAAACAATATTGAGAATGTAGTAAAGTCTAAGAAATATCACAGTACTGAATCGTTGGGGGTGTGTGTTTGCATGTAAATCTTGTCAGTATCTGAAGAGCATGTGTCACATAGCTGGCATCGCATCAACAATTTCAAAATTGTGATACGAAATAAGCACTGCAGGTGTTTTGTGAGCTCTGGCTTTATTACTCTGTGTGCATGTGCGTGTGTGCATCATCGTTGTTGCATATCTTAACGTTTTGTACTGTGATGTTCAGTTGTAACACTCTGTTTCTCTCCCCCCCCCCTCAACGCCTTTTTAGAGATTTTATGTCGCCACGTCTCGGCAGCTAAAGCGTCTGGAGTCGGTCAGCCGCTCGCCCATATACGCCCATTTCTCTGAGACCATCACTGGCTCTAGTGTAATCCGAGCCTATGGCAGACACTCTGCCTTTGTTCTGATGAGTGATATGAAAGTGGATGACAACCAAAAGAGTTACTACCCTGGTATAGTGTCCAACAGGTACGTGTCCTCCTGATTCCAAAGCTAAACTATTCCCCATGGGACCTTGTCACTTTTAAGTTGCCCTGCTTACACAGCTGCTGGTCTGAGGAGACTCTAGTGTGGCCTTAATATATATTGTGTCAGGTAGGGTTTGACCTACGTGGGCTGATGGCTGATACCGATATTTTCGGATTGAAGCTGTGCGGCAATAATTTATGCCAAAATTTGACCATTTTCATCCTAGACACTTCCATGCTAGGGTTAATTTCTTACAACTATATGACCACCAGACACTTACTTGAAAACACACTCAGCAGCACCTCTAACGTCCCACATGACTTCCGTTTGACGTAGTTTTCACCTAACTGGTAAACGCGCAAAAACATCCCAGTGTGTGCTGACGACCTGCCTGTGCTGCTGTAACGCCCTGTTGTGCAGGTGGCTCGGTGTGCGCGTTGAGTTCATTGGGAACTGCGTCGTGCTGTTCGCTGCCCTGTTTGCTGTGCTTGGGAAGGAGAAGCTCAACCCCGGGCTGGTGGGACTGTCGGTGTCCTACGCTCTACAGGTATGGAGCAAACCAACATAGCGTACTATCTGTCTTTTCACCATCTACATCAATGCCTTAACATAGTTTCATTCTTATTCCTCCCATGGATATTGGGGTTTCATAACATATCCATCATCCAACTCTGATTTGATGGATATGATGGTTTGTTTGATTACATGTTTGTTGTATAATTGATCAACCACACTGGTTTTCTTAACCTCAGTTAATCAACTGAGGTTAAGAAAGTTGATCAGGACATTTTGATCAGATTCCACAGAAGTATGGGTGAATACTTTAATCCAGGGTTTCGATGGAGAGTTTTAATGCCCCAGGGTCTAAATGCTGTTTCAGGAATTCAAACACTGAATTTCTTTTTGGGTATTTTTTGGCACTGACCATGATCAAATTTCATGATATTGACAGTTATCGGCAGCTTCATTCCAAAAATCTTGCATCAATCGATTGGCTTTCAAAACCCCAATATACATCGAACACTAACGTATATAGTATATGCTCAGAGAGGCGTGGCTATAAAATATACCATGTGTGAATATGGAATTGACAGAATGCACCTTTCAAGCAACACTTTCTCCCGTCTGCCGTTGCCTTGAACCGTGTAGGTGACCATGTCTCTCAACTGGATGGTGCGAATGACTTCAGATCTGGAGAGCAACATCGTAGCAGTGGAGAGGGTGAAGGAGTACTCTGAGACCAAGACCGAGGTATTTTGTTTGTTGGTGTGCCTTCATAAATATTCTGCGGCACATAAAGTTGGCACTTAGCGCGTGTTTTGTTTGCATTCAAAAGTATAATAGTGTTGGTTTTGTGCTGGCCAGGAACGCATGCTGTTAAAAAGGCAGGAATTTACAAAACATTCCAAAAAAACTGTCTTGCTGCCAAGTCATGTTCTCAAAGAACACAATGCAAGGCCATTAAAGCATAACTAGATCCATAAATGTTATATTAGCTTGAGCCCCACAAAGGCCCCTCTATTACATAAGATAAACATGCCATTTGTACTGTACACACTGTACTTTTTCATTAGCCATCACAGAAAATACACCATGTACCCATCCTATAGCTAGTGTAGTTCTGAGTGTCCAATATGCCCCTGGGGTTGTTTGGCAGCTCTGACCAACTTCCAGCTCTCTTCGGGGTGATAAACAAACCAGTTCTTTTCAAAGCCAAGGAGGGCAACGCGTTGTGAAGAAAGTTTTCTTAGTCGGAAACCTTGTGTTTTGTGTCCGCAGGCCCCCTGGGAGGTGGAGGGCAAGAAGCCTCCCTCCGATTGGCCCCTGGAGGGGAACGTGGAGTTCTCGGACTATAGCGTTCGGTACCGAGAGGGGCTGGACCTCGTCCTGAAGAACCTCACCCTGAGTGTCAAAGGAGGAGAGAAGGTGGGAGGGTGTGAGGAGTCAAATTCTTGATCAACGAGCAGCAACATGGAGCTGTACCATATGAATGTTGTGTACCTGTTTGTTTCTGTCCAGATTGGTATAGTGGGTCGTACGGGGGCTGGTAAGTCCTCCATGACGCTGTGCCTCTTCCGATTGCTGGAAGCTGCAGGGGGAGAGATCACCATCGACAATGTCAAGATATCTGAGATAGGCCTTCATGACCTGAGGTCCAAACTCACCATCATTCCACAGGTACCCAGCACACACACACTCTGAGTCCTCCCGACAAGAGCTAGAGACTAGGGTTCGACTGGGTTTTTGAAGGCCGGATACTTTTGTGCCAATATTGTTTATCTCAAAATGTTCCTGCCAAACATGACGAGGGTTGAGTGTTTCCCCAGAATTGTTATTACTGGCAGGGTGGAACAGTCTCTGAAACAACATTTAGACCATTTGTTGTCAATCATGTTCCTCCGGGGCCCACTCCAATGAGCTACTGTAGTGTTTGGTTGGAAACATCTCCAATTTCAGAATTTCAAGGAATCCAAAGTCTTTTTTTTCCTCCTCCTCCAGGAACCTGTGCTGTTCTCAGGGTCGCTGAGGATGAACCTTGACCCCTTTGAGAAGTACAGTAGTGAAGAGATATGGGCGGCTCTGGAGCATTCTCACCTCCACAGGTTTGTCAGCAACCAGCCGGCAAAACTGGAGCTGGAGTGCGCAGAGGGTGGAGAGAACCTCAGGTAACCTCGGAGAAACCCAACGTTTGCACGAAAGTTACAGCTTTGTTTTGCGAAGCGGGTGTTCACGGTGTGCGTACCGCTTTGTGTTCAGCGTAGGCCAGAGGCAGTTGGTGTGTTTGGCACGAGCCCTGCTGAGGAAGACGAGGATCCTCATCCTGGACGAAGCTACAGCCGCTATCGACCTGGAGACTGACGACCTCATCCAGTCAACCATCAGGACTCAGTTCCAAGACTGCACCGTCTTCACCATCGCACACAGACTCAACACCATCATGGACTACACAAGGTCAAATATGTTGTGATGCATTTGCATTCATACATGCATTGACCCCTTTCATTCTAAAATATGTACAGAATTACTTGTGAATGTATCATTTCCCCTTCTCTCCTTTCAGAGTCCTGGTGTTAGACAAGGGACAGATTGCTGAATTCGATACCCCGGCGAACCTCATATCGCAGAAAGGAATCTTCTACGGCATGGTGAAAGATGCAGGACTGGCCCAATAGCATCACCTCTTGGTCCCACTATTTTAAACCGGGGGTTTAATGCAGGGGGTTTAATGCAGTCCCAGTCAGAGATTTTAAATCCGCCAGTGGAACTGAAGAGTACCATTTATGTGCACTTGAACAATTTCAGGGCAATTACTGACTGTTTTTGAATTCGGGCTGAGCCCAAGCTGGACCTTCTCAGCAGACTTGCATCAAGTAGCAGTTGCAAACAATACTGAGACCCGCATCAGGACAGTTTACATTGTGTCAGCTATCAGTCACTATCAGTTGCTGGCACTGATTGCATTGTTCTGTGTGGCAAACAAGCATCCACCTGGCATCTAAACAGGATAAAACAAGCCATTAAACAGATTTGCAAATGCTGCTTGACCCAAGTCTGCTCTTTAGTGCCTTCTGGCAGCGGGAGGAAGAGTGCAAGTGAATGTATCGTTTTCTAAATCAGCTGTATGCTGCAAAAAATAACATTTTTAAAAATAACAGGAACGTTTTTTTTTTACTTTGTTACTTTTTCTACAAACAAGAAATGCTGTGCCACTGTACTTTCCTCAGAAGAAAAAACACAGAACGTTTTGCGATAAACCCACCTATTTTTTTACTGTATCATTATTTAAGCTACTTTTTCAAGAGTTGTCTCATCTAGGGAAGTTTTCTCAGCTAAATGTGTGATTCTTTTGTGAACCAACTTGAATTCTGTACTACCAAAAGATGAAATATGATGCCTTTATTAAAAAAAAGGAAGAAGACTGCTCTGTTGTTATTTTTGAAATTATGCATTATAAGAGATATAGATATGTAACTTATCAAAGTCTATTTAGTAGTTATTTAGTTAATTGGTTAATAAATTGGTTAAGTGTGATTGGCATGATCTCCAGCTTTAAGATTGATAAGTGTCTGAATTGAATTCAAGTGAGGCATAGGTAAAGAAAGCACCGACTTGGAAAGGAGGTGTTTATACTCATGTAGCTGCTTATTTGATCAAGTTAAGGGGGATGAAATGGCATTTCAAAACAAAGCACTATATAAATAATCAGTAATCATTTGGTATTATAATACACTACATGGAAATGTACTTGTTCCAGTCATCCACTAGAGTGGGCTCTGGGCTCACAGTCAGACCCATAGATCAGACAGGCAGTAAGGAGGCAGAGGTGTACAGTACGATCTGTCTTTTGGCACCACTGCTGTATCAAACATCTTCACATTGTCTCTAGTCTCTATTCTATGTCTCTAAATGTCTCTATTCATTTATTTAAAATGAATATGCCAAACACAGAAACTGGCCTTTCACATCGATTGACACCAGGTCATGTCCCTAAACACCAGCAGGCGTTACGTACCATCACTGGACTGAAGCCCACCAAACTCGTAGCATTTCACTTTCACTTAACTGAACACCAAATGAGTATAAACATTAATCTCAAATGTCAAACACTTCATTAATTTAAGTGTGTAGTACATATTGTACCCACAAACACCCTGACCAAACTTTCTGGAACTTTAGTCATGACTGCTGTGACATGATGGATGGTTGGGATGTGGTTCATCACTTAGTGGTGAGGAATTGGATGTTTCCCCACCTCAATACTGAGGATTAAGAGGATCTAAGATTAAGAGAAAGTAAACTGTCCCAAGATCAACACAGACACCATCATCATCCTCTTAAGGGGAGGAGTTTACCTCAAAGCTCTCAGCAAGACATCTCTCATCACACACACCACAGCCTGATGTTTCAGGGAGAAGTTGCGGTTGGCATTTCTCAGCAATGTTTTCCTCCAGCAACTGATCTATTCATCATTGCCACTAGATTCCATCTCCTCCCCCCCGATATGCCAACACTGACAGATGCCGATGGCCCAGGATGTATGAGCGCTAGGTTGCCAGCGTGCTTAGTAATGTCCCTGCCTATGGGCAAAGCCACATCAAACGGCGGCGAGGCTGGGCTCTGCCAGTCTGCTGACTTTCCCCCCGCCAAGTTTATGCTGCAGGGGCAGGAATCAGGAGTGAGATGGAAAACAATTTTGGCGAAGCGGTGACAAAGCAAGAAGCTCCCCTGGCAGCCAACAAATCCAGCCTTGTTTTTCCTCACTATCTGTGCTTTGTCAGGGTATTGCTCAATATTGTGTGTGTGTGAAATGCCAACATGACATGTTGGCCAGGTAGATGTTTTCTGACTATATTTGGTCCAAATACACAGCCAGTAAAAACCGGCTGTTTCTGATTATACGTGTGACCTTGGGTAAATGGGTCTTTGTGGAACGTAAAATGTGTCGGATTATATAAAATATCTGCCACGTGTGTTTCAAAATAAAAGTCACACCTTTCATCACACCTTTCAGATGTACCCAGTCTTTGCCCTCTTGGCTTGCAGGAATTTCCTTTTAAAAGTTAAATTGATGGGCATCATCTCATGGGATTGCAAACAAACCATCATAGATTGGTGTTGGGTCCCATGGTACCGTATGGTTGTACTCCAGATGTACTCCACATGGTACAGTAAGCTCATTATCGGGCGCTTAAAAGTCCAATGTCGGCCAGCTGAGCCTATGGAACCATTAGGTTTGACATTGGACTCTCAGACCTGGTGGCCAAGGTCCAGAAACTGGCATAGCGATCCTAGTATGGATCAATAGATTGAAATAGATTGTTGTGAGAGTTAAACACAGAGGAATCCAGCCCCGGCAAAGTTTACACGTAGCTGTTACTTTTATGGACGCTTGAATCCTCAAATAACCCCTTGCTAGAGGGCGTATTATCGGATGATTCTCTGCTACTCGGGGGTTTGCTCTTATTTTAAACACCTTGTGTGTTTATCTTTTCATGCCTCTAAAACAATCAGCCTGTTATTATCTGTGTAGCCTGGAGATCTATCCATCCGCGGTGGCTTTGACAGGAGTTTATTAATTTTGCCTCAGCATGAAACATTTCATTCATCAATGACAGGTTGTGTTCAGACGGTGTAGGGGGCATGTAAGGTGAGCCGACTTCTTTCCTGTCTCGGGGGAAGTGGCAGACAGTTCAATGTTGCAGGAGAAAGCGTAATATCCATCTGTCTTACACACACACACAGACAAAATCACTAGCACAAGCTCTTCTCATGACTATACTGTATATGTCAACCATTTTTCCAGAGGTATGTACGCGACTAGAGACTACAGGGGAATTGGGTGGGAGCTCAGATATACACTAAATAGTTGTTCAACCCAGATGCAAACCTGGTGCTGTCAATCATACGTACAGTATGGTACGTACAGGTTGTCGAAGCCAGTGAATTAAATGGAGCACATACAATCCTGCTTATAGGATTGAGAGTTGCAGCCCTAGACGCATTGCAAAGTTTCACTGAGACAAACCGGGTTTACTTATTTACTTGCATACACACACACACAAAAAAAATGCATCTAGAACAAACTCACACAACACACACAAACACACAAACACACAGCATGGGTCCACTGTTATTTTGCTCTGGAAGGCAGTCTAATAGCTTCCCTGTCCTCAGCTGAACTGTTCATGAAACCAAGTGAAATAGTTTACACAGCGAAGGAATGAGCAGTGTGATTTACAATAACACGTTGGTTCATTGTTTAATTGCCTCTCATAGCCGCTGCTGGTAAAAGGGCCAACTTCACGTATCACCTGATCCAGTCTTCATGCTGTTTGTAATTTGTTTGTTTGTTTTTTTTTTAGTTATATTGTCCTCATCTCACCTGAAAAGGCTAGTGTTATTTTAATGCCAACCACACACTGCCAATTCTGCATCCTACCAACTGTGTCTTTTCAAATCAGGCATCATGGCACACCTTTTTTTTTGTCTCTCCTTTCATTAGTTTGTGCGTCTTGAGAACGTTGATGAATTTCCAGAAATCCGCAGAAGGGGGTTGCATTGAGAGAACTAATCCACTGTACAAAGGCAGGCTTTGTAGAATGTAGAGCATGTATACTGTTGCGTTTAAGACGGGGCTAAATGCTTGTGCAGCAGCAGTCACGTATCGCCTGTCACATGTAAATTACACAGTCCAGACAGGAATCTCACCAAATATCAACATTACAATTAAATGCAAGATATAAAAGGGGGTGTAATCATGTTGATTTAATTTAAATCAATCATATTTATCCCTAAAATGTAATGTTTTTAATGCATGTTGGTTTTAGATTATACTTTTTGGCATTTAACTGACACCCAAATTCAATTTACAACAGTAGAATGGGCATAGATTCCTTTTGTGGTAGCAGTAAACACACATAACTAACTCTTATTGGCATTTACCTCAGCAGCTAAATTGGTCTTTAAAAAGCAGTTGGATGCAGTTGAATAGATGTTGGTTTAGCCTTCATATTTATGTAACACAGTGCAGGAGGTAAATGTCTGTGTTTCATTCACAATAACTCAATAGTGTGCATTGAGTTTTTTCACTTTCCTCTCATTATGACTAACCGGTTTGTTGGATGTTACTTTTACTAATTTTGTAGTAAAGAAATGTCTGCAGATATAGGATGCAGCAGTGTATACACCCATCAAAACAACTTTACAATTGAATTACCACCAGGAGAGTTTTATTAAAAAGCTCAAATTAAAATGTACTAGAATCAATAGTTATCCTTAGTAAACAGCACTTAGGCTCAATATAAGAGGATCATGGGGAATATTACTTTTCATGCTTTTATTTATTTAAAATTGATTTTGGAGCTGCAAAAATAACATGTATTGAAATGATTAGTATTAAAACGTGAAGATTTGGAAATGAATGGTTTTCATTTACCTCCGCAGATTTATCTGATGTTGAGAAGAGCTGTTGTCCTATGTAAGTAGACATAAAATTGCATTGATTTAAAAAAAATAAAAACTATGAACATGCAGCATATACTGTACATGGTCGAAACAATCCAAACATGGACTTCGGGTGTACTCAAACAATGTGTTCAAATCAAATTGGATGAGCAGACTTCACTATATAACAATTTCACATTTCTCAATTTGTTACCAGCAATATGCATTCAACTGTGTTTTGGGGGTTTTTTGCGCCCTGCGAGTCTTTGCGCGCCGTGCGCTCTGGCGCTGCTGGAGCCCGCAAAGGGTTAAACGGGGATACCAGCAATCCTTTTAACAGGCAGGTGCCCCGCCAGTCCCAGCCCAAAGCCCTACCGCTGACTTTTTCTTTCAACATCTCAGAAGCAATTCATAACTGTCATGTTGCGAGTGATGTGAGCAGCGGCCGTTGCTTTTGCGGTTGCGGGTTATTAGAATATAAATAGAGCATCCTCGTTGCAGAATTCAGATAACGCGCTGTTTGATTTGTTTTAACGTTTTGAAAAAGGAGAAGAGGTGCTAATATTTTACCACTGGGTCACAGAAATTTCCAACTATTTTTTTTAAACCACTTGTTGAGCTCTGTTTTGCGCTGGCGATGTGGTGGATGCTGTTTCCCCGGTGGATCTGGTTCCTGGCGTGCCTGTCACTGCGGATGGAGCACCGGGTCATAGCCGTGCCCTCGGTAGCCTACTCACATGCGGGTATCTGTCCAAATGACATGAACCCCAATCTGTGGGTGGATGCCATGAGTACTTGTACACGAGAGTGTGAGTCTGATCAGGTAAGGTGAACCTTTTAGTTTACCTTGTTTTTCATGCAGATGCTGGTTATAGTTATAGTTATAGTTGTACTCATCGGCATCTCTCAACTTTATTTCTGTTCTATTTCTGTTCTAACTCAGGTTCCAGTTTAAACACAGTGGACAATATATCCATAGTGCAAATCACATATATTTAACTGCTGGATGAATTTCTCTCTTCTCCTCTTCCAGGAGTGTGAGACCTTTGAGAAGTGTTGCTCGAACGTGTGTGGGAATCGGAGCTGTGTGGCAGCGCGCTACGTGGACGGGAAGAAAGGCCCGGTGGGAATGCCCAAAGAGGCCACCTGCTCCAGCTTCATGTGCGTCCAGCAGGGATCCGAGTGCGACATCTGGGACGGCCAGCCGGTGTGTAAATGCCGCGACCGCTGCGAGAGGGAGCCCTACTTCACCTGCGCCTCTGACGGCATGACCTACTACAACAGGTGCTACATGGACGCCGAGGCGTGCTCCAAGGGCATCACCCTGTCTGTGGTCACCTGCCGCTTCCACCTGACCTGGCCCAACACCAGCCCCTCGTTGCCCCAGGCGACCACCCTTCGACCTACCACCGCGCCCCTTCAGGCGACTACCCCACCTCCTACCGAACCTCAGCCCCCCGTCGTGGTCAGCAGTGCCTTCCACCAGTCGGTAAACGTGGGCGACACGGCCAGCTTCCTGTGTGACGTGACGGGTCGCCCGCGGCCGGAAATCACCTGGGAGAAGCAGCAGCCGGAGGGGGTGGAGAGGGTGGTCATGAGGCCCAATCACGTGCGAGGAAACGTGGTGGTCACGAACATTGGTCAGCTGGTCATCTACAGCGCCCAGCCCCACGACTCAGGTGTGTACACCTGTACGGCCAAGAACCCGTCTGGTTCAGCTCAGGCCCACCACCCACTCACTGTGCTGCCCACGGAGCCTCCCAAGAGCCCCGAGCCCAAGAACGTGACCCGCTGTCTGCCCGAAGAGTGTCTGAAACCCCCCGATAACAGCGAGGACTGCGGGAGTGAGCAGGAGAAAGTAAGCTGGTACTATGAGCCTAAGACCAACAACTGTTTCTCCTTCACCCACTGCCACAGCAGCAGCAACACCCAGCACCACAGGAAGGTGTTTGAGACGTACGAGGAGTGTATGCAGTGCTGCGGTCCAGAGCTGTCGGGCCCCTGCGGTCTCCCCAGCCTGCAGGGCCCCTGTAAGGCCTATGACCCGCGCTGGGCCTACAGCAGCACCCTGCGCCAGTGCCAGCCCTTCATCTACGGAGGCTGCGACGGCAACGACAACAACTTTGAATCCAAGGAGGCCTGCGAGGAGATGTGCCCCTATCCGAAAAACCACCACTGCAAGGCCTGCAAACCGAGAGGCAAGATGGTGACCAGCTTCTGCAAGAGCGACTTCGTGATCCTGGGTCGGATGACGGAGCTGACGGAGGTGAGGGACTCGGGCCACGCCCTCGTGACCGTGGAGGAGATCCTTAAGGACGAGAAGATGGGCCTCCGCTTCTTTGGCCGGGAGCCCCTCGAAGTCACCTTCCTCAACATGGACTGGAACTGCCCGTGCCCGAACATCACCGGCGCCGCCGCCGACGGCCAGGTCATCGTGATGGGCAACGTGAACGACGGCATGGCTGTCCTGCAGCCCGAGAGCTACGTGGGCGCTTCCAGCCCGCGCCGCGTACGGAAGCTCAGAGAGGTCATCTCCAAGAACACCTGCGACATTCTCAAAGACATCACCAACAGCCCCCAGTAGGAGTTTTCAAGCTCTAGCCTGTACATAACTCTTAACCCGACTCTGTTACCTTCTGAACATGAGTTTCAGTTCTGTTCTGTTCCATTCCAGCTCAGTGTAACGGCGTTAGAAGATTTAGGTTGACAGATTTCAGGAGCTCCTAACTCAGGAACTCTCCATTACCTGACATTATATTGTATGTACAGAAGTGGCTTTTTCGTGTGGTCTGTTCACAGCGGAGCTTTTCTGTTATGGTTCGGCCATCGGTGTGGCTGATTGAGATACCATGCATGCGAACACAGGAGACATTCATCACGATTGTTACGCTAATCCCCAGACTCCTGTCTTTTCTTATGCCCTCTCCTGCCTCCACCGGAAATGGAGGCTGCAGACTTGCATTGAAGCACATAACAGACGCAATCTTCTTTTTTTTTTTTTTTTTTTGTATATAATTTTACTCTGGCAAAGCAATTACTTTATTTGTCAGCCTTCTTTACACTCGGCGCTTTCAATACCTGACTATAATTATACATATGTATCTGAATTATATATGTATAATTGTACATTTCAAAATAATACCCCACATTTCTCCCTACAGTTAGTTTCATGTTGCAGAAATACTATACAGGCGTGGGGGTAGATTTGGTTCAAGCGCATGGATAAGGTGTAATATATTTTATTCTCTCAGTATCAGTCATCAGTATCAGTCTGTTGTGTACTCTGTTTTTGGGCTTTCATGTACTTGCTCTTATATTTTTGCTATTTATTATAATGTAACCTTTTCCTTCGTTTTCATCTTTGTTTCTAATCTCTTGTTTTCCAGGATTTTTTTTGTAGCAATTCTCGATATTAGATGTTTGATCATTTTGTTTCTTGTGCTAAGAAAATAAAGAAATAAAGGGGATTTTCCTCCAGTCTCTCATTCATTCTTTCACATCTACCCAGTATTCAACTATACATCAGCACGATGTTTGACTAAACTTTTTATGTTTTATCTTATTTTGAAGCTAATAGGACAGGGAATCTACTGGGTCTATGTTACCAAATGAAAGCCTTCATTATATATTACACACCTGAGTTGATTGTAAAGGTTAAACGAGGCGATCACATTGTCCTGATATACAACCTGTTAGCCTCAGTACCTGCAGGACAGTCAGAGAGGCAGCAGCAGCTCTCTGGGTGTATATCTGGGTGGCTCCTCTGACAGGCAGTGATGAAAGAGAGAAGGGAATAACGTCTCCCTAGCCCACCCTGGTCGACCCCCCCCCCCCCTCTCCCCCCTCTCCCCTCCCCACCCCGGCCTCACTCCTCAACCGAGGCAGCCCCAACTCCCTCCCTCCATGTTTTCTCCCCCCCCCTTGAAGTGAACCCCACAACAGGGCCCATCCAGCCCCGGAGCCCCCCTGTGGCGTTGTAAAAACGTCGCCCTGCTTCGCCTTGCCTCTCCTTCTCCGATCCAGTCTAATTTGGTAAAGAACCCAAGCTGTAAACCTCAGATCCACTCCCATGCGAGAGCTATGCGTTTCATGCCGTGCCAGCATGCTCTGTCTTCTGGGCTGCTGGGAACAGGCCGCGGTCTGGGCTTCGACTAGGGTGTTCTTCTTCCCAGATGAGGGGGTTCTGTTTCTCCCATCCAGAGCAGGGGAGGGAAGCGGGACATTAGCCCATGTACAGTGTTCCTTTGCAGGCCACCGGGGAGCACAGGCCTGCACTTCAGCAGCTGTTGTGGCTCTGGAGCACTAACTAATGGACCTCTACACCGAAGCAGCTCGGACATCAGCAACCAATACAAACATATTTTCATAACCCCACAAACAAGCCGATCTGAACAGAATTTATACATTTCATACTCTATATTTCTCCTCGTGAAGTTTTCATCAGTGTAAAAATAGAGCTTCTATACATGTGGGGGTAGATTTGATTCAAGCCTGATGAATTATGGGCTTAATAGTGTTAAAAGCATATCTCCATTTATCTACAGGTGATTTTAAAAAAATCTCTCTCTTTCTCTCCTGATCCTGGTGAGTACTTTTCCATACACTCTTCAGGAGGTTTATTGTGGGTAAAATGGTTCTTTATAGAATCATCCTGAATTTATGAAACACTTCAAATTATTCTTGGCGGCTATTAAGAGGCTATAGGGGCTCTTTAAACCACATACTGGTATGTATATGTAACACCCTCTTGGTCCTCTAACGGTTCCATGTAGAGCCGTTATTGGTAGTAAACGTGCCAAATACACTGTAGGTCCTGATGCAGATGTTAAGATATTATGTCACAGATAAACTTGACGAATCCAGGAGTAAATGTCACAATTTTGTTTTAACCAGATTCAGATTTTTTTTCTCCATTGGATCCAGATATATCACATTTTTGCAATTGGCGTGCTCAGTATTGAACCCTGATTAGATACTGGTTGTCCCCTATAATAAAAAGCAGGCTGGATTGGACCTGCAGGGAGCAACCTGCGGTTCAACTCAGGGAACTCGCGCAACAAAAAAAAAATCGAGCTCAAAACAATTACAAGCGCCACCAATCATGTTCGCATGCCTCCGACTTTCCAGACCGTGTCTATAAAAAAACCCGCACACCTTTAACCACTACGATGCATGGCTTCGGGTCTACAAAAGCGCAAGTTACCATCAATTAAAACTCAAGCATATGCGAAACATGTGTGAAACCTTATTTTTCAAGCACTCGGACAGAATCGTTTTTTTCTTTCATGTCTTTCTAATTTGAAAAAGACATGAAAGGGGGTGCGAGAGTTATGCTTTTATATGCTTTGCAGAATTTTCTCTCCGCATAACAGGTTTTTTTTTCTCCTCCCTTCTTCTTCACAGGCCTTGTTGATTTGAGGGGGTCATTGCGTTCACGAGCTCGGTTCACACAAGGCATAGAACACGAACCTAGACGTGCATCAGGTAGAAGCTACACCTTTTTTCCCCCTGCCGCGCGGCGGAGGCCCTCAGCTCGGCTCTCTCCGCATTTCTATCCAGAGGAGGTTGTACAGTAGCACCTGTGGAACAGATCAGCTAGCTGGGTGGTTTAGGACCCTCTGATTCACGACCTGCATCTGTTATGGCCATATCATATTGAAAAGATACAGTAGCCACTCACATGCACGCACTGACCTGAGATGAACACGCCGGGTTCCACGGTGATATATCATCCCGGGGACAGCGGCAGCCTGGAGGGTAGAGAAGCCTTGAGACCTGGAAGGGGGTTGATGGTTCAATTCCCAGGACCGGCTGGAGAAATCTGGGTGAGTGAGAAAAGCAACTGCCGAGGTGCCCTTGACCAAGGCACTCGAACAAACAAACAGTAGAAGACTTTCTCATAAAGGGTCCCTGAACGCCACAACATGATTTCACTGCAGAAAATACCCATCTTAACAAGTCGTTTGGTCTAGTATGGAGTAGCTTCATCTGGTTTCAAGATCTTTTCACTCATTTTCAGAAATGTCTCAAAACAGGTGAAATTGCTTCAGAAACAAGTTAAATTGTCTCACTTGCTTTAAGAAAAACAACATTTGGAGACTTGACCAAATGACTTAAGAGACTTCATGCGGACCACATTGTAGCTGCAGTGTCACTTGAAAGGTTGGGGTGATTCCAGTTCAGCAGATAAATGAAATATGTATGATTATAAATATATAATCATCTTTTATCTACTGAAATCAGACTCATTTTCCTTTAGTATTTCCTAATTGTGTACAAATTCTATTAACCTTAATTAATCTTTCACTGAGGATTTCTTTGCTTTAACTATAAAGCCTGGACTGACGAGTAAAACTGACCTCATCAGAGCAGACTAGTGTACTGGCCTCTGCTACTGTAATGTGCTGCAATCTGTGAACCACAGCATCCTCTGGTGTTGGATGAAGCTCCAGGTTCCAGTAAGGGGAAACTGATTGAACCAGTCTAATCAATTCCATTCAGGCTCACTGATGACTGAATCTGAAACTAATCCGTTTCAAATCATGTTTAATAGAAAGCCATACAATTGTGCCTGTTTTTGTGTAGGGAGTCCTCAAGTCTGTTGTGAGGAAACCATCCGAGCCAGAGTGAAAGCTGTTTTATCATTAGTATTCTATACATGAATAAGAGTAGTAAGAGTGAGATTTCCGTCTAATCTAAAGCACTTGAGCTTGCAATAAGCTGCCTTACGTACAGATGATTTACCGATAATACACTCCTGCAACCATTTGTTGTTATGATCAAATGTTTTGTTTTGTTTCATTGAACTGAAAAGTGCTCTACCTTCCTACACTTAAAACCATGTTGGTCTCTGATGATACAGCCTAAGATATTTCGGTACTTTTATTTTTGTACTCTAGTGTCTATATCAAGTGTTATAGAGACATGTGAGAGGTGAGTTTTATTAGTTGTACATGTCATGGGAGGGTCAGTCTGTTTCTTTTCTTCTTTAATGTGTATTAAAATCCATGAGGTCTTAGTTGGTTTTGAATGCAATACGCTTTTCACATAAAAAAGAACATTTCCAATGGTCATCAGAATGTTTTCAAGACAGGAGAGGTCTGTGTTATGAAATTAGAGCTGTAGTTTTTAAATCTGGACTCCACGATTGGCTCTGATCCTCCACTAAGGGCTCCCTTACTGGGCCCTTGTACTGACACAGCCTCATTTTGACATGCTGGTGCTTTCTGGGTCCACCATGTCTCTCATGAAGCTGAAACATGACTCTCCCACGGAGAGTGAATTCCTGTATTGTTCAAGTAATATGGATTGGAGGTTAGTGGAGAGAATCTCATTCAACGAATCAAAGACATGAACCTGACAATTTGGACTTTGCTTCAACTATGGTTGGAGACCCCAAAATGGGCCATGGGTGTATTGCCGGTGGGTCCAAATGAAGATGAAGATGTTTTCTTAATGTGTTGCGTGTGTTGCCAAATTGATGAAGATGTTTTCTTAATTTGCTTGTGTTTTGTCTACTTGCATGTGTTTTCTTAAGTTGCAGCGCGTTGAGCTCTCAGGGCCACCGTAGCAAATCACCTGGTGAAGAAACCCTCTGTGGCACATGGGTAGAGAAAGAAAAGACCGCAATAATCACTCAGCTCCACTAGAGGGCAGCACCAGATTACACAACTAATAGCAGCGCGGCTCTTACAGTCCAGCATCCATGTAGCTGGGTGGTACAGAACTGCCACCACGCCACTTGCTACATCATTTCATTTCATAGACGTTATTCCATTTTCTCAAAGGCCAGCGAGGCATTTTAAACAACCTCAAAGTGAAATGGACCGGGTTTTTTTTCTTATTACCCGCACTGCAGAAAAATGTAAGTAAAATAAGTTGTGGTGCTGCATAGATTTTATTGTCCTCTAGTGGAAAACTCGCCCTATAACAGGCCCAGATAATTGACCATGTAATGAAGACGCTGAGGGGAGCGACTCTGCAGGCCTTTCTCTCTGATCCAGTGGCTGGATTACACTATTACAACCTCGCACTGTAAACCCACTACTGAGCCTACGGTCCACTTCCGTTCCACTGCTGCTGCCCCTTATGTAATGAAATGGCTGGGCCACAACAAACAAACACACACACACACACACACACACACACACACACACACACACACACACACACACACACACACACACACACACACACACACACACACACACACACACACACACACACACACACCACATAATGCACATTCAGCAACTTTCACTGCTAGGAGCAAAACAATGACTGGTGGAAAATGAGGGGAGAACGTGCATCCTCACCTCATTTGTTTTCATACCGAATAGCATGGACACTTTCAGATGCAGTTTGGTGTCCTTGATGGACTGATCCTGAATGTTTTATTTAAAAAAAAAAAAAAAATGCATTATGGGATCTTTGATGGAAAGCGTGTGTGTTAATCCCCGGAAGAGTAAACATCAGCAAAGATTACATAACGCCGGAGAGTGTTTCACATAAAACTTTTAAATCATTGCTGAGCTGTAATGTGCTTGATAGCCAAAGATATGAGGAGATTAGTGTGTGTGTGTGTGTGTGTGTGTGTGTGTGTGTGTGTGTGTGTGTGTGTGTGTGTGTGTGTTTGCATCAGTCCGTCTCCTGTTAGTTGTCACCTTCACCCATGTAACACAGACAACGGCAACGTAGACAGGGCATGTCAGTGTGTGTGTGTATGGATGAACTAATGAATGAATGATTTGCTGTAAATGGGGGAAGTGATGCTGTGAAGGAGCAATGGATTATGGGTAACAACAAAGGCGTAAATGTGTTTCTAACTGCTGAAGAAGCTTCTGTGCAGACTTCTCAAGAATTGCCAGACTCTTCCCGTTGGATTTGACTCGACGTGGATAACAAACAAGGACTGACAGTTATTGATTTGTAGTCGATTTTAAGTGCAAAATGGAATAAAAGTGCATGACTAGAAAACGATTTGGTCTGCAGAACCTTTCGCTTTTAGCGCTTCGTGTGTGTGAGTTTCTTTTTGTAGGTGGGTTTTGAGCCCACGCACCTGAGGCTAACGTCCTCAACCGCAGGACATTTCCTCTCCTCTCGCTTGCTGCGCATTTGTGAGTAACAATCGTGTGTGTGTGTGTGTGTGTGTGTGTGTGTGTGTGTGTGTGTGTGTGTGTGTGTGTGTGTGTGTGTGTCGCTGCATATGTAAGTACTCTCCCGCTCGCTTTATGGCGTTTTATTTTTGGACCGGCACACAGGGGCGGTCAGGAATAGAACGGCAGTGAAGTGGAATGGGTTGACAGCCTGGAAGGCCGGGCCCAAGCCAAGTCGAAGCTCTCTCTCTCTCTCTCTCTCTCTCTCTCTTTCTCTCTTTCTCTCTCTCTCGCTCTCTCTCTCCTCTCTCCAGACAGGGCGCTAAAGTTGCCTGAGTGTGTCTGGTCTAATCACTCACACAAGCTCCCAGAGCCACCGCGACCTGAATCCATCCCTTCTCCTTTCTTATGCAATCCCTTCATCAGAGGGAGAGAGAGAGAGAGAGAGAGAGAGAGAGAGAGAGAGAGAGAGAGAGAGAGAGAGAGAGAGAGAGAGAGAGAGAGAGAGAGAGAGAGAGAGAGAGAGAGAGAGAGAGAGAGAGAGAGAGAGAGAGAGAGAGAGAGAGAGAGAGAGAGAGATCAATATGGATACTATCAGACATGTTGAGGCATCCCTCAACTTCTGATCACCTGTTGAGTCTGATCTAACTCTGTGTGACATCACTTATGATGTACGTTATTGATGATGGGGTCAATCAGCGCTTATCTACAACTAGATAAGTTGATTTTCCTTAGAAGAAGCAATAACAAGAATAACAAGAAAATTCAATAGAATGGATACAAAAGGATCCCTGGGAGAAAAAGTTTCCTGCTAAACTTCCTGTTAATTGCGTGACAAATACCCAAAACAAGATGGACTCATTTGTCTTAATCAGCACGGCAATTAGAATCGGAAAATGAAGTATTGAAACATTTCTGTTTTATCAAAACACAATTAGAAGCGCGTCTCTCTTCTGCATCGGCGGAGGAACTCCATTAATTCCTGCCTGGTGTTGATCTCAGCCGGGTCCTCGTCCTCTCTTGGCTCCATTGTTTGCGGGCTCAGAATAATTTGCTCGTTTAAAGCGCAGCAAAGCTCTTAAACCCAGATTTCCCTTCGCTCATCCGATCGTTTCCCTCGTTCCTCTCGCACTTTCTCTCCGCCCCCCCTCTCTTTCCATATCGACGTTTCTCCATCTTGTCCGGTCGTCCAATCTGGTATCGAGCCGAGAGGTTAACGTCGTTTTACTTGTTTCCAGCGCGAAACCGTCTTGCTCGACGGACCGGTGGAGTGATCCCGGCCTCGATTCCAGCTGACGACGACTGTTGAAGTGGCGCCGTGGTGGAATCATCTCAAGAAGTTTTCAACCGCTTCCAGAAACATACATTTTTAACACTGAAAATGAGACTAAATGAGTCGCTGAGATGGAGTTTCCCTGCAGGAATCACATGCGAGGCAAAATCTGAAGTGTGATCACACACAAGAGTACACACACACACACACACACACACACACACACACACACACACATTAAGGCTTGTACACACACACACACACAGACACACACACAAACCTGTTTTGCTCCTCTCTAACTCGTACCGAGTTCAGGAAAGCTTTTACATTTCTGCTGGTCTAACCACCCGGTGTCAGGCAGGTCTGGTCCTCTGGAGACAGGAAGTGAAGCGCTTTTTGTTTTGGAATAAACAGAAGAAGAACTGGGTAGCCGGCAGGAGCAGCGTCAGCCACCACCGAGGAAGAGAAACGTCATCAACAGGAAATCCGAGGAGGAAGACAGGAAGTCACAGGCCTGGACACTGTTTGATTGACAGGTGATCCCCTGGGAAGTGCAGTGAGGAAAGACCACCGTAATGAGCTGCTAAATGCTGCTGAAAAAAAAGGATCTAGAGGATTACCACTTTAAAGTGTCACATGTTAGTGTGTGTGTGTGTGTGTGTGTGTGTGTGTGTGTGTGTGTGTGTGTGTGTGTGTGTTCTGTTTTGGGGTATCGTCTTTTTGGCACAGCAGACAGCAGTCGCCTCACATGACGTACTCCACTAAGCTTCCAGAGGACAAGTAAAAGGGAGGGAGGGAGACAGAGAGAGAGAACAGCCTGGGGGTGTTGTTGGGGGGGGGGGGGGGGGGTATAGTAAAGAAACCATTAAGGGGCTGTGTCATTTTCAGAGTAAAAGTGGAGGAGGAGAGGAAGGGGACGAGAGCTGAGAAGAAGAGGATACTGGGACGATGGGAGGGAGCCAAGGGCAACGGGGGAGGCAGAAAGGAGGGGGGAGGGGTGGGGGGTGGGGTAGCAGGGGTGAAAGTCACAGGGCAGATCAGGTTTGAGGGAGAGGATAGAGGAGAGGAGAGGAGAGGGAGGGAGGGAGGGAGGACTTGATAGGAGGTGTCCCCAAAGTACATAGCTGCAAGCAGACTCCTACAGTTGGACACGGGCCAGGAAAACTGTGCCTGGGTACATCGTGTTCGCTCTCCAAATACTCACACACACACACACACACACACACACACACACACACACACACACACACACACACACACACACACACACACACACACACACACACACACACACACACACACACACACACACACACACACACACACACACACAGCAAACACATTCCCTTGCACACACTCACACTCACACTTGCAACCTACATACTGTCAGGAACAAAAAAGCCGGCACACCCTCCCGCCCCATTTCCATCTAGAAGCAATATATAATCTATCTGGCTTACGTGGTTTTAGTGTGACAACTGACGGAGTTACGAAAGTCACACAAGTCAACTAGTCCAAAAAGATGCTGTCATCATTGGGGGGAAAACAAAAAAAAACTGCAGAAGGGAGGAAGCACAGAGAGAGGATGAGGAGAAGCTCCATCCTGTTAGATTTGGAGTCACCTCCCTCCCCCCTCCCTCCCCCCTCCCTCCCTAAATGAGCCCCGTCTTGAAAAGCACACTGCTCCATTAGAGGCTGGTGGTGACGCAGCACAACCGCCACGACCGTGAGGGGGGCGGGGCTAAAACAGTTTGTGTTTTAACTGACGGCTGATGCTTCGGATCGTCGTTTCCAGAGAGCTGCTCAGCCCGTCTGTCGCAATTTTGCCGCTGCTAACGGTCAAACGGTCGCTCTACTTGGAGGGAGGGGACATCAGCAGAGACCGGATCCACTCTCGGCGCTGACCCCGAAAAGGTCAGATCCGGTGGATTTAGCGCCACGCAGCAGCAGAGGAGCACGCCGAAAAAAAACAATCACCTGCCGATTTGGATGGAGAGGCTCAGCGAAACAGACGTGATGATGATGTTTTTCAAATCGAACACACACACACACACACACACACACACACACACACACACACACACACACACACACACACACACACACACACACACACACACACACACACACACACACACACACACACACACACACACACACACACACACACACACACACACACACCCGTTGAGCTGATCTAGATGACTCACTCTCCTGCTATATTTGGACGTATCTCCAGGCTTTAGCTAAACACTGAAAACAGAAAAGTGACTAGCGGAGGGAAAGGAGGAACACAGTGAGACGGGTCGGGGACGTGGGATATAAAAAGAGCAACAAATATCCATTTATAAACAACGACACGTGACGTCAGTTCGCACGCGTCAGAGCCGGTGAGACACCGGTTAAAGACGTCTTGCACAATTGCTTAAAAGTGCGTGTAAATGAGGCGTGTAAACGAGGCCTGAAGCGTGATGACCGGCGCCCCGGCAGACCCGGGACCCGTCTGGCTTGATTGAAAGCAATAAGGGGGGATTTTAAACTCACAACAGCACCGAAAATAAAAGGTTTTAACCACCAGCTGCCATAGCACACGAACCAGGAGTCGGGAAAAAAGGAGAACAAGGACATACGGAGAGAGCATCTACCCTTCTAATGTCCTTTTCTTTTCTTTCGAATAGAGAGAATAGCCTTCTCCGATTCACCAGTGGTAAATCAGGCCCTCCGGAGCACCGAGCGACGGACCCTACATCTACATCCCCTCCCGCTGCGTTCCAGCGCTTCAAGTGGACTCATTATTTCTCCTTTCCCGCGCGGTAATTAGTCGGCTGTTTCTCAGAACCGGCGCGGCCGCTTCCTTTTTCAATGTGACCAAAATACATTCGCGTCGTCACCCTTGATCTCTCGCGCGGCGCGGTGATGGTGAGGGCTTAGAGGAACCGCAGGCGGAATGGTGCTGTTTGCATGTGCTTGTGTGTGTGTGTGTGTGTGTGTGTGTGTGTGTGTGTGTGTTAGGCTTAAAGGCCTGTTGTTTCCCAGGTCCAAACCTGTTGACAAACAAACGGAGGGTGTCTCGAGAGCCAATTACCGCGCTGTACCGACACATGGCGCTCCGGGTTTTGCCGTGGGTTTTTTACCGCGGCGCAAAGGTTGCATTTGCTGTACTTTTGACTCAGAGACGTTACAGCACTCGGGATACGTGGGTTCACTTCATTTTAACGAGGCCCGGGGTCCCGATATTCCGAGGTACCGAGGTAAAACAAATTCTAAGGAATTCTTCAGCAGCGATGTCGTTGTAAATACTCACATCCTTTGCGTTCTTTACTCGCATCCTTTTGTGGTTATCGACCCTCGTCGGTGCATGTGGAGTGATTTCAGGTTTACCAGCGTTTTGCAAATTGAAGTATGTCGGAAGACGAATACACGGCAGGGGAAAAACCCCTCTGGGAGCGGGGAGGTTCGGTCTAACCGGACAACTCTGATAAACCAATCAGAACCAATCAGTGATCTAAACGTTTGCTAGACAGCGGATGAAGTGTTTTCAGTGATTCGACTGGAGAGTTGTTTGTCAAAACAATCAAAAAATGTTAAATGAACTCTGACGGGTGTGGACTTCTACAAACACTGAGCTGACTCCTGCTTAGACTGACTTGAGAACAGCAGTAACCAGCAGTAAATGTTGAAAAAAAAATCGAGTTAGCGGCTATGTTTGCAACTGCCAAGTGAATTTTACACCAACTTTTGAAATGCTGCAAAAAATAAAATGCTTATGTGCGTGTCCATCCGCTGGATTGAAGCAAATAAAATGAGCCCTGTTAGTCAACAATTGATTAGTACTGGGCACGTTGTTATTGTTCTTTGATGTTCATGCTCAAAACAAAGAAATGCACTTAAAGCAGCAACGACTTGACATACGTAGGGATGAGAGTGCAACCTTGAAAATCCACCTACGTTTTATCATCCCGAATGAATGCGTGAACTTTAATGGCGGCGAATGCCACACAAAGGGGCCGCGAAATCCATAACCGCCTCGTGACCTTCATCAATGCGGCGAGCCTCTTATTCATGCGATCCCGTACCGAGACGGATCCTCGCTGTAGGTCAGTCGTGAGCAACGCGACTGTGCACGTAAAAAAAACCGGGGAGAACGGGGAGAAAGGAGATACCACTAGATTTCGGATTCAGAGAAGCATGCGACTTTCCAGCGTTGAGTCTTTTGTTTCTTTGTAGGCCAGTGTTATGGCAACTGCACGCGAGTATGCACACAGACTCGGAGGAGGAGGAGGACGGAGGGGGAGAACGAGGAACAGGCTGCACGAGGCGACTTTTTACATCAACACCCAGGAATCCTGTAACGTGACGGGTCAGTGAACTCCACACAGCGCGCTCACGTTTACCGACCCGGAGGACGAGAGAGAGGAGAAGACCTGAGATCTTAATGGCTGTTTAGGATCATACCCAACACCAAAATTTCATTTGGGCTGAAAGGGCATCCTCAGCTGCAGCCCCACTTTATCACTGAGATTGAGAAAGACAGATGTATCATTATCTTCCGCTGCCTCTCTCTCTCTCTCTCTCTCTCTCTCCCTCTCCCTCCTCTCTCCTCCATCTCCATCATCCCCTGCTCCTCTCCCCTCTGTTGCCCGTCAGCGTCACTTGTTGCCGTGGGAAGAGCGATGCTGACGTCACGCTCATTATGCAATCCCATCAACTCCAAAGAGGAGAGAGCTGCTTTTTATGAGCAAAAACACGCTCAGAAACGGCGGTGTCACTCCGGGCTGCACATCTGCCCCCCCGAGTGCGCGCACGTGTCTGCTCGTGCACGTGCATGCATGTTTACGTGTGATACAGTCACCCAGAGGACGGAGAGTGAAAGAGACACACATAGAGAGAGAGAGAGAGAGAGAGAGAGAGAGAGAGAGAGAGAGAGAGAGAGAATACTGCAGTAACTCAAGAGCAGCTTGCTGTAGAGACCAAGCGGAGGGGAAGGTGTACACATCACGGCCCAATGCAAACAGCTCTTCTGCACCACCGAGGTTAAAAGGAAAAAGTGTCATGGCCGTGGCGCATTGAAACATTGTGTTGGTCATAAGGGAACGGCTCTCGTGTCCTGCAGGGACGAGCTGCAGTCCACACACTGGTCACAACACAGCAGAGCTAATGAAGAGCACGTTGCTGTCGGGCCGGGCACACACAGTGCAGCAATGGAGAAACTTGCTATGGTAACTTCTGCGTGTCCGCCTGCCATGCAGCCCCTGGAGTGTTGCTACAGAAAACAGGCGCTCTCTCTCTCTCTTCTCTCTCTCTTTCTCTTTCTCTCTCTCTCTCTCTCCCTCACACACAGACAGAATAGAAAACAGAGGAAGAGGACTGGAGCTGAATCCCAATTCCTCCTGAGCCTGTCCCCTCCTGGCCCTCGGTGTTACAAGTCTAGTTTCTTCTTATTCTTTCCTTCTCCTGATTTTGGTGTTTCTGCCCTCCTTTGTTTGTCTTTCACCTTCTTCCTTCTTCCTCTTTGTATATCTTTGCTTCTTTTCCCCGCTCTGACGCTCGTGTCTCCTTCCCTTGCCGGACGCCCTGATACAGGCCGACAGATGCCCCAGGGTCTATTCAGCAAAAGTCCACCTGGGCTTTAATAACACCTCCCCAACGCTGGTCTAAAATCAATGCGCCGGACACCAAACAGTTCTGCTTTTCTTCGGGGGGGGAGACAGCACACATACTGAGTCCTTGGAGTGACTCGGAAGAGGAGACCGGTCTGTTTTGCAGGCCCCCGCTAATGAAAGCTATAATTATCACGCAGCAAAAAATCAATACTCTCGGTTCCTCCGGGGGGTTTTGCGGGGGCGTTCGTTCGCTCTTGTTTGAGGTAAGGAATGGAAGGAGCCGTGGGAGTCGGGCCTGAAAAAATAAGATTTATGGAAAGGCTTGTGTTCGCAGCTGATTGGCTCTAATTGTCTCCCGGCTAAAGCCAGGATCCCATTCCTCTAAATGAGCCGGCGATCAAATTCAAATTCATTTATTGGCTGAGCACAGCGGAGAGAGAAGAGAGTCTCCTCGCTGTTTGGCAGAGATAGTTCGCATTTTTAGTCGGGGGAAAGTACAAAAACCGTCTGTGTGCTTGAAGATTAGGGAAGAGCAATTAACCAATACCTGGGTAACGCCGGAGAACTCTATCGCGAGAGAAACGACCCCGGGGGGCTTTTAAGGGTTAATTAACTCTGGGTGTTGCGTTACATCCCATAATAATAGAAACCCCCGACAAAGTGGTCACTCGTGTGCGTGCGATCGTGTTATTCAGCGAGAAGGAAATTCCGTAAGGTCGGGCAATCCCGGCGAAGGTAGCGTGAGTGTTAAAGGGGAACGGGGCCAAATACTGGTCTCAGGCCTGTGTGTGTGTGTGTGTGTGTTTTGTTTGTTCATGTGTGTCGCGTATATCTGAGTGCTCTCCGCCAGTGTGAGGAAGCACTTAAGATTTATGACCTTTACAGTGGCTGCGTGTGGAGATAAAGCCCGAAACGAAGGGGGCCCGGGGAGGTACTACCTGATGCCTGTTAGAAGACACATCGTGCACACGAGCGTTTCTCCGCTTCCTCTTCTACCCTGTTGACACGACTCTGAACCTCTTAGCGTGAAAGCAAAAAAAAAAAAATAAAATCGCCGCTCTGGGAAATTCACACCGATTTGTAGAGATGTCGGGGTGTGAGATAAGAGATTTTTTTTTCCTTCCCAAACAAACCTTAATTAAAATGGGACTGAATCTGTGTTTTTATAGGGCACCGGAGCATTAGCGATCTCCACGCGCGAACCCCTCAACGCTCGTGAAGATCGCTCGCGTAATCACCCTTTAGGAAGACGTTACCCGACGAGGGAAAACGCGACAATTATGACATTTAGACAACGTTCGATCGTTGGCGTTGTCTCCGTCCGAGCCCGGGGTGAATACCTCGGGTTTCTGTTCCCGTGGTTACGGCCCACCAGGGGGCGACGCAATTAGCTCCCGCGTCTGTGCCCTGCATCAGTAACGTCATACTCCTGCATGCCACACACATGCAGTCATGGCGTAATTGTGGCCTGCTCTCAAAGGGTGCAGAGGGGTCGGGTGTGTGTGTGTGTGTGTGTGTGTGTGTGTGTGTGTGTGTGTGTGTGTCACAGGTGCTACATGTAGCGATTTTAGCTTAATAGATCTTTACCACAATCTAATTCAAGTTCAAGTTTGTTTGTCACATACACACACGGGAAATGAAATAAGTGGCAATGCTCAACAGGACCGTGCAAAGGGCAAAATAACAGGTTCACACTATTTACAATAAAAAAAACAATACAATATTTACAGTAAGAGCACTTTGGAAATAAAAATATAGTAATAAATCATTTTGAGATATTAGTTTAATTACGGTAAAAAAACAAGCCTCTACTCTGCATTTTACATCGCAAGCCACCGGGGGTCGGATTTAGAGGGAAATCTGCCGGGTTGCTTTACGGCACAAAACAGAAAGAGGGCGCTGTTCTTCCAGCGCTAACGGAGCCAAAGCTTTCAGAGTTTGGAAGGATGATGGAAGGAATGAAATGAAGAAATCACTTCCAACATCTTTACCCTTTTTAGAAAAAGAAAAGAAAAAAAACTAAATTCCACTACTGCCTCCATTTTTCAGCACAGGAGGAAGGTAGAAATTGCACCTCTAGAAGAAGAAGAAGAAGACAGGAAATTACAGTTTGATTCACAGTAGCATTATCAGGAAACCTCCCCGTGCATGTACCGGAAAATCTCCTTCCCTGGCCAGTGGCGTCTTTACACTGGATACATCCTGGTTTATTTTTCCAGTGCGTCAGGTGATGGGGGGTGGAGAGTGTGTGTGTGTGTGTGTGTGTGTGTGTGGGGGGGGGGGGGGGGTGCTGGAATGCTGGCTATTTTCCCTCGTCATGTGATAGGTTAGTGGTGTCATGGGTGCCTGTTTTCAAGGCACAGTGTTGCTGACAAGTGGAGTGAAGTGGCGTTAGAGAACCGGTGGATGTAGCCAGACCTTTAAATAGATGAGTGCTTCAATTCAGTGTATGCGTGTGTGTGTGTGTGTGTGTGTGTGTGTGTGTGTGTGTGTGTTGGAGGAGTTTTGTGAGTGTTCCCACAACGGGACCCTTGGTCTTTTTAAAGCTAAGGATTATGTTGAGAGAGGCAGACAGCGACCCTGAGGTGAAGATGGAAAATGCCTTTGCCACCACGTACTGCAAATCTCAACACGCTGTATTTCTGTGACAAAACACAAGAATTCAATCATATTTCACAGGAGAAAATGAAAAAAAAAAAAGCAATGTCTTTGGCAGCGGCGTTCGGGGGGGGGAAATCTATAGGCGCTAAAACTAAGGCGAGGCAAACCCGTTCGAAATCATCATCGTTTTATTCCATGTCAGCAGCAGTTTCTACAGCTGCAGAGGAGAGAGGGCGTCAGCTGATAACTTCTGAGGAGAGAGGGAGGTGAGGTCCACGAAACACACCCGGTAAACAGCACAGTCTATTCTGGTGCACTTTTCTCACATTAAGACAAAGGCACAAGAGCACACACACACACAAGCGTGTACATACCAATCCACCCACCCACACACACACACCCACACAAGAAATCACACATGCACCTGCGCACGCCTTTGTGCTAATTACTTGGCTTCTTAGGGCAACCACCCTTTTCCAAGGCACCTTACCTGAGCTCAGTCAAAGCAACTTCCGTCAGAAACCATTCTCACCCTCTGTCTCTCTCTTTGTGTGTTATACATGCATGAATGAATGCGCACACACACACACACACACACAGACTGGACACTCATGCTATAAAAGACCAGGCATTCTCACTCACTACTTCCCCACTCCAAAGTCACCACACTTTCACGTGGACTACAACGTGAGAACCCTCCAGAGGAAGGCCGGTGTGTGTGTTGTGTATATGGGAGGGAGGTGGGTGGGAGGGGGGGGGGGGGTACCTTAAAATACTCACCATGTAAATTCAACTCAAGCCTCCTCTCAGCTTAAAATCATATAGAAATGAAGCCTGTCCATTTTAACCGCATGCTCTGTGTGGACATGAACATAAATATTGGTAGTTTTGATTCATAAAGGGCTAGTCCAACCAAATGACAGCACCACCTGTATATACTTCTGTATGCTCAGTAACCTCCTGATCTCAGTAGGTGATGTAGTGAGTCAAGCAGAAGACCTGGGTTCAAACCCAGGTGTAGGCATGCATCTGCCCTGCTGAAGTGCCTTTGAGCAAAACGCTGAATCCCTACCAGCTCCAGGAGTGCTGTTCTGGTCGGACCTCCCGGTGGAGGGAGGCAAGAGAATTCCCTTACCGTGATCGAAGAAGTGTCACATTATTATTTGACATTAATCTTAAAGGAATACACCAAGTTTTGGGGAGATTGGCCAACTTGCCTGTAAAGTGATGAGAGTAGATCACTGGATCTGACACAAGTTTTCATTTGATCACTTTTGAGGTTATTCTAGTGGCCTACTATCACTCAAAGTGTATGCTAAAGTGCTAGCATGGAGCCTACTACCCTCAACATAGTGTATGCTAAGGTTTTGGCATGGAGCCTACTAACACTTAACATAGTGTATGTTAACGTTTTGGCATGGAGCCTACTAACGCTCAACATAGTGTATGCTAACGTTTTGGCATGGAGCCTACTAACGCTCAACATAGTGTATGCTAACGTTTTGGCATGGAGCCTACTAACGCTCAACATAGTGTATGCTAACGTTTTGGCCTGGAGCCTACTAACGCTCAACATAGTGTATGCTAACGTTTTGGAATGGAGCCTACTATCACTCAACATAGTGTATGCTAACGTTTTGGAATGGAGCCTACTATCACTCAACATAGTGTATGCTAAAGTGTTAGCATGGAGCCTACTATCACTCAACATAGTGTATGCTAAAGTGTTAGCATGGAGCCTACTATCACTCAACATAGTGTATGCTAAAGTGTTAGCATGGAGCCAGCGAACTACTGGGGACACATGGGTGATTTTAGTGTTTATGCTCTCATGACTTAACGGGTAAGCTGACAAAAACATCTTCTGTCATGACCAGAGAATTTAACTGCTTGCTGACAGACTTTAGTCGACCACCGCCCCCCCCACCACCACACACACACACACACACACGCACACACGCACACACGCACACTGCAGCTGAGGTGGCTTGTGTTGGGTGTGAACTGCCCCTCTCTGAAATGGGATACCTTGCTCGCTCTTACTGTAGTCATGAGACTGGGCAGACTGGTGGTGTACATTGAGGGTCATGACTCAGGAACAACAGCTTGGGCCCTCTGGGACCCTGGACATGTAATAACAGATGGGGTGGGGGGGGGGGGGCAGGATTACATGAATCTGCATTGCTCAAATCCATGGGTGGTTCGCTTATAGTCACACCACTTCCTGTCTGTCACACACACACACATACACAACTGTATTTGTGGCCTGTTTGTGTTAACCCTGGGCTTTCTAGCACCTGCTGTGTTTTCTGTTCAGTGAGGCGGTCAGCTGCGTGGTCTCCTAACCCGGGAAAACAACCACGAGGAGAGAACATCTATTTGCAACCTGAGCCGTGCTGTCCAATTAATCACCAGGCAGCCAACAGGCCTACTAAAATTAAAAAGAGCAACCACAGCTGCCACGGCAAATGTGGAGCGACATAGACACACACAGAGAGAGAGAGAGAGAGAGAGAGAGAGAGAGAGAGAGAGGAGAGAGGAAATCGTGAAGAGGGAACGGAATATTATTGGTATATTGTAAGAGTGGAGGATGGATCGAGGGAGGAGGGGAAGAACTGCTGAAAAAATGAGAGGAGATTCAGACACATTCACAATCATGACTAACGCATCACCAAAAGATGTATGGATGTGATGTCCATGCACACACACACACACACACACACACACACACACACACACACACACACACACACACACACACACAGCCCTTGAGGCTGGAATAGACTTAGCCCTTAGGGCCCAAACTAATTTGCTCACAATCTAACATACCCCCTCTGTGACCTCTTCAGGACAACTGTCTAAATACTCAGCCTCCTGCAGGGCTGAGATATAATGAGGTACTATTTATGTGTTTATGTGTGTGTGCGTGTGTGTGTGTGTGTGTGTGTCTGCTCACGCTCACACGGCATGCATATGTATTTTTGCTCAGGCTCATGCTCACGAATGGCAAGTTCACCTGCGAGCGCTGAACCTTTCAAATTAGCGCGTGTGAACGCAGCCTCAACTGCCACTCGGTGTGTAATGACTCGTGAGCGGCGCTGATGTATAGGTATGTAATACATAATGATGTATATCATCAGAGGAAAACTGACCCAAAAAAGCATGCACGGGGCTACACAGCAGTCATGTCGGCTTGACAATAAACCAGATCATCCCTGTTCATGACCAAGTACTCCGGTAACAAGTCAAATCCTCATTTCAACGCCTGAAATATTTGACTGCACCTTATGGGGCCATTAGGACGGGGCTGTTAGACCTTAAAAAAGTTTTTTTTAAAAAGAAAAAAAAAGGGAAGGACCTGAGGAACGTATAGGCTTAAAACGCACTTTAATAGACTTCCCTTTATAGGAATGTTCTTGATCCTGCTCACCTTCAATGTCGTGTTTTGCCTCTTATGTTTTTCCGGCGTCTAACTTCATCTGTGTCGTTATTTATCCCTCTTTTTAACGTATTTTTCTCTTTGCCTATGCTTTCGTTTTTTTTATTTTGCGTTATGCATTTTGCTTTTCTCGTCCTGTGAAGCTGTCCTGAGACTCGATCTCCACTTCCGAGAATAAATGAGAAGAGAAGAGGAGAGAGGAAAAACCGAGCCCGTGGGGCGTCTCTCGGTGTGTCTGGCTGTCACGTCTCAGTTCGTCTCCCTGGGATCCTGTATCCTCCCCGCTGCCGGGGCAAAGACAGATTTGCGTAATCCTGGTGGAACGTATTCCTCCAGAGACGCCTCACAGCCAATACAGACATGGAGGTATCAGTTTCTACACGTGTTGAAGCAAAGCGAAGGGGTGGGGGAGGGAGGGGGGGGGGCATTTATGATGCTATTCTACTCAAAACTAGTAAAAAAGCGTTGCTCAAAAAAGAGTTTACTCAACTTTGCTTTCCCATATCACTATCTCATCATTCCACGAGTGTGAAGACGGTGGATTCAAGAACATTAAAACAATGAAAAAAATAAAATAATATTTGACAGCCCTGTACCAGATTAAGTGACCTGTCAGGATGGATGCTTCCTGCAGGGTGTACTCTGTCGAGGGATGGTGAGGCGTGAGTGGAAACACTGACCCAATCAACCTGAGCCAGTGAGCCCAGGGTCCGTTGACCTCCTCGTCTCCGGTTTCCCTCCCGTTCACTTGAAACCCGCTGTCAGTCGTGGCACAATGGGCGCGCACACACACACACACACACACACACACACACACACACATATGCATGAACAGCACAGTCCCATGGGCCCTGGCGGTGTGAGTAGGCTGCTCTCATTCATTCCACATGGACTGTAACCTCTTCCTCTGTCACATCCTCCTTCCTCCAAAACAAGAGATCATCTTACTGTTGTTTTTCTGCCCTATATTATTCTTTATCCCATCTTTAAATGACCTCTATGGGTTGCGTGGCAAGACGAGAGATTGAAATATGAGCTTATGGAACCACTAAAGAAAAGAAGGGACTGTACAGTATCTACATTTTAGTGGACCAGCTTATTGAGAGTGACCTACAATGAGTGAGCAGGTAGGGCGCCAGTGTTTGGCTCATGGGAAACGTGGCTGTTGCTGAGGGGTTCGAACCTGTGACCCGCCGCTACAGAACAGGCTCTCTGACAACAAGCCCACCCTGCCACCCATTTCCTCCCATTTTACTTCCTAGGCATTTATAGCTTGAGGCTCTTACCCAGGATGACTTACCATGAGAGAGCAGGTAGGTAGATGTTATGTTAAAGGGGGGGTATTGCACTAATTTGGGCTATTTAAAACTGTTCCTGGGCGTCTTTACAAGACATTTGTGAAGTCTATATAAAAAAAAATCCTAAAACCAGCTTCTAATTTTTTCCACTGTGAAGAACAGGCTGTTGTGAGGGCGTGGAGGTTGTATGTAGTGAGCACTGTTCTGATTGGCCGCCTCACGACCAATCGGAGCACGGCCAATCGCCTGGTGGGGGCGGGAGCAGAGCGCCCATGCTGCTAAAGGTAAACAAACTTGACGACGTTAACCATGGCGGCCGCTCCAGAACGAACGCTCACAGTCTCACAGGTGCGGCGTTAATTGGGGGGTGCTGTTCAACATGCTCTGAGAGGGGCGGGACTTATCCTGATGATGCAGAGCTGGTCTCATTTTCTGAAACGTGGCGCTTCTCTCCTATCTTTGTGTTGTGAAAAAGGAAAATACAGAAGAACGGGTTGACTTCCAAATATCAAATTTTCACAGCTGCTTAGGGAAGAAATTTCCTGTGGAACATGTATAAGCGCCAGGAATAAACGTTTTTCCATAATATGGGCCCTTTAAAGGTGCTGAACGTTCATTTTGAGACATTAGGACAATTACTGTAAACAAACCACACCGTTGGTCGCGAAGCCCGGCGGCCTCTACGCTGCGTTGTACATCGCGACCACCGGGTCGGATTTGGTGGGAAAATTGCTTTATGGCACAAAAACAGGAAGAGGGCACTGTTCTTCCAGTGCTAACAGAGCTAAAGCTTTCTGGCAATGGCAGATGGTGGAAGGAGTGAAAGGCAGATGGAGGAAAAAAAAATCGCTTCCAACATGTTGATCCTCTTCAGTAAAGCCAAAGAGAAGGGAGGGGGTACCGGTAGCAACATCCTAAAGTGACATCCAACATCCAACAGGCTTTATGGGAAACGTGGTCTAAATTTTTGATGCTAACGCTACCAGTGACATAGAGGCTACCATTTGTTAGCAGTCATTACACCGAGGTATAACGGTAATTATTAATTAATTTGACATTGATAAATTGCCGTTTAAAAAGTCAGCGTGCGGCACCTTTAACAAACGACGGACAAAATGTATGAGCGCCGTCGGGCCGAGCAGATGCCCCTCCACCGCGGGTGAACAGCCAGTGTGTGAGCAGTTTACTCCAGGCTGAGCTCAGCAGAGGGATTGAATTAGGGGCGGCGAGAGGCTGAGTTGGAGGCTAATTGGAGGCGACAGGGCCCCGGTCAGTGTCTTAAGACCCAGCTCACCAGAGTGGCGCAGGTCAGCCGCTGCGACGGAGACTACCCGTGCATCGGCGACGGTTACCGACCTTCATGTTTATGGGGTGTGCCGGTATTGCAGAGCATTCTGGGTACTGATGCGCAATCTAAACGTGCAGTATAAAGGATGATCAGCCTGAAGACTATTGATCATCAGCTTTGTTGTTGTGCTTTCATGTAATTCATTGTGTCCATTAAGTGAGTCATACAGGCTATTGAACTGAGCTAGCAGCTAGCAGGGCCTTGATAGACTCTGTTAACACAATTCAAACTTTATCTATGGAGCCCACAATAACCACACCGTGACACTTTGTTCACGGTGCCGTCACATCTCTTATATCCGGGATTATTCTCTGCGGCCCGTTAATCCCTCTGCAGCGTTGAGTCCACTGGCTCCACGTCAGGGCAGAATGCTAATGTTCTCCTGCCGGTTGTGAGAAAACGGAAGTGGAGCTTGAATGCCGTCATTAATCGCATGCTACAATGGCATCCATACGGAGAGGCATAAAGAACCCGAGTCCACAATGGGCCGGATCAAAAGCCTGTCGGGGGCCAAGCACTCTCTACTGTAACGATTAGGTGACAAATCACAAATTAACAAAATCACATTGTGTGCGGGGAAAAAAACGAAAGGAAGGAGAGGGAGGATATTCTGACCTGACCCGTGGTAATGCCAAAGAGAAAGAGGGAAGGGGGGGTTGGGGGTTTAGCGCTGTTTAGTGTGTAAATCATCCAGTTTGAATGGCTGCCAGATAGTGAGCCAGCTTCTCACACTCAGATTGAGACGGAGAGAGGCAGAGCGGAGGGGTGAGGAGTTTCAGATTCTCAAGCCAGAAGAGACGGTGATGCAAACGCAACACTTTCTACCCACAAAAAACAGGATCGAAATGCTGACCCCCGAACATTAGCCTACACACTCACAGTCTTTATCCCGTGTGACC
Source organism: Hoplostethus mediterraneus (assembly GCA_034670385.1). Taxonomy (NCBI): domain Eukaryota; kingdom Metazoa; phylum Chordata; class Actinopteri; order Trachichthyiformes; family Trachichthyidae; genus Hoplostethus; species Hoplostethus mediterraneus. The sequence goes on from JAXDDW010000047.1 coordinate 1,560,381, forward strand.
GCTCCTTGGTGAGAGGCTGAGGGTTGGGAGTCAGGTTTGGAAAACGCATCATTTCCCGGGGCAACGGGCAGAAGAAGAAGTTCAATTAGATGCACTGCCTCGAATGGCCTGGAATTCAATTATGTAAAGAACGAGTTACGGTCGGAGGATGGAAATAAACAAGGTGCTCTGATGTTTTATTCATCCCACACACCGAAATACCTCCCGCATTAAACAGCAGCAGCAGCCAGCTTCCACAGAGTTTGTATCCTATTGAAAGTGGTCTTTGCCTTGAAGTCATAGCTTTACAGGGGTAGCAATTATTGTAATTGCAAGGATTGTTATGATTTTATCCATTACTGCGGGGCAGCGAATGGAGCCGTACAGTGAATTTAACAAGCATGCTCCTATAAAAAATTGTTTTCATTAAATTATTCTTTTTTTTGAATCAACTGGACATTCACAATTTTCACACACACATCAGTTTTTCCAGTAGCGTGATGCCTTTGCGTGATGGGATTCCATTCCAAAACATCAACTGTACAAATCGTGTACAAAGTCACGCAGCCAGAAAAAGTCTTGAACTCGACTGAACGAAACCTGAATCGTTTAATCTTGATGTAAATGCTTGTTGCTGGCTTGAAGACAGTAATCCCAGTTTCTCCTCTCCCCCCTCCCCCCTCACCTCAGCGGCCTGCGGCGTCAGATTAGCATGCAGAGCAGCAGCTCTCCGAACGCCCACCGCCGATGAATCATGCACGCACTCACACAAACAAACACACACACACACACACACACAGACACACACACAACATTTAATCTCGCGTTCACATAGCCGACAGCTCGTTAATTTTACACTCCATAAAGGCGTGAAGAGCATTGCATCAATATACTAACACAATCGCTTCGCTGAGACCAGCAGATAAAAAAAACACACACGCACAGAAGTAAATACAATAGTTAATCATCATAGATGGCTTTGTGCTGGGCGTTATAAATCCGCACATAGTAAAGCCATCTTTAAGCACATACTGTACATGTACACTAGTGGTCTTATGAGCTCAGAAATGTAGAAAAAGCAAATATAACATTGCGATGCAGCGTCCCACCAAGCAAGTATTTCTGCCCTTTCCCCCCTTTTAAAAAGCAATGCAGTATACTGTGATCCCACAGAACAACAAGGAGGAAATACAATAATACCTTGGGCAAACAGTTCCTTCTCAGAAACCCAGCAGGTCGATCAGGTCCCGAGAGAGACCGAAGGATGAAGGAACTCTTTGTTTCTTTTATGAAATGAGGAAATGTGAAGCGAGTGTCATCATCACCACTGTGGTGAAGGCACTAGTCGTTTCTCATCGTCCTGCAGAGCTACTACAGAATAAATACTCTGTCTTATGTGACATTTTCATGTTACTAAATGTCTGTTTTGCTACTCTCTGTCACCGGTTGATTAGTGGTTCAGTCCAGTGGCTTCCAGTTCGGGGAAGCCTTTACATTTGCTGTACTAAACCACGCGCAGGAAGTGATGCGTTTGTTGAAAATCCCAGGAAAAAGACGCCACGCTGTTGGATTGGTGATGACAGTGAAGAAACAACACAGCGATGAGCGCCAGAAAAACCAACCAGATTTTTGATTGACGTGATGCTTTCAGGTCCACGGCTCTGTGGGCGGGCCTTGGCTCTTGATTGAAAACAGATTCACGAGAGAACTGACCTTCTCTGCTCTAACTGCTCCCTCTACCTCAAAGGCATCTCAGCAGTCACCGCAAATGATTCATTGGTGCACAGGGTGAGAACAATACACACACACACACACACACACACACACACACACACACACACAGACGAAGGTGCCAAGCCAAGCCGAACGTGTCACCTCAGAAGGTCACCAAGGAAAGATGAGAGGCGACACCTGACGCCAGCCCCCTTCCTCACCGTCCTGCATCCCCTTTCACAAAGAAGCAATGACAATGAGGAGGATGGCAAAGGGTGGGGTACCCGAGATATTAAACACACACACGCTACACACACACTACACACACACACACAGACACAGACACTTCAAAACGAGTCTCGCCTCGACATTCACCGGGGGCTCAGGTTGACTTGAAATCCCATCCGGCGGCTCCACGCTGCACGTGGGGGGGGGGGGGGGGGCCTCGCTCTCACCCTGACGGCCACGGCAGCAGAATGGAGCTCTATCGATTCGCTATAACAGGAACTGTAGGCTATTACACTGAGAAAACATCCCTGAGAAAAGGCCGGGCGAGAGAGAGAGAGAGAGAGAGAGAGAGAGAGAGAGAGAGAACAGGTGGAAGTGCTCGTCCGGCGCCACGTGACTGATAAAGTTGTAATTCAAATGCCTGTCAGTGGGCGCCCGGTATAGACTTCCGTTCTTTATTGGTCCACGGCAATCTCTCACTTATCACGGCACGCACAAACCAGCGTGTCCCGCCAGTGCAGTTACATAATGCCGAAGCGCACACACACACACACACACACACACACACACACACACACACACACCTCAACTTCCCCCCTCAACCTGTCTGATACCTCCATGAGGTTTCCCCTCTTTCTCCTGGCCTGCAGGATCCAACCCCCGCCCTCCCCTCCTCTTCCTCCTCTTCCTCCTCCACCACCTCATCTCTCCTTCCACTGTTGTGTGTGTCCCTCCGTTCCCCTCTGATCCCCTGCTCCTCTCTCTCCTCCACCTCCCCCCCCCTCCCTCCATCCCTCCATCCAACGGTAGTATATATCTGTTTCGCCCACTGCCGTTGGCGAGGGCAGCGCTTTGAACCTGAGGATGAAAGAGACGATTCTGTAATGAGAATCTTAATGCCGAGGAACTGTTTGGCTTGATCACACACACACACACACACACACACACACACACACACACACACACACACACACACACACACACACACCACGGGCTTTGAAAAAGTGAGTTTACAGTCCTACCCTGCTCACAGCTCCGTTGCATGTCTAATGTGAGCTATTCTGAAGAAAAAAAAAAAAAAAACCTGCTGCCGCGTGAACGTTGAGTGAAAGCGGTTACGCAATTTCCAAAGCATCGTTCTCTCCGGTTGCGGGTGGGATTGCATGTGTGCGTTCGAAAGCGCCGAGCTGCCCGCTTTACAGAAAGCAAACGACCGGCGCCGGGGCGTTAGCGGGGGGCGTTAGCGGGGGGCGTTAGCGGGGCGTTAGCGGGGCGTGCTAACTGGTACACGGCGACTAAACGCCACTCACATCACAGATTCTATTAAATCAGCTTCACACGTAAGAGAGAGAGAGAGGGCGAGAGATGCCAACAGGGAAAGGACTCTAGGCTCTCCGGGTCACGAGGGGGTTAAACGACACGGCATGCGACGACACTTCATATGTGGATAAGATCCCGCAGGAAGTCATTCCTGAGGTTCCCTCGCCACATTTTCACGTGTGGTCATCCCGTTACGCTCGCTGGTATAATGACATGTGTCCCTTGTGGTTCTGCTGCTCAGGGTTACAATCTAAAACGCCCGGGAGGAGTCGATGCCTCGAATGAGCGGCATCCTTTCGAAGGAATCAGAAGAATGCAGGAGCGCTGGAGGATGTAACCAGCGCGCCGAGAGTCGAGGCACTCAACGCATTGTCAGACCAACAAAGGATGAGCGAGGTGGGGAAGGCATTCTTTGAATTTCAAGCTTCTCCTTCTTAGATAAGGAGTGGCCAGGAAGCACAGCGAAGCACAAGCTCAGTCAGTTAAACACATCGATGCAAAAAAACTGAACCGAGGGCTTCTGGGCGTAAATCCTGAGGGCCACGCGTCTAAGAAGACATCAGACGGGTCGATACCACGGGGAGCTTTCGCGAGCTGCCTGTTGTGGAACGAGCGCCGGTATCGACCCGGAGAGCAATGATCTGAGGCTGAGGTTACTTTCAGTCGGCAGGCTTTCCCCGCAGCGCTCGCTCTTGAGGAGTCCTAAAAACGGCACAGATGTGAGATCTTTCCATCCCACCTTGACCTTTCGCTGGGTATCGTGTAGCGCATCAGAACGCCATTTGCTCTCTCAGCTAGTGAAATATTTAAGCCGGTGAAGGCTGCTCAAAGTGCAAGCGCTGATTTCTACCCCATCCCTCCCTCCCTCCCTCCCCACCCCACCCCACCCTGCTCTCCTTTCTGAGCATAAATATGACAGAGGCAGAGCAGAGGCTGGGTCTGACTTCTCTACTGCCTCTGTTTTCATGTGATCCATAAAGGAAACATGGAAATCAGCGCTTGCACAAGTGGAGGGATGAGCAAAGAGGGTTTAGCTAAAGGTTTCGCCCCCCTGCGATCCAGACTCAACCGGCCTTACCTGGCCGAAACAGATGGGGGCAGAAAGGTGATGGTGTTTAGAGGCAGGCAACTTTCACATCCGCCCTCCTATCACTTCCTATCCCATCAGCCATTCCAAACAGAAGGAACAAGCGGGAGACGGGAGGGATAGTGATGGATGGTTTTCCTAATATTCCTCGGAGCGACTGACTGACTTGACCGGGCTTTCGCTGGCCTCTGTCAGACAGAGGAATTTTCCACTGGTGAGTCATGTAGGGGTGGTTCCCTATTGGTCTGCACGTACTCACATCACACGTAGCAAAGAGCGCGCGCTGCTAAAAAAACATGTCCGCCCCTCCCGGCTCACCGAGATCGCATGCATTTTCCTTATCTGACTGACTCCGAAAGAACCACGTGCTTCTGGGTAACTCGTCAGGAATAATCTGATACGGAGAAAAGCAGGCGGACCAACATGGCCGCGGCCTTCTAGTTCACCTGTTTTTACTCCCAGTTTAAGTGGGGGGGAAAAAAATAGAGCAGGAGGAAACCTCTTTAGGAAGACCTGTTTCGACTGTGGAGATTTTCCCTCAAATAGGCCACTGCTGAGTGTGGGAAGTAGGTTGCTCCAGACCCCGCATGACAGGGGTTTTGAAAGCCAATAAACTATCTCATCGTTTCAAATTCCCACCTCGTGCTTCCTAACGCTGCGCGGGTACTTCAATGTGACATTTTGATAGGGCTGCGCAATAAGAAACCCTGCACGGCGGCGGCTAACGTAACCGCCGAACATAAAAAGGTTTAAGGGTCTGGTCTTCGTCACCGACCCCTCGCCCACCCCCCCTTCTATCACCGTCGCAATTAGTGAGTGAAAGTTAGCCTGGTCTCTGAGCGGCCAAAACAAACGCGACCCTTATCTCCACGGTGCAGAAGCAAGAGCAGCTCCACGTGAACGCACATGCACGAGCACACACACACACACACACGTGCACAGAGGCAGTAGCGAGAGATTAGAGAGGAGACTGTGCCTGGGCTTCCTATTATTAGAGCTGAGGTTTATGGTCGGAGAGAGCTGCAGGGAATCACTGAGATTAAATTACACAGACGGGGAACATCAAATACAGGAGAAACTTCCAGGGCTCGGGAGAGAATGATGGGCTTTGGACGAGTCGGGAATAGAGTGGCGACAGAGAGAGAGAGAGAGAGAGAGAGAGAGAGAGAGAGATGTATTACGCCGCTACACCCCCTCCCCATCACCTCCTTTACACTCGGTATCCTCAACCAATCCTGCCTCATCACAGGAGGACCTCAGTGAACACTGGTAGGTGGAGAGACTGTCCCGTGGCCAGAATGCCACAGGTTCATCTCTCTGCTACCAACACGGCAGATACATCCACACAAAGTTTAGTGTAGTTTCAACATCATTCAGGATCACCACTGTGTTGGTAACGTGGCCGTCTTCCCAGAGATCACCTGTCAATCAAGCAGCGTGTCCAGTACCGTGATGTGTCTCTTCCTTGGATTTCCTGTTGATGAAGTTTCTCTCTTCTTCGTGTGTTCGGCTGCGGCGGCTAGCGCTGCTCATGCTAACCACCCAGTTCTCCTTCTGTTTATTCCAAGCAACCCGGAAAAAAACGCATCACTTCCTGTACCAACAGAGAATAGCAGAATGGACATTTATTTATGTGAAAATGTCACCGATTATTAGTTTGAAAAGAAAGAGTTGTTCAGAAACTGCAGAACGGTGCGTTCAAGTACCTCCCCCCCACAGTGATGGTGCACTTTCTGCATCATCCACCGGGCTTCAGCCCCACTACTCTGACTGGGGATGAAGATGTCGCATTTGCACGGCGGTGTTTGATGTCTGACTGCAATAGGTAATATTTAATGCCATGTGACAGGCGAGCCAAATCCTTTTTCTTTTTTTTTTTCACACTAACGTCAATGGTGGAGATAAAACAAACTATGATAGCTCACAGTGCGGGCGGAGCCACGGCAGAAAGAGAGAGAGAGCTTGTCCCCATTATCTCCAGTAGTGCTGCCGCTGTGGAAACTCCTGACACTGCCGTTTTCAGACTGATTATGCGGATAGGGGCCAATACCTGAGGGACTCTGAAGTGTTTTCTCAACCCTCCCACATCACAACAAACTAGGTTATACCTGTGAAAGGAAGAAATTTCCAGTGCATTTTTATTTTTGTCCTGGGCGATTTGCTTGGCCTAATTCACCAGCGCGTCTGTTTCCTGCGTCAGCCAGCCAGCCAGCCATTACCAGCATGAAAGGTGAAGGGAATGCGTTGTCATGGCTACGCGGGTTTTGCTGCCATTCATTTAGTCAGAAAAGCATCTTTGTTACTCTCTCCTTTGTCTCTCTCCCCTTTTTTTTTTTTTCATGCCTCTCTCACTTTCCTCCCTGCAGACCTGCCTGCTTTACCAGCTTCTCTTCATGCCTCCCGACCTGCGAGGAGCAGCTCTCCAGAAGGGCTTCGCGTTGCTTTTCAGGTGTCACGTCAATACAGGTTATGACGCGAGGGGCGTGAAGGATTTTTTATTTTTTTTTCATGACGCATTAGCATACAACTAGTCCCTGTGAAGTCAGGCGTGGGGGGGAGGGGGGGGTTTGCAGAGCGAGGATTCTCCTACGATGACGCAGAAACCCTGCATGGTCTATTTTTAAACCTATTGAAGTGTGCAACACCCATTTGTTACTGTAACCTTCAACTGGGCCTTAAAACCAAAACAAACAGAGAGGGGGTGAGAGAGAGAGAGAGAGAGAGAGAGAGAGAGAGAGAGAGAGAGAAACAATACATTAAGCATGCAGTGCTTCCTTTCATTTCAGGCTTAAAGAGTCACAATGAATTATGGATTATGCCTCCATATTGCTGGGCTGCGGCGCTTTTAGGTTGAATCATCGTCTGGCGTGGAATAAGAACGGGGTCGAACAGATGATCCTCGCTAAAATGACTTGGCAACACTTGAAAGCAGCAACTGACTGAGGTTCCATCATGGCCAAACACAACACAGCCTGTATTCATTAACGTCTCAGCTACGGTTTTATCAGCGAGGCACACCGACTGTTTGTTTTCTTCTTATCCTCTATCTTCCCCCACACCCCCCCTCTCTCTTTTTTTTTTTTTTTTTTTTTCAATAAAGCGAAATGTTGACTTAGATGTTCTGGAGCGGTTCCGCAAACTGCAGATGTGCTTCCCGCTTGCGTGGCGGTTGTCTTTGGACCAGCGAGCCTCTGAAATGTCACTGTCATACTGTACGTGCCAAACTCAATAACCAGGAACAGGTGCTTCTCTCATTCATGAAGGCAACGGCGTTCACGGCTCTGGGCTCTGATTACGCTCTTAATATAGCGCCTTGATCAAGGTCAAAACCTGCTAGCGCCTCTAAACAATTACCAGATGAAAAAGGCACATAATACTCATCACGGTTTGAGGGGATTCTGAGAGCTGTGTGTCACGTTTTTTACAAAACGGCATGAAAAAACAATCGGAAGAAGAGCAGAACCGGACCAGAACGAACAGAGATGATGATCGCAACATCGCATCGCAAGCTCATAACGTTTGATTTCTGTTCCAAGTCAGGATTTTTTGGTATTTTTTCATGAAATGACTCAGTTGATGCAGATGGAAAATGATTCACCTTTGGCCTACTGATCTAAACGCCCCATCTGGTATCAGCTCCAGACCCCTGGTAGCAGTACAAATATACATTGGAATTCCCTGGTATTATGCCGAAAGGCTTGGATCCGTGTGTATCTTCCTGGAGGCCTCGGGATAAGTCCTCCGCAGCGTTGTGTAAAGACAGAGCTGACATGGATCCTTTGCACTCTCAAATGAGTCACTTTGGCTTTGCACATTGCTTTGAAAACAATATGCTTTTACTGTAAAACTGCCTGCCATTCAGTCTCACGTTCAGGATTAAGATCTTGTTTTAGTTAAAACAATTAAGAAACATTCAGCCAATGGGATGACATCATTCCACTTGTTTCCAATGCAGTGTTTTCTTTAAAAAATCTTCTAGAAACAAGTGTCAGTATCTTGAAGGTAGATCAGTCCGGGAAATGAAAATGAAAATCCTTGAAATTTTCAGTGGAAACAAGTGAAATGATCTCACTCCCATTGGCAGATTGTTCCCCACGTTTTAAGAAAAATGTGAATATGAAGACTAGATGAAATGACAAACATGCTTTGCAGTATACAGCTCACATTGTCTGGCCCGCGCCCGCTAGAATAAACCCAAGTCCTAAATGTCCGACGTAAGGCACTGTTAAGGGCCTGTATGTAACACGTGCGGCTCACGTTAGGAATGTATCTCTCGAGCAGCGAGAGCACACTCTGGCCCAGACAAGATGGAGTCACAGCAAGGCAACACCCCAGCCTGGGAGCCTCCCAGCTGGTGTGACACCAGACCATCTGTGGGCCTGTTTACCCCAACGAGCCGAGGTGGTCGTGTGTAAATGTGTGTGTGTGTGTGAGTGCAGGTTTTGTACATTGTTTTCCACTCAGACTGCGAGGCTTGAAAGACTTCAATACCCATTGAAAAGGAACAAATTGAACTAAAGACCAAAATAGTTTCCCCGGTACAGGCCGACCCAATTAATTACAGCAGCGCACACAATGCAAAACAAGGACTTTTCCTTGGGTAGTTAAGGGCACTGGCAGTAGCAATGATTGCGTGAACTGTGACTACCACACGTTAGAAAACCAGCACTGCGCTCTGACACAGCAACATAGCGTGCTAACCGTTGCCAGTCTGCTTAGGGCGCCGAAAGTCACCCAGTGGGAAGTGGTTACTTGGAAACCAGTTGCGAGAACAAAGCCCAGTATCAAGGTAGACAAAGCTAAGAACACTACATACGATCTCCACCGAGAACATCAGAAATGGTATTCAAGTCAGTTTTGAGGTTGTACTTCCAATCCACATAAACTCCATTGCACAGTCTTCATAAAAAACTAAATAAAAGCACCACAGAACATGTATGGAACAAGTAATGGCATCACAGTAATTTCCAGGCACAGAATAGACATGATTTGTTCAAGTGGCTCAGCCATTAATGGCATGTCCATATACATGATAAACCCTCCACAAGAGAAACAGTAGGCGTTATTTGAAGCATAAAAACACAAGTAAGGCCTTTGCCTCATATAGAACTGCAGATGTGATTATCTATTTGGTGAGTTAAGCTGTTAAACCTTTGGCTTGTTCTTGCATTAGATGGTTGTTTCCTTCACATGACAGTCATCCAGGCCCTGATGATATGGCCAACCAATGGCTGTGTTGCCAGGGCCGTCGTTCTTATCTCCAAGCCTGTAGATATCTACACTGTAAAAGCAACAACACACAGCCACGTTAAAAGGAAACAGGGGGCAGGATCTGAAGGAAACCTTGCCATGATTATGGATCACACTGGTACAATGGTTTGACAGCTCAAAAATAGCCCTCCACCTGTCTCCACAGCCATGAGGTCACACGGCTATTCTTAGTATGGGACGACAACTCCTGACGAGTGAGACTTTAACCTCTTCCTTCAAACCCTGAACAGCTCCAAAGTTTACAATACAGCAGATATCTGAATTAGCCGACGTTGCACAGCCGGTTTAAAAGCACTTCCATTTTTAACCTCAAGTTGCCCTTGTGACGCTCAGTGCCAAAGCCTGACACGTGGCTGTCACCAGTTCTATATCTGCTCAGGGTGAGGATTGCCCAACAGCCACCTGCTGCCATTGGCGAGATGTTGAATGAGAAAACTGTATCTACTCAACTAATAAATAAGTCCACTTTGCACAGATCATGTTCAACTGTAGTTTATTTTATTAAAAAGACCAGGGTGCAAATATGAAATTAAAAAAAATAAAGACAAGCATATAATTTTTAAGCATTTAATACAAACTTAACAATATAAACTATTTCAGTCCCTCTTGACATGTAAGACACTGACTCAAAATACTTTGTTATACCGTATTTTTATCAAGTATTGCACAATGTAGGTACAAAATTAATATTCATACGATTACATTTTGTCCATAGTATAGCAAAATCTTTTAACCTCTTAACAGAAAATACATTTCTTTCAGAAAAAGCAAATATCCCTACACTTGAATTCCACCACTAAGGAATACTCTGTACACAATCTTTAGAATATTTGATGTATTTTAAAGATGGATTTCTTTAACAATTATCCTTAAAAAAAAAGAAAAATAAGGAAAAGCTGCTGCAGCCATCACAGATCACTGTAGTAAAAAGATATAAATGCAACACCATGTCATAGAAACAATATATACTCTGATATCTTACAAACTCTGTACTAAATTAAATTATACAATTAGAAAAAGACCAAGTAACCCACTTAGTAGTGCCAATTCATAAAAATCAGCCTTGTCTTACCACCTGTAAAATACTGTAAGAGGCCAAAACTTGAAGCTTGTATTTTTTTCCACTTTTTGGAGTATTTAACATAGTAAAAAATTATTTTGTGCTTGGTTGGCAAAAAGGAAAGAAAAACAATGATGCATGTTGAATTGAAGTAACCAAGCTTGGATGTGTTTGTACAACAAGCTTTTTAGTAGAAATAAACTCAAGGGGGCACAGTAAAAACACCCTTGGGCACATGCGCTTGACTGACTAGACACTATTTCCTCGAAAGTCCAGTTTCTAAATGTGCGTTTTGTTTTTCCTTCTCTTTGAGCCACCATCATTCATAAATAACATCTTGACGATGAGTTTAGTTAGCCATGACTGGCTGGAATTGCTGGTTAGAATACTGCATGTTGCTCAGACTGAAGTTGAGGCCATCCATTAGGGACTTGTCGTTGAGGCTTCCATAGGCGGCAAACATGTCAAAGGCATTGTTGTACTGCAGAGGGCCGAGCCCCAGGGAGCCCTCCCCGGGGAACACAGCTCCAGGGCTGGCCTGGCCCTGCAGGCTGGGGAACACAAACTCCTTGGCATTGGGGGAGAGAGCAGAGGCCTTCGGCTGCTGCTGACCCAGGCCCAGCCCGTACAGTGAGTGCATGGAGGTGGAGATGGCTTTCTGCTTCAGTAGGGTGTTCACATTCAGACCAAGGTTATTGGTGGGGGAGGTGCGAGCCACCTTGTTGCTACTACCGTTGTTGCCATTGTTGTTGTTGTTTCCGCGGCTGCTGCTCTTCATCTTAGTAGAGCCAAACTTGGTGGCAGCAAAGGTGGCAGTGGTGAAGGTTAAGGGCTGTGTGGAGCGTGGCATGAAGGAGGGGCTGACAGCAGCAGACTGCCCGAAAGGAGGGGATGGTGAGCTGGACTCTGAGGAAGCCCCAACAGGGTCGTTGATTGGCATGAAGACCTGGGCCTCGGGGTTAAAGCTGTTCTTGATCTCCTTGTCCAGCTCTGACCCAGTCTCATTGTTATCATCCACATACAGCACCTTAACCGGTCCCTTCTCTCCAATCTGGTATGAGACCTCAAACGGGTCGATCCACACACTAAGGTCCTGAGGGAGATTATTCCGGACATCTTCGATGTCCAGCCCGCTCTCTTTGGCTGCCTGCTCCACCACAGGGTCCACCTTCTCCCCTACATGGATGCACCTGAATCCTGAACCTTTGTATGGCTTATCTGGGTACCAGTGGCCTTCATATTTTTTCTTCAGCTGCCTCTCAAGCTCTTCGCCGAAGATATTCACACGTCGTCGAGGGAGTTTGTTGTACAAATAGGAAATAATAAAGTTGAGGGCTACTTGGATTTCAAGCTGCATAGCTGCTTCAGTGAGGGTGATACTTTTTCTGTCACAGAGTTGCTTTTTCTGAGCGTTGCAAAAACCTCCAAGGCAGCAGTGATCAGCGTAATGAAGAAACTCTGATTAAGTGCTTGTTGCTGAAATGGATATCCTTCCTTGAACAGGGTCAGGTTCTTGATCCTGAAACGGAAAGACATGTACAAGGTTATGCCTCTGAGCTTGTCCACAGTGGGGGAATAAAATACACATTTTCAGAGACACCATTATCAAATTACACACCATTATGGTTAATGTTGTAATGTTGATCAGGTCCAGATCCTAGCACTCTGTATTCGCCAGCCACTTCACCCTCCACACAGCAGTGCTGCATCTCAGCTGTACAATATCAACTGCTATAAATAAACACAGGCCACTGACTCAGAGACGGTGTCAGCAGTGTGTGTTCCCTAGCGGTCTTGTGTGACAGATAAACGCCGCCATAGTTGACCTCTGCTGAGGGCGGTGGGTCTGACGGTTGGTGTCAATACTCAAAGGGATTTTCGATTGCTTTATTTTGACAGACAGACATGATGTTAGACGAGTCTTTACGCCTCTGCCTTGTGTTTCGCAGTGGCAGCATTAGTGGAAAATTGCCAGCCTATTCCATCGGTTTCCTGTAGATTCAGCCCTGCTAGGTAGAAGATCACGGACTACTGTTACATAAGCATCATTGAATTTCTGACCACGGTTATAAAGCCCCTTCTACGACAGAGCAAGAGATACTCGCTTAAACACGCAGCGATACTGTCCAGATCTCAAACCCCCCCCTCGCGACGAGCCTCTTTGCTCCATTCTTATCACGGTCGGCTTGACACAGCTAGCTAGCTGACGTTAGCCAACTTAATCGAGGGTGTGAACAGAAATGTATATACACACCAGCTACTGCTGGCTGATAGCCTCGCCAGCTGGCTATCAGCGCTAGCTTGCTTAGTATCATCGTCAATACCGAGAAAGAGATGGGGGCACAGGCATCAAAATAATACATTTAGGTTGACAAAAGATGCGAAATTGCTTTTATTTTTATTGACGACCATTCAGAGGGTCGACGGGTAGCATTCTCTCTTAAGTAAAACTCAAATATTCGCCTCTTCGACGATCATTTGATGAAATTAAGACCATTAAGCTCGACGGTTAAAGAATACGTAACGTTAAAGGTAACGTCAATGTAAGCAAAGCAATACGCGACAGTTAAAATTTCCGTCAAAAGGAATGTCTTGGTAACTTACATTGAAATTCACAGCAGGTTCTTCTTGCACTAGAGTCCGCTTCAAAAAAGGTGGATATGCTTGCACAGCTTCAGCTACCTAAGCTAGCTCGCTAAAGGTGATATAAAATGATGTTGCCGTCGTTTCGTCTCTACAATGTTCCAGGCGATTTTGTTTCTGTGGGGTGTGTTTGAATTCCGGCTAAACAGGCTACCAAGCTAACTCCCCACTGCCTGGGAGTTTTTACAACTCTGTCTTTTAAACTTGGGCTGGTTTGTTTATATAGTAGTCCTCCGCCACGGACATGAAGGAGGCGGTGATGAGGCTCTCAGAGGTCAACACCCAGTAAAGCATTCCTATTGGCCAAACACGTTCTTCGTCATTAATAACCACCCCAACTCCATTTGTGATTGCAGGCTTTTGTGGTCAATCAAACGCAGGGTTCTATTTACGGTAGTGGTTCGCATTTCATGTGCTTTGGACTAGTTTAACGGAGCAGGTTGTTGCTTGAAAGCCTTTGGAAGTCCTATATTTTTATTCAAAATATGATCCCATTGGCCAAAATATACTATTTCCAACACCAATACCGTTAAAAGGTTAATGGACAACCAGACTAAGTTGTCTGTACTGATAATGCATGTTCATTTTAAACCAAACCTTCTTTAAAGGACCTCTAAATACAGAGGTCGTACTAGGTTGTGCATGAAACCTATGGCTGAACAAGGAGACTGTTGTAGTGATAATGCTGAACAGTCTGAGTAATTATTGCCTCTAACCTCAGATCAGCAGTTAAATAAAGGCACATTAATAACAGTTCTATTCTGCTTGCTCCCCTACAGGGTTAAGCAGAACTAGATTGCCACTATGGCGGAGGGACACGGTCTGTCACGGTTGCATTCGCTACTCTTCACCAATGACATGGTGTTCCTCGAGCCCCTAGCTGTGGCTGTGTATGTAAAACTAATCACCTGCCTATATTGAGGGGGGTGTTTAATGATACAGCACAATTTTCGTCACTTTCACCACAAAACAGATGGGAACCCCATAACTGCCATCTGCGTGAATATCTACTTTCTTTCCCCACACTGTACCTGTGATGAACTTCTCTTCATTATGAAGTCTGTGGACTGTGAAAATGGATTGTTACACAATGGATCCAGGCTGTTCTTCAGCGTCTGTGTGCTGGCTACTTGTTTTCAGCAGCTGTGCAGGGCTTAAGCTCTCCCTGCCTGGCCTAAGGTGTTTGACGTCACAGCCTGTTCTTACCTAACATGGACTCTCGCGCCCTGTGTTTGCACAATAAATACAATGCCACATGAATTATACAGCTGGGAAGGAGGTGGCAGGGGGTGAGGGAGGGGGGGAGGAAGAGAGAAGGCAGGCTGTGTTTTGAAAGGGGGGGCGGGGGGGGGTAACAAGCTGAGACAAAAATATTTCCTGACTGAAAAAAAACCCCAGTGAAATTAAAAGGTATGTCATGTCTGAGAATGTTAAATTTGCTGCATAATCTGAAAGCAGCTGCGAGCTACTTACAGGCTCTCCGGAGGGGAACAGCAGGGGAGTGGAGTCAATACAATTTCACAGGCGAGTATGATTGGCACGAATCAATAATAATTCATTTAGACAGTCTGTTGCAGGAGTCTTCGTAGCCATGTTCCTCACTAAATCACCATAGCAGTAATGCACAGCAGCGTGCTCCTCTCCTCTTTCCCTGCTCAGCTGCAAGAATCATATACACAGCAAAATACGAGAGCCAAACGCACTATGGAGGGTGGTGTGTATTCGTTATGGCAAACATCTGAGCGGCCTCGGCCAGCTTTGGTATCCTCGGTGAGATACTTTGCCTAAAGAGGATGTATGGAGCTCAAAGGGCAGAGAGAGAGAGGCAGAGAGAAAGCCTCAGTCCTCCACGGCCGCAGAACTGTACTGTGCCTTGTTGGTATTTAGAGGTTTATTGCTTCCGTCTCTCACGCCTCGCTCTCCGAAAAATAGTTGCTACCGCTGAACGTTCAGTGCACATATATGTTCTCTGACTCATTTCTCATCACAGGGCGTGTCAGCGGTTATTTAGGGTTTGTGTTACAACGGTCACGGTCGATGTTTAGCTCCCAATGCCGCGACACGAGGCGCTGTAAAAAAAAAACAACCCAGCCAGATCGTTGCCCGCAGGATGACTGCAGGCACAAAGGAGAGTTCCAGCCTCCAGATTGAGTCTCGGCAGGGGTGAGAGATGAGTCCCCCACCGCGGAGGAGCTTGTGTGATGGACGACCTGAACACAAACTAAACACACTGCAGGGGCCTTGGAGACGCACCAAGGCCACCAGAGTAGGGCAGGGCTTTTTTCTTTTCTTTTTTTTTTTCTCACAGCGGAGGAAATGTGTGACTATGAGCAAATGTTCAGACATGTTTCAATTTGAACTAGCGTGGCCGCTTCGTATCGCTATTGAACAACACGTTTTTTTCCCAGTACTGTAAGAAATACCAGGAGCAGGTCCAGGCTCCTTTTGTTCATCCCCCCACTGTGAAAAACTGAACAAACACACACACGTAAGTGTTAGCTTTGGCCACGGACAGGTTGAATAAGAGCGCCGCATCACGCCGTACAATGACTTATTTGTTATTCCCAACCGGAGTATGGTTCCAGAGCATGGCTAAGGTTTCCTCCTGTTGTTGTGAGTCTGTCTGGCCGGGTCCCGGAGGTAAACAGAGCTAATGAACTGAGATGTTTTAACATGACTCATGCAGATTTTTCAGTGAAGTCGGTCCATATTGACATTTTTCTCCTCTTTTCACAGGCTTGTGAAATCCTTTTCTCTCCTCCCTCTCTCTTTGTTGCTACATGCAGGCCACCATCAGCTCCATTCACTTCCATATCTGCCCAGGGGGATTTTGAAACCTTCTAGTACTACTACTTAACATGCTCGATACTGTGGTGCGACTCAAATTAAATTAATGTTAATGATTCAAATACATACAATTAATCGCTTGCTAACGAGGGCATGTGTGGAAAAAATGACAGTTTTAGATAGGAAAACAGTTTGATTCTGGGATACCACAGGCTTAAAAGCATTGATCTCATGTGATGCTGTCCTAGGGGGTCGCTCCTTACCTCAGAAGTTGAATAAATGGAATTCAATAGGAAAAAAATCCAATTGAAGGTCAAAATAAATAATTCAGAAAATTCAGACCCTTAGCGTTCCTGCAGTGCCTCTTTAAAACCCTGTGTTCCTCTGAAAGCAGCCCCGTAGGTTTTCCTGTACGTGAACAACCTGACTGCCTGTGTTCTAATCCTCTGAGTGTCAGAGGATTAGAACAGGGAGGATTTTGTTTTATCGAAATAAAACGTCAAGAGATGAAATAAACATTTGAGGTCGTCTTGAAGGCGTCGAAGGATATGACGCGAGGAAGAGCGTGACAAGGGTCTGAGGATAATATTGACTTTGTCCAAATGCTATTTGGTCAAATTCTGTCCGCCCTAAAATGTAATTATCTACCGCACACCGGCGGGGTGTCGTCACATCAACCATTCATGATCTCCCCAAGACTGAAGAGCCCTTCATTCATTGGATAACAGTTATAACACCAGATCTTCTGAATGTCTGCTGTATACCGTGTTATTGAGTTTTTTTGTTGATTAAAGAATAGATTCTTTTTACCGGTCCCTTACTGAAACACGCGCCCTGGGCATGGGGGAGGGCGGGTGAGGCGGGTGAGGCTGAAATAACACACATTCAGAGAGGATCTTTAGTGTTTGCAATCACACCATCACGCAGCTCACTGGTATTTTCAGCTTCTCGCACATGCGCACATTCCTTCGGTCTTCATAGGGGAGTCTCCAGGTTCACAGGTACATCATACAGAAGGCTGGAAAACGATACCACATTGTGGTACGTGGCAGGTTCAGTCCTAGTGCATGTGGTTAATCTGGTTCGTATGGGGACTTTGTATTGCACATTGCTTCCTGTTCAGTTGTTTACAAATGGCAGGCGGGGAGGGAGGGAGGGAGGGCAGCGAGCGCTTTCACACACCAGTGCCAGGAATGTCATTAATATAAGCAGTGAGAGTAATATCTGCCCCCTCCCCTCCCCTCCCCTCCCCTCCCCTCCCCGACACACACACACACACGCATGACTGGACAAACACACACAGTAGGCCCGAGGTTAGCACGCTGCCATACATCTGAGGAGGGGGGGCCGAAGCAGCAGTCCATGTGGCACAACGAGCAGCGTCGGTGTCACGCAGCACCCAGCACCCAGCACCCAGCGGTGCCACGTTTGAGCCGTGACCCTCCTCGGCCGAGGCCATCTGGAGGGAGAAGGAGGGTTACACAATAGGGGATCAGCCGCTGCTCCCTCCTGTTTAAATGCCATTCTGCTCCACTATTTGGTTTCACGTACGAGATTATGTGTAGCGTGCGCTGGCCGAGCGGAGAGACCAGATCGCCCCCGTGTGTGTTTTCCTCCCCTCCTTCGCCGTCAGACGTCAGACTCCCGCGGCAAAGCTGTGCCCTTGCAGTCGCATCGACTTTACAGAAAATTCAATTACGCCCCGAAATGAACAGCCAGTGCTTGTGGATGGAATGGGTTTTGGAGTGAGAGCCATCCATTGCAGCGGGAATGTGTCACATTTCCATGAATACTGAATGGAGTCTGTTACAGTAGGCAGGCTCTCCCTGTCATTGTGATTTGTATTTTCATCCCCCCCCCCCCCTTTTTTTTGCTCTTCCTCCATCTGGGCTCTGACCTTCTCTCCTGCTGCACAGCTCCTTTAAGCAGATTTCTGTCTTCTCCCCTCCTCTGTGTGGGTGAAATCCATTCCTGGGCATGAAGGATGGCAGCCAGCCCTCGGGGCACCATCTTGAATACAGAGTTTTCGCAATGGACGACAGTCAGATGATGAGAAAACGCATCATCATAAGATATTAACAGAAACACATAGCTTGATGCATAACAACCTCAAACCCTGACCCCCCCCCCACCACTTGTAACACATCGAGTCCCGTCAAAGTGCATGCACAGCCAGAGTGTGCACAGACCCTCTATTGAGAAGGCTTCAATCTTGTTTGCCGGAACTATGTCAATGTAGTCATGGCAACTATTCTTACACATTACCCCTTGCTCTTCCACAGTTAGAGTAGCACTCAAGTGCTACTTTTTCCCCCAGACAAATGTCAGATCTCATCTATTTAATGGTAATGAGGTTGGGTTTTTTTTCCATTTGATTAAAAAAAAAAGAAAAAAGAAAAAAGAAAAGGCAATTGAAAATGCAGGGAAGGGAGTATGTTGTGTGGGCCGCAGAGATCAACGTGACTGGGAGGAGGGAAGGGAGCCTTCATAAACAGCTGACCAGAATGGTAAAGGGTGGGGGGATAATGAGTCAAAAGTCATGAGCATTCATCTGTGGAGAGGGTAATGATGAGCGCTGCTTGCTAATTCAGTCCAAATATCTGTTGTAAATGTCCCAGTGGGAACACAGGAGATGTGAGAGGCTTCGCTTATATCTTCAATATCCAGCTAACTGGCACAGAAAAGATGGCACATGGGTTTTTTTTGGGGTGGTGAATGAGAGTGAGATGCAGTGTTTAAGAGTATTTTCTGTCGTTTCCCCGAGTCTTTCTCCGCTGTAGAGGGCTGACACGGTGCAAGGGAAGGTGGGGTAACCGGAGAAGGTGGAGCCATATTTCGCTGATGGTTGTCCTTTGATCGCCGTGGAGAAAGGCGATAGGCTGGGCCGAAAGAGCGTGAGAACACAAAAAAAAAAAAAAAAAAGAGCCGCGATGCAGAAAAGCGAGGGGTTTTCGAGAGCCGCTGTGTGCAACCGCATCAGCAACTCAATGCCGTAATCTCCTAGGAGGGCAGAGAGAGAGCGAGAGAGAGAGAGAGAGAGAGAGAGAGAGAGAGAGAGAGAGTAATTGTGACATTGCTCTTTGGCTGGGAATTGCTACTCGGAGCAATTCAGTCCAATAATCGCAACGCTTTGTGGTGAATTGACGATGTAGTCAATCCCATCAATTCAGGTGATTAATGGAAGGGGCAGCAACCTCAGTGCAATCCAGCTGAATGATAACGAAGAGGATTTCCTCATTGCTTTTCCCTCGTTGTCACTGACGGCCCAGGCTCAGAGGACCTTGCTGACGCTGTATCTCTATTGGGACAGTACCGAACCCCCGCGATGAACCATGCGCTCACGCTGCCGGCGACTTGGTTGATTGTGGGCGGAGCCAAAGGTTCTGGCTGCACCTGCGCAGCGGTCTGCAGCTACAAAGTGCAGCTACCTTTCAAAATGTTACATTGTTTTGATGAGTTTACAGCGCTAGCTAGCAAGTGCTAATTCGGTAGCGCTAATCAAAAACAAATAGTAAAAACAAAATAAAATGACGTCAGAGCTTCCCATCGATCCCAGTGATGGATGCAACTGTTCTCCGAGCATCGTCTTTTGAAACGTTGCACCAACTCCATTTTGCACTTTTTGAATTATCGTTCATGAAACAAATCTAATTGGCTGCTGTCGACTGATGACCGCGACACGTTTTTCTCGGCCCCCCAAACATTGAGTTCCCCCGGTCGCTCGGCCCTACAGGAAACGAACGGACTTCTGGTGCTGCTGTGCGTTGAGCTGTGTTGTTGGCAGCGCACGGTAAGCGTTCGGATAAATTTGACCTTCTTTTTTACGCCACCTCCACCGAGCGCGATAACACAGGCCACGCAAGGCCACGCCACATGCTCGCCACAATTCAGCTGAGCCGTGTCAATCCCACAAAGCTGCTGGTGTTGGGAAATATCTACCGCCTAGTGGGACACAGAGAAACTCACAGATTAGCTTTCAGCGGAGCCACAGGGAAATTCCTGCATCCTGGCTAGTGATGTAAGACGATTTGGAGTAAATACTACACACACTCCTTTTAGTCATCATCGTTTTTTTCCCCTGTTGCATTTATTGCTTAAATCAGCGCAGGGTTTACCTCTCATTCATTAGGTGATCAACTAGAGGAGTTTCATTTCTTTTGTTTCCTGTGATCATCTTAGAAAACCTCTTTGGCTGCATGATGTTTGTTTTGTAATTTTAGTTATATGAACACAGGCTAGTGACGTCCAACACAGGAAAAAAAAGATTTGCCCATGTCAGTCCACCCTGACCTGCATCTCGGTGCCCGGGCCCCAGCGAGGTCACGGTTTTCGGTGAAGCGGTTTTTGTGATTCCACGTGGATTCAGCCCGGCGGCCCGATATCGGCACAGCGGCGCTCCTGACGTCGAGCGGCGGCTACCGGGCCGTTTGCTTAGCGCAGTGTTTACCGTCTGGTGTGGGCGGAGAGACACCCACAGCCCTGAACCGGGATCAGGCCTGGCTGCAGCAGCGGATCGGGGAAGAATGTCACAGGGAAGTGGAGGCCGATTCCATGTCAGTGTGAAAAGCCATTAATCACGGATTTGCCCTGATTGAAACGGGAGGTCAAAGCGTGAACCCAGAGGCATGCTCCCTCACTTCCCCTCTTTCTGTCTTTCTTCTTGCTACTTTTTCCCATGACTTTGCTCTTTTTATCTGTGCCTTTTCCTCCCTAAAACGTTCTAGATTTTTCTTTGCACTCATTCACAGTGTGACTGGCTGTAGTCTGGAGCAGCGCCAGTACAAACAGCTTGGGCAAGCCTGCTTTCCAGAGCAGGGTCCATGAGAGCATGACTCTCCCCTGCTAGCCCACGAGTGTGTGAGTGTGCGTATATGTGTGTGTGTGTTATGCACTCACATGACTGGATGTCCAGGACACCGTGCCATAGGGTCAGCGTGCACATCCTCCTTTTGATTCAAATAGGGAAGGGTCTACTGCCCCCACCCACCCACACACAGTTTTCCCTTTTCATTAGGCTTTCAGTGTAAGATGAAATCCACAAACGAGTGGTTTAACATTTCAGCCAGCAGGGAAGTAACACTAAAAGCAGAAAATAAAGCAGAAATAGAACCTATTCACGCTGTAACCTCACGCCACGGATCGAGTTTGAATTTCTCAGCTGCAGCAAAAAAAACGCAAAAAGAAACAAAAGAAACGAGCAGTCCTGCTTTTTACCGTCCATACTATTTGTCACAGCATTCTCCCGATGCTGCGTGCATTTTCTACCAGCAGGATGCATCGCCCGTGAACGCATCAGTTATGTTCGAGGGAAACTGCTGTCTGCAAAGATGCTCTGTGGTGATTTAAGGGGGACAGGAAAGCATCACCAGCAGCACACAGGGCGATAAGTCAATACATCTGAGGGCTGAACCTTTCCCATCGCCTCATTGTAAACGCCCAAATGCTGGCAATCTCTCACCTTTTTCTCACGGCGGTAATTCCTCCTCTCAATCACGCCGGTGTATCTGCTGTTGTAATAAAGAAATAAAGACGCGGACGCGGCTTTGGAGAATACTAATCACGCAGAGCAATTTGCAGCTTGCCTGCAAATCCGGGCCCGCATCTGTGTTCCCGAGCAAGACAGATTGCTGTTGTTAATGTGAAGCGCCAAAAAAAAAAAAATACACAAATGTCACTCAAGCTGCTTAAAAAAAAACACCTCCAACGGTGAGTCATCGCTCCGAGCTCCCTGGCTTCGCGGGGAAGCCAGGGAGGGAGGGAGAAAGAGAGAGAGAGAGAGGGAGGAAGAAAGGAAAAGCAAGGATTGTCTCATCATGCTGCATACCCTTTACGCCACCCTCAGCTCCGACATTTTGATTATTATCGGTAATAATATACTCGAGGCTACTGAGTCTTCGCTTCTGCTCCCGCGGGGGGGGGGGGAGGTTTGAGCTCCTCCACTTTTCAAGTCTGGGAGCAACTTCTGACTCGTCTGCCGTGGACTGCGACCCGAGTTCTGATTTCCCGATGCCCCGCATCTCGTTGCAGCGCGGAGCTACGCGGCTAACGTCGACGTCTGTTAAAGGGAAAGCGGGGCCCCAGACGGATACAGCTGCTAATGGCGGCAAACCTTTTAAAAGCGTCTGTTTATCGAAGGCTAGTTCACAATACCGTCTTGTGTAGCCGTGTGTTTGTTATCGACGCGGGGGCCAGGCCCAACACGGGACCACAAGAGTAAGATTTAGGTTAGCACAATGCGGCGTTGTCCCGTGCTTTCCCCTTATCCATTTTCACCTTAGCAATTAAAAAAAAAAAATGTAAAAAAAATATGGAGGGGTCACAGAGAGGAATCAATAATGTGTTTCTGGTGGGAATCAAGAGTCTGCGATGAGATAGGTTTGTATTTCACTGGGCCAGACGGGGGTGAAACTCCAGCCCAAGCCGGGTCTCTGTGGGAATGAAGCAGAGGCAGGGGCTGAATACTCCCTATTCATGGATGCCCTCTCTCTCTCTCTCTCTCTCTCTCTCTCGCTTTTCTTTCATTCCCTCAAACATATTAACTGTCTGCTGCCCGGGCCAAAGAGGGTGGGGGGGGGCGGGAGACGTCTTCAAGGGGAGGATGGAAATGGTTCGGGATGAATCTGATCACACCTGGCAGCGAAGTCTGAGAGGGATGCGTTCGTTGGCATGACAACCGGCCAAAGAGATGGAAGAGATGGATGAAAAAGCTGCAATAGAGGAAGTGCACTGCAAAAAAAGTTTAGTTTATCTTATAGCCATTTTTTTCCACCGGTTTTAAGAAAAATAAGATGGTAAGAGTCAACGCTAATTGAAATGACTTGTTAAGATGGATATTTCTGCTGTGTAAGGGGAGAGTGTCACCGAAAAGTAGGGGAGAATCTACATAATAATACACACTGTCTGTGAGTACACACCGATTAATTGTGTGTGTGTGTGTGTGTGTGTGTGTGTGCATTGCGAGTTACTGTATGAGGGAGCTTGCTACCTGCTGAGTCCCTCTCTAGTTTCCAGCCTGTGTTCAGTTTCGCTCTATTTCAGAGTCGGCTAATTAATCATGCATTATTGAGAGACAGAACCGGGGAGTGTAATAGCCTTCGCTGCAGTCCCAGTACAATACAGACCCAGGCCTTAATGACTGCTGTGTGTGTGTGTGTGTGTGTGTGTGTGTGTGTGTGTCTGTGCACTCCCACATGGTTTGAAGGCCGCTCAAGGTCAGCTAGACAGTAACTTTGAGTGCCTTAGTTTTTTTTCCTGGCTGCGTTCATCCTTTTTTAAAACCTGCCGCCGGTCCGGATCACCCACAGCATCACGACACAACTCTGCCCGGCAACCGCTATTCTATTCCATTTCTATTCGTTTATCTTGTTCTCTTCTCGTCAAATCAAGTCAAATGTATTTGCCCGCCCACTTGTTAACGCAGTAAATGAAAAACAAAAGTCGACAAATGAGCCCCTCGATGAGAACAAAACAAACGATCTCATTAGGAAAAGAAAATGGAGGGCCTCGCGGAGAGAGAGGGATCCCTCTGCCAGGACGGTCAGGCTGGGTGCTGAGAGTGGGAATGTTGATAGCAAATGGAACATCAACCAAATACACAGAATCAACACAATGAGAATGCTTGGGTGAAAACATCCGGATCAATGCCAAATGTCATCATCGCGGTCACCGGGAGACCGACACCCGGTCGCCGTGGGGACCACAGCTACCACCCTGGAGGCGAGGAGGGAGCAAGAGTCCCGGTATGGCCCCGGCCGCAGACACAACCTGGGGATGGAAAGAAATAGAAGACCCGTACACACAACCAGACGACATGAGCGACAGGTGCACACAGACCGGGAAGGACTGTTGGCAGGTTGTCCGACTGATAGTCCAAATAAATCATTAGAATTTCAGCAGATAGGGAGCGTGGTGAGAGAACTGCAGGGGTAGAAGGAGCTGGGACAGGACCGGTGCGTGGCGTATGCATAATAATAGGACAGTGCAGTGCCTGTGTAATATTTTATGAAGTTAGCAGAAGCACTAACTTATCTGGGATGAAGTGGGAGCCAGTGTAGTCATATTGCGACGACTGATCTTCTGTATTCATTTCTATTCTGTTCTTCCCTGTTTTATTTGATTCAACCTGAAGCGTACATCTTCACTTCAAAAAGGGCGATGTCGCTCTGCATCTATCTGCCGCGCACGTTTACGCGCGATTCGCCGTTTCAAGTCGTGGAACCCTGTGATCGAGTGATCTCATCCCTCCTCACCTGCTTCCTGAGGGATGCTGTGTAGCCGCGGCTAGCTGGTTAGCTGTCTGTGACGAGCAGCTTGGCAGCGCCACAGGTCACCTGCTCTTCCCATTTTATGCCTCCTTTACTCTCTCTCTCTCTCTCTCTCTCTCGCTCTTCACTCCAAGCTCACCAGACACCATGACAGACTGACAGACTGACAGACTGCCAATGTCCTGTCGTGCCCGCCCCACCCCTCCTTTTCCTACCCCCCCCACCTCACCCGGTAGATAACGTGGATTGGCGCACACGTGCAGGCAGAGCTGCACCGCCCACTGCCCACCTCCCTCCTCTCCTTCACACACACACACACACACACACACACACACACACTCTTAGCAGGATGGAGACCTTGCTTCAAGCGTTTAATCAGAGGCAAAGGGACTCTTGTCTGCAGGCAAGCGTTCTGAGAAAATAACATGTAAACCGAGCGCCGGTGACGTGCAGCAGCCCCACTTTGCAATCAGACAACATTTCCAACGCTAATCAAACACGAGGCAGGAGAATCTGAGTCTCGCTGAAGTGATGCTGAGGAGCCATCTGCCCATTGATTAGCAGGACGCCGCAGAGATCGCTCTCCGCTCGGATGGCAGACACGACATGCATATCTGAAACGACGACCGGGTCCCGCGGCTCAGACCGTTAGCTTTGAAGGGTGACAACAGCAACGTCCACGGGAGGACTGTATCACAACCTGCTGTGTGAAGCACTCACTACAGCTTAACACGTACAGCAGCGTTGAGTCTCCTTTACGCGTATCGCATTTAGCACTTTTACGAGTTTTGACCCTCGACCTTTCGATCACGAGCCACCAGCAGCGATGGCCGAGCTCCGTTTAGAAACTCCCAAGCTCACATTTATGTCGGTGAGAGTTTTAAAAAGGGAAATCTCGTGAAAGCCTCGATTGACCGTAAGCCGTACAGGCGTTCCCAGCTCTGGTGGCCAGACCCGTGGTCAAAGCCAAAAGGGAACAAAAAAAAAAAAGTAAGTCAGCGGCGGGGGAGGAAAGCAACTCGGTGAGATGTCAGGGTCCAGTCACATGAGAGGTGAGCTCACTCAACAGTATTTCTGGTTCGGTGCTACATCAACAAACATATCACTGGCAGAGAGAGTGACCCAGAGAACGTGACCAACTGAGTCATGCTCATTTCTTCACTGATCAGTTGTAATTTTCCAGCTGCGTTAAGAGGAAATCCATTTGAAGTAGAGAGGACCAACAGGTTGCTAAATTCCAGAAGGCAGCAGAGGTGTTTTTTTCCGACCTCTGACACCGCCAACCTCAACCTCACCCTCATCAGCTTCTTTCACATGCCTCGATTCTTTCTCAATTCTCGAGCCAGAGGTTGTCAACGGAGTCCCCTGTTACTTTCCTGAGCACCAAAGCACCAAAGCCGTTCAAATCGTAAACCCCGGCCTCGTAAACAGCTGCGAGCAACGCTCCAGACATTAACGAGAATGTGATTGATCACATCGGGGGGTAATTGAAATGGATTAATCATCTGAGCGTTGGAACTTAATCCCTCCAGTCTCCAGGAGTGGTAGAAGAGGTTATGAGTAGATGGGACTGGGAGAGAGAGGGGGGGGGGTAATGTTCCCAGGCGGCCCAACAGGCCATCGTGGGCAGACCTTGATCAGCACCGGTGGAGCCCTGGCCCCCCGACAGCTGATTCCCCAAAGGGCCAAAGAAAGAGGGTTGTGCAGAAGGTATTTGTCTACATCCTTGAATTGCAACACTTCACTTGATGGATCACTTCAATATGGACGTTGTGCAGCTGAAAGTTGAGTGATAAACACAGACACACACACACACACACACACACACACCACATCTGGCTCATCTGGCTCAGGCTACACACACTGACAGGAAGTGGATTAGCGGGTTGGTCGGCCTGATGAGGACAGGCCCGCGGGGAATATCTATAATCTGCACATCCACAGATCTAATGGAGATTGTGGCCCCGGCCTCCCGTCAACACCAAGAGCTCTAAATGAGGTAGCCAGCTGTTGCGGAGATGCAGCCAGGTAGCGCAGAGCTGCTAACGGTTTACTTAGCAAAGCAGATTCCCAGGGAGAGACGGGACTCAAATGCATCCAGCATCTTTTTTTTTTTTTGCATCACATAACAGCAATCAGCACCGGTGCGTGACCATACACCTGCCCCTTTCGGTGTAAAAACGTCCACTCGGGCTGGTTTCGAGCATCCTGTTTGCATTTTAGAGTTGCCGCGTTTTTGCCTCAGTCACGGATTTTCCTGGCACCTGAACGCACCGCGGCTGAAATAAACCATCTGAAAGCTTAGGGGGCTTACGGGCCCTTCTGCCGCTCCCCTCAGCTCGCAATATTAGGTGGGCAGAGAACGCTTTGCTCTTGAAAGCTAATTCCTTTCCAATTTGGCTGCAGAGGAAGCTCTTACCTAAATGAAAAAAAAATATTGTTGAGGGAGAGCGAGATAGCGAGAGAAACATGCCAAGACACAGAGAGACCGAGGGAGAGAGAGAGAGAGAGAGAGAGAGAGAGAGGTTTATTCGTCACATACACATACATGCAGTGAAATGAAAAGTGGCAATGCTCACGGGAATGTGCAAAGGGCAGTATACATAGTATTTAACAGTAGAAACCAACACTATATTTACAGCATGAAAAAAAATAAAATAAAATTACAATATTTACAGTTAGAGCTCTTATATAAAACAACACAATATATACAGTAAGAGCACTTTTGAAGTGAATTATAAAATATAAAATAAGAGGTAGATGGGGGGGAATCGTGTGAATGTAATGAGCTATAAACTATGTGTAGTCGTTACCTAAGTGTGTGTGTGTGTGTGTGTGAGTTCACAGTCCTGATGGCCTGAGGAAAGAAACTCCGTCTCAGTCTCTCTGTTTTGTCTGTGAGAGAGAGGTTACGCAAGCTCGTTTTGTGATTAGCGAGGTTGATGTGCCGTGTTGAGTGTTTTTCATTTGCATTTGTCTGAAAGCTCGCCCTCGACAGCCCAGTATGGCCTGCCGCCTCGCAGAGAAGTCAGTCCAGACAGACCCGGGGAGGGGGGTTGGGGCGTCTTGACCCTAACATGGTCGACCACAGGATCACAAAAACACCAAATACCCGCAGCACTCGACGTGCCTGCGTTTTTTCGTGCACCAGCACATATTTGCATAACCTCTGTGGTGTCTGGAGTCCTCTGCTGCCTCTGCCACTTCCTGTAAAAAGTCACAGTGACATCGCTTTTTTCTGTCATTCCCCTGCAGCGTGTTCCTCCACAACGGGTTCCCTCCCCACAATGCACCACTCTCCAAAACCCTATTCTCCTTGCTCCAAAGACGTATGTGACGACTTCTACCTACAGTGTCACTACTTCAAGCAGATCAGTCTATCACTGCCTTCACACCCCCCCCCCCCCCAACGTATCAGGAAGAAAATACCTGCTAGGATATTGTTACATAAACAACACAATGTTTCCTTCACGGCTGTGAGCGAAGCGCTGGCTTGTCCCGATGGCAAATGGTCTGATTCAGGCTGACAGGCTTCTGTGAAAGTGGTGAAATAAATAAATAAATAAATAAATAAAAGTGCGGCGCAAAAAAAGGTGGATCACAAATATGACAGGGCCCTGTAAGGATAAGTGACTGATGAAATGGCAATATTCGCTCCCCCTGTCCGCAAAGGCCACGCCGTCATCGGATGAGCCATGTCAACACATTTCAGGAAATCTCTTCGCTTGAAAAGAAACGTTGAGGACGAGTTCAAAGAGACGTCAAGACCGAGTCCCCGCGCCGCCTGAGTGAAACTATGTCGGTGACGGACGTGAAACAAAAGACGGCTTATTTTATGCTCGAGCCATTTCCCCCCCCCCCCCCGTGACAGCTTCTCTTTTCCACCTGTCAGAAGTCATGAAAGCAACCTCAACGAGAGCGTCGAGCTACACTCCCACACGGACGCAGACGGTGTCAATCCGCCATGGCTCGTGGGCACATGAATACGGTCCTCCTGACCGGCCTTTCATTTCATTTCCATTTCAATTTCAGAAATGACAAGCTGAAGATCTGTATCCCACCGCCATCAGAGTTAGTTGTGATCCTCCTCAAGGAGTCTCTTGCTTACCTTCTGGCAAGCATGACAGGAAAAAATACTTGAATAAAAGCACTGGCCAGTTTGAAAGGACTGATCCAAATGTCCACCTTGCTGACATGGTGAATTAGAAAGAAGAAGAAGAAGAAGAAGAAGAAGAAGAAGAAGAAGAGCGCTCGTCTAGAAGTGGGTCATGTTCATTTTTAGCGCCACAGATGTTCCCTTGACCTCTGACTTTGGGGTGCACGTCTCAAACATGCTGGTCTTTAGCAGGCCGCAACTCACGTGGAGAGTTTGAAACTGAAAACGCTGATCGCTCAGTGGGTTCTCTCTCTCTGTGTGTGTGTGTGTGTGCGCGTGTGTGTGCGTGTGTGTGTGCGTGCGCGTCGGCGTGTCACCTCCTCAAAGCACAAAACAGCCCACTTGAGCAGCGGTGACTGAAAGGAGCACGTCCTAAAAAAGAAAGTACAGATCACTTTCAAGCACCCTTACATCCAAAACCAGCCAACCACAATCCAGCCCTCACCTTACGTCTTTTCCCCTCTCTCTATCTCTCTCTCTCTCTCTCTTTTCCCCTCTCACACTCTCACACATCCTGTTTGTGTACACACCGCGGGCCTCATCAGTGCAGCATTATACCCATACAAGTCCACATTAGCACATGAATAGGCATCAAAACAGGTGAATTAAAGCCCCGCGGTGCTTTCAACAACATGTCCTCTTTCCTGCTATCTCTTATATGAATTAACTCAACGCACCTTTCCCCTCCCCCCCCCTCTTTCTTTGTGAGATGAAGGGATGAAAGTGAAAGGTCGTACGCGAGGAGGGCAAGCCTCGGCGAGTGCGTCACAGGTGTTTGTGTGTATACGTCGGAGCTCAGCACGTGTCGCTTTCCTCGCCCCTTTATTCTCGACAAACGGCGAGAAGATTTCGCGGCCTTCGGTGGAATAAGAGAAAATAAAAAAAACAGCGAGAGAGAGAGAGAGAGAGAGAGAGAGAGAGAGAGAGAGAGAGGAAGGGAGGCGAGGGAGCGTGGTAAATGAGAACATAAATCATCCGAATGAGACATGTGAGTCAGTAAGCAGAATTACGCTCCGAATCTTACCATCAGCAACTTAGCCCGGTCATCGGCGGGGGAAAGCACTACATGATAGAGGGTGTATCATCAAAATCTAGATTTCCTCCGGCAGCCGGCTACAAGAACCAGGCCAGGCCCGACTCTGACCTCTGCCGAGAGATCGCAGATTTCAAAGCCTGACAGAGAGAGAGAGAGAGAGAGAGAGAGAGAGAGAGAGCGAGAGAAGGAAGACGGGGTGGTCGTAGATAAAGACAGAAGGAGAGAGGGATCAGGGCAGGATGAGACAGCGGAGGGAGAGATAAAAGTGTGTGTGTGTGTGTGTGTGTGGGGGGGGGGAATTCTGTCAACCATATCTGACACTTAGCAGCTACCCCAACCCCCCCAACCCCCCCAACCCAACCAGAGACAAGCGCCCTCCCCGTCGGCCGGTGTAATCCTCAGCCGGTGGGGAAGGCGAGGACGGGATCTGGCATCATAACTTTGTGACCTGGAACTTTTTGATTGACCTCCGGCAGGGGGAGGGGGATTTGGGATTAAAGTGGAGGGATAATGTGCGCCGGGGGACGAGGCACGCCGGGGGGGGGGGAGGAGGGATGTGCTAAAGTAATCCCGCTGGAATCTGTATTTAGACCCCTGGTGGTGATGCGCACCGAGGGCAGAGGTTATGTAAGAGATAAATGGAGAGACACCACACAATCAGTCCTGTCTCTCTTAGCGTCTCTCCTACACGAACAATGAATGTAAGTAGAACAGAAGCTCTACCAACCTACGCACAAACCTTGAAAAGGATTCAGGGCCATGTAATCCCCCGACTTAAATCCACAGAAACCTGCACAGGAACATTGAAAGGATTTTTTTAAGGTTTGTAGCACGCCGTGCGTAGATCCCCGTCCATGCAACACCAGTACCAGTTTAGTATCCCAATTCAAAATTGATTAGAGTAGAAAGATGGGAAATTGAATGTTTGGAGAAGTGAAACTTTGAAATATTGGTCTTGGACAATTTCAATTTAATATTTATATTTATTATATTTATTTATTTATTCAATCAAAAAAAAAGTCTATTAGTCTATTAAATTAATTTAAATGTAATCTAATTTAAAAATATATGTAGCACAATATTTTCTATTTTTTATATAATATAATAATAAAATAATAAAATAATATAATAATAATAATAATAAAAGAAAATGCGGTTCTTCGTTCTCCCACTATACCTCTTTACATGTCGCTTAACACACCGGCCTAATACACAAGTCTGTTAGAGCACACACACTAACACAAACACACACACACACACACACACATACCGATTAGATGCTGTCACACCATAAGGCAACACATTCTGGAGGGGTTTCCTGACCCGGCTCAGACTGGCAGGGGCAAAGAGGGAAGTCAGGTGGCGCCTCTGGCTAAAAGGTCAGAGAGAGAGAGAGAGAGCGAGAGAGAGAGAGAGGGGAGATATTCCAACTACAGGACCCCCCTCTACCCCCCTTATCTTCCCATAATCCCCCTCTTCCCCTGCTCACCCCTCAGCTGTGTGTCATAAATAAGAGCCTGATCTTCCCCCTCCTACTGTTCGGTTAAATCACAAAGAGCCCCGCAATCATGGGTTTCAAAGATCACAATGTGTGGGGAAAAAAAAACACCTCACAAGGAACAGGGCTTGTCTGAGCTGATAGGAGATTGATTTTTAGCTTTTTGTTCTCCGGCTCCACACAATGGTTGATATCTGCTTGAGTGTTCAGCACCAGTTCCTAGATCACGATCACCTTTTTTTTTAACCACCCTCTGTCTTTAACCAAACGTGATGAGGCCACTTGATTGGAGACACAGATCTCAAACTCCTGTGTGTGGATGATGAGGTAAAATCCACGCTGCAGTTTTTTTTTTTTTTTTTTTTGCACATCGCCATCTCCTAGATTTATTGTGTTCACCTTTGGCTGCGTGATTTGGTGTGAGACTGAAAACCCGTGCAGCTCACGTCGACCTCTTCCCACTGAATCTCCCCTGTCTACTCACTCCACTCGCACTGAGGCCATAACCTTCGCACTCCCTATTGATTGGTGATCTACAACTTGTACTCAACGTGAATCATAATGGGCTGACGAAGCGAGGAACAGCCTTTAGAGATTGAAAAAAAATAAAATAAAAATCTGGACGCAGTCATGTGGGCAACGGATTGAGTGTGAATGATATGACCTCCTGTTGAGTTCGTAGGAACACATGTGGGCGCCGCGGTGAAAAGTGAACGCAAACTGGGCACTCCGGTTTGTTTGTTTGTTTGTGTTTTTCCTGACCTGCTATATCAACAGAATGGTTGCTGGAGGTGCTGGAGGGGAGTCGGGCTGCTGCAGCAGTGTGCCGAGTCCTGGAGGACAGAGATAGTCCATCTCATCTCTTAATTACTGTCGTGCCTCAGACCCAGCCGGCTAATAACTGCCCTCCCACTGCAGCCGACTGGAAACTCCACACAGTGCAGGAGCAGATGGAGAGAGAGAGAGAGAGAGAGAGAGAGAGAGAGAGAGAGAGAGAGAGAGAGAGAGAGAGAGAGAGAGAGAGAGAGAGAGAGAGAGAGAGAGAGAGAGAGAGAGAGAGAGAGAGAGAGAGAGAGAGAGAGAGAGAGAGAGAACCACTCAGCTTCACAGCCAGCCAAAACAGACAGGGCTCAACTAGGCCTTTCTTGACCATCTGGACCAATATGCGAACCAAGACACACACACATGCACACATGCACACATGCACACACACACACACACACACACACACGGTATCTGTATGTATCTGTTTCTTTTTAGGACCTTTACAGCCATCCTGCCCATCTGCCCTCTGCCCAAAATTCAAGCCAATCATATACATTCTTTCACACTAATTGGCTGGACCCTTGGCTTCATATCGATCACGATACAAGTGAGGTCTGTTCATGAAACTTTAAATTGTATAACCTTCCTTGGTAAAAGTTGTGTGAAATCCATTGTAAGAATTTGTCAGCAGCAGATATTCAAACATTTACTATGTGACAAACTGATACTAGACAATTCTAGGGAGGAAAAGTACAGCGGGCTAACATTTGCCTATTAGCTGTTCTCACTCCATTCATACATGGTGTCCCTCGCCCAAGCTTACATACTTATCTCTCAATAATTGAATAGCTTTCAGATGGCTCTAGTTAAAGGAGGATTTTACCAGTGGGAGCTGTCTCAACTGGGAAGCTTAGGTGAGGGTTACAAGTATTCAAACTGGAATTACAAAGACTTTTATTTTAAGTGTGCAAAGCTTCCTTACAACCACGCAACCTTAGAAACGAGTACAAATTAAGTCCTGCAGAAATTCAATATTTCAAAACTGCATCACTCCATACAGTTCAGCTCTGGGAAAAGAAACACAGAAAAACTCCAATGTGAGATAATATAGGATCAAATAGAGCTCAACAGTGAAAATCACATTCATATTCTAAATCAGGATTTTGATTATTAGCCATAATGTCGTAACCATCCAGTGTAGACTCACCACAAGCTAGTAGGTTGTGAAACGATAGTGTATGCTCCTGTAGAAGCCACAAGTCTGTATGATATCAACCTTGTTTTGAGAAAAACATGTTTTATTTCGTGATGTAGTTTGTTTCCAAAATATGAATGTTGGGATGTTGATACCTGCGTGCAAGTATATTTTGGGTTAACAGATGTTTGTGTGTTTTTGATATTGTGTTGGGGGATGCTGGACAGAATGCAATTTAATGTTCTTGGTAAAATAACTCACCTCCTTTTTATTTCTTTGCTGTGTTTTGGTTTGGCGGCTTTGCAGTGGAGAAACAGCAAAATTATTGTTTTGCCTTTGAAAAGACTACGACGAGAGTCAATGTGTGCTGCTGGCTGTCCTGTTTTGGTGAAAGGATCCAGTAAAGTTTGCTTTAACCGCATCCAGAAGCCTCCTGTCCCCCTTATTCCCACTCAAACCCCAATCACACAACTAGGCATGGGACGATATGAAAATGTCACGATTATCCTGGCCAAAATAATTGTGATTCACGATACTATCCCGATAATCATCAAAATATGCTTAAAACACTAAAAATAGCACAAAAAAACAAACAAACTGGAATCACTTTAGTTAAGAAACAAATATTTTTATTGCACATATCTTAAATAACTGTACAACAAGGACAGCAGAATGAATGCCAAAAAACAATCTTAAATAAGGTTATCAAAAAAATTATAAGGTCCCCCTGCATAAATAAAGGAAGCTTATGTATAGTTCACCCCCATCTCCACTGGTCCACAGGTCAGTGGTGGCAGCATATCAACTGCCCTGTGCCAACCTTCTGGTCATGTCAGCTTTCATCTCGTTGTACATTCGTGGTATCTATGTTCTGGAGAAGAACGGGTCAGGCACCTTATACAGAGGAACAGCTTTTTTCATCAGCTTTAAAAAGGATTTCCCCAGCCGTAACGACGTTCACGTGAACGTAGCTAGCTAGCCAACGTTAGTGGTGCTAAGCTAAGGTAGGTAATTATGGAGCTAGCTAGCAGTGGCCGATCTGATTGCGTTGCTGGCTGACGTTAGCTGTAGATGCATTCTTCTTATCTTACCTTTTTGCATAGTGAATTTGTAATTTTTGTAATAAGTTTTACAAACACGCGTGCTTCTAAATACATTTTACAGTTAGCACACATCTATTTTTAGTTGCAAATGCGAGTGAAACCCTCGCACTGTCGAGTGAAACGTTAAAAGATGCAGCAAATTAGCTATGATGGGCACCTCATCGCAAGGTTCTGTGATCTCGCGCCACTAGTGGCAAATGGCAATTCAAAATTAATGAGGAAATCAATAGGACTGTACGTTACTGAGCCTTTTCAAGTCACTCGTGAGGATATTCACGATTATGCCGATAATGGAAATTCACCACGACAGAATTATCTTGAGTGTTTTTTATCGCGCATCTTTGCTGATTATGATATTGTTACCCTCAACTGTGGTGTCAGTGGTACAAATTAAAACAGGATTAGTTTAGATTTTTTTTTCTTTCTTCGTTTTTCCACTCAACTTCATTTTCAGAAAAAGACAGACAGATGAAGCCTATATTGTTTGTTATGGAGCTAGAACAGTGATTGTAAATTTTGTCATTGAAAACAAAACCTAAACTGAAAAAAGGAAATATTGGCCAGTTAATTTATTTATTATTATTTTTATCTGTAAAAAATAAAAATAGTTTTTTTCTGTTGGTTGACGGGACAAAAAATATCTGAAGTTTGCGTTGATAACTTCAGCCACGGTACAAGCTGGCCAGTGTGCAATGTCGTGACGTTTGGAAACAGGCAGGCAGCGCTAGCGAAGCAAGCATGCAATGAGGGGAGAGATACGAATTCGTATAGTCCAACGCGTGGCTGGCTAGCTAACGTTAGCTAGCTAGCGAGCTAGCAACAATAAGCCCAGTAGCTACAGATCAAATGTGCGAAACGAGAGGAAATGTAAGCAAATTATTCACCCAAAATGCTACCATGATTTCATAAGATAGCTACAGCAGAGTGTAACTTGTTATTTGATTCACGTTACCCGGATGACGATTCGATTATTGAGGCTGCATTTTATGATTCAATCTTAACAGCAAGCTAAACACAAGCTAATGTTAGCTTAGATCATTATTAAGTTGAACATAATTCAAGCACTGTAGCAATGCACTCGTTCTGCATCATGTTGTTAAAACTAACGTTACAGGTAATGGACTGTCCCAGTCATTTTTTAAAGCTATTATGCTTTCATTGGATATAAGCAATAATACTGTTTAAAAGCTGTTGTGGACTAGAATGGTATCCATAAATCAACCACATTCTGGAGTTCTCTAACAAAAAACACAAGATTAAAAGACATTTTAAGATAGACTAATTGCAGTGTTTAAGTGCAACACATACCATGTCATATTCACAGTTGCCGGGATAGAGTGGGAAGCCGAGGAACAGTTCAATGGCCATGCAACCCAGAGACCACATATCAATGGCTGAGAATGGGAGACCCAACATGATCTCTGGAGATCTGCGAGAAGAGGAACAGGAGCACATGACATCAGTTATGAAAACTAAAACCAGAGCTCTGTTATGTTGTCATTTGCTCACCTGTACCACCTGGACTGGATGTATGAACCCAGCAATGCTTCTGAGACATTGACGGCTAAGCCAAAGTCAATAATCTTCACTGTTAGAAGCCGCTGGAGATGGTTCACCACCATTATGTTCTCAAGCTTGAGATCTGCATGGATGATGCCTATGCTCTTCAGGTGATGTAGAGCTGTGGCCATCTGAAGTCATGAAGACACATTCATTTAATCAGAAAGTCAACAATTTTAACAATCTTTATTTTAGAATAGTTGATAGCCATTGTAGTTTTCCCCCTTCATCCATTTAGTTTGCATCAATACTTTTCTTTAAGTTTCCAAATATTCATCTTGGGGATGCAGCCAAACTGCAGTTCAGCAAGCATGCAGTAAAAAGTGCTTACAATGGCTGTATCAATACATTGACATGACAAAGGCAATAAAGTTTAAAAAAGTCAAGACCTGATGCAGAATGGGACGTACCTCTTTCAAAGGAAGAGAATGAAATGCTCTCCGCATCCTCAAGTCATGGAGACTCATATCAAGC
Source organism: Hoplostethus mediterraneus (assembly GCA_034670385.1). Taxonomy (NCBI): domain Eukaryota; kingdom Metazoa; phylum Chordata; class Actinopteri; order Trachichthyiformes; family Trachichthyidae; genus Hoplostethus; species Hoplostethus mediterraneus. The sequence continues at coordinate 1,596,520 of JAXDDW010000047.1, forward strand.
ATCTCAAACTCCAGACAGAGGTGGCCATTATGGATGAAAGAGGTGTTCCACTTAACAAGGTGGTCTGAGTCCAAACCCCTCAGTTGTCTAAGGATTTTCACCTGGGGAATATATGCGATGTTAGGGAAAGATTTGATATAAATGCACAGTATTTTTTTTTATGCATAGTACAACTTCAACTTTGACAAACAAACACAATTTCTGTTCCACCTCTTGCTCTGCTGCAAACATGAAATTTGGGTCATTCCTGATATTCTTCACAGCCACCGTTTGATTGGTGTCTGTCTTCACACACTTGACGACTTTTCCAAATGCACCGTCCCCCAGGAGGGCCTCCACCAAGTAGTTAGAGGGCCCCGAGGACAGCAGCAACCTCTGACTACCTGGAAGTCCCCAGCTGGGAGAGAGGACTCTCCGGCCATGGAAGAAGATACCTGCTGCTGGGAAGGAGAGGAGAGGTTGGATATGGACACAACATGATGTCACATCTTGTCCCATAGACCATGACACAGTCAACACCTAAGAACACATCTATGCATCTATGGATAGAGTACATACAGATGACAACTCTGACAGTAAAATACTTACCTATATATGTATGGATCAATCTGTCTGTTCCCCTCTTATTGCCGATACCAGCGGGTCACTGGGCTCTACATCAGAATGAATGATGTGGAACTAATGTCAGTTATGTTTAAGTTGTATCCAGCAGATGATGATGCGAGCGTTAATTTGTGCTAGACTAGAATTAATCAGCAAAAATAAATAAACTTACCACCAATGTCACTTGATGGCACTTGATGGCACTTGAGATCAGTGAAGCTCTCCAGCCAATTTCAAATGTGATCAATACAAATTCAGATTACAATACTCTCTCTCACTTACTTCTGATTTACTCGCTCAACTGCTACACGCCTGATCATGGAACTCATCAAATACACAGCAGGCAGGATTGAGGTATATAATGATAACTAGGACTGCAAAATGGGTCAGCCTGATATACTGTAAGGAGAAAAAGAACAGTTAAAAGAAAGAACTAAGAAGAAGAATATGAACAATGGTGAATTCAATTTTAAAAAAAACTTGCCTAACCTATTTGATGGGGTAGTGTGGGAGGCCCAATGAAGCATTACACCACTACTAGCTATATCTAAATAAAAACTAGCAGTATAAAACACATTATACTGACACATGATACTGACACTTATTACAGTGAAACACTGAATACATTTTGAGTGAATGAGTTAATTTTTGGAGGGAGAATTATGAAGGTTTGTTTAGCAAAACAAGTGAGAACATTTTATGAAATATACAAGGTCTACAATTCAATACAGTGTCTGGTTTTGAAACAGGTTTACAATCTTGAAAGTGTCATGATAGTTCCTGCTGAGGTCCAATGCTGTAGTCTCACTGTGGCTCTGCGCGATTGTGCCAGGGGCCAATACTTACCACTACCAAAGGACAAGTTCAGACTGTTACACAAGCTCATAGCCAGGAAGCATGATTTCACACTGTACAATGTATGACAATTAATCAATCAGTTGATCAATCAGCAAATCATCCACCCACAGTACCTACCCTTGTCTGGTAACCTTTGTGCAAAGCAGTAATATCAATAGTAAAGCAGTCACTCACTCACTCACTCTTTTTGTAATAACACTGGCCATGCTACCCAGTTCCCATATTGTACTTCAGCTCCATTTGAAATCACATCCATTACAAGTAGAGTACAAATGTTGTACTCTCTCCACAATCATTGCATTGCAAGTTACCTAACTGTAACATATACATGCTCAAATGTCTCCATGACAGTGGCTTAGCTAACATCCACCCAGATAGTTAGTTTGTGTTAGCCTGGTTGTTGTGTAGCTAGTGCGCTAGTCTTGCGAGCTAGTTGCTTGCTTAGCTAACAGCAAAAGAAACATCAATAAATTAACATTACTGAGTAATGACGACGGACATTTTCAGTTAATTTACTCACAGATCCGATAATAATTATTAATAATAATAATAATAATTAATTTCAAAATATTATTTTATAAAGCTCAACATAGTCTATAAAAACGTACAATATCACACCCTTAGTGGTAGTGGTTGTCGCTAAGAAGCCACGTGCTTGGAACTGGAATAAACTTGTGAATAAAGTTTTTTTCCCCCCTGTAATACGACATGCTGTTACACTCGTGTTACAGTCTCGCTGATCTCTTGTGTAATGTTATTTAATGTTGTCTATGCATGACAAAAAAAATGTTTTGATAGCGAATATTTTAGTTACAACTATATTAAGCTAGCTAGTGATGTTATAATGTCACAATTTATTATATAGATAGATAATCTGCTCTATAAGGTTTTAAATAGGTTATGCTAGCTAACGTTAGCTATGTAGACTAAGTTAGCTAGCTAGGTTAAAAAATGTTCACATGTAAACATGCAGTGGATGGGCTATTTTGAAAATCTGATTATATTAAATGAATGCACAATTAATTAGGAGAATATTTATTTGTAGATTACAATTTTAATGGTTTGGCATTATTGTTAAGTACTGTGTAAATATATTTTGAAATTTTCATGGATAACATTAGCGTAATGTTTTCTGAGAGGAGAGGAGGAAGACTGGATAAGAAGAGAGTGAAGGAGATGGAGGAGGAAAGGTAAAGATATGATTACAGAGCCTGCCAATTTATTATTCCAAACAATGTTTTTGAGATTTAAAAAAAAAAGGCAAGCAATGGGAATCTGCTAACCAAAGTATTTTATCTGATAGTGTTCTATTTATTATTCTCACAGTGTGCTTGTTAGTGTTGTCTGTCATAGTGTGTCTGTCTGGAAGTGTCTTCTCTGTCTTGTACATATAGCTAATTAAATACACTGTATTGAACCATTGTCTTTTGACCATTTTCGTTATTGTGTGTTGCATCGTTTCCATAGCTTGACTCACCATGGTACTGTAAACTATGATTTTCTGACATGGTTTACAAAGTTACTTTGTAAAAGTTAGTACCCAATTTTGTCAGTCGGCCTGCACCATAGTTTATTACAGTACAACAGTGGTCAAAATACATGAAACCGGAATTGTACCCCGTTTTTTATTTCATAGATAATAACATTGCATATTTTAATGATATATTGACCGCCGAACTGGAAATGTCCCCGGTTGTCATTTCTGAAATCTGGTCACCTTAGTGTTATGATACTGAAAGACAGCTAACCTAGTGGAGCATAGCAATGTAGCAAAAAGTGGATCTATTCTTAGTGACAACACATTGGGTGAATAATGTGGATGGTTATTCTGATTATTCCAGGCCTGTAGTGACTTAAACTATAGCTACAGTTGGTGCTGCCTAGCTAAGCACCGTTGGATTGTCTACCTGTCTGTGTATTTGTTTGAGTACTAACAAGTAGAGCAATCCAGAGTACGTCCTGTACTTTCTCTACCGGTACACTGCGCTATTGTAAGCTTGATTAAACAGGGCCCAGTATCAGTATTAGGCCTATCACTGTACTGCTGGATAAGGTGGCAGCCACGATGTAAATAGCCATGTGCTACTGTAAATACACTCAGCCTTAACCTGGTCAGTGTGCGTAACGCTGGCCCGCTTTGGCGCTTCCCTTTCTGGGAACATATGGGCTGATGAGGATCAGTGGCAGATATGGGCCAGTATTAGCATTGACACTAACGCGGCTCATCGCCCTAATTGTCTGAGATGTTCTTCTCCCCACTACGGGTACACACACACATACACACATACACAAACACACTGCTTAGCTGACCTCAATCCTCCAAGGGATCCAAGGGCATAGGTTTCATTTCAACATACTCTGGATCAAACCCCGGGCAGCAAATCACACCGATATATTATGGGGGTAGGAGTAGCCTGTTTTCCCTTCGTCGGCTAGCTCGAAATGAAAGACAAAAATGTACATGAGAAAAGCAAGGAGGTTATAGATCAATGTGAAATGGAAGATATTGCAAAACTAGGGAGGCTCATTCTCCTAATATTGAGGGTGACGTAACCCCTTTCTCCCCCCTCCCCTCCCCCCAAATCCACACCTATGTGTGGTTCAATCAATGTACATTCTCACATAGGGGTGTGTTTCTCTGCGGGTTTGTGTGTGTGCGGCGATGGCGGGGTCGGGGTTGTGCATGTGTACATTTAATTACGGCGGTGACCTCACTGCATCGCTGCCAATGCAACAGCCAATCGGGGGCGGGTGACCGGATGTGACCGGATCTGCAGGCGCCGAATCTAAAGTTGATTTTTTTTTTGCGTTGCCATCAATGTTTCCACCTGTGCATCTGAAAGCGTATTACCGATGAAAGTGTGATTCCTACGCTGCCAACTGCAGGGATAGATGTGTCGATATCTCTTGGGTTGTATTGAGTCGAGCAGACTGGACAGAACAGAGGCATCACGGACGACAGAAATTCAATTGCAGCTCACCTCTCACACACACACACACACACACACACACACACAGAAACAAAAGCCTGTAAAAGCAACTGCAGTTCAGAACGAATGTAGATAAGTCCCATTAACCTTTGTGAGTTTAGACTCTGTCTCTCGCCCCCTCTCTCTCTCTCTCTCTCTCTCTCTCCCTGTAACCCTGGGTCTCTATTGTCCTTCATAGTCTTTCCGTGTCTCTCATGAATGTTTGATGGTGCTGCCAGCTGCTCTCTAAGTCTGAGGGCGGCACGTGTTCTTGCCCAGAAACACAAGCCCTGCATTGTTTTTGCCCTCACTGGACACAAAAAAACCCCCCATCAACAACAACAGCATGCATGTGTTTGCATGTGTCACACGCTAAAACACACTTTTGTTTAGATGGAGGAGTGCAGAGAGGCGGACTAGCGCCGTGCTATCTTAAACGTATAGAAAAAGCCATTGTTTTGTCTGCAAACAGCCTCAGTCATTTCAAGAATCCTTCACAAATCAAGTGTGGGCAACTCTTCTCCCTCCCACACAAATCACCCTGACTGCGTTTTTTTGTTGTTGTTGTGCAGAGACATTTCATTTTCTGCAGCCTTCCTTCTCCTATTGTTTGAAATATTTCAGAGTGTAGCATCCTTGATCATAAATTCCTCGGCGACTGTTTGCTCATGCAGATGCGGGGAGAAGGGCGGTGTTGACAAAAACACAAACTTTTTTTCTAATGTACGTCAGGAAGCCACATGAAAAGAGTAAGGCACTTCTCTTTTTCCCCTTTGAGCACAGGCAGGAGACACACACACATGCGCGCACACACACACACACACACACACACACACACACACACTCACACAGCGAGAGCTTCCACCTATCCCGACACCCTGAGGATCCTCTGAAAGAGCCATATGTCTCCTCTGCGTCGCCACAGCAACAATCTCAGGCCCATCATGCACTTCTCTCTTATCATGGAAATGAGTGAGGGATCCAGACCAATGGCCTGCAGACAGAAGAGCCTGGCCAGCTAATACACTCACCGTGAATCTACTATTTTAAAAAGCTTTTATTTTATCATTTCGAAAAGGGTTACACACCCACACGGGGCCACAGTGTGAAGTTCATTTTAACCAGGTATTCTTTGAAAGGGATGTACCGTTAAAAAACTGTTATCTGTCGCTCTTTGATACGGAGCTACAGCTGCTCTTGTAGCTGACGGAGGCTTTTCAGGGATGCAGGAAATAAGCCTCATCATAATCTCAGTAATCTTCAGTAATAACATGAAATTTACCAGTGAAAAGAAAAAAGGAAATCATTACCTTTGTTATCACTTCCTCTTGAATTACCCCCCACCCACCCCAAATAATTAATCGTCCTTTCACGCCGAGGTAGTCTAGATGAGCAATGGCACAAAAGTTGTCTTTCCCCCCCAGGTGGAAGTATTGATTTTATTAAGCAAAAGGATTACAAAAAAATCATTAGACATCGACCCTGTTTGCTTTCTCTGATCATTCACTAAGCTATCTTGATTTGTGAAGATTAAGGAGGATGCAATCACTACTTTTGGTGGGGTAAAAAAGAAAAGCAGGGCAGTGTAATGAATTACAGCCCCGAGGGAGGGAATATGTACTTTTTAAAATGAGCAACAAATAAAGAATAATATATTACTTTCACCATCCATTCCTCAGTCCTTTGATTCTTCCTTTTGGTTTAGGCGTTGACAACATATGGGAAGTCCGATCCAACCTACTTCCTCTCCTCGCCGTCCAGGAGTGTTGGAACTGGGTCAGGGGGAACCTGAGTCCGGCGGCTCCCGTTACGACGCCGCCCGGGGGTCAGGACCCCGGGGCCTTGGGACAGTGGACTCAAAACGCCTCGCAGCTACTGTATCTCACTGTCAACATCAGCGAGCGCTGCCTCCGACCGGCATCCCTACTCTCTGACTAAGGGGGCGGGTCGAGTAAACGATGAGCCGGGACATGCTGACCGGTCAATAACAAGACCTTTTTTTTCTGACTTTGCCTCGGTGAGCGTTTTGGGCAGCGGCTGGAAATGCTGTTTTGCAGTACGTTTATGTGGGTCGTGGTAGTGCAAAGCTCTAGGCACTAGATGCTCTATTTATGATGCATTTAAAGGGGCAATAAGTAAGGGCTTTTACTGCCCCACAGCACCAACTGACCGTAATATATCTGCAGGGGCTTGTTGAGACTCTCTGAGAGCCGGACATCACCAGCTGACTCAAAACAAAGACTCCCCGCCCACTGGAATTTCAACACACTTCCCACCAAAAAGAAGTAAGTTGACATATGACATCATATGCTAACGTGCATGTGAATATGAGTGGCACCTGTTCTCAGCAGAAGGAGGGGCTACACTGTCTACGGGAGTTCTATCGATGCTGTCGCTGCAATTCCTACCGGTCGCCGATAGAGGTCGACAAAGACGCTGGATCATCTCGATATATTTTTGGTGCCCTGTGATGATGGGCTGACCTGCGCAGGATTGTTCTCCCGATGCATGCTGGGAAAGGCTCCAGCCCTCTGCCGCCCTGAGTACAAACAAGCAGGTGACGAGACAATGAATGAATGACTGAACGAACAGCTGCCATAACGACGCAACGGCAATCTCGAGGCCTGCCTCATCTCGGTAGTTCCTGCAGATGCGTGTTCGTTGCCCTTGGCCATATAACACACCCCCACATTTACATTTAAAGTATGGCATTGAGTTTCCACTAGTCTTTGTTGAATTGGAGCAGCGACACTCTTAAAGGGTAATTCCGGGATTTCTCAACCTGGCCTCTATGTCCACAAAATCGCTTTTCATGTGTCAAATGTCTTGACAACATTATGGAAAGGGTCGCTACAGAAACAGCCCCTGAGGACGGTGAAAAGGATACGAAGATAGTATAGGGTTGAGAGGGTTGAGTTGTTGCAGGAAGAGGACGGTTGATACGTGAGTCGGAGAGACGAGTTTTGAGTTGACGTAGAGGAACTGCTAGAACTTGCAGCAGCTGGTTCACCCTCTCGCTTCCATAAACTATCTTTGTATCCTTTTCACCGTCCTCGTTTTCCGAGCTGTTTCTGTAGCGAACCTTTCCATAATGTTGTCAGACATTTGATAAAAAAATCCCGGAATTACCCTTTAATACCATTTCATCAGTCTCACAGGAAACAGTGGTGAGCGATGGAGACTGCACACTTGGCATTTACAGGCCCAGACAGTGGGGAAGCAAAAGGTTACCTTATGTAGTCTTTCTCTGATGACACACAGCATATTTATCCAAAAGGTTGTGCATTGCTTTTCTGCACGAAATGCATTGCTTATGACCTCGAGGTTGATGGCCAGCACCGCCGGAAATGGAAACTAGGAGGGAATGCTACTATTACGTTAATCCCGATATTTTATAGAGTTCGCCTCTCACCTGCAGAGTTCACAACTAACAGAAGTTCTTGAAAATGGAGTCACAAACCAGGCAGACGTGAAAATAAAACATACAGGGGTTTCGGCCTGAAAGGATCGTCCCTGACGGTAAAGAAAAGCATGTCAGGCTGATTGACATGTTTTACATCCGTATCCAGTCTGCCTGAAATATTCACTGACCCAATAAAGAGACGCAACAAGGACACAAGAAGCAGGGGGGGGTGGGGTGGGCAGGAATGCAAGGTACACCCAGTATCTGGACGGGAGGAGGAGGAGGGAGGACTTCTCCGGGCCTCCCGCTGCAGGGTAAAGAAAAAAAAGTTGTTTTGTTCTCTTCTATCCTGACTTCCAACACACCACTGCTCCCTGCAGGCCGCAGCCCCACCTCAGCTCAAAGGCACTTTGCTTCTTTTTTTTGTTAACTGCAACTAAAAAAGCAAAGCGTCTTCGTGGAGGTCGTCTTCTGCTGCGGGTCGTCCGTCGCTCTCTTGTGTATCGACGACGGCAGACGGGTCAGAGATCGGTTCACAAGCGGCGACGGCATCCACCGCTAACAGAGGAGATAACGCCAGAGTCCATATCAGTGGATGCATTAGTGACCCCGCGCTGAACTAGACGGGCGGCCCGAGGTTCATGTATACCCTCACCTCCGCAGAACAGAGAGAAACTCGCTGCGGGGTTAAAGCGGCAACACGCGATGCACAGATAAGAAGTGCGACAGTGCAGCGTTGCGTCTTGTTCATCGTTACTTTGTCGGCCACCGTGACAGATTTCTGTAGAAGTCGGAATTGTGCTCGCCCTCTGTAGGCATTACGTAATTTGCGGTTTGAGATCTCCCCCCCCCGAGGATGAATAGAGTGACATTCACATTTTAATGTGGCTGAAAATGAAAGGATGAGGGGCAGAGAGAGTAATAAGAAGAACAGACGTGATATTTTGTCGTTAGTGACGTTCGGTTGCACTGCGAGTGGCGGCTCAAGGGAAGCACCGCGATAACACTGAGGACTGACGACAGGTCGAGCGCAATTACGACGCACTCCAGCGCGTGCAACCGTGCGTGGATCAAAGATGGTGCGCAAGAGAGCAAGGGCAGTGTGTGTGTGTGTGTGTGTGTGTGCGCAGGCAGTGTGAGACCCCAGTGTGTTTAGGAGCAAGGGGGGGGGGGGGGGGGGCGTGACTCATCTCATCCTCTGGCTCTGCTTCTCCAAATCTCTCTCTTCTGTCTGTTCATCTCACTCCTTTTTTTTTTCAACCCTCAGCAAACCTCAGTCGACGTTATCGCGAAACCAATTCGATGTTGCACACCCTGCTCACCGCTTCACCTCGCGATGACAGACACACAGCAGCAGCAGCAGAGAAGAGAGCAAAGGGAGGACAGACAGACTACTGACAGACAGACAGATGGCTGACCTGCACAACCTCTTCTATACAGGTGGCAGGTTGGCTTGGGAGGCCACTTGGTTGTCACGACGTTGCCGGTTCAATCCCCGGTACCGTCCACCTGACTGAATTACTTGAGGAACAGGTATTGAAAGCTGTAAAAAATTGATATTGAAGTGACGTCAGAAAGATATTTCGGTCCCCAATTTCACAAAATGATGCAGGTAGCTGTCGTGTCAACTTTCATTTGGCACATTTAGGTTTTAGGCAGTCCTATCAGCATCTACTCAACGTCAAAATGTTTCGCCGGGCTCTGCTAGCTAGTGAAACACTTGGACAAGAACAAGTTGAGTTGCAGGGAAATGTGGACCAGAAAAAAAAGCAATCGTCAGCAGGAGCCGTAACTCAGCTGGACTATAAAGGTTACGGACACTTTTCAGACATGTACAGTTCATCGAGGACCTAATGAAAACTCTACGGTCTCTTGACAACAACAGACAGTACACAAAGTGATACAGTAAACGCCTCATAGCTCTGTCTGAATGGAGCCCGCGCTACCTTCAGGTCCCCCGGGGTTTTCAGAGACTTCCATGCCTCTGACCTTCAGATGAAGGGCTTCCCTGAGAAAGGCGGGGCGGGGGGGTTGAGCATCACATTCGTCTTTGCCTCAGGCCCTTGGCTGGTGCAAGGGAGACGAGTGTGTGTATAATCACAGTGTGTGTGTGTGTGTGTGTGTAGCCCTGACACAGCAGATCAAAAGGGTCTGTCTGGGAGACTGGGCCTCAGAGGGGGGGAAGCTACCAAGAATACACTCCTGATCCGACATTTTCAAGAAAATAGTTTATAATTTAGTGCATACGTGCGATATATAAAATTCAAGGAGCAGATTTTAACCACATTGCCGTTTCATCACATTAGTCTGAATCTGCAGTCCCACACTCCTAATAGGCAAAACGCTGAATTTGATAAATGCTGAAATTAATGTTTTATCGAAGTTTTAGCAACTCTTGGTAGCGTCACATGCAGTAGGAGGCTGATCCAGAGGTGAGCTGATCTAGGACACACACACACACACATACACACACACTCACACAAAGAGAGAAATCCCCTTGGTGACAGGGTTGACTGTCACAGGGAGGGGACACTCACATCACATGAGAAGGAAGGGGACTGAGAGAGAGAGAGAGAGAGAGAGAGAGAGAGAGAGAGAGAGAGGAGCAGAGGGTGAAAAGAGGAATGAGGAATGAAGAGAGACAGAAATAGAGTGTGTGTGTGTGTGTGTGTGTGTGTGTGTGTGGACTCCAGCTGTGTGTTTATCCTGCACTGGGGGAGATTGTGAAAAGCCAGCTGAGATGACAGAGCAGATGATGACTGTGACATGCGACATTGGCGACGTGCTGCATCGCCACACACTCAAAAGGTGTGTGTGTGTGTGTGTGTGTGTGTGTGTACTTGCATGTACACATTGTTTCAATTCACGCTGAAGTGTGTGTGTGTAAGAAGAAGGTACATTTCTGTGAGCCTGAGGATGACATAGTGATTTATACCTCATGCATTTCCCTTCTCGTGGTAAAAATGTATCATTCGGCAGAGTCAGCATCCACCTGATTACACCCATCTGGCTCCCGTGTGAAACACAGGAGACCACACACACACACACACACACACACACACACACACACACACCTTAAGCCTGTAAGAAATCTCGGTCTCATACACAGCTTTTTTTTATTTTTATGTTGATGTTGTGCAATAATCATTTCACTGTGTACTCTAGGCTTGTACCCTTTCAGCAATACTGTAAACAAGAGATTTTGCCGTGGCGTTAGCGAGTTGGCGGGCCTGGACAAGACGGGGCCAAGAGGTTATGGCAGCAGGTTCCTGGATGACCTCCCCGCCCCCGCCACCAGCCGGCTACATTACATAACTGCAGGGTAAGACACTGTAAATAGAGGAGAGTAGGAAAAAGGGATGTGCAGGGATGCTGAGGAGGGGAAAGGCACCTATAGGCTCAGTGCTACACCCTTTTGATTTGTATTGGCGTAGATCTTCATGAGCTAAATTGGCAAACTGACTCAACTCATGTGCCACGGAGGACCAAAAGGCATGCAGGTTTTTATTCCAACTAAAGCAGATTTCAGCCGGACGGGAGGAACTAATAAGTGAAACTGAGCTGAAATCAGTGCAGTAATTGGTTGAAAATTGAATTTCTGAAAATCGAATTCATTTTTTGTTTATATCGTTGCCTTGTGACGATCACCGACTGGAGGTCATCATCCAGAACACCGTGTTGTTGCACATGCGCCGCCACTGTCCACCGAGCTGACAGCCAGCGCATGCAAATTGTTCGCGCGGTGACCGAACACACTGTACATATCTACGGCACCGTCTATTCATTCCTCGCCCTCCCCTACTACACGATCATTACTGTGATCCGTGACAGCCAGGCGCTCTCCTAAGAGCTTTGGGAAGAGATTAAAGCCTCTCTATCTGTCTTTTAGCCTGCTAAGCTCCACTTCAGCCTGATTCAATGGGCTGGAACCAAGGCCTTGAATAGAACGGTGGTAGGCCAATGGCAGGCAGGGGAGGGGCGCCTCTGTCCTAATGAACTCGCTATTGGACTGTAGCTCAACCGCACCACCTAGTGTCGGTAAGGAGAAGTGCTCAGGCTCTGATTACAGTTGCATTCAAGTACCTTTGCTGTAAAAGCAGAGGACTGGCGGGACACCTCAAAGCTCACACTATGCATAACACATGAGGTTTCATTACCGAACCGAAGAACCTGCCAAACCTAAAACACGCTGCTGTGGTCACGAGGGACAAAACAAGACGACTTCTGCTACGTTTTGAGCGTCGAGAAGAAAATCAATATGGTGGCGGCGTACGGAGTTGGGGCGGGAGAGATTTGTGTTTGTTTTACACCGTCCTCGACTTTCACCTTGCCTCAGCCCTACAGGTAAACAACACGTCTACAAGGATGAAAATTGTGTTGCCTCATTTGTGAAAAGAAAAGAATAACAGAAACGGCGAATGGGAGAGTTTGCCCACAAAAAGTTGGTTTTATTTGATTGTTAAAAATGAGTAAGGCTAGAGATGCTGCAGGAGTACAAGGTGGTGCGTGTACTGCTTACTTGGAACAGATGGGAGTTACTGCCAAGTCGATGACAAAGCATGTGCAGGCAGGCGGGAGGGAGGGAGGGAGGGAGGGAGGGATGGGGCTGATGATGACCTGCCAATCTCCCTGCGGATGAGGGGCGGGACTTCCAGTGAAGTTTGAGGGAGAGTTTCCTGAAAGCTGCTGTGGTGGGGTGAAGCTGCACCCCCGTCTGTAACTGAGGGCAAGCTCCACCCAGGACACTCTACATGCAAAAGACAGGCCTCCAGTCATTCACCTCCACTCCCCCCTAGAGATAGTGCATAGCTCAGTAAAAGTTCCCCTCCCCTCCAAATCAAATTCATATCATTTCAGCAGCAGCAACCATTGTCAATATAAACCCAAGCCATGTTCATATTTCATACACATATATAATCATATATATATATATAGATTCATGTTCAATGTACAAAGTTACATTCTGAATTGCAAAGGCTCATTCTTTGAAATAAATACTGAAATGGCTGAACTGCAATACAATAGTGTTTCTCTCCTGAAGAGAAGAGACATGCGCACGCACACACATGCATGAGGACAGGCTTCCTCTCTCACGCTTCGATACAGAGAAGGAAACACACCAGTACAGTCTACTGGTGCACAGAGAGGCCAGAGATACGGGCCACGTCTCAAATGACACCCTATCGGACACGCTGGACCATGTGCACTAGACAGAGTCAGGCTGCCATCTGAGAGAGGGCAAAGTCTAAAACACAGACATACAAAAAAGTTAATCAAAATAGGCTTAAAACATTTTCTGAAAGAATATCAATGTTTGCCAGATGCATCAGGAGGGAATCTCACCGAGAAGTTCAGCGAATCAACATTGCAATGTACAAAAAAAAAAAAAAAAAAAAAAAAAAAAAAAAAAAAAAGGGGGAAAGACAGCGCTGCAAAACCAAAAATGTCAGCCTCGAGTTTTTGACCTCTAAATGTCAAGATTTGAGGAAGTTTAGGCGATCCTCTTCCTTCTTGTTTATCTCCTCATAGCAATAGGTCCAGCATGTTCTCTCTTCTCTCATACCCGAAGAACATTTTGCCATCAACTTGCAAATATGAAAGTCTAAAAATATATCTATCTATACAGCAGGACATCTGTTACAAAGACTCGCTTGTTATCTACAGGGAACCAGACGTGCTGCTAAAAGGTGCCGTGTTACAGGGGGGAGATGAGACACGTTTATTATGTCAGCGTGTTGCCATCTCTCCACAATTCATTTTTCCTTTGGTAGCAAACGTGTAACATTCTTTCACAAAAGAATAAATACTTTGTCACACTTGAAAAGTCGATAACTTTAGTTCTTTCAAACCTCGGCGTCTAAGGCAGTCGTAGATATTTGTCAGATGTCTACTAGCTGGTGGGAGGGTAGACAGAAGAGCGGAGGCCCCGTTCAAATACTTCGACAACGCAGCCTCCCTTTCCTCCTTCCTTCCTTGAGGTAACAACTCATACAATTAGTAATACAAATCAAAAAAGGATGGTTTATGAATCTCTCACTATTGCAACCAAAACAGATTTCTGCGTACGTCAAGGAAGGGAGGATATCGATTCATGAGTAGCAGTAGATGTAGAGGTAGCTGTTGCTTCTCACTACGTAATCAGGGGTTTTGTCAGTCGCTAAGCTAATCCGATAACTGCTACCTCGAGCTACAGCGGCTAACAAGGTGATGTATTGCATTTCGTAAACGAGATCCAGACCGGGCAAACTGGCGATTGATTCAAATGTCTTGCATACAATCAATAGCCAAAAGATTAAACCCGTCGCTGATGTGGGACCTGGAATTTTCAGGACTAGCTTCCTTATGTGATTGCCCATAATGACACAGTTATTGGACACTGGTGAATATACACGTGATTTGTTTTGCAAAATAAAACCCCCCCAACCGTCTTTTGTCTGAAGGTTTTATGCTCCATCCTACACCGAGTCCAGCGTCAGCACACAGTAACTGGACTAGGGGAGGTAAACCTGAAAATGTCAGTTGGGAAATTAGGTGCATTTTTCTGAGCAAACAAAACAAACAAACAAAAAAATTTTATGGTTTCATATGTAATATTAAAAGAGAGCAATAGGCATAATAATGGATTTCAATTCCAACCCATGAAAGAAAAATGAAAGAAAAACAAGAAACAAAACAAGAAAATAAAACAAAATGGACATGCAGTTGTGTGAATCTGTTCGGACTGCTCCTCCACTCCTCCGGTGGACAAAGATTGAAGAGCAGTTTCTGCTTAGTTCACCTTTACGGTTTCCAGGCATTTGAGGAGAAAGTGCTGATCTCAGACTTGTGCCTTCTGCGGGGGGGGGGGGGGAAACAGTCCACCTGAACTCCTCCTCCTCCTCCTCCGTGGCAGCGCGTTCAAGGGAAAGGCAAAGTCAGGGGGTTAAAGAGGTCAAAGTTCAGTCCTCGTTGGCCAGGACCTGCCAGACGATGAGGTGGCTGCTCTCGGCTTTGGCCTGGAAGGGCTGCAGCTTCATGGTGGGCCCCTCCAGCTCCTCGGCCTCCACGCTCTCGTCGCCTGCGGAAAGAAACCCCGTCAGCTGTTGCTTTTCCTGTTGCTCCGGCATCGAGCGAACACCGCAACCGCATCGTTCTTCCCGATTTGACATATTTGATTTAGTCTCAGCATACTCACCCATCCTAAAGTCGATGTAGCCCTCTCCTCCGCTCATTACCAACACAGACCTGGTTCCCTCCTGAGATGAGCCATCTGTCAACTTGTCGCCCGCCGCCTCACCTCCACTCGACGCAGATGGGACCGCGTGGCCTGAACGCACACGGCAGAGAAAGGTAAACACCAAGAACCGAGTCACGGCGCAAAAGTTGATCAGGTGCGTTCATGCGTTCTAACACAGCAACGGTAGTAAACAGTTGTGTTATGACCATGAAAAGATTTTCCTCAAATGTATTGCAGCACGATTCTGTTGTGTGACTCCAATCAAAGAGGATTATGGGAGTTATTTTTTTGTTTTGGCGTACCTGGGACGGCGGTGAAGAACTTGACAGCGTCCCTGTGACCGTGGAAGCAGAGCTGAGCGTGAGCCATGGAGCAGTAGGGAACGAAGGTCCCGGCCGTCACTTTGTCACTGTTGTCGTCGCCGTAGACGCGAACGACACTTCCTGGTTGGGTTGCCGCTCCCGTGGTTACCTTGTTGGCTGCTGATGATCACAGGTAAAACGGTGGATGTGAGAGAGGGGAGGGATGGAGGAAAGCACACAAAAAGAAACAAGGTATTGAGCAGATTTAGAACCTCCAATATGAGTATTATTATATTTTAGTCCCCCGTGGTCTAATTGGCCAGTGAGAGAATTGAGTGATAAATAGTTTTTGGTGGGTAAGGGGCCAAAAATGATGTAAGTCTGTAAACCTTTACTCACTGTCTGTTAAAGGGATGGAGATGATGACTCCGTTGCCGGTGCCGATCCAGAGCCGATTACAGGACACTGTGAGAGCAGTGATCCGCACAAACGAGAAGCCTAGCTTCCCCGTACCTGAGAGAAACACACAGGGAAAATATTTCAAACCAAGTCTGAGCTGTTGAACCACAAAAACAGGTCTCTGTCCAACCCCGAGACACATTCATTCATCAACGTGGTTTTGTCGAAGGCCTTTCTTTTGGTAATAGGAAGACCGGTCGTGTGTTGAACTCACCCAGCATCTTGCTGACGTAGGGCTCGATGTCGACGTCCTGGAGGTGCTGGTTGGTGTGGGCGTGGAACAGCCTGAGAGTGGAGTCCAGTCTGATGGACACCCAGATGCCATCGCCGTCCCAGGCCAGCTGACGGACCTGGCTCTCCTTACGAGGGTGGGCATCAAATGACTTCTAAAGAGGGCAGAGAAAGTGGAGAGGGGAGACACAGAGGGGTTATAGTCAAAGCAAGTGACTGTACTAGTAGCAGCTAGGGGAAAAAAAAGTTAATGTCAGAAAAAACACACTAGAATTTTTCCAAAAATATTTAAAGAATGGATTATGTTTTCAGTTAATATTGGCCATATATAAAGAGGAACTAATGGGCATACAACCACAAAGGTCGAGGTGGACAGATGTTTGACATTTGGCTGCAACATTTCAAAACATCCAAAGCCACTTCTGAACTGTTGCGATATGAGACTGAACAATTCATTGGGGGAAAAAAATGTTGGGGAAATGTTTCAATAATTGCTGAAATTCTATCCATTTTTGCGCTTTTCCATTCAGCCTTTCTAATTTGATACATATATGTGGATGGAAACCAAACTTATTCTTAGTCTTACCAAACCAAACTAACCAAACTTAGTCTTACTGTACCTCTATCCTCATGGCTTTGGGCTGCACCACGTAGATCTTGTTCCTGTAACCACACCACACCTTGTCGTGCACCACGGTCATGCAGCGGATGGAGTGGTGAGGTCTCCCCAGGTCTAACAGATGGTAGTTGGTCAGGTCCCACTGTCCGTCTGAGACAAACCAAGGAGAGAGAGGAGCGACGTGCTCACATTTCTGGATAAATTCCACGTGAACTCCATAGTACATTATTTACTTGTACAAATCTGTCCTCACCTACTCCTCTGTGGAAGATGGCTAACGTGCCGTCAGAAAGACCGACCAGTACACGGCCTTTCACATGCCTGTGGGAGAGACACAGCATCAGAAGCCAGGTTGAACGTATGGACAAGTAGGGAGATGTTATTACTGGAAAATGAGAGGGGAATAAGGAGAAGGTGGCAGGGAATCAACACTCTATATGAGTCGGTTGTAGGCATCCTTAGCTCACTGTACTTACACTATGCCGAGCACAGAGTCCTTCAGCTTGATAGAATGGAGACACTTCTTCCAGTGAGCCACCGAAGAGTGGACGTACAAACTGGTGAATCAAAAGCGACAAGGGGGTATTGAGTTAGCTGTACGAATTCTCAGTGGTGCGCCGGACAAAGACAAGACAGGACAAGACAAAGACACTTACCATCCATTCTGCGCTCCCAGCCACATAGTGGGCAGGACGCTGCTCATCTTCTGGGCCTCTTCTCTCATCAGGTCCTGCTCCTCAGGGTTGGGGTTGGAGCTCACGCCGTCCTTCACCAGATCACACTCCCTGACAAATCAGAGCACATACATACGCTATTGTTATAGTTTGTGGGTATACATCTGTGTTCAAAGTGCCTATGTACAGGTGGGTGCCAAATTAAAGGAAAAACCCGGCTTATTGGAGAGGCTGGAGTCCCACCAGAGCTTAGTAATATTGTGACCAATAATGGACCCGGTGACGGTACCTCTGTGTGTAGCTGGCTGGAGTCTCTGCTGTCTGCTGGGCTCCCAGCGGGTCAGTGAAAACATGTTCGGTGTAGACTCCCCTCAGGCCTTCTCTCTGGTCGGCGGGACCTGCACTGGCCTCCGTCGCCTCAGTGGCTTCCTCCGCTGGCCTGGATTCTGCAGGAGACACAATATCAAGATGACACGCTACCAATAATCTGGTTAATGACAAGTGGAAAGGATGGTGGTCAATCTCTTACCCGTTTCTGCGTCTGCCTCTGATGGGCCGTCTGCTGTCTGAGGAACGGCCGCCGCCCCCTCAGCGGTGCAGCCGAGCACCGTGATGCCTCCGAGCACGCCGTCCCCGGCTGCCGAGCTGCTATTGGCCGAGCTGGTTGTCGAAGTGCTGCCGTCTCCCGCTGGTCCCGCCTCCAAGTTCTGAGATATCTCCTCGCCAGCTGGGTAGTCAGTCTCTCTTGCGCCTGAAAAATATACATATAAAAAGAAACATAAACAAGGTAACAGTACTCATGTCCTACTGCATGAATTTACTCAAAATAGATCAATGGTGATGAGACATCACGTGTGATACATGGCCAAACGAATGAAAGGAGACTGATCCCTAATCAAATCTGTTTCAATAGATGTGGTTGTTTCATCTAAGTTTCATCTAATCTAATGTAATAAAAAAGTTGCAGAAATAGCCGTTACAATTTCCAACCTTTCTCTACGTGGACTTGGTGGGACACGCGTCATCATCCACTGACCTGGTACGCTGGCAATGCATAGGACATGGGAGTCACAGACGAAGAAGCTCTCCAGGATGTTTCCGGGCTGGTTGGCGTCAATGACGACGACTTTAGTGGTGGCTAGGGTGCTGGTGCAAATCCACACCAAGGACGACATCTCATCCTGCTGCCGCAACTCCTTCTGCTGGTCCTGCAAACACACACATGGTATGGACGAAATGTGAGTGTTTGGTCTGTTTTTTTAACTGTGGCTACAATTACTCATTTCAAGGTGATTTTTGACACTTCGAGTATAACTGTAGCCTGTGTGTGTGTGTGTGTGTGTGTGTGTGTGTGTGTGTGTGTGTGTGTGTGTGTACCTTAAGGTCCTGATCCAGTTTGTCCAGGCTGCTCTGAGATCCTATCCTCTTTTGTGGGCTCTCTGGTCCAGGCACATCGCTGTAAAACACACTGGCTCCTACAATGGACCCTCCGTCTCGCGTTTTACCCCCGGACAGGTTCACACCCGCCGCACACCACAGCTGAGGGGCAGACACAGTTACCACAGTGCATATAAGGAGGTATCCATATAGGGCACTAGTTTATTACGGTACATGAGAGCTAACAGGAACTACTAGCATTACAAAATCATCCGAGTACCTTCATAGAAGCATCCTTCTCATCCAGCGGTCTGAGGTAGACAGGTACAGGTAGATTCTTCATCTTGCTCTCTGTCTGACCACCGTTGGTCACCTGGAACAAAAACATTACAGATTGGGCTCACAGTTGCTCTTGCATGATGGGTAGCTCATACTCATACATAGGACTGGGTGTGTTATCACAGTGGTCGTGGTGCCCCCATCTCCATACTTTGTACTTCTTGGGCAGGCTCCAGCCGTAAGCCTGCACCCTGCCATCCTCCTTCTGGACATGGGCTTTGACCTGCTGGTACTGAGCCCTTTTCTGCTCCCGCCTGGACATAACACTATCAGCCGCCGCTCTGGGTGACAGAATAGACAGAAGGTTTTTAATAAAAGATCAAGGCCAATACTGGGAGCAATTTGTTTGAATGAAAACTCCCATAGCAGAGTACAAAAATAACGTGCTACCACAGCACCCACGTCAACCTGTACAGTCTACAAAAGATAAAGCTTACAACCATTTGACAGAACAGTGCTATACGCATGCGTGACAATAATAACTAATATTTACTGACTATGCATCGGATCATATTGGAACAGTCAGAACAAGCGCAGCATCAAACGTTTTTATTCCCAGTCCCCACTGCAGGACTCACTCCTCATTGAGGAAGTCGAAGGCCTTGCTCTTGTCACTGGGCAGCTGCTGCAGGGTGCTGCTCCTCTTCTTGACGGACGGCTGGATCTGGGAGGTGGGCGCGTTGTACTTGACGTTCACCGGGGCCTCCGCCGCCGGCTTCTTGGCCGTCCCGCCCGACGAGCTGAACAAACGGCTGAAACTGGAAGTGTAAGGGCAGGGAACCGGGGGGGGGGAAGGGGAAGGAAGAGAAAGGGCACACAGAGACAAACGTATAGGAGGGGTGGACACAAGCAATAGCTGCAGCAACAGAGGTGGAGTAGAATGGGTTCCCATGCCAACACGCCATGCCGACTTTCACTTTCTCAGGAGCGCGATAATCCGACCTACACCCCCCCCCTCCTCCCAATAGCAGGGCGTCAGAGCAGGTCTCCACTCAGAGTGCAGGGAGTGCAGGGTTAATATTGTACACTGACTGGGCGGTTAGTCAACAACACAGAGCAGAAAAGGCCTTCTAACCCCCCCAACTCTACTGCTGATCATGCTTCATCTGGACATTTCTCACACATGAGACACATAATAATAACATATGCCTATTTCAAGGATTTGACAGCAGATATTTGGTTCATCTTTCAGCCGGTGAATACACTTCATTCCTGAGCATCACACTCAAAAAAAAACTTTACTCCCTATATTCCTCCCTCTCCTCCCAACACACCTTCTGCACACAGACGTCACAACATTAGGCAGGATATACAAGGGCACAAAGAAAGAGGGCAAGAGAGAAAATGGATTTATCAGATATGTTCTTTTGAGTCTCTCCAATGCACCCCTCCTCTCCACATCCCTTTGCCACAAATCTGCCCCAAATTAAAAAAAAAGTCAATCCCGATGAAACTCAACAAAGCAGAGCCTAGATCAGGGGGATGTCATTTCAATGTCTTTCAGGTGCTCCTTCTGTCCCGCTGTGAGCATGAAAGGATTTTCTCTTTGGATGAACAGTTTTAGAAGTGTCTTAAGGTACGAGTTCACCATGCTTGCGTTAACTTTTAACGAGGACACAAAAAGGCAATTCTGACAGCAAAGCAGCTCAGATGTCAGATTAAAGCTGCCATTCCCCCGGTTGACTCTCCTCTGTTAAGAGTTTGTTGCCAACATGAGACCAGAAGCCAGTCACGGCAGGCACCCTCAACATGTCAAAACATTTACCTACATCCTGGAGAAAACAACCACACAACATGGAATAAAAGAGAAAGGCAAAATGAAAACAAATCGCAGTCGTTGCACTGTTGACTCTATCGAAGGTGTCAAAAAGAGAAGGGGAGCTTACAACTGCCAGAGACTGGATTTCTTCTTCTCGGTGAGAGCTGGGTTCTCCTTTGATGCCCTGAGAGAGAAAACACAGCCTTTAGGAACGTTCTGCTGAGATGACATGCTTTCATCTGGATATATTAGATTTAGATCATATACAGTGTTGTTAGAAGATGAGAAGAAGAAGAGAAATAGCTGACCACCATCTAGCGCAGTGAATATGTGTAACAAGTTGGAAAAATACCTTTGCCGAAGTCACTGATATTCCACGACTGTCTCAGAGAATTTGTCAAATTCCCTTACATTCATCCATGATGGCCTTACTTACACCACGAGATCCCAGAAATTTCATGACCCGCAGGAACCCCGGAGTTAACAGTAATACAATTATTCTACGATTCATAGTGATGTGCAAGGAATTAGTAACTCCAGCACATTCCTCCTCTCCTCCCTTGTCCTCACCGGATCATCTCCGTCCATCTGACGGCCTCCTGCAGCTCCATCAGCCTCTCCTTGTACTGGTTCCTCTCCATCAGGACTCTGGCCATCTCCACCCTGGTGAAGCGCTTCCTCTGTGCTGTAGGCACATCGCTCTGCAGGCACAACGGGTCAGTAAGACACCTGCGGGCCGCTGTTCAACGGTCTATGCATGTACATACAGATGCATGTTCAAACCCAATCATTTACACACACTCACATCATCCTCATTGTCATTCTTGGTCTTCTGTTTGGCCTCCTCCAGATCTGCTCGCAGCCTGCAAGAGAGCACACAAATTACTTAGACATCCATGTGAATATACGCTCAAATACCAACGTGTAAGCAGGCGGACAGACAGCTTTGCATTTCCTGGAAAAAACAAAAATACTCACTTCTTGAGTTCCTCCTCCAACTCTTTATTCTTCTCCTCCAGTTTTGTCTTGGCGTGAATGACGGAGTTCAGCTCGCTCTGCAGCACCTCCTTCTCACACGACACTTCGTCCACCTGCGCTATCAGGTCATTTTTCACCACGTTCAGAGCATTTCTGAACACAAACACACACAGAACACACACCAAAAACATTTGTAAAATGAGTGAACCCTTCATTGAACAGAAGGTGGCAGCATTATGTCAGTTGTGCCACTCTGACAAACCTGTCGTTCTGTCAATAATAGTCAAACTAAGTTACTAAGTCTTTTTAAATTGATGCTGATACCAGCCCTTTCAACTCAATTCCCTTGGCTGAAAAAAGGTGAAAGTGAAACCTCTAGTGGACTGGAGTAGGCAGAGTACGTACTTGGTCTCCAGCAGCTGGGCATTCTCTTGGATAAGATGTTCCACCTCACGACCCATACCTGAAACGTCAAAAAGACAAATACAAAATACATGTTGCCATGAAAAGGGACAAATATAAAAAACCAGTGACTAAATCATCAGTTGTTTTTCATACCTATCCTAAACCTCTTACCTAGGAAGTTGTAGTCTGAGAGTCATGCAAGGGAATGTTGGAGATTAGAGAGGTTCATGAGACTGAATAACTACAGACAAACAGATTGTACAAGAAGCTAAATGGTCTGATTGGGACTTCCTAGTCTATTACAACACTACCCGTCACAACAGCACCAATCTACTCTAAGTCATCTGTAAAGAGTCACAAGCTGAACAGAGAATCAGGGAGACAGATGAAACAGGGGAGCCGGTGAGGAGATCTAAGGGGAAGGTAATGATACACACCAGAGAACTCATCTGTGGGGATGACGAGGCAAACGAGCCAGACAGCCAAAGGAAAGACAGTTAAGTGAACATGATGAGTGTGTAGACGACTTAAAGGGTCGCTGGCAGTTGACGGGAGGAAAACGTACGTAAAGCTGGACATCGTGACTACACTGTAATCCCAAGGCTTCTTACCCAGCAGGTCGGCCCCCTCGTCCACATCTCCTACAAGGTCGTTTCCTGCTGAAGACAGCTCCTCAAACAGGGAGTCAGTGTTACGGTCAAACACCAGGTTCTCTAAGCCACCTTTAGTTGGTGTGCTGAAGGAGAAGGAGAAGAGAGACAAGATGGCAGGTGAGTGGGGGGAAAGATGATACATGTGTATACAGCTTTTACTGTTTACATTTTTTTTTTTTCAGCACTTAAAAACAATTTAGGTGTGACAATGAGATAATGGCTCGACTTTGCTAAGTTTAAATGTAATGAAAGATATTCTGCTATGTGCAACTTTTATTTTTAGGCCAGTCCTTCTGCACAGGCACAAGGAAAAATTGTTGTAGAGGCCATCTGAAACACCTTTCCATCTTAGGAACAAAAAAAAAAAAATACAGCCACTTTGGGATTTGGAAAGTGGAGCGGACAAAATTAACATTTTGATAATTTTTCCACTAATTTTGCAGCGCTAATGACGATGATTAATCTAATGATCTGTCCCTACCTGGTTCCTCTGTAGTCACTGAGGTCCATGTCCAGTTCAGGAGTGGACTCGATGATGGCCTGCACCTCAGACTTCTCGAGGTTGTCAGTTCCGTCTAGTAAGACCAGGAGGGAAATATAGTGTTTAAGTGAGAATACAAACACCAGTCTGATAAGAAATAAAAGTCTGATTCACATCCATTTCACTATGCATACACTAGTTGTGACTCAGCTGCAGAAAAAAAAAAGGTTGAGGCAGGAGGTGTATCGTTAGTCCTGCCCTCCTCCCCCTCATCTTAATGAGCTGTCTACCTTGAAATGGCATCTATCTGATAATGTATAATATATCCTATCTATTTATTGTAATTTGAATGTAGATAAAGTTGCATATTGTAGCTTTAACCATCAAACTGTTCTAATTGTACTAACCATCGACTATCGCTGAAAAGTCCTGACCGCCCAGTCCAAGCTCCTGTCCATCTTGCACTGCTGAGATGTTCTTGATGCTGTCTGGCTTCCCGCTGTTCCAGTCCAGGTTCCTGTCGAGTCCGCCCGCAACTTCCTGTTCCTGCAGGGGCGTGTCCACAGATTCCATGGCGACGTCTGACGCAGCAGCAGACACGGTCGTGGCGGAGGCAGACCCACCCCCGAGACTAGATACGGGACTCACTGCATTAGAAGCGCCATCATAAGGAGACATGGGTGTGGCGGACTGGGAGCTGGGGGTGTTTGATTTGGAGGCACCACCCTGAGGAGACATGGGGGTGTTGGATTTGGATCCTCCCCCTTGCAAAGACACCGGCGCTCCACTTTTAGAGGCACTTCCCTGGTTGATTGGGGTGCTGGATTTGGAGGCTCCCCCGCGCGAATTGGCCATTTCATCCTTAACATGGAGAAAGAGTTGGAGACAGAAGGAAGGAAGGTATTGAGGTCAGCTTTGCTCGTTCGTTTGTGTAACATTATGAGCTGCCCTTTTTTTCCAGCTGTGAATGCAGGTACTGTCAAATTCAACAATTATGGTAATATACAAATCAAGCACGACAGCACACAGTAAAACAAAATCACGATCAAGCCCAAATAACAGCTCTCAATTCACAAGGCAAACTCAGAATCAAAAAATAATCCATTGACGAAAAGAAAACCACTCACAAAATTCCCTACACTGTAACAGTTAGAGCACTATGTTAGCAGAGATATCAACACTCCATCTTTTAGAATTAGGCCAAATTAATGGATGTTCATCCCAACCCAACCATGTCGAACAGCAGGCACCTTGCCATGCAGCTCAACCCACCAAAAACACTATGATAAAAATACTACATGCAACCAGCCTGTAATAATAATAATAATAATAATAATAATAATAATAATAATAATAATAAACCCTTTTCAAAATAAATGTTACAGAGTGCTTTTTAAGTAGTTTTCCAAGATAAAACTGATTTTGCTAGCTGTAAGCTACTGAATCAATACTGTAAGCCAGTAACTCCTATGCATGCTGTAGCTCAAGATACAGAGGTGGCAGGTCAGTAGCATGCAGCTGCCAGTGAGATATGTCCAGTATATTGATGCATCGCTGTATTTAATTTGACAGCACAGCAACGTTTACACCACATCTACCAAACAACACACAGAACAAAAGGGTGGATGCTGGGGTTATTACAGGTCTACCTGGTCCTGTTCAGCCTCCTGATTGGCTGAATTCTCCTGTGAACTTTCACCTTCCATTCTGCTCGGGGAGACTTGTGCCTCCAGCTGATCAAGAGAGGTATTTCAATGAAGAGCTCATTTAGTCCTTCATTTAGTCCTTCATAAAACTCTATTGAAATCAATCCTAACTGAAAGATAAAACAATGCATTGGAGGACATGTTAGAATTTGGTGAGTCGGATTGAACTGGATATCAAGCTGCATGAACCAGAGTCCTAAAAATAGAAACTTAACAATGTGAACTTGAATTTGGCGGGCTGAAAAACCCCTGTGCTTCATGACCAAACTGAGTAGTAAGTAATATTTATGGTTCCCTCTGATACAGAAGGTGACCTGGCTGGTGAAGGCTTTCCCTCTAAATGATGAACTGGCGTTTACAGCGTCGATCAAACACTCGAAGGTTTCATCAGCTTAAGGCGGTACGCCTGCTTTCTACTTGGAGGTGAGACATACACTGAGATTATTACTCCCTTATTAAAAAGGGACTTCATCAAAGCCCTGGCGATGTGGCATGCTGAATTTCCAAACCCGTTTTGTTTTGATCCATTAATACCAGCGGCTTTAGTCCTATAAATAGCTCACTGACCGATGGAGGGGGGGAAAGGAAGAAAGAAAAAAAACATCGATCAGCACAACAACAAGGCACCCATAGGGATCTCTCAGTCACCTTGAAACAGACAGGGGAGGCTGCAGGACTTAATTAACATACAGTAAGCTGTTCTACCCTAGAGCAACTGTTGGTTGCATCAATTCAAGTCATAGACATTGAAAAAAAACACCACAGGGAAAGTTTAATTCTCTAATATTCTCTCATTCAACGTTTTCCATCCCCCTTTCTTCTTTCCCTCTGGCCTGATGGGAGTATTTCCTCTCACATCCCTTGTCTGCATGCTGGCGTCACTCTCTGTTGTTGCTATAGTAGCGTTTACCAGCCAATCAAAGGCAAGCTTCACTCCTGTGCCGCTCCGGTAACGGCTACCCCTAACAAAAACCTTGAAACCCTATCCCCCCTTCCTCTCCTCACATCACCTCCAGAGAGCGAGAGGGATCATTAACTGTAAATCTTTGGGGAAATGTCAACTCGGGAGGGCTGCACACAAAGCCACCCCTGTGTGTCAGTGCTGCAGGAGCCTGGTAAAACTGTGTGTGTGTGTGTGTGTGTGTGTGTGTGTGTGTGTGTGTGTGTGTGTGTGTGTGTGTGTGTGTGTGTGTGTGTGTGTGTGTGTGTGTGTGTAGTCAAGTGCGAGAGATTCACGGTGACACCTCTATTGTACTGCAGGACTCTGGGCTAGGTGCTCAAGAAAGGAGTTCAACAGAAAGATGATCGACATTCACATCAGGGCAACCGGACAGGAGATTCTAATAATAGAGATTAAATAATCCTGCCTTGAGCCTAAAATTATAAAAGACAACACCACATCAAGGCGGTTTGTGTCCTCGCTCCAACAAAAGGCCGATTCCACTCCTGAAAAAGACGACATCAAAACCGAACTTATTTGAGAAGAACCACTGAATTCTGCGGTTACTTCACCGAGCCAGGATTTGACAGCCTCTTACGATCTCTCCATCTGACCCCTGGACTCCCCTGGAGTGTAATAACAACAGATGAATACTTAATAGGTAGATTATTAATATTCATGGTGGAACCTCGCTTGCAGGATGGTTTCCAACGGCAACAATGTGAAGACACTCTGTCCTTTCCCCCCTCCCTTGAGGTTGAAGGCAGGCCCCACGAATGGTACCACTTCCTCTGCTTCCTGGGCTCCAAGCCATCCAGTCTCACTCACACAACTCACACACACACACACACTCACTCACACACACACACACACACACACACACACACTCACACACACACACACGCCGCTTAGCGATTCTGGACACACTAGCCAGTCCTTCCTCTCTGAATAGAATTGTACTCTTTGCTTGGCCGTCCCTGGCATCGAGTGTTCGTATTTTGTTTCCACACACTGTCTAAAGCGAACCTAGCGATGATGTCACCGCTCAGATCCCTGGGAATCACTACCAACCCCATTTACAACAGTAACTTCAAACTTCAAGAGACGGTTTTTTTTGGAAAAGGAGACTTTAAGGCGGGACCTGTGTTGTGTGTGTGTGCGCGTGTCATACCTTCAGGCTGGTGTTGGACCGCGGGTGGCTGAGGTTATTGAATCTCCAGGGATCAGACGGGGTTTCCGCGGGTTCCCTCTGGAGGTCAGGGGTCATACCATCAGCCCCAGGAAGCGGGAATAGGCCCATGGAGATGGGGCGCTCTTTTCTGGACACACAGAGAGAAACCGATGGAAGAATAATGAGCAATTTTTAATTCAAAGAACACGTTTTTGGGCGTCAACTTAGCGGTTAAGTGATGAAACGTGGACACCAAAATCAGCAACGGTGCATAAATGGTACATATTCTTGAATCATGTTGGTAAAAAATTGAAATGAAATATGATATTAAAATACCAGACTACTATATATCAATGTGATTATACAATTGTGTTCTTGAGTTGTCTCATTTGTATCATTCTAAATGCCAATAAAATGACCTTGAACAAAAACAAATTCCGGACTACTTTCCTTGATTATATAGAAAATGAAGGTGCTGGGTGATGGTGTCCATGTTCTCATCACTTCACAGGTAAGTTCCTTTAAAGTGCTCTTTTGGTAAGAACGTATGGGGGAGTCGCAGTCCTTAACCACGGTACTTAAATGAACAAAACATAGGATTGATAGTTTTCAATGTTGGAGCGAGGGGTATAGTCGCACAGCTTTTCATTAGAGTCTGGACGCTTGGCCTCCCATCTCCATGGTGCGACGAGGTCCCTACAGAGAGTGTGACGTTGATAGAACGTGTTACAGCGTGGGCTTTTCAACCACAGCTCCTTCACGAAGCCTGAGGTCCCATACTGGTAGGCCCCTATCTTGTCAAAGCAAATATCGTCACCTGATGTTCGTTACTGAGCCACGACTAAACGATAGCAAAGATGTGATCGAGACTTTACTCCCCTGGAGAGTTTCGCACTGAAGTGGTGGGTGCTGATATCAAGCCAAGCACATCATAAGCTCCATTAGCTGAGGCAATAACGCAAATGCATTTGTATCGGTCACCGAACTGGAGTTGTATTTGCCATCTGTGTGATTAGAAGGAGGTCAGCTGAGGACCCACTGGCAGAAAGAAACACCTGTTAGCTTCCCCAGCCCTCATAATAACACTTACTAACATTTGGACGCACACACACACTCACACAGGGGTAAATACACACACACACACACACACAGATGCTTTGAAATAAGCCACTTTTAGAGCTGCCACTTCAACTTTTAAACACAACAGCAGCAGCCCTTGCCTGCTACAGTGACTGGGTATCGAATGTACAGTGGGACCAGAACAATGGCAGCCATGGTGAAAAGAGCAGGCGGCCGGCAGCAATGAAAAGCAGCAGCCGCTCAACAATAGACACACCACCATATTGAGAGAGGCAGGGGTCACATTCAGGCCAGGGACGGTGACCAATGCCGCCTTTTGTTATGTGCAGTGAGTGGCAGGGTGACAGTTCTCCCGCTCCTGTTCATTCTTAATCCAACAGAAAACCTTTAATTCGTTCTCAGAGGGAATCATAAAGAGCAGCTATGAGACGTGGGGGTTCATCTCAGGTGGTGTTGTCTTCCCTTCCCTCTACCACCGCTCTCTCGTGACCCACTTTCAGCTCGCATGTCTGACCGAGAACACAGCCTCCACATGGCAACGGTGACTGCATGGGCTACCAGACTGGCTGAGATGGAGATGGAGATTACGGTTGATAAGAGGACTGGATCGATAAACTGAGATGGACAAACACCTACACACACACACACAGACACACAGACACACACAGACACACAGACACACACAGACCTGTACCTGCTGGGTCTGGGTAAGGAGGGTAAGGAGGGCAGGGCAGGTAAGCCACCGGTAGAGACGGAGTAGTGAACCAGCAGCAGCACTGACAAAGAGACCAGGACAGCAGAGTTGATGACTACCGCTCCCCCGACGAAGCCAAAAACAAACAGCAGCATACACCCGGGGCTCATGGCCCCCCCAGATCATGGCCCAGTGCCCCACCGGGGGACCGGGAGGTAAGGGGGCACGGCCGGTGAAAGCGGGAAGAGGAGCCGACGAAGTACTCGAGCAGCTGAAATAACCTGGTCGGACCTGCTGCTGTTTGCGACCGACCGTTCCTCTATCTGAAGACGAGGCGAGAGTATCCGTCTAGCCGGGGAGTCAACGGTGGCCGGGCAGTGGATAGTGTACACTGCAAGCTCAGTTCGAGAGGAAGTGCGGGTGAGAAGCGGTGTGGTTTCCCGGTAGCGGTCACAACAGTAATCCCGGCGGCTTCAGCAGCAGTGATTGATCGGAGTAGAGCAGCAGATCCTCCTCAGAGGGAGGGGAGGGAGAAAGATGGGAGGCTCTGGCTGGCGACGGAGCATCTTCCTCCAGCGAGTGATTCTCCTTTCCTTTCTTGTGCCGAGCTGCGACACTACCGCTGCTGTGCAATCCAGAATACTCTGACGCTCTCTCACTCTCTCCCTCTCTCACTCTGGTAGCACCCTCCCTCCCTCCCCCCTGCCTCTCTCTCTCTCTCTCGGATGCTGAGACAGCTCGTTCCATGTGCCTCCTCTCAGCCTGTAGCTTACTGGCTACAAAAGGGGGGAGACCAAGCAGAGGGGGGAGAAAAAGCCTCTGGGAACTGGCAGCGTGTCTGTATTAACTGAAGGAATAGTGAGGCGAATACAGGGGGGGCTGCACGCACACACACACACACAAAGGTGCATTAAACAGCATGACTAGTATAATCATGAATCTGAGCTAAACCCTGAACAAAATAATGAATAATGTGATGCTGTTATTGAGCCCCATGGGCATTTGATCAGGTTGACATCTCCTTTCTCTTGTCTTTTCTCAGAGGTCAGCTACAGACCAAGTTGAAGTTCAAGGGTTAAATTGGCCATTTGCAAGTACAAGCGATAAAAAAGCAGAGAAGTCCAGTCCCCCCCCCCCCCCCGAACTGGTAGGGATTCAGTGTCTTGCTCAAGGACACGTCAGAGTGTTTGCCGACACGGAGTCTTGAAGCCAGATCTTCCAGTAGAGCAAATGTTCAAACTCGATGTGAAGACACTGTAAATTAATGCTCATTTTAGCTGGGGGGGGTCTGGCTCTCTCCCTTCCCCCTGGGCTCAGTCATAATCTGCTCTGCTAGACTAGAGCATTGAACCATTGCATTGCATCATCCCATCATCCCATCATTACTCTGACAACAGCCAAACAACTGCCCTGATTTACACAACATTCACATCCTCTTCCCGTCCCGCTGCATCCCAGTTGCATCCCGTTCTACCTCACAGTTGTCTCATACTCTCTTCTTCTTATACTACATGTCCAAGTCCTCTCACAACATCAACCTTTTCCTACCAACTACTCCTATTATCTTCATTTTCTAAAAGGTTCTTTTCTTTGAATTTAGCTGAAGCTGCTTTCCCTTTCTCCCTCCATCCGTTCGTTGCTTTGTTTTTGGGTTTTTTGCTGAGACAGGTTTCCTGACCTACTTCTGCAGAGCCTGTCTGTAGGGAGAATAGTGTGTAGGAGTGGAGCCTGCAGTGGTGAAAACACTTTGAATCCAAGTACTCCACTCACACACACACACACAAGCATTATCACCAACATAAACAAATACAAAAACCACTGCAAGTGTCCACCTTCACATTTAGTCTCATATTTGTGTCTTAAAATCATATTTGTTGAGAGAAGAATTCTGCCAAGGGGACAAGATAATTCCACTTGATACTAATGCAGTTTCACTTTTACACAGATATTCTAAGAACAAGTGTCAATATCTTTGAACAAGGCAGAATAAGGCAGAACACTCACACATATCAAGAAAGTGTCACTTAATTTTAAGAAATGCCTTGAAACAAATTGATTGCATTGGGAACCAATATAGTTATCTCAGTCCACTGGCAGGTTTTTTCATTTGTTTTGAGCAAAATAATATTTTGAGAATCATTCAATAGATTAAATGACTTGTTAAATTGGGTATTTTCTGGACTGAACTCAGAATGCATGTTCTGACAAATAAGTATTTCACTGGCCTTGTAGAAACTGCTTCTACTATTTCACGCCCAATGCAAAAAGGCTGAAAATGCCCATGACGGTGCCTGTAACGTGTTGAATGTGCTTCAGAAACGTTTCAGAATAAGAGCTTTCCTAGATTGTGCTGTTAAAGATCAGAGGAGTGGTCCAAGATTAGCACTCAATGTGAGGGTCAAGGCCAGTGACTTGAGAGATTAGACTGACTATGTTGAATGGGCATTTAACAAACACTAGTAAAAAAGCGTGATGTGGCTGGCTTGTCTCACCGGGCTCTGGCTGACGTGCCCGTGTCTGAAGGCTCTGCTGTTGCCGCATGTTGGTGTTTAGTTCGCTCCAGGTGCTCCATGTAGTTGTGGATCATCTGGAAGACACATAAGACACAGACAGTGAAGGGATTAAATATTAACCTTTGTTTGAAATGTCCTTGTTGATGTATACAAAATCACAATCACTTTCATTGCAAACCGGAGGGCACAGGGTGTTTTATATGTATATCTACTCTGGCCCGTTATTTCAATGCATTTCGTTCTTCTGAAAGCCGCCAATTCCGGAACAAACACAATGATAAAATCCTGTATAACTGAAAAAAAAAATAAAAAAAATTGATGGAAAATGGAAAAAGGTCTTGAGAATTAGTCATCACATATCAGCTCCATTGTGTCTAGGCACAGCTGTGACTGTCAGGCTCACAATACGCTATTTAGCTGAACCGACAGTCTGTATGTGACAGGTTTTTATTAAGACTTTAATGTTCTCTGTTCAATATTATTCAGATCAGCATTCGGCCGCTAAAGACTGAGTGGTTTGTTTTGCCACTGGGGCATCTGTTACTGATGCAATATAAAGACCCAGGCAGGGCAAAGGCTCGGCAGACCACATACTTGTTATGTTATGTTTATACTCTAGTCATCTTCAGCTGGCCCACTTATAAAACTCATAAAGCACCTTTGCCATCTCTTATAGGCCATCTCTGTCTAATTCTGTGTCTCTTCCTTTCATCCTCACTGTATTCTGTTTTCCCTAGCACAGGGCTGAAAAATAGCACAGTCTTGCTGATCTACATCAATGAAAGAATAGTCGGCCAATCGTTTTTGGCATTCACGTGCAAGACAAAGACAATGTACATTCAAAAATGTATTTAACTCCCATGACTTTCTACATGTTGTGGTGTTGCAGCTTGAATTCATAATGGATGGAATAAACTATCAAATGATTATCAAATGAGATTTTATTTATTAATTTGTAATTAAAACTTTGACATTGTGGGTTATGATGTGTAGATCAGTGACCAAAAAAGAAAATAATTTTAAAAATCTAAATTTGTCCTATTTTGAAAGAAGAGCACAAAATGTGCAAAAAGTCAAGAGGGTTGAATCATTTCTGAAGGCACTTAATGTGTGCAGTCACTGCATGCAACACACACACACACACACACACACACACACACACACACACACACACACACACACACACACACACACACACACACACACACACACACACACACACACACACACACACACACACACACACACACACACACACACACACACACACACACACACACAGCATACCTCTGTGTGTCTCTGATGGAGGGTATTGTACTCCTTCCTGAGCTCTGCTTCTCTCTCGTCCAATCTGCTAACTGGATAAGAGAAAGTGCAACAGGAAAACTGTCAAAACATCACAAGCCACCTGCAGTATTACATGAATTCAAATAATATGTAATGTGTCTGATGACATTTCTATGACAGTTTTATGAAAAGGCATAAACTATTGACGCTAATAAATGATCTGCCAATGTAAAAGCCAGTATTGTTGCCCCACGTTTTATATCATTCAGGTAATACTGGATTTAGTAGCTCAGTCAAATAGGAGCAGTAGTTTACACTCGCTGTAGTAACACCTCAGTGCCACAGAGGGTCCTCGGTCTACCAATAAAGCCCTCACCACCTTCAAAACAGAATGTGTGGTTCTGCCTTCTCCACAGCTCTGAATCCATAAAATCAAACTCTTACAATAATCAGTCATAAAGTTTCAGCAGAGGTTGAAAGAGTGCAACCACTCGACTCTAGCAACAGCAGACCTGCCAACCCCGATTTTCTGAAAACCATCGTCATCGTTTTGACACAAGATGCAAAACCACATATCATTTTTCCAAATGGTACACACTAAACTCTCCCAACGGTCCATGCTCTCAAAATAGTTCACCCAGCTGTCTAAACTCTTTATAAACTTGCCAAACTATTGGTACCTTTAATGCCGATGAGGTTGTTGGGGAATAAAGTCATTGGTTACAACAGTAAACTTGTTTGTCGTTTCTTTTGAAGCAAATTGTGATTTAATATGTTCATCAATACTTCACCTCCTTTTGTGTCACACAATGTCAGATATGACATTACCAACATTGACAAACCTGTTACATTTGGAACTATGAAATATTACAAATTATAGTATTTCCAAAATTGTGAGGAACAAATTTACTTACTGTAAGGATATTTCATCAATACATTCAGGATACAATTACAGAACATTAATATTATAGAAAATAGGATTATGTTTTACCTTACGTGTAGATAAGACTGAATGTATTATCAAATCAATACATGGAGGTGTATAGCTTTTGATGTCAGTATTTGGTTTCCATATAAGATGTCTATTTATGCCCATTATGTCAAAGATATCTATTTTTATCTGAAAATAAAGTAACACTTGGACTGTTTTGAAAACATGAACCTTAGTTGGAGGAATCAGTTGAGAAAAAAAAATATCTGTGAAGCCTGACGATCAACTCCTTCCATCACCGACGATGCAAGACTGAAAAAGTAATATGTATTTCAGCATCTCGGTGTATGTGGTCTGTCATCCTAAAACTCCAAGTAGGTTCAAGGGAAAGAGGAGGCACAACACCCTCATTTAAAACCAAACCCGTTAGGGTCAACTTCAAAGCCTGTGTGTATTCGTCTGACACATATGCAACCGAACACACACATATAAATATATTTGCTATACAAATGATCCACAGGCCCATCTATGGAGGGACCATCCGCCCCAGTCATATCCAGCACCACAATGTACATATCCCATTGTGTGTGTGCTTTAGCTCTTGGCTGCCATTGGTTGTTTGTAGTCAAAACAGCTTGGGTGTGTTTTGATGATGGCCAAACAACAAATGCTCTCTCATAAAAGGAGAGGACAAGAGAGAGTGGAGCCACTAAAACGTCCCATCTGCTTAGTTCCAATGGCAGTCAAGAGTTGATACAGTTAATTCACAGCACCTTCTATACTTGACGCGTCATAGCATAGGTTTCAAAGTCAAGAGCAGCTCTCTTCTCAGGCGTCCTGGTGGCACAGTTGTCTAAGGCACATACCATGTCATTGTGACGTGTTGGGTTCGAATCCGGCCCGGGACCTTTATCGCATGCCACTTCCCTCTTTCTCGCAATTATTCCTGTCCCTTGTCACTGTGAGCTACCCGTAAAAACCCTAACCCAAAAATGCCAAAAACACACTCTTTACAAAGAAATCGCTTTCTTCTCTGGCATCTAACAAACCTCAGGTACAGAATTTTGAAAAGAAATTCAACACCTACGTGATTAATGAAGAGGGAGGGCAGCTGCATAGTGTGATACAAACTGTGATTCAGTGTGGTTATGAGAAGACTGATAGAGGAACTAGAGAAAACAAGCCAGGATAGATACAGCGGTGTGTGGGGAGTACAAGGAAGTGACCCTAATCAAAAAGCCCCAATGTGCAAAACATGAAAACCTGCAGTTGTGAGGATTTTTCTGCAGGTGCTCAAAGAGGGGAAAAAAAAAACCTTCAAGGCTCAGGGTTAGTTGTGGAAGTAGGATTAAGACTTCAGTTAGGGTTAATGGTTCAGGGTAATTTAGTGATTCAAGTTAGAGGTTAGGGAGTGAACGTTAGTCATTATTGTTGGCTGATTTTTATGTCCTGACTTACTGTTTTATAACCCACACATTCAGGTCTGAGTAGGGGAGGTAGGCAGGCATTTTACAATACCACCGTCAACAACATTTCACCACTTTTGTCTTCTATCCAACAACACACAGCAGTGGAATTCTAAAGGATTTTGATGGGTAGGAGACAATCTTGATTTGGTTCCGAGAAACTGACATCAAAAAGGCATTCAATCAAGTGTTATTCACAATAGGAAAAAAAGAGAGTATAATGGACAGAGAACAAAGACATCTGAGTATGTTGAGGAACATTAGGTCATATAGTGTGTGTGTGGGTCCACTGGCATCTAAGTCACACTGCTGCCATTTCTGTCCACAGACGTAATTACAGACACCAATGAAACTCTGCAAATGACTCAAAAAGAAAAAGGGGAAGTGTCACATTGAAAGAAATACATTTGTTCCCTAGAGTAAACAAAGCTCATGTTAGGATCCTGCAAGGGGAACAAACAGCTAGTCACACACTGTCAAACACAATGCAGTCATACACACACGCCCTGTACAACGTCACAGACTCTCTATGGTACAATATCAGAAACTTTAGCCAGACTACAAAGTAAAAGTTCAAGTATGATATTAATGACTAATGCCCTCTGGCACATCAGGCTAACAAACAGTCACAAGACCTGCAACAGGCGATGCCGCTCAGAGGGTATTGCTAGTGTGTGTGTGTGTGTGTGTGCACATGTGCGTGTGTGTGTGTTAGACTGGGGAGAGGATAGAGCTGCTGCAGTGAACCTATGTATGTGAGAGAGAGGCAAGCGAACACATTGTGTGTGCGTTCAGGCTCTGGACTTACTCTGGTCTGCATAGTTTTTAGTTTTCATCTCTAGCTGCCGTGTGTGCGACTCCAACATCACCAGTCGACACTGGAGATCCTTCTTCTCGCCCTCCTGGGAGTCTTCAAAAACAATGTACCTCTGCAGATAAAAATACAGAGAGAAAACAGGGGTGAGGGGGACATAACATCATTATCAACGCACTGAACCTGGTGTTAGTGTCGGGAGTTTCCGGGGTACAGTTTCAAACAAGGGCTTGATGATGTTGATGGCTGCAACAGGAGAGTGAAATCTGACATGTATGTGGCTCTGAATGATCTTACAATTAACCGTATCAGCACCAGCATCAAACCCTTTGAGTGTGTGTGTGGGAGAGGGAGATGCTAACAGTGCTGACACCAATGGAAAATGGACACAGCAGATCTGTCTTCAGCTCCATTGTCAATGTCACTCAACCTCTCTGCACAACAGGTGCACAGCGCCAGCTTCTTGGCACAAACACCAACAGCCACGGTACAGCCTGTGTGTGTGTGTGTGTGTGTGTGTGTGTGTGTGTGTGTGTGTGTGTGTGTGTGTGTGTTGGTGAGTTTTGGGTGTGTCCGCTCTTTCACAGTTGTCACGTCTGTTGTGGGAGGCGGACAGAGTATCATTCAGAGCCTGAACTGACCCTGAGATGAAGAGTTAAGGCAGTGAGGCCATCCACTCTCTCCAAGAACACACACACGCACACGCACACGCACACGCACACGCACACGCACACGCACACGCAGAGTAACTGTTGATGTCATATTCAAGGTTGGGTTTTTAATTTTCACAGTAGCTGCCACTAACCTCAGACCTTCTCTCAGGGTATTTATGGATAAGGATATGGATGTGCTTGTGGTTGTTTTTGTTTGCGGTTGCGCGCATGACGATATCCTTTACTGATCCCTGTAGGGAAATAAGTATTTTCTTTTGTCCCCCTCCACAGGGGGGTCAGAGGTCAGCATTGGCTATAGTCATCCAAGGCTAATCCCTGCCAGGGGACCTGGGTCCACAGACGTTTTGTCTAACGGCTAAACCACCGTGTCACCCCAATATAATCCTGTTAAGGCAGAGTCAACCCGCTCCTGCCCAGTGGCAATTTACAAACACTTCACAAATAGATTGTATTAGATGAAACTGAGTATATGCAGGAGCAAATAATAGGATGGAGAAAAGAAAAACTAGGTTATAAATAAAAACAGCACAAAGGGGATATTAAACATAACATAGCAAATAAAGCAGATATGAATGAAAAAAATATGACTATATATGAATTTACAGCAGTAGAAGATCCTGGAAAAATGATGTAAGTTAATGACATTGAAATGGTTTGGGGCAACATGAACTGTGAAGCTCCCACACTCCAGGTGATAAGGGGGCAACAAATGCTGGTTTTGTTACGCTCTTGGCTTGTTTGATTCTTGTACTTAGGGGCCCCATCTATTGATACCTCAGCTTATCAGTTTAGTAACCATTGCCTTACAATGGTTTGCCTGTGAGCAGTCTTGTGATGTGGCCACTCCGTCCAGGCCCGGTGGCCGGGCCCTCAGCGGGGCATGAACAGTCATCTGCAAGGCGAGAAGGATCACCTGAATCCCCTTCTAGGCCTCCAGCCTACAGCGGAACAAGCAGGCTCTTCTTCATGCAGACGGCATAACAAGCCTGTGAGCTGAGATGATGGTGCTCTGTGGTGTCTGCCAAAGGTGTTTCTTCAAGATGTGTTTGTGAATTCTCTCTTAAAATAAAGCCCGTTTTTATTACCCCCTATTCAGGTCAGTCAGGGGGTGAGATACTTGTGGTGCTTGGGACTTTGTTGTGGTGTTCTTGTGCAACATATGATTCATCACATGCAGTATCTAACAAAATTAAATGTTGTATTACAAAACATTCAAAACAAACAAGAAAAATACAAGTTTATAAAAACAAAGAATTTATATATTTTTTTAAAACATGAATAAAATGAAAATGCGCTGAAACAAAAAGGTCAGAAAGTACATCACATAGTGAAGTACAAATTAATAGTTAAAAGCAGATTTATAAAAATGGGTTTTCAATGGGGTTA
Source organism: Hoplostethus mediterraneus (assembly GCA_034670385.1). NCBI lineage: Eukaryota > Metazoa > Chordata > Actinopteri > Trachichthyiformes > Trachichthyidae > Hoplostethus > Hoplostethus mediterraneus. Next base: position 1,634,508 of record JAXDDW010000047.1, read on the forward strand.
AAAGAAGCCACAGACCCTTCTCTCCTTGGCAGGTTATTCCAGAGTTAAGAAATCCTCCATCCCCTTTTGATTTTAGTCTGGATTTTGGTACAGCTAGTAGAGATTTGTCACTGGCGCCAAGACTGGGCTCTTGAACATAGGGAGATAAAAGCTCTAAAATATACAGTGGCCAAAATTATTAGAACACCTGACAGATCTGAAACTATTGACCTTTTCTTGCCTCCAAAACATGATTTCATTTTATAATGTTCATGAAACATGCAGATGGTTGCTCTGAGCACAACAAATATCAGATGAAGTGAGTCCTACTGTTTTTATCCACTTTTAACTTTAATATTTGGTATGTCCACCTTTTGCAGCAATTCAAAAGAATCACACAGCTGTGTCCTAAGACTCTTGATCACCATCAATTTAACCACCATCACACCTGACAATGATTACACAAGTAATTTGGCTTCTTCTGTGAAGGAACATGATTGTGTGACATTGACAGTGAAATAGGCCTAGCTTGTTTTTTGTAAGGAAAATGACGTAAATCTCCTTATGATGGCTCTATTCTGGTTTATAGAGCATAATGATGACTTTGTATATATTTCATTCGTTTTATGGGTATTTTAATGGCCAATTGAACAAAAACAACTGAAACCTCTTAAATGTATGCCAAGTGTTCTAATAATTTTGGCCACCACTGTACTATGGGGCTCCATGTATTGCTTTAAAAGTAATAAGCACAATTTTGAAATCAATTCTGGTGTTCAGTGTAGATTTGCTAACATGGGAGTGACACGATCTCTCTTAGTTCTTGCTGCTGCATTCTGAACAAGTTGGAGACAAGACAAGGTTTTCGACTGAGAACTGCAGTAGTCAATAAGAGATGAAATGATAAATGATGAAGGATTTCTTAGCTGATGGAAACAGGACTGGGCAATATTCTGGAATCAAAAATGACTCCCAAATTTCTGGAGGCTGATTTGACATTTAACCGATCATTGGGGTTTAACCGATAAGGACAGCTGTGTCGTCTGCAAAGAAATAATAAGCAATGTGGCATCTGCAGATATGGCCAAGAGGAACTATAGATAGAGAAGACAATAGGACCAAGGAACCTTGAGGAACCCCACAGCTTAACGGAGATGACGAGGACACAGAACTCCCTAAACTAATGGAGAATTGTCAGAAAGAGAAGATATAAACCAATTGAGAGCAAAATCTCCCACAAAAAAAGCAGATACACACTAACATTACTGTTTTATCCATACAAGAGATGCATGCAGCTGATCGACTAGGTAACCAGATAGCTGAGATCACATTCAAATAAATTAATTAGCTCTCTATATCATCTCTGTGTTTCCACTGTCTGGAAACTCTGGGGAGCGCCTAAAGACTGGGGTTGTTAGTAAGTAGAGGACCAGTTCCCATGTAAATCTACTAAGAGCATTAACATAGCACTGAGGCAGACGGCCGGCCTTGTAGGGGGGATTCAAGCATAATCTGTAAACGTACACACACAGACACACAGACACACAGACACACAGACACACACACACACACACACACACACACACACACACACACTATGAAAAGAAATCTTACGTATAAGCTACATGTTTAAACAAACAATTCCAGTCATAGGTGTGGTTAAATATAGTAGTTAATTTTGAAGTTACACCGATTATAAAGGATTTACATATGGATGACACACTCCGACTCCCTCTCCCCCACACGCACATCAACCTACAGATTTATAAGCACTCTTTAAATAACTTCCTAACATCTCTCTCTCTCTCACCCTGCTGCTTATCATATGACCGAGGAAAACGTTCATATGACAGCGCTCCAGAGAATGAGTGTTCCTCCATTTAAACGTGCAATCTGCGTTCTTCTTCCCCCCCCTGCTCCATGTATAATGCTCCCTTTGTCCCCGAGCGTGCACGCACGCACATGCATGTGGCTCCGGCGCAAGCACGTGCACACCCACACACACAGGGCTCCACTGTATTGGCACTCAATTGACAGAGAGCGCGATAAACTACTCTCAGTCTGCAGTGGCTTGGCTGTGGGCTGTTCCTGGGGCATCTGGGAAAGCTGGAGTTTGTAAAGGCTTGGCCGCCAGAGGCAACTCAATGTTGTTTCACTGAATTAACCAAGAAATATCGCAATGTGTGGTTAATGCCGTCAAAATTATATGGTTCACGTGAATGTTAACAGAATCAGTCAATAAACATGCAACACTTTTCTCCAAATACACATTCGCCTGCTCCAAATCATAAAATGAACAGTCCATAGATGATATCTGCAATGGCTGGGATGACAAGATTGACACGGATGAAAATGGATGAGCGGAGTTTGTATTATTATTGGTTCCTCCAGTGATGGCTATTCTCAATACATCTGTTCATGCAATACCCCAGCCTTCAAATGCTTCACTGTGCAGATAATGCTTAGGTTTACATGTTCATTTAGGTCATTGAGCCGAATCTCCGAGGGAACCGAAGGAAGTGCTGTTTTTCTAAGAATTTCCTGCCCTGCCCTTTTCCTCTCCTCCGTCTTTTGAGTCAAACTACTAGACGAGGTATTCCTCTGGGATAGGAGCGGGGAGAAAAGGGACTTGGCCTGTTCGATATTTTTGTTTGGCAAGATTAATCTGCTTCTTTGCTTGCGAAAGTGACTTGTCGCCCAAATGAGCAGCTTAGTAAGTGAGACCGAGCCCTGCTTTCCACTCTCCTCCATTGCGCAGGCAGTTGTTTTGGTGTTTGCACACTTCGCATTCAATCAATCTCCGAGTGTCAGTGTGCAATGAATTTCTTCTATTGTATGACCCTTGAGGTTTTCCGGCGTGAAATGTCCCTAATGAAATACAACTGCTATCAGCTTAGTAACAGCTGTCAGCAAGTCACATTGTAGTGGCCGTCACTGAGTGGTCCAAGTTATGGTGAGATGGGTGAAATGTGAAATGTGGAGAGGTTTTGTGAGGTTGTGTGTCTGGCGGAGTGAGTCATGGGTTTCTGATTTTGGCAGTCACATCGTAAAATGCAGCGATAAATCAGCATCGCCGTTTTAGCTTCCTACCATCGCAGATATCAGGTCAGAGGAAGAATACAATTCTGCATCCTAAAGTAACAACATTTTCACATAAATAAATGTCTGTTTTGCTACTCTCCATCGATATCTATATAACACAACAGTGATTTAACCCAGTGGTTCTCAATCCAGTCCTCATGGACCCGCTGTCCTGGATGTTTTAGCTCCAGCTCTACTCAGGCACACCAGAATCAATGAAGGTATCATGAAAACATGAAGCCTCTTATTGGATCAGGTGTGCCTGAGTAGAGCTGGAGCTAAACCCTGCAGGACAGGGGGTCCTTGAGGACTGGATTGAGAACCACTGATTTAACCTATACCCAGTTCATGAAAGCTTTCACATTTGTTGTTCTGTGTTGGGTAGCCCTTTCCCAGTAAACAATCCTCTGGCACACAGGAAGTGATGCGATCTACATTTCTGGCAGCAGTAACAGTGGTTTGTTTGGAATAAATAGAAGAAGGACTGGGTAGTTAGGAGTCTCTAATTGTGGTAGTGTCACATCATCCAATTCTGTACAACACTGCTCTAGCAGAGTGCCAAAATAAGCAAAGAAAAGATGCATGCATGGCTTGCATGAGTCGTGAGGCAGGACTAGATGGTACATTTAGATGTTTTTAAGTTACCCTAGCAATACTTTAAACCAGGTTCCACCTTAGAGCCACAGAAAAAGAAGATTCAATCTACTGTATGCTGTATTGTGAAGCCAATAGCGCTGTCCATATGATGTAAGCCTGGCACAATGATTACTCCCTATGAGAACTCCTGCCAATTCCTGAATTGTCACTGCCCATACAAATGGGCTCCTATAGAGCAGTTGCAAATCAAAGGATTAGGCCTAATACTCCATCAAGTCTAGGGAAATTGCATGGAAATAAGGAATTCATCAGAATAACAGGCTGAGTGAGGGACTAGCTTTTCAGCGGACCAGGCACGTCTTACAGCAGCCTGAGGATCAACATGACTCAGGTCATTCAGTTAAGACTAAAGTCACTTGTGAGAGTTAGAATTATTTCTTTTAAATTCCCATGCGCACAGGTCTCAGCTTTTACAGCATCTTAGGAACCTCCGATAAGTCACTGCTTTGTAACCTGTTGCACTTGCCAGTCAACATTTCACCGTCAATACTAGAAAAAAAAAAACTAAGGAGTGGCAACACACACACACACACCACACACACACACACCCACACACACCCACCCCAACAAATCAGGACATGTCAAAAAAAATGATTAGGCTGTAATTTTAGATTTAGTTTAAGTGTTTTGTCTTCAAACATTTTTGCTGTGTTGGGTTGTTACAATTTTTGTTAGTAATGTTTGAATTTCTTGCAGTCTAGAACATATTAGCAAGCACTTATTTTCCTTATTTTCACTTATTTTCATAAATTAAGTAAAGGACTAATGAGGGAGATTAAGTGTGCAAACCCCTGCAGTAGTCTGGGGTTGCTATCAGTGCTTGAGTGGTTCTGAGTGTGTATACACAATTATAACTGCATTATATATAATGCAGTAGCATGGAGAGCAGGGTGGGTTAGGGGGCATGCTGTGTGTCTATGAGCTCTAAAAAGTTTTTTTTTAAAACACCACTGAAAAGAATTGCTGCCACTACAGAAGGGCAAATCACTAGACACACTGAGACTGAAGTTGAAGCTACAGAATTACAAATAATAGGAGGTATTGACGATGCAAGGGAAAAAAAGTGTACACTGGACAGCAGTAGAGCGGGGGGTTAAGACTTAATGGCAATAGGCTAACTAAGAAAAATACATGGCTTAGACTGTAGTTATACGGTTTATGCTTTCAACTCATCAGTGTGCCTGTTGCTACCAAGGATTTAGCATGGGTGTAGTTGCTGGGGCTTAGAATATCTATAAGGAAGGTCTCGTGGTGAGGAGAAAAGCTGTTGCTTGATGTTACAAGAGAAATAGGCACGGTCAAGGTTAAATTAACTAAGGAGGGATGCAAAGGAGTAAATGGGTACAGGAATTAAGTGTGGAAAACACAAGACAATGGCTCTACAATGAAGCGCTCATGACTGTCATTTTGCATACACTATCGGCACTATGAAATGTGAAGATAATAAGAAAGCTGAAGGTATTCTGCAGTAAATCCGGAAGCAGTAGGCAAATAGGTGCGTCATTTGTTTGAATCAAATGAGGGGGCACATGTTTTTCGCTTTAGTGGGACTGTCATTAGCTGTGGAGCTGAATGTGAGCAGCAGGAGTTCAAAATTGTACTTGTGAGCAGCAGACAGCAACCACCAGACAAACACATCAGTGGTTGGTGTGCATGCAAAGTGATGCTTGACTGGAAAACAGGTGATGGTGTATTACAACACAAGACTACAAAGCTGCTTCATGCACCACTAGCCAGCAACGACAGGTCCCGAGAGTGGCGTCCATGGTGACATGAATTAGACAGATTGCGCTCCAACTACTGTCAACCTGTGGTATGCAAGTGGCCAGACCATCTCCATCACCTTTACCTTCCTAGCCCACTAGTTTTGCTGGTGGAAAAGTATCTCTCATTTAGTGGAGTACTCAAACCTCGCATAAAAAAGGGACACGCAAAACATGTATTCAGAAATCTGGCAATTGCATTGTTGTCTTGCTTATCGACAAAAGTACAAACCTTATTAAACATGACTCAATATTTTTCTGACACATTACGAACCACTGATAATTTCGGCACACCGTCTTATCCACCAAGCAGGAAATATTGTGATAAAAATCCAACTGTTAAAACTGGTTCGCCTGTTATTCCCACAATCTTCTTCCACTAAAATACACCGTGGTAGACGGTAGCGAATAGTGCGAACCAATAGTAAACGTTGAAATTTAACTGAAATTGAGTGCTGCTTGGTGGATTATATACATGCCGAATTGAATAGTGGCTTCTACATGTTTGTGCAAAGCTGACTTGACTTGTTTCATGTTTCTTTAGGGTTGCAATTCTGCCGTTAAACAAGGCAACATTAAATTGACAGATTTCCCAATGGAGTTTGGCGAACTGTTCTCTCTTGTATGGAGAGAACGTATGTGGGTTTTAAGTTAGTTAACTAGTTATTTAGGCCCGAACGCACCTCTTCTGCATGTTTCCTCAGCGCTTTCTCTCGTTCGTACTGGGTAACGAGTTGCTCGTTGTCTTCCTTCAGCAGCTCCAGCTCCACTTCGTGCTCCTGGTTGACAGCAAACACCGAGTCCAAGTTCTCCAGCACGGCGACGACCAGTGGCATCAGCTCTTTCACCACGTCCTCGTCATATTTTCCGATTAGCCGTTCAAACTCGCGGTATATGGAACTGGCCAGACCCGACACCCGCTCGGACATCATAGCCGAGGTGCCCGGGTCATCTTGGTACAAGACTACGTCGTCCAGCTCCATTTTCTTGCTGCCACTTCCACTTCTTTCCCAGCTAACGAGCTAGCCGCAAGCTTCAGCTGGCCAGGAGCTGCCCGCCTTATTACTTTAAGCGCAACAAAATTGCGTTGCTAAAACATAGTTCGACTGCTATATGTGCTGCGGAGGAGACACTGTAATTCTTTAACAACTTCTGGTTCCCTACTCCTGTGGACGGCTGACTTTAAAGGCTACCCTGCTAGCTGGCAGTAGTGAAAAGTCTTTACTTGGCTTCGCTGTTTAGTTTCTCTGTCCAACAGATGAGCTCTGTTGCTGCCTTCAGGGGCTGTCGGAAATGTTGAGATAGGCACACTTAACGACTCAATGAATACTGGTGAAGAAAGTCGGGATCTTCTCTAATAACGGAGTTGCCGTGATCTGACGTGTAAGGGGCGGGGAGCATTGCAAACGGTGTCAACAGCTGATGGTAAAAAAATATGTATTTTTATTATTTATTCATTATGTATTCCTATTTGCCATTCCGTGTAAATTATTTGCATTGTCGTATGTATCTTTTCATCCTGTGTTTAACTTTTGTTGTAACATATGCAACGTCTTATAAATAAATTAAATTAAAACGTCAATCACATGCCATGCCATGTCACTTTATCCTGCCGTTGCAGCACAAATGAACTCTGTGCCGTTTAATTTCTAAAATAAAATAACAGCCACCAAAAAACATACTTCTCTTACAGGCTCTATTCTGTTATTATTCCGACCGAAAGTATTTGAATCTACCGTTTACGAAGTTATTCGAGTTTACGCGAAGGCAGCATGTGTTGTTGATGGGACCGTCGCGCTGACGTCACATGCTAAAGAGGGCTGGGAGGGATAGAGTGTAAAAACTGCAGCTAATCCTTAGTCATCTATTCATTGGAAACATTTTGTAATTATATGCCCCCCTACTCTCCAGATTTGCAAACGAGCGTTTCTGAGTCAAGGGACTAATCCAACATTTCAGGTTTACAGAATTTGTTCGAAATTCATTCCTCAATTGGCGCTCAATTCAACAGGTTGCTCTCACTGACAAATTGCTCGGATTCTTCCTATGACAAAAATTCCAACAGTCAGTCAAGGGTGTGCTTCTTGAAAATGCTTTATTTGCATCAAGGAGTACTTTGCAATTTATTCAGGATGTGAAAATTCTTATGCAAACAAGCTGAGTTAGTTTATATATTACCTGATAAAATGACATGTAATCTATGGCAAGTAAACAGGTTCCCACAAAATGTCTGTATGTATGTAAGTACAACAAATCTTACAATCTTACTTCTCTTACACCCATCATTTTAATGCCAAACAAACATCATGCACTATTCAAACTGCAGTAAAGAAAATGCAGGACAAAAAAATCTTTCAATGCACTGCACTAACCACCAAATATCTTTTTTGTGTAGAGCAAATTTGTTGACTTTTTCCTCTGATGCATAGGCACTATTCACCCTGATTTTCAAAGTCTCAAGACATTCAACACAAGTCAAAGACAGACCACAGTTACTATGCTACAATGACTGTAACGTTGTTTAAGTCCACATTTTGAGGTAGAAGATGCCCTTATATCCTCACATCCTGGATCAGACTGTTCCTAAGTCCTTCCCACAGATGAGGAAGACATTACTGACACTGTATCAGTGACCAAGGGAAGCCTCTACCAACAATATAGCACTCATACAAACAAAAGATTTAATCACAATAAACTGCATCACTATCTTTGTACACAAAGCACATTCAATGATCATGGCATAATGTTGTTCACGGAGTCATTCAAAAACATGGAAGCAATAAAATATCAATAAATCATATCTGAATTAAATAAAATTAAAAGTGCAATTCAACACCCAAGTCCTTGAAAGAGAGACAGTGCTCCAACGCCGACTCAGCTTCATTCATAGAGATCATGACGGGGAAATCTCTACCGCTTCATTCCTACCATTGACAATGACAATCACTTTCCAAACAAGTATAAGGAGAGGGGCTGGGTGAAGCATTTCAAACGGTTCAGGACCAGGCATGGAGAAAAACAGCTGAGTGATTTAGATACAGAGAGGAGGGGCGTGACGAAACAGTCCATGTAGTACATTTCAGGTGACATTGAGGCGGCTGTTGCTTATCGACGACGGGCAGAGGGAGAAGGGCCTATCGCTGGTCAGGCTGCAGAGCGCACGAAGCACAGCGTCGGGCATGTGATCTGCAAGCATCCTGGGACTGAATCAAGACACTCCTGAACGCCGTTTCACTGGACCACTCAGGCACGGTACCTGACCTGGGAGAAGCAAGACCTGAGAGGAACAAGAGGGGAGGAAACGGGATGGAGAAGTTAAGGTGGTCCGGCGTCCAACTCACAATCCCACATTAACAGGTTTTGAGTCTAGACTGTGTGTAGACATGGGTTAGCTTGATTAGTTACCCCTAACATTACAATGTTAATCGGTTTCTGTATCAATATGTGGATCGGAGACACGTTGCATTCACACTTTTTTGTTAATGTTGCCAAATGCATGTCTTGTCAGCAGCTCGTCTTCACTCTGACTCCGACTTGACATGAGCATGGCATGAGAGTAAAATGTCCGGAGCCAAACCTCCGTGACGGTCCGTCCTCTGTGATGTGCAGAATGCGACCGGGCAGGTAGAGGGGTAGGTGGGCCGGCGTGTGGGCGGGTGAATCCTCTGAAGCCAGGCTCTGATAGGATGATGTGCGTCTAATAATCAGCGACTCCTCCCCCAGTAGTGGCTGGCTAAGCTCCTCCTCCCTCCTGTTGTCCATCTCAGTAGGGAAGTCATCTGGGTCTCCTCCAAACAGCTCATACCAACATCCCTTCAGCAGGATGCGGTACTGGAACACAGAGGGCAAAAAAAGAAAGAGTGAAGATAACCGAGAAAGACGTTGAGATTTGATGTGTCAATGAGACTTTTCTGTTTTGCCCAGTGTTGAGGGTCGTCTACAGGGCACCAAGCTATGCCAGTGTCAAAGCTTTGAATGGTTTTCACCTTGGGCTTATTGCAGTTTGAGACCATTTTAAGTATCCTTCTCTTCAAATCCTCCATATTGGGAATACTCAACCTGTACAAAAAGCAAGAGTGATAGGAGAATGAGTCAGAGAAGAAGAGAAAGAAAAGGGGAGAGTATGAGTTGCACTCATTTTCTCCATCTCTGTGCCTGTAATAACAGGGCAGAGCCAAATATAGCCTCTTCATCACTCAGGAGTCTATAATAGTCTGTATGCCACAGCACATTCATATTGGACCTCTGAATCGAGGACTTTCCAGAGTCACACTCTCACACACACTCACACACTTACTCACACTCACACTCACTCACTCACTCACTCACACTCACTCACTCACACACACTCACTCACACACACGAAAACCACCAGTATTAACATATTTATTCACTAGATTTTCATAAAAATCAATGGAAGAAATTGGAATGACGTGTCTACTGTAAAAACATGTCTTACCTGGGCACCAGGTCCTTTCCCAGCACAACAGAGACCACAAAGTCCTTGGAGTAATCAGCCAAGGCTTTACTGCAGACAGAGAAAATACAGAAGAAAAATGTTGGAAAACACAATTAGGCTGGGAGGCGTGTCCAATATTAAACAATGAACATAAAACAAACCTGCTTTTGATTACACTGTGCATGTAACTGCTGTATGCTTCCATTCAGACCTGCAGAACCATACATGTTGTATTGACTGTTCATATAACCAGGAGGCTCGGCAGCATTCTGCACGTGGAGGAAAGCTCGTGCTCTCAGCCCAGAGAACCAACCCAGGACCCGACGATGCCAGCTGCAAAATCTTTGCCAAGCTGTTTGTTACTGTACGTTTTTGCCCCGACCCATTCCTTTCTTACCTCATGAGTCCCCCTGGTGGAGAGAACGAGTAGCACTGCAGGGTGGGGTAGAAATTACGCAAGAGGATGGCCAGCAGGGAAGCTGTGCCTCCGCCCAGGCTGTGACCCGTGATGACCAGTTTGTACTCCTAGAAACGCAGGAACACACAAACTCAGTCCATGCTTCTGGTGTTACTCATGATCTGTTTCCCCTGGAAAACTGTCTCCCTTGTGATGAGAAAAACAACACAAAAAAAACCAGCTACAACCCAATTCTCTCCAGTGTCTCGTTCAATTTGTTAAGCATTACTAGCATTACTATACTGGTAGGCATGAATGACTCATACTGACTGGCTCAACAAGCTCATGCTGAAATGGACAGAGCATTATATTGTCGATAATCACTTGCAGATTCTTGCCATGAAGCTTAACTGTCCCCCAGTAATCTTACCGGACATGTTGGCTATTTTGAGTATCCTGGTTCAGGATATCACGGGAGGGGTGCCGCAGAGTTAAGCAGAAAGTTGAGATGCAGCAGTACTCAGTACTACTAGTGATGCTGTGTATTATGCATTTTGAGTGAGTGGCTGAGTTGTATTTTCAGACGCTTACAGGTGCGATGGAGAAAGCCTGGTTCAGGATGCCGTCGTTGACCAGCTTCTTGTAGATATAACCCGCCGCTTGAGACATGCCCTGGAAGAGTCAGAGTCACAGACACAGCAGCATTACCTTCTAGGGAAGCACAGACATGTTAAACAACGATTTTCTCTGATCTAAGACCGGTGTAAACTTTTATATAGATAGACGGAAATGTATTGGAGAGTCCATTCACCTTGTGAGCATAGCAGGTTCCAGACACTCCCTCTACAGGCAGGTTCTCACATTCAGCAGACAGGTCTGTCAGGACATCCTGCAGGGCCGAGTGTGTGAAATAAACAGTAAACTGGGGGCGTTTGGTGAAGAACAGCCACTTTCAAATTGATGGCGAAAGAAGTAGTTCACTTGAATGACATAAACATTGAGTTCCCCCAATTCCATGTTAAAGGTGTAGGTTGAAAAGTTATGTTAAAAAGGTTTCAGAATATTTTGTCATTCCAAATGAATTCCTTCAGACTGGAGATTTCAAATGAACTGCTTACATGAATTCAGAAGAATAACTAATATAATGTAATGTATTATATAATAACATTTGTAGGGGGGGGGGTTATTCTGATTGGACGACTATTAGTAATGGAATATTAGTCTCCATGCAAGCCAATGACATTTCCATGACTCTCAAAGTCCTGTCCAGTCAAATCCAAGGACTAAAGTCATCTGTGATAAAGCACTGATGACTCAATCTCTCCATCTTTGAACATGCAGATATGCGCTAACACACACCCTCCCACTCTGTCACACCTTCACTTCCCACTATGACTTCTTTTTCATAGTTTCCCACCATGGTGTGCTCCGTGTCTGTGCTCTGTCATTGATTTTGCTTTCAGATGTTTTCATACATCCTTTGGTGAGTTTTTCTTATCTCATGCACACAAAGAGAAGCATTTTTTTTTGTTGCTTCTGTGTTTTTATCATTGTATTGTTTCATCATTTCACTTCTATGTTCCACCACTGCACTAATAAATCTTAACTAGGGTCAAATTTAGCACATTTTAAAGCTAGGCATTTTATTGGTTGACATCGAGCATGATGTTAACCTAATGTCAGCTCTACAAATAAAGGTCAAATAAATAATTCTATGACATCTTTATGCTCACCTTGAGTGACAGTGTTCCTCTGACAGCTACCAGTACAGCTTCCCTCTTATGGTCCAGGGCCACAAAGAATGGGATCTCATAGATCTGCAACAAAACATATCATCAATATGGATCGCTGAGACTGTAGGGCTGGTGTTGTCATCCATATGATAAAAATCAGGGAAACTATGAACATAGAAGAGCATTAATGAGGAGAGGAAGAAAATAAAATCTACCTGGTTGTGGAAGCTGACATAGATGAAGTCTCTGTACTGCAGACCAGTACTGTGCAGGATGGAAGAAAAATGACAGCCAAGGTGGTCTCCCCCTACAATGTCATACTCAGCAGCTTGGCTCCTACAGCTGTGGTTGTATAATAATGACCAAAAAAATGATAATTATAACAAGGTTGCAGTTTTTTTGTTAAGTTTGCAGTTTTTCTAGTTAACTGAAAGCCATTTTTCAAACTTAAAAAAGAAGCGGTGCTAGTGCTCAGGATTGTCTTGATTTGAATAATGAAAGACTTGTATCATCAATACCGCATTTTTATCATTCATTGTGCATCTCTACTGTCAGACACAGATGATAATGGTTAGAATTTGTTCAGCTTTAATTAATTAAAAGATAGTCTCTGACTTGCAACTTGTATTGTAGGCCAAGCCAATTGCACAGTCACCAGAATTCATTGTGTTGGAAGCCATTTGAAATATTTTCCCCAAAAAGCGAGCAAGATGAAGCCCTTCATGATTTCGAAATTGCTGCAGTTAATGGTGCAATTTTTATCTTTTTTGGGCAGACCTATGTCAACCTTTAGTCTGCTGCTTTCCAAACCTGACAGGCCTAATGACTTAACTGATAGGTCACACTAACGTGAAGAAACACAGTGAACATCTTACCAGTCTCCGCTGAGTTTGCAGGGCCCGGTAAAGGGGTTGGAGAAAATGTACATCGGCCAACCATAGACTGCTGCAGCGAACTGCATACAGTGGGCTGCTTTCTCCAGTTGAGCCTCCAAGTCCTCACTCTTCAAATAGTAAAAGATATGCAATGCATGCAATGAAAAACAGAGGACTGTATCAATTGACCAATGACTAAAGACCTATACTAAAGAACTTTGGCTCAGTTACAAGTCTCATAACAATTCCCTGGCTGAAACACTGCTGGATCCTAGAATCTGTCAGTATCATCTGTCTGGGCGTCTACCTACATGGCCGACTGACTCCAGTACTTACAATGGGGGAAGAGGGGCTGTGAGGGACTATATCATCCGGGTCTCTGCACTGCTCCATCTTATCCTGTTCCTGGTGAAGCAGAGCCAAACCAGCCGCTATGTCACTGGGAACCAGGTCTGTGTCCTGCAAACCGGAGAGCATGGTAAAAATGTCTTGTGTCACTATCACACCACTAGGCTGCTCCGTACCAAATACAGGCCGAGCTAGATTTTGTGAGATGACCAACATGCATGTCAGTTATTTTCGGTACCTCCATCTGTAGTTTTGAAATGTGTAAACTTAATATTTTGATAAGGTGAATAGATAAGACGTCTGCACACCCTGACACTTTTTTCTGTACAGCCATCTGTAGGTCGATTGTGAATCCTGTATATATGCTGTAAATTCACATATCTTTTTTATCAGGTTCTCATATTTTCTCATTTGTCTTCTATATTGAATGTATATTTTTTCATTTATTTTCACACTGCATATAGCTAGACATGTTTTCACTCATTTTCTTTGTCTACTGTTAGTTATTTTGCGCACTCTGCATACATGCTGAAAATTGATATATTTTCATAATTTTCTTTCATATCTTTCTACACAATGCGCTCTAGCTGCAGTTGTCAGTTCTGTTATCTTTGACATCACCCAATTTGTTTTATTGTTGTTATTTCATTCTTTCTGTCTTGGTGCTATCCTATTATTATCATTTAAGTTTCTAAGTATCTAATCTAATCTAAATTAAATGTGGTTTGCGCACACACACTCATTTATGCATGCAAAAGCAGAGACAGAGATTGCCCTTACAGAGAAGAAGCCGCTGACAAGCTGGGCGATGCTGGAGAACGCTGCTCTGTGGCTTTCATCCTGCGGCAGGCAGCAGCACAGCAACCGAAGCCTGCTCTCCCACACCTTGATGGCCAGGGAGTGAGCCGTGGACAGGAACTGGCTGCCCTCGCTGCTCTCCAGGTCTCGCACCCCCAACTGCTGCATGGCAGCAGGCTGAGGACGGGGGTTCCCCAGTGGGTCAAACACAAATACCACCCCCAGCCCCGTGGAGAGCAGTAAGATCCAACTGTTGTGGAACAGAAAGAAAGATACGTGATCAAAACACCTCTTTAACTGTAGTTATGTTTCTGAAGGCATTTTATATCATGAAGGAAAACAAACTGATGAATGGAATTGTAAGAAGAAATTGTCCATTATCAAAGAAGTGACATTATCTTTAGGAATGAGTTTTTGGTAACCAGAGGTGAAAGCTGTCACCGCTTGTAGACCATCAAAGTGGTGGGAAAAATAAGTGGCAAGTTCTGTGGAAGTCACTATACAGGGATGTGATCGAGATAACACAATGCAGGAAATAATGGGCCAAAGGAAGCAATCTCTGAGAAATATATGAAGGCTGAGTACCCAGATAACCTGAAATCATGAAAAAAAAGATCAACTCACCTTGCAACCACTGCCGCGATGACAGCACCCACCGTGGCAGGCTCACAGCCTTGGCTGTCATCGGACACCCAGACAGCCCCCAGACAGGCCCACACCAGCTCAGGGATGTACAGCAACGCTCGCAGATACACCAGCGCAGGGATGGAGCGCCGTGGCCCAGGGTTTGTGATGGTGCCTTCAAAACAATAAATGTTTGTTATGCTTGAAATTGATTACATTTTTACCTTTGCTCAGAGTTCAGAGCTTACGTCAGAATTAGGAAACACCAAGTAAATACCCGTTTTCTAGAGATGTTAACAAACTGTAGATAAATTACTTACCTTGAGCACTGACATAGACAATAGCACATAGTGACAGGATGATCAGCGCTAGTAAAACCAACAGCACGACAAGGTAGCTGTGGAGAACCCCTCCTCCATTACAACCAAACCTGCCCTTATGGAGGGTGTACAGGATCAAGGTCCCAATCCACCTGAAGAAAATTGAGCGACGAAGAGACAATTCAAGACAATTCGTGTTTCTATGGGTGACTGCACGTTAACTATTTGTTTGAATGAATGTGGCAGAAGTCCTCAGTGATTCATTGAGAAATGCGGATGTACATTACATACCACAGTATACGGAAGAATAGTTCGACAGCACCAGGGAATACAAGGTCATCACTGGCGATTCCCCACCGCCGACCAAACACCACCATCCCAGGCATTTTGACAGACAATCGATAAACTAGGAGGTACCTCACTGATGGTAATCTAACTGTTTAGCTACTAGAAAATCACAAAACTTACTTGAGCAATGACCACGACAAGCGAGTTCATATGCATAACTTTATTGGCACAGTAACTACACTAACTAACAACGGGCGTTGGCCGTTTTGTCACATTTTTAAGTCGTGCATTGCCTGGTTAGCTCAGATTATTTCCGCTTGGTGACAACAATAAGAGGAGTTATCGAGTAGCTGATGTGTGTGGGTTAACTAGTTAAGTATCGTTACGGCGAACTCGTAACTCTAATGTCACACGCACTGCTGTGATTTGGGGCCTGTCATTTGATCTTAAACATAGCTTAACTTTGTTAGCTACTATAACAGGAAGCTAGCATAAGCGTTATCGTTGCGTGACTAGCTTCTAACATTAGCTGGCTAGCTAAGTAAAATATTCTAACATTATTTCCAGAAATTTGTAAAGAAGTGCGACGTATAATTTAAGAATATATGTCTGCCGTCTAGTTCTATGACTAACGCTACCTGTTTTCCTCGAAGGTTTATATTACATAAAATATAAATTTAGAAACCTGGGATGTTTTGTTTTGTTTTGCTCAAAAGCCAGCGGTGTTCGGTCCCTCCTACAACAGAGAGCACCGTAGAAGAGTTCCGCCTTAGGGGAAAAAGAGGAAGCCGGTGGTGTTACACAGAAATTGGTGACCATCCTAATGCGTGAATACTCGCGCTCGCGTGGAGAACATGCTCGCTTTCGCTAAAACGTGTACGCGCTCAATTATGACCTGTAGCTTCCACCCGCGAAGTAGATTCACGCTGTGATACCAATAGAATATATTTTTGTAGAACAATTACAGCGTTTCTTCTTTCATTTAATTTCTTTAATTTCTTCTTTATTCCCTTCCTTCTGTGGATTTGTATTTGTAATGTATGTATGCCTACAGCATTTTGTAACAGTGATTGAGTTGTTCATTGTTTACAAGCTTGGACTTTTACAATCAATCTTCCATATTTATTAAACAAATTAATCTGAGATCCATTGAAAGTGTGCTGCATATGTATGAAAAGTACTTTCTAAATGTATAATGATATAATGATACAAATATTGGCCTGGCAAATATTGACCTGGCATGTCTTCTGACGGTGGAAAATGGGTGAGTGTGCGGTTTCTGGAAAATGGGTGTAAAGGCTATTTGTAATTTGTATATGTGACCTGAGGATATTTATGTAAAATATGGACTCACACTACACAAAATCTGTCATGGTGAAACATCATACCATATGTTTGTACACAGCAAAGCACTTGTGATTGCAAACAACAGGAAGGCAAAACTATAGGGGTTCACCATTTCTGAAACATACCTACTGTGAGTGTAGCTATGGAAATCATTTTTGACAAAATGAGACAGGGAGACAAAAGTAAGAAAGGGGCAAACTGATTCCAAAACAATAATGATCAGACATATCATCGTAAAAAAAAACGCCGTAATGTTTGAAATGTATTCTATTGATATCACAGCGTGAATCTACTTCACGGATGGAACCACTACGTCAATATTGAGCGCGTCATACACTAGTCATACATTACGATGGTCACCAATTTCGGTATAACACCGGAACAAAGGAGAAGACAGATATGTAATGAGATTTCCAATTAACAACCATGTACATTTTAAGATTGTTGCTCTTCTGTCTCTTTCTGCTGAAGGCGTCAGACCTGTTCAATTGTGTCGGGACCTCTGCCTCTTTGCTGCAGAGTTTGACCTGCTGGAGGTGGAGAAGAAGCAGGGCCTGCTGGGTCTCGTTTTTGGCCTCATATTTCAGCACCAGGCGCTGTCCATTTCCTGTGTGCCGCGGCCGCATTGCACGTTTCCGCACCACAGAATGGCTCTGATCGGCTTGACTTATTCCTTCTCTTTCTTCATGAATGAAGTTAAATCATTCAGGTGCGGTAAATGTTTGTATCAGCGATTTTGTAATTTTACAAAAAAAAAAAATTAAGGGAGCAGATTTGTGCTCTGACCTGTTGCCAGGTCAGGTTAACTTTGATACCAGACGTGGATCGAACCAGCAACCCGTAGACCCATACTCTTCTCTGGAAAACAGAAAAATACATCATAACACAGTTCACTTAAAGCATTCGAGTGAAATAATGATGTTTATGTGATCTATCAAGTATTGATAAAAGCAACTCTCCTATAGTGGCATCCCTGGTTCCATGGTGTAATGGTTAGCACTCTGGACTTTGAATCCAGCGATCTGAGTTCAAATCTCGGTGAAAGCCTGACTTTTTTTCTCTCCTCCGTAAAATACTTTGACTCACACAAATTAACATAATCAATAGTCAAGACTGATAACACAACTGAGATACTATATAGTGTTAGTATATATATAGTATATATACTAACACTATAAATAAAATACTACTTTCAGAAAAGCTTTCATTTATTCTTTGAAGACCCTGTCCACATAGAAATCCCATCAGTTTGATGTTATTATGAATTTACCTAGTAAATATTTATGGTAGCCTAAAAATGTGGGGAAACACTATTCTGCAAACAAAAATGAGGGGAAACTGAGTTTGGGGGGGGGGGTTACCCTCCACTGCATCCCTGCATATACGCCATAGGAAACAACAGTGCATGTGAAACGGTAGCCGTGAGAGGGATATTACATGACCAAGAGTGTAGAATTGGTTTAATGAGTTGGGATTTATTGGACATCTTAATTGTGTTTTCTGTCTCCTGTAGGTGGACGGGCCAGAGGAGGCTCAGGATGCAGAGGACCCATCCAGGTTCACCTCCATAGGGGTGCAGGTGGGGGAAGGCAGAGGGTGAGACACCATTGCCAGTAACCACGTGACTATTTGAGGTTCAGTCGAGCTCTCTGACTGGACTTGCCATACATACACAACACTCACAAACACATGGACACAGAAAAACACACACTCTTGTCTGTCTGTTGATGTGTTTGCATGTGTTGTGTTGACGGCATGGCCTTCCAAGACTGAATGTAACGACTTCTATTCACACATATTCTCTCCATGTTAGCTTGTCTCCCAGCTCTCATAGGTGCAGAGACAAATAAATGCTCCTCTCCCCCTCTCCCCCTCTCCCCCTTGCCTCCTGACCCCACCTCCCCTCCCGGATCCTGAGGAGGTACAGGTAGTCCAGAACGAGATGCTGTCCAGCAGCTCATGTGACTACCTGGTTCAGGCCTTCAAGGGAGAGGGCTGCTTCGGGAAAGTGTTCCAGTGTCTTAAGTTAGACACCAACATCACAGTGGTCATCAAATACTGAAGAAGACACCCTATGCCTTCTGGGAGACCGAGGAAGAGGTAGATCATTTCAGTCTTTTTAGATTTTGGTGCTTGTAAAAGTTTGGGTCTGTTTCCTTGCTCAGATTCTGTCTGGTCTATTCAAATGTGTAACATGAATTGTTATCAGTTGTTGTTTGTGTGTACCTGATACCTAGCTTTCTATGAACCCATCTAACTTATTGTCATCTCTCCCCAGGTGGCCATGCTGGAAAGAGTCAGCATTCTGGACCCACATAAAAGCAACCTGGTTCAGTATTGTGACTATTTCCTGCACAATGGATACCCTTGTCTAGTGTTGCAGATGCTAGACAAGAGTCTTTTTGACTTCATGGTGGAGAGAGACCTTGAGTCCCCGTCTCTAATGGAGATAAGGCCCATCATACATCAGGTACAGACGAAGTGGCTTTGACAGTTCAATTACTAAGCAATGGCAACACATGGAGCAAAATATCTGTTGAGCTAAACATTTAATACTCATCACTGAAAGCATCGGAGCATTGGATTATTGAATTGAATGATTTAATTGTGCTGGTGTCAATGAGCCATAACTTCCAATTTCTTCCTCATTTCTGATGTAGCTCTGCCTACACACCCACAATGAGGACACATCTACTATAAGACAGAATAGGCTGTTAAAATACTGCGCTGTTGTGGAAGAGATTCATGGTTCGGTTAATGCAGCAATTTGCCAAACAGCACGCTTCCTTTCAGGCAGAACCTGAATCTAAATCTAAAGGCTTCTGCACAACAGAACAGAACAGAATCGCCTCTTGCTGCAGCAAAACAACTAAGCATCATCAGCAGAAAGATTTGGGGTCATAATATGGGATGCAAAATCTAGAGTAATAAAAAATGACAATATATAAGTTGGTGATAAGCCATGTGGTCAACACTTTCTTATTAAGTGATACATATTATAAACAGCGCTATGCGTGCACACATTACATTCTGTGGTGGCGAATTAAAGATTAGTTGATTTATTATATGATCTTTGTAAAACTTTACTTGGTGTTACTTTTTTACTCCTGTAAATTTGACACATGGGTGTATCGTTTTTAACAAATGATGGATGGATGAAAGAATAAATTCATGATGGATGGATGAAAGGATGAATAAATGATGGATGGATGTCTAATCATGCATTGATAAATGAATGAGTAAATGACTGAATATATTGGTAAAAGATGTGTGAATCAATGTGTGGATGGATGGATGGAGGAATGAATGGATGTGTGATTGAACAGATGGAGGGAGGGATGGATCAGGGAGCTCTGACTTGCTTTACCCCAGTTGTCCACAGTGGGGCGCTGTCTGCCTGTGGAACCCTACATTGACGGTACATCTCTGACCTGAGGTTTTATTTAGTACTGTACAATCCATACAGCACAAGGTATTGGATTAAGTGACACGAACATTAATAACAACTGAACACAACACCACTTGTTGCATAGTGGAACTGCAGACAAGAAAATATGAAGAACATCCTAATAAGGTGTCTGGTATATTTTTGAATCCATCCAGGGAATCTGTTGACGTCTTCCTGTCTACCAGACGAAGAAATGACTTAGACTGAGGAGGAGCCGTCATGTTGCGTCAGCATGGTGACGTCACGATCTGCCGCCATGACTTTGTCACTACAATGGTCAGGACCCTAGGGATATGTGTCGAGGTTAAATCAATTGAGGTCTCACATCACGACAGTTCCCATCCTTCAGTGACATCTCGCAAAACATTTGCGCATTTTTCCCCCCACATTGAAATATGTTTTAGATGAACACTGCAGCTGTTTTTAACTAAGTATATTTGTGGATTTGTTTTACATTTACATAAAACAAGACGTATTTGTGTGTGCATCGGAAACAGACATTTGTGAATCGTGTTGTATTTATTTGTGTTACTATAGTGAACCATCAACACTGGGGTTCCTCAGGGGTCAATCCTTAGCCCACTCTTGTTCTGTTTCCACTCATATAAATTCCACTCATAATGGCAAAACTCTAATAATCTTTTTTCCATAAAAAATCTGTTGTACCCTGGACATTTCTTATGGCATTTTCATTCTTTTTTTTAAATTAGCAATCATCAGCGGTCATCAACAGAAAAATATTTACATCATAGCCTATAAACACAACGTTTTTAAAACATGTAAACAGAAAGTGCATAGTTACTTTTACCTCTTTCACGCACACATTTATAAAGGTGTTAAAAATACATTTGTAAATATGAAAATAAAATATCAGTATAAGTCCGTACTACAAGTTGAACACTGTCACTGTAACCTGCCCTGTAAAGTGGTATGATGGTAGGGGTCGACTGGGGGGTGTGTGAGGTGGAGGAAGAGGAGGAGGATCAAGGATGCGCCGAGTAAGCTGGAGGGCCTGTGTATGCTGGTGGTGGGTCTGGGTAGGATGGTGGTTCAAACTGGAAAAAAAGAGGAAGAGACATTTTTGAGAGGGTGAACCGACCATCTAAATATCACAACGGCATCTTTGCCATGAAATATCTACTGAGTGTGTTAAGATAAACACGGCGCTGTACCCTGTATGGTGGCGGTGGGTTGACATCTCTTGAGCTGTACATGGGAGGCTGAAATAAAGCTTCACGAATGCTCAGTTCTTCCTCATCCTCCTCTTCCTCCTCCTCCTCTTCATATATGCGGATGGTGTATACAGAGAGGGAGTTAGTGGACGTCGGGGGCCAATTTTCCTCTCGCCTGTGTTTCTTTGCATAATGGCAACAAACGATCCAGAGTACTATACCTAAAAGCAACGCAGGAATCCTGAAATAGGATATATAAAAAAAGAATATATATATATATATGTATAGTTTAGAAATGGCAGAACTAAAACATACACAGTGTACATACGATAAACTAGGTGAGGTGTACAGCAAGTCAAGGAAATGGTAACATGCTGAGAAATACTTACTCAATAGTAGGATAATAAATGACCATGACAGGTTTTTTTTTAAATCAGGTTTAAGTTTTTCACACCTGACAAAAAAAAGAAAGTCATGAAGTAGAAACCTTGTCACCTAAAAATCCAGAATTTTATTGGCAAAAACAAGCCAAATCAGACTTAATGTTGTAGAATTTCAGAATGGCTTCGTTCCACTGCTGTAATTTGATGCCAAACAAACTTTGAACGGAGTTAGGCAGAGCATAAACACATAAGTGGCCCTTTGGCTGCTTATCGCCACAGTTCAAAGTTAAAGCGGTCAGAGCTTTTATAAACTGTGCATAAAAATAACAGAGCTGAATTCTCTGAGGATTAAAACGGGAGGCGACAATGAAAGGCAGCAGCAAACCGTGTGTTTTCTAATCAACAGCGTGGCCCTCGCCATAAAACAAAACTCTTTTAACAGCTGAATGAATGTTACAGGGCCTTCTGTGAGCCTCCTGCTTCAGGCCTCACCCCGTTGAACTGAATCAAAACATAAACCAACAAAAGAAAACGACTGAATGGGGTTGGATAGGCTGTCCACGTATCGCTACTGAGTATTTCATACTGAAAATACAGCTTACCTTGAAGTACAAGCCGTGTGGTGCAGGTGAGCACAGCAACTGTTGACTGCTGAGTTGCCTCCAGCGGCTATCTCAGCAGAAATACGCAAGACATTTTATAGCGTCATTGACCTGTTTAAAGTCACAGAGCTTAGCGGGGGTTACGGTCGGTGACGCAAACGACTTATCATCATTGACACTGCATTTAAAACACCCACCGCACCGTGGCAAGGGTTGAGCAAAAGGTCTTGGGCTTGGTAGTCATTAGCTGTACAGGTCACTAATGGAAAGAAGACAGAGATGAACAAGAATAAAGAGGAAACGAGGAAGGGAAATGATATTTACTAGAAAAGGAGAGAATAGCAGGGAATCCATGTTTCAGCTTGTAGCTCAGGAATGCAGTCGAGGTGTTGTTGAAACACGTTGAGTAGAACCTCTGCTGCTGCTCGCTGTGAGCGGAGCAGCGTTTCCCTTTGAAGGAGGATTTTCTGCCCTAGGAATATCATTTTGAGGCTTAAATAAAATATGTCAGTGCTCGCAACCACGCGGATGAAACCGCCCCAGAGGAAGCCATACCGTACACTTTTTCAAGCTTCATTTATTTGTACTCAACGCTGATCTCACATTAGGCCCAATACGCAAATATTTCACACAGATATTACACATCCATCTCACGGCCTGACCCGGCACCCAAACCTGAACTGCAAGCGAGGCAGCAAAAATAAGGAATAATGTTTATCAATGTAGGATGGGGGGTGGGGGTGGAGGTGGAGGTGGAGGGGGGGCACCTCCCATTGTGGGTGGTGGTGGAGGTGGAGGTGGAGGGGGGGCACCTCCCAATGTGGGTGGGGTTGGCGGTGGAGGAGGAGGTGGGGCAGCTCCCCATGCGGGTGGAGGTGGAGGAGGAGGCGGGGCGGCTCCCGATCCGGGTGGGGGCGGAGGCGGAGGCGGGAGGACGCCGTCCGAGGAACTGAAGGGCGGCGGAGGGGGAGGTGTCGGGAGACCTGCGGGTGAGGTCAAGGAGGGCGGAGGCGGGAGGCCAGCGTCCATGGAGGAGGGAGGAGGAGGTGGAGGGGGGCAGTCGTCGGATGGGTTGGAGACGGACTTCAAGGTGGGAACTGACGGAGGGGCCACAGCGATGCCCAGGTTGGATCTGGATGAGAGACGACAGGGAAACGTCACATCAACAACCAAACACCGCAGAGAGGGACGCTTTATTTTGAAAAGGCACTTCCTTGACTGGATGCTGAACCTGCTTTAAAGGTGAATTCTTACTGTCCCATGACCATATAAGGGGTGAGTTTGATTGATCAATACAATAATACTCAATGATTTCTTCACCTGGCTTTCAAAACTCACAAAACAACTCCCCCATCTACTCAAACTTTGAACTGCTCAAGGATGGAGGACGATGCTACGAGCGAGTGACATTCCTTCTCAAGCCAAGTACTTTTCATGATGACATACTTGCTCTTCACTAGACACTTCTGATGGATCTCTGCTCTAACCAGCTCGCTTAAAATTAGTATTTCTGTCAATTCCAGTCCACTGTACGCTCTTTAAAGTACTACTCATCCGGAGAGGAGGGAGCCTCACCCGTAGCGGTCGCTGAGGCTGGACGACGGTTCGCCGGGCAGGGTGGGAGGAGCCACGGGACACTCCACCGGCTCCGGGCCTCGACTGCTGCAACGATAACGGAGTCAAATGTTAACAGGAAGGACCGCCACCCCGCGCCTTGGGAAAAGTCAGCTAACAAAAAGTGTTTTATCGTGCAGGAAAATAAGGGGAGGGCGGGTCAACGTACGCTGAGGAGCTGCCGGTGCTCTGGATGCTCTCTGCGGTTCCCGCTCTCTCTCTGGGCTGCTGTGAGGCCACCTGGGGGGGGGAGAGAGAAGATGAATCGAGGTGAACAGACAATGGCCCGTAATCTATCACTACACCGCACTCGGCCATATATCACACTTGACACCGAACGGGGAGTACGCCGCGAAAACAGGGAGGATTACAGGAAAACAAATTACAGGAGAACATGGGGTTTAAACCAGTCTGACTTCACCTGAAAACAGTGTCCGACGGAGTCCAGGATGGAGTACGATATGGGGACTCTGGAGTAGCTTCCTCCGGGCTCCTTGCCTGATTTAGGTGGGCTCATGAGCTTGGTGCGAGGCCTCTTCTTGGGAGTGGTGAAGACCCCGATCTCTCTCCTGGCCACCTTCTCGTGGTGGATGGCTACAGCCTGGTAGAGAGCACAGCATGTAGCAGCCAGAGTATACACAAGGACTCCATTTTCATTTCATAGAAACATCTGATGTTAATATTTAACTCCTTCTAACATGCATGGAGGCCTCCTGTGTAATGAGTTACCTGCAAGTGAAGAAATACACAAACTTAAGTTACATTACATTACAGTCATTTAGCAGACGCTTTTATCCAAAGTTACAGCTGATTCTCCGAGTGATTTGATTTATAACTCGTCACATTTGAGGAGGAAGTTAGAGTGTTTCCGTTGGGTGATGCTACCTGGAGGACTGTTAACCTTGGAGTGTGAAATGCAGTTTAGTGAAAAGAAAAAACTTTCTTTTGTGCATTGAATAGGGCAAAACAAGCATTACAACCAGCGAAGCTACACTCTCAACCTTGGATCTTTCAGGGCAGGGTTCCTACACCTTTTTGCTAATCAAATTCCATGACCAATATTTGTCAGAGTCTATGTTGTAAATGTCACTTCTTCCCCCCCTTGTTTTAATATGTGATCTGAATGTCCCAGGTCTTATTTCTGGCTACAACTATCACGCAGGATCAATAGGCTACTATCAGGACACTTCTGATTTGGGTTTCTATTCCTCCAAACATTTCAGTGGTTGGACAAAAAAAAACTGCAACACATTTCCATGACATGTATGCACATGTTCCATTTTGCAACACAATTTTTGAATTCCAGGTTTTCCATGACCGTAGGAACCCTGTTGGAGAATCAGCTGAACTGAAGGAATGGTGAGAAAAATAGAAAATAGAGTGAGTTTTTCTTCCTGCTCACCAGTGACAGCAGGTTGAGGGAGGACTCCATGTCTTTGACCTGCATGGCCTGTGTGTCCAGCAGTCTGAGGACCATGGTGGCCACGCTGTTGATCTGGTACGTCACACTGGCCAGCGCCTGGGTAGCCAGAGCCTTGGCTTCCTCGAGGGCCTTAGTTGGATCCTCTGCCTTTAGGGTTTTGACAGTTATAGGTATACCAGGTTACAGCAGGGTTCAAATACGACGAAAACATAAACAATCTCACAAAGTCTCACAAAGTCTCGCACTCTTACAGGTCAGTTATTATTGGTCACTCATCGGCGCTGCTCACCTGGACGTAATTGCTCTCGCAGTAGTCCGCAACCTGCAGGAGGTTGCTTTGGTTGTCAGCAAGTCCCTTCCTGGCAGCTCGCGATTCTTCAAATATCTGTGTAATAACCTCGGAAAACTTCTTCTGGTCCGCCATTTCTCCCGAGCCGCTGTTGGCAAAGTCTTTTCAAAATCGTTTTCCCGAGTTATGCAACGATGTTCGAGGAGGATGTAAATTTTTTGTGGCAACTGTCAGTCGAGGCACCTAGGGAGGGGCTGCTGAACGCGGAATAACCGCAGGCTACGGATTTCACCGTCCCAGGTGAGCAGCCGGGTCCCAGGTTACCCCGGACACGCGCGCTGTGCCCCTGGTCAACAAGCACCTCGCGCTTAACTTGAGATAGTTGACATGATGTTTTGTATGGGGAGTCCGTAGGCTGCCGTTTCACACTGATATGAGACCAGATAGTCATAAAATAAACACGAGCCCAAATAAGCGGTTGTGTATTACACTCAATTGCATTTCTTTATAGCCACCACTAGAGGTCAGTACAGCCCAGCCCAGTGCATCACTGACGAGCTCCGTTAATCATTTGGTCCTTATTGCTATCTGCATTATTGATGATGATGATGATGATGATGATTTTCTAATGCTCCGTTTTGCCTGATACAGACAGTACAACTCAAGCACAGAAAGCTGGATAATGCCTCACTTCTAAATGGGGACATTATAACATTATAATTACAGAATGTTCACCCCAGTCAAAATAATCCATTGTGTTGTTAAGGAAATCCTGTATAAACAGCTGAATACCAAAACATCCTTGATTGTTGTAATTCTGCAGGGTTGACTCCAAAGTTCTTGGAGAGAGATTCCTCTGGGCTTGTGCATGGAATTCATGCACTCATGTACATTACGTGTGCATATTGTTATGCACTATATTTCAATGATCCCTGTTTAACAATATGGTATCTCTTAGGGGACATGCAGCATGTCCCTTCCTGTGTATTGTATTGTTCTTCCTGTTTGACAGGAAGAACAAGGTCCCATATTCAGTTTACATGATTTTGTTTTCAAATATACTACGGCTCAGGATAAGGATGCTGTTCTACATGATGGTTTGCTAATAAATGTAGTTTAGTTAAAGGACATTTATTGGATAAATTTGAAGATAAGTCCTCATAGGAAGAACAGCGACAATACTGGATGGTGGCAAAAGAGGCAAACCTGCCTGGTTGAGGTCTTCCAGGCAGTATTTTAGTTCAAATGCTGCAAACTGGCCTGATTGGAAGGTTTTTAGCAAATTGTTTATTAAGGGGAGCCAATCAAGACCAATGATGAAGGATGAAGATGATGTGTTGAATGGAGTTGGGCAGAAACTGCCTATAAAGTCATCATTTTTGAAAATGCAACTTTATATTTAACTACTGAAACAAAATCAAACTTCAACAATGTCTACATTAAAAACTTTGATCATAAATGTATATTAACATCCAAACAGCTCTGTAATGTTGTGATGTGGGGGATGAAGGATGAAGATCCCCTTTGACATGCCCACATTTGTTTTGTGAAATGTTTAAACCAAAAAGCAAATCCTTAAATCTGTAATATAATAATAAATAGAAATAATTAATAAATAAATATAATACAGTATTCATATACTATGATATTAATATAATATATTATTAATATAATGTAATATAATATTATTAATATAATATAATATATAATAATACCTCAGCCTTCTAGCCAACTTCAAGCCTTCAACAGGATATAAGTTCTCATCACATAAATGTACTCTTAAATTTTCAAAGCTCTCAAATTGTTTTAACTGTCTGGCCCTCACTGCATTGTCCGATGTGGTAAGCCCCGCCCATCTTTTACTTGTTAAAACAAACACCAAGAATCGTGTGCACATATTTTTTAACCCAGCTCTGATAGACACTTTACGTAAGCCCCTGTCCTGCTTCAAAACTAACACAACCCTTTGTCCTATGAGACATTGGATAGCATGCTAGTGTACTTCAGTGCCTTATCAGTGACTCTGTTTATAGTTCATATTAAAGAATCATGCACATCTTTGCCCGTTATTAAAAAGAGATAAGAGCTTTTGCAAGGTCCTCATCGTTTATTAACAGATATATAATTAGATATTATATCATTGATTCAGGTATGCAGTGGCACATCATGAAACAGAGCGGGTGAACTGACTGTGCCACGTGCCCACGGTAAGACGGTACTAGTACTAGTGATTGTATTCCTCCTGTAGTCCGTTTGTCTCCGGCGATGACAAATGGATGCAATTCCTCTCCTAGCGTTTGTTGTTCTGCATGGCTTGATATGGCTGGTAATGTATACCCACAGTGAAGCTAGCGTGGTCCAACACACCCAGATCTGAATCATCGTGGCCTAATAAAGAAATATAGAAAGCATAGCCTATACTTACCTCCCGTGGAAAACAGGCCTGAAGGTTGCTGCTCCACCTCCCTCTCCCTCTCTCTCTCTCTCTCTCTCTCTGTGTACGCTCCCGACCCCGGCCATCACACCATTTTCCCTGTAGCAACCACGGTTTTGTAACCATCAATTACCTGTTCAATCATTATTCCCCACTCATGCTGATTACTTTCTTATGAAGCACACTTTATCTAATGGGATGTCAATACGGGAAAGGTCAATTACAGTTGCTTTGTGTGAGTCCCATCTGTTGTGAAACGTGTTCAGTAATAAACCCATTCAGCAAAATCTATATCTATATCTATATCTACAGTCTTTCTGGGAAAACTGATAACAATTATATATATTTTTTTATTGCCGTTGCAGAACATCTAAGCAGTTTTGAAGCCTTTCCTCATATGAAGCAACGGTAAAAGCGCATTCAACCGTAGTTTGCCTTCATAATGAATCCTCCTCATGTGTGAAAGGATATTTAATCTCGGTGCCCGCCGGTGCAAACTAGACACATTCAAACCCAGAAACTAGCGTATCAGTAGGAGCAGCATGGTGCACTGCTGTTTTATTGTCTTGTTTTTACTGCGGCGCTGCCATTTGATTGAGAAATGGTCTTGCTGGATGAGAAATGTGACTTCATACCCTCAAGTAAAGTAATAACAGACACAGTAACGTGTGATTTTCTTGATGTTTTTGCCTGTAGCTTAATTAAAGCTCCTTGTTTGATCATTCCTTATCCTATTATACTATACTGAGGATATTTTTGATGCAGTCGTTACGTTGGAAGAAGCCACATGCTGTTGTTTTTCTAACGTGCATCCCTTGGATTATTCTGCAAGCTGGAAGAAGAAAAGCAAATTGTTTTATTAGTTGTGGACGTTGGAGTAAAAAAAAGAAAGAGCACTCACTCGGGAGAGGAAACGGCAACATTTAACACTCGATCCCCCAACGGTACTCCTGCAGCGTTGACCGAACCTTGACTTCAGCCGTCAGACCGGGTGTTAACTGTACCCAGCAGCTTTCAAACAAGTACCCCCTTTTTCCTGGCTTTCTATCCCTACGGTGCCTATACACAAACACACACACACACACACACACACACACACACACACACTACACACAGACACACACACTACACCGTACGCGCCACATTTTCGCTCACAGCATCCTTGCCCAATGGTGTGCAACATATGCCTCTTTTACCTGTGAAGATTGGATGCTCTGGGCTATCACAGCCTCTCCACACTTCACAGAGTTCCATTACAAGAAATGACAAATTCAATTATGGTGCTGGGGTCTGCAGGAAAACTAGATTGTCAGGACACACACACACACACACACACACACACACACACACACATAAAAAATAAGATAGCTGTGGGCAGTTTTATTGGATCTGGGTACAACTGACTTTGGACCCAATTCCAATAGTCTCCTTGTTTACGACGGTTCCTGCCTTGAGGTCTAACATCTCAGCCCCCCCGCCTGATCACTTCATCACGGCGCACAATCCATTCCTGTCGAACTGTATCCCTGAGAGATGGCCAGCGGATACCGGCTTGGACGTACTCTGTCAATAAGTAACCACCCTGTTGTGGCCGGTTCACATGTCAGACACGTGCCTAGACATCAGCGAGGGGCATCTACTCACTAGAAGATTGGAGCTTTTGAGATATCTGCTTGATAGGACAGCGTGGCATGATGTTGAACCAGTAAGCTGGACTCTGTCTCAGCCTGAGCTAAAGACCCTTCAGCTGAATGGACTCAAGCTGATCAAGCTGATGGTTCAACGTCAGTCGATGGCACTTGATGAGATCACATCACGATCGCATCAAGAAAAGGATTTAAGATTTCAATTAAATCACGTATTTTAGATGTTAGATTAAGAGATAAGATAAGATAAGAGAGACTTTATTAATCCCGCCGTGGGGAAATTCACGTTATAGCAGCTCACAACAATAGAAAAACAGAATAGAATAAACAATATAGTGCAAAAAAACAAGTGTGCAAACAATAGAGTGCCATAAGAAAAAGCAAAAGATAAACAAGGAGTATTAACAAATTAAATATTAAATATTAAAAGACTGTATGCAGCTTAATAACAAAAAGTGTATTATGGGAGAGACTGTAGGTGAACATCCAGGGCTTGGACATAGAAATGGTGGACAGTTTTAAGTACCTGGGTGTTCACCTCAACAATAAACTGGACTGGACACACAACACTAACGCCCTGTACAAGAAGGGCCAAAGTCGCCTCCACCTTCTGAGGAGACTGAGGTCCTTTGGAGTACGCGGGCCCCTGCTACGGACCTTCTATGACTCTGTGGTAGCTTCTGCTATCCACTACGCTGTGGTCTGCTGGGGAGCGGGCAGCACTGACCGGGACAGGAAGAGACTGAACAAGCTGGTCAGGAGGGCCAGCTCTGTCCTGGGCTGCCCACTGCCCTCTGTGGAGGAGGTGGGTGAGAGGAGGATGTTAGCCAAGCTGACCTCCATCAGGGACAACACCTCTCACCCACTGCACCAGACAGTGGAGGCCCTGAGCAGCCACCAAGCGTTGTGGTTTGATATTAACTAGCAGCGCGAGATATGTCCAGAACGCCTGGGTAAGTTAGACGAGGTTCTGGAGCAGTAAATGAAAACCCAATGTCAGCATCATTAAAGCGATGATATCTTTACGAGATCTCGAGGGGAAGATCTTATCAGCAGCAACTCTGTTTCTTCCACCGCCAAAGCCAAGCTCTGCTTCGGGTGACATGTCAAGCCAGAGAGCGTTATTGAATGATAAGGATCCAATCACTACTTTAATAGAGACATTAAGTAACATTAATCAAGCCTTTATTATATATTATATTATTATATTACTGCAGGCATATGGATTATCAATCTCTGAAGACTTTGAACACGAGTCCTGATCACCCACCGCT
Organism: Hoplostethus mediterraneus; assembly: GCA_034670385.1. Lineage (NCBI taxonomy): Eukaryota > Metazoa > Chordata > Actinopteri > Trachichthyiformes > Trachichthyidae > Hoplostethus > Hoplostethus mediterraneus. Next base: position 1,665,462 of record JAXDDW010000047.1, read on the forward strand.
GTAAATCAACGTCGGGATAAACAAGCTGACATGTTTAGTGTGGAAGGTCGCTTGGACGGCGGCATGGCGGCTCGATTCAAACACGAGGTTCACAAAGCCTCTGAAACTCTCGGCCCCGTCCTCGTGCAGCATGTGATCCATCCTTTTAATTCATTCACATCGCCTTGACCTCATTCAGTCTTACTCCGCTTGTTTCCTGGAATGGGACATGGAGCGAATTTGAGCAGCCGCTGGGATTACGGCACAATGGGGAGTAACATGTTGTCCTGTGTATCGGGGACTGTTCGGTCGGGGGCAGGTCATTTCTTTTGACAGTTGTCGGTGAATTGTTGTTGCACTGAATCTTTCACGTTTAAGTTGTAATTTTTAGGCTGAATACATCCTATCCTATCCAGTCCTACCCCAATTACAATACAACACACTTATATGTACGTATTAAATCTGAATATATATGAATTAATACACAAACGTCTAAGGTACATGTGAAAAAAAGTCGGTAAAGTGAAGATGCTTTCAAAAATGATGAAATTAAAAGTTTCTAAATATCAAAACGTCTCAGTACAGTCGGCCTAAAAGTTCAATTTCATTTCAAATCAGATTACTGCAAGGACGAGAGCCTTGTAGCGCAGCTGGTCCCCGAATGTAATATCTCGCTCTTTCATTGCAAAAAGCCTGAAAAATTAGACGTGAACTAAAGCATGCTATCCCACGTGTCTGGCTCGGTCTGATGTCTGATGAGAAAAGTCTGGCTTTCAAGGCTCAAACATCATATGGACCGCCCTTTTTAATGCTCGATGCACCAAGTGAGTTAGTAAAATGAGATTGCAGAAGAACATTTTTTTTATATCAAAATTACATTTAAATGAAAACAAAACAGTGAATGTGTGTGGAAATTAAATGTTTGTCTGCAGGGTAGAAAAATGATAAAACACAAAGTATTGCAGTGGAAATAAATAAACTAAGTCCTCTGGGGATCCTTGAAAATGAAGAGCTCACTTTTGATTTGGCTTGATCAGTAAGGTCAGGAACAGTCTGGGAAGAGATTCACCTGAGGAATAACACCCGTTGGACCAGATCACGTGGTTCAGCCCACATCTCCAGCTCTGGTCGGTCTGGTCTGGAGGTTGGGACGAAGTCTGTGCCACAATGCCTGCAGGATACTGACGGACAGCTTAGGGTGACTTGTTTACACTACAGAAGTAATGGAAACCAGTGAGCTGAAGCGACGGCCCCGTTATGCCACTGTGTTTCATACTGAAAAATGAGGTGCTTTGTGCAGAACCCATTGTGTACGATAGGATCTAACATCCCCACCCTGGATCTCAGCATACTGTAACCCAACCGCTCTCGCAGAATTCCAGCAGGATGATGTCTACCTCATGCTGCTGGGATTAAGAGCAACTCAACGGATACGTTTTTCTCACCTCTTGATTATGACAAGTCCCTAAACACACCGCACACATGTTTAATATCCCCACACGTTGGGGTGTTTATCCTCAGTGCACCTCTTTGTGTAATACGTCCCTTTTTTCTTTTCCGGAGCCCTCTCGTAGGAAAGAGACCGATATACACTGTGGTGTGGCTTGCACCGGCAGTTGCCGTGCAACAGCCAATGACAGAGGGTTTACTACATTCTATACTACACTTTGGATGATGATGATGATGGTTGAATGATGATGCCAAGAATGGAGACAGCCTGAAAATCCCTCCACTGATTGACAGGTTTGTACCTCCCCTCTCTGTCAACTGTTTCTGCTAAAGGGTGTTTGCAGATGTGTGTTCAGCAATAGTGTACTTTGTTAACTGTGTGAGAAAATTGCCATTTTTGCCAGAGGATTCACGGTGGGCCCCTTTTCGGCATTTTACATGCATCTGTTTTCGTCAGTGCTTCAATGCCCCCCTATCTCTTCCCCCTATCCCCCCCTCTCTCCCTAACTCCCCCCTCCCCTCTGTTGTCACTAAGCCGAGGGAGGGGGCGGAGGAGCAAAGTGCGGAGAGTCCCTCCCAGACCCTCCGGTGCTGCTTACTGAGGAGCCGCCGCTCTGCAGGCAGGCAGCTTATCTCTTATCGGCATTGGAGTTATAGAAACTGGGATCTGTTCAGCCAAACCCTGGGATACAGGTGAAGAGAGAGAAAAAAGAGGGGAGTGAAGAGGAGAGTAAGGGAGGCAGAGAGGTGAAGTAGGAGTAGGGGTGGGGGTGGGGGGGGTGGTAGGTCCGGTGCTGTAAACTGGTGAGAGGGAAGGCTGCAGAGAAGTGTGGGCTGGGTTAAACTGGTACTTAAAAAGGAGCTAGCTGTGTGTTCACTAGCAGACAGGCAGGCAGGGAAGGCAGTGGTGAGGGAGTGGATGAGACAACAGCCCCAGGGGGAAGGTGCACTCTCACTTCACTGAAACAAGTGTATTTTTAGCCTCCTCCTCCCAACTCTTCCACTTTGCAGTGTTTTACCTCCACTTTTTTTCGTCAGTGGAAGAGAGAGAGAGAGAGAGAGAGAGAGAGAGAGCCGAGAGGACCAGGATGGGCAGGTTTGTGTGGGCAGTGGCGCTGCTGCTGCCGGTGTTGGGACTCTCTGAGGCTCTGCCAGCCGCCTGGCTGCCCGGCTCGTATGAAAACACCACGGCTGAGGCCACCAGGTTTACCGATGACTACAACACCACGGCTGAGAAGGTGCTCTTCCGCAGCGTCTCTGCCAGCTGGACCTACAACACCAACTTGACGGACTACAACTCCCAGCTCCAGGTAGGACAACCCCACATCATCATCTTGAGCTCAGAGGTTGATGTGTGACCTTTCCCATATGCTGATGTGAAATTGGCGTCCTTAGAGCAGTGTGTTGTTTGTTAAAGCAGTGGCTTGCCAGGACCGGCGCCTTTCTATCACAAATGCATGCATGCTCAGGGGTTTCTGTGGAGTTGAACCCCCGCTTGACTTGGAGATCACCGCTATTCATCTCCATCCAGAAATACATGCTCAGTTTCCTCCCGAGGCGGCCAACTCAGCTTGTGCGTTCCTGGAAAATATGAAACGGATCTGAATGCCTGTGGTGTGGACGTCTTCAAGTTTTGAATGCATTTCCAGGGGTTCTTGCAAGCTGCTATGTCAACTGTTTATTTGTTAAAATCTCTGATTTCATGATATTCTTTTATATTTCTATATTATTTTTATGATAACTTTTGTGCCAAAAGTCAGGAAAATTCAACTTCTACAGATGGACGCACTCACTAAAGTATGCACTCTAGTTTTTATGGTCCAGTATTGGGGAAATCTCATTTGTAATAATGTAATAATGTTCCTGACAATGAGACATGAACATGAACAACAGATGGCTTCGGCTTTACGGTTTCTTCCCACGGTGTGTTTGAGGAGCATTTGCATAGAGCAATAGGGAGAGACGATACCGACGGGATAAAAACTACTCAGGCAGTTGCAGGGGCCAATGAAATTGCAGAGGCGTGCAAGAGTATTTTCTGGCCGTGGACATTCACGAATACTCACTTGCTGAGTCACAAACTAACACACACACACACACACACACATACACACTCATGAAAGCAATTCCCTCTGGGCAGAGCCAGTTCTTTTCTGTGTGTGCTTGGACAGCTGTCGCAACAGGATTTCACTGAACTATCCGGCTTTAGGGAGCTGGTCCCCGTGCATACTGGACCCAACAGGTGTAGCCCCGGCCCCCACCACACCGGCGTCAGCAGGGTCAAACTGTAGAGCGTGTTCTGCTGTCCAGCATGTGTCCAGGAAGACGAGCGGGCTTAGAGGCTAACCTGCAGGTTGCCACTCGCGAGCACTATTGTTCTGGACACTTCAAAGATGGGATCAAAGTGAGTCGGAGCGCTGAGCCCCATCGGATCTGGCAGGCAGGGGCAGCACGTCGTAGTTGAGAGTGTTTTTTAAGCTAGCGTTGGTATGCCAGTCGGCCCGCACTGCACTTCACATTCCCTGCTTCACCCTTGAGACTGCCGGTAGCTGGAAATAAATTGCAGGTAGTGCAGAACAGGCATTGAGAAGTCGTCTAGAAATATGAAATTACCATCTACTGCAACACGTGCACGCACTCATGCACACACACACACACACACACACACACACACACACACACACACACACACACACACACCCTTCCAGCACTGCCCATGTAGCTTCAGAGGTGAGGGGTGATTTCATCTCAGTGCAAATGAGGCTCACTTTAAAGCCAGGAGAGGATCAAACAGCATGAGGATCAGGCTTATAATGACACTGAATAAAAAGTGGTGAGAGTGGACATCCATGACTGATATCCTTTGAACCTTGGAAAAGAAGACCAGCTGCCTTCAAGTGTCAGGGCCAGACCTGAAGGCTCAGTTGCCTTCAAAGACCTGCATTGCACCTCATATTTGCAGCTTTTTTTCCCCGTGGCTTGAATGTGAGCAGCCATAAGAACCACTTGCAGTGTGGTGAGTGATTCTAGTCTAGTGATCCTGAGTGCGCATGCAAGTGTCAAGAGAAATAAACATTTAACTGAATCGTTGAGGGACAGATTACGGGGGCGCTTTGTCTCTTTACAGATTAACTTTACAGTCGACAGTGAAGTGAACCTTGTGCCATTTGTAACTCCAAAAGCCCCTCCAAAAGCAGAAGCAGAAGACTTTGAGGGAGGAAGAAACAGCCAAAAGGCAGTTGAGCCTTATCTTTATGGTGTTTATGGACGGATGGATGAATAGACTGGCCAGAAAAGCAAGAAAAAGACAGTGATTGCGAGGAAGCGCACAAAGGTCAGAGTTAATACTTCAACCCGCTGCCATCCAGTTCCCTGTTATGTAGTGGACAGCAGGAGCAGGGTCAGATAAGCGAGGCTTCAGTGTAAACATTACTGGATTGAAGCTACTGTTCTGTCAGCTTTATCAGGGTGTGTGTCGAGCAACCAGTGACCTCCTCAGCTCGCTCTTTTGGTCCCAAGCGTCACCAAGCGAGCCCAATTGACTAGTAATGGTAATGGTAAATGGACTGCATTTATATAGCGCTTTTATCCAAAGCGCTTTACAATGTATGCCTCTCATTCACCCATTCACACACACACTCACACACCGATGGCAGTGAGCTACCATGCAAGGTGCTTCCTGACCATCGGGAGCAATTTGGGGTTCAGTGTCTTGCCCAAGGACACTTCGACATGTGGACTGGAGGAGCCGGGGATCGAACCTACAATCTTCTGATTACCTCCTGAGCCACAGCCGCCCCCAGTAACATTTCTTCATTTCAACATGTCGGCAACCTACAACCTAGACGCTTTCCGTACAGCACAGCACCATCTGTAGTGATATAATAACATTCTTGGTCGATGGTGCCTGGTGTGATGAGTATCATGCGAGTATGTGCTTCTAGCAAAGCAACATCCGCTGCACATACCGTCCATGTAATGTTCCCCAGTGGCCTTGCCTCCGTGCGTTCTTCCAGCACTGTCATTACATATTGAATAAGCCCTAGATGGCCATGACCTCCCAGATGCTATAAAGAAAAGCTCTTAAGGTGCAGTGAGCTTGAGCATGTGAGAATTAAAAATATATATTATCCTCGAGCTCTGGGTGATGTCGCTATCATGCCCTTGCTCCAGGCTCTGTCCTCAACCTGACTCTTTATTTATTTTGGAGCTTGTCAGGAAGATAACTAATGTTTCCGATGCTTTTTTATCTGCCATGGACTTTGCCCACCCTTCGCCTAGGGACCTAAAGGGCCTTATTGAGGACCTAAAGAAGCTAAAGGACTGATTCTATACGGTCACAATCCCAAATTGTGAATACAAACTTTATATCTTCCACACTGCCACAGATCCCACAGTGATAGGTGCTTACTTAGGGGTGTCTTTCATGTCTTTCACCTCCTCCTCCTCTTTGTCTCCAGGTGACTGCATCCCTGGAAGAGCAGGCCTTCACTGAAGCCTGGGGGTTCAAGGCCAAGCAGTTCCCTCGTGAGCTTCTGGACAATCACCCTGACCCTCAGATCAAAAAGCTGATCGGCAAAATCAGCGTACTGGGAGCTGCCAACCTGCCACAGAAAGAGAGAGAGGAGGTTTGCTTCCATTTCCTTTTTTTTTTTAACTGGGAAAGGCTGATGCTGGTGCATGATTTCTCATCAATGGTAGCATTCCTTGTAATCATGTTGAGGATTGCTGAGCTCTTTCTAAAATTAAAGAATGATTTTCCACGCTTTTCTTGTCTCCAGTATAACCAAATTCTCAGCAACATGGACAAAATCTATTCGACGGCCAAGGTGTGTCCAAAGCCGGGAGAATGCTGGAGCCTGGAGCCTGGTAAGTCGATCTAAAGGAAATGTTCAGGTTTCATAAGATACATGAATTCTATGAAACTGAACAATATTGAGGAATAAGAAGCAAAACAACAACATGTAAGAGGACTTGGGAGCCCAGAATGAAAAAACAAGAGGGGTAAAGATCCTATCAGCTCTAGGAAAAGCAACAGGATAGGGAAAATTACTTCAGAGAGGTCTCTAAAGGAAGTGTTTTAGCTGTGCCTCATGGGTGTTGAGTAAAAAGCTATAGAAACGGCATGTTAGGGTGAGTACTTAGCACAAAGCACACTTCATCACCATTCATTCGCCATGATCAAAGTACACGGAAAACAATGGGCCCTGTACTTTGTCAGCAGTGGCTGCCAGACATTAATTGTGAGTGGTATTGTGAGCGCTACAAACAGAGCAAAAACAGCAATGTCAGTCGGGACTCAGATCATGGAAAGCCTTACAGTTAAATGTAAATGGGTCTTGTTTGTTGCTGTTAAGGGACCACCGCTCTTGATGATCATTAGTTTCATAATCTTGCAGTGAAAACACTCAAGGGTGGAACGGGGGTCAATCTGAGTATCTAAGTGGCGCACCCCTTCACAAGAAAACATTGGCCTCGCTACGATAACAAACAGAGATCCCCCACTAAAGAGGCTATCTGGGTTTCCACCAATACCCGCTATGTTCCATGGCCCCCAACCTTTTCCTCGCCTTCGTTTCCTACGCCTGGCTTTTTGAAGATACATGTTGTTTTGCGGCATGTTCCAAATGCCACGGTGTCATCGTAACTCAGGGCTAATCTCTCGGAGAAGGTATCTGTTATGGACTTTTCCTGCTGAGAGAGCACAAAGTCATCTAAACACCAATACGTCTTAATTGTTTTAGGAAACCTTTTGGCAGCATATGAGGTCTCAGCATGTTGTCATAGTCTCTGTGACTGAGGGTGTGTCGCATTTTGTTGCCTCTCCAGAATTGACGGATATCATGGCCAACTCCAGGAGCTACAAGAGGTTGTTGTACGCCTGGGAGGGCTGGCACAACGCAGCAGGTGTACCTCTTAGGGAGCCCTACCCCAAATTTGTGAATCTCAGCAACAAGGCCTCTGAAGCTGATGGTAGGAACTGCTTCTATACATTGCAATTTTATTACTTCAAATAGAGTAATTCCTGCAATGGTAACTAAGTAATGAGGGAAGGAGGAGGAACAGAGAGAGTGAAGACATGAACATTATGTCCTGTCTAAGGTTTCAAGGACACTGGAGATTACTGGCGCTCCTGGTATGAATCTCCAACGTTTGAGAAGGATTTGGAAGATCTCTACAGGACCATAGAGCCTCTCTACCAGCACCTGCATGCCTTTGTCCGCCGCAAGCTCTACAACCAGTATGGCAGCAAGTACATCAACCTCAAAGGACCTATCCCTGCTCACCTGCTAGGTACGACAGATGCACCTTTTTATGCTGGTACACCATTGCCGACAACTTTCTTCGCATTACTATATACAAACATGTAGCATCTTACCACAGTGCTTGCGAATGGGGAAGCCCATAGCAAGTTATGGCTGATGCTTAGTTCTGTGTCTGTTCTCCCTCTCCCTCAGGAAACATGTGGGCTCAGACCTGGAACAATGTCTACAGCACGATGATCCCCTTTCCCGACAAACCCAAAGTGGATGTGACTGACGAAATGGTCAACCAAGTGAGTGAGGGAAAAGCTGAGATGGGAAGATGCAGTATGATTGGTTTTGGCTTTGGATATTAAAATTGGGAAAAAAGTTATGTGTGCAATGAATTTCACAGGGGGCCCTGATCTGCAATCTCATGAATTCAACTCTTTCTGTTTCTTAGTTGAACTGAGCTTTGTCAGAGACCACTGAGGTGAACGGCATCATCAGTTGTGTGATTGTTCCTTCTCTCCAGGGCTACAACGCCACACACATGTTTCGTGTGGCCGAGGATTTCTTCATCTCTCTGGGTTTGATTGAGATGCCCCAGGAGTTCTGGGACGAGTCCATGCTGGAGAAACCCGACGGTCGAGAGGTGGTGTGTCACGCCTCCGCCTGGGACTTCTACAACCGCAAAGACTTCAGGTAAACTGGACAGGCTAACGTGAGCTCTGAGTCGTCTTACATTTACACCTCAACCACTGCAGAATGTTAACTCAACCATGCCATGCATCTTACGTGGGGAAAACGTTTACTTGTTGAATGAAAGAAATATTGTGATTATTCTACATTACAGCTAAAGAACAATAACTTCAGAAGTACATAATTGCTGCTCTCTCGATATATTGATTTGCCATTCCTATTGATAACAGTTGATGATTCTAGTTCGTTAATGGCTTGATTGATGTTTCCTCCCCTTTAGGATCAAGCAATGCACCACGGTGACTATGGAGCAGCTCTTCACCGTGCATCACGAGATGGGACATGTGGAGTACTACCTGCAGTACAAGGACCAGCCCGTGGGCTTCCGCCGCGGAGCCAACCCCGGTTTCCACGAGGCCATCGGCGACGTTCTGTCTCTCTCCGTCTCCACACCCAAACATCTGCACACTATTGGTCTGCTGAAATCTCTGACCAGTGACTATGGTAATTATAAAAAGATTTAAAAGAGCACTTCTCAAGGCAGAGCTACAAAGTTCTTAACAAACAATAAGACGACAATACATTAAAGCACACTCGCTTGGAAAAGGCAATCACTAACATCGGGGAATTATTAACACTAACACTGTGAACACTGCATTGCATCCCTGCAGAGACTGACATCAACTACCTGTTGAAGATGGCACTAGAGAAGATAGCCTTCCTCCCCTTCGGCTACCTCATTGACCAGTGGAGGTGGGGTGTGTTCAGCGGGCAAACCCCTCCAGAGCGCTACAACTCTGAGTGGTGGTACCTCAGGTAGGCGTTTACGTAACGTTATAAGATGCTTCACTTTAAGACATGGGGACGTATCTCCGACCAGGGGGTGATTGGGCTGAGAATTGGGTTGGGGAAAGTCCCTTAACTCCTATGTCAAGCTGCACTTGAGCAAGGCACAACCCCTAACTGCTGTAGTGGAGCTGCTCAGTGCCCAATGTGTGAAACTCTGTGAGTGTGAAGTGAGGCGTTGCTGGAAAAAGAATGCGCACGCTCAGCCAACTTTCCCTGGATAAACGTTAAAAAATATCAAACAAACAACAAACTAAACAAACATTATCAGCTGAGTAAATTGAATGAATTTTTCCAGAAAACATGTCTGAGTTATATAAGCCATACCAATGTGTTCTGAATCCACCTAACCCGTCTGTTATTCCTTTTTAAAGGACAAAATACCAAGGCATCTGCCCACCCACCAGGCGCACAGAGGAGCACTTTGATGCCGGAGCAAAATACCACATTCCTGGAAACACGCCATACATCAGGTACCATCCTGTTCAAACCAGTCTCGCTGGTCCCACTGCCTAATCGAGAACACATACAAGTGATAAACGGCTCATACCAATATGACAATATGAAATCAATCCTCTGAGAGATTTTCCATAATATGTTTTTAGTTTCCTCTTTGGCTGGTTAAGCGCTTTACACAAACGTGTGACAAAGTGCTTTACAGAAAATGTAGGGCAACACAAATCCAGATAAAAACGAGAGATAATATGAACACAAGATAGAAGAGGTATGTTTGTAAATGGAGCCATCGAGGGCACTGGGCAACACCTAGGAAGTCTCTGAAAGAAGTAGGTGAGGAACAGACTGCAGGGAAGTAACCAAAGAAAGGAATGGCAGGTAAGGTGGGAATTACGGTAGGTAGTAGGCTGTACTGAATAACTGGCGAAAGCTTGTTCCAAAGGCAGGGGAACCTATAAGAAAAGCCTCAGCGGTTTTCTTTCAAATGTGGGGAATGGCAGAGTTAGTGAAACACAATTACTTGTGTGAAGAATTGTTAACATTCTTTACCAAAACGTAAAGGATATAAGACTTAAGTGACCCATTCATTTGGCTGTGATGAGCTGTTTTGAAGCCATTTTTAAAGAGGTATTTGAATCAGTCAGTGCTAGTGTTTTATCTAATATCATTACCCCTGTGACCACTGGTGTTTTTCATTCTAGTTTTAAACAGGTTGTTACCAGCAAACTACAAGCCCATCTCCAAACTGCCCTTTTTATCCAAGGTTTTACAAAAGTTGTCTCAACCCAACTGGCAACTCCTATCTTTCCAATAGTCATATACAACCCCTCAGCGGGCATTAAATGTGCGGGTAAATGTTGGACGCCATCTTATTCTCCATTTGCATGCTTCTGCTTGGTCACAAACTTAGTCGTAAACTGCCTCGTAAATATAAACTGCTGAATGTCACAGAAGTTTCTGCAACTAAATGAAACCAAAGCAGAAATCGCCCCTTTTTGGCTTACCCAACTCCATTAAACTGATTCACCATGAATTAGATACTCTGTTGCCCAGTAGCAATAAACTTAGGTATAATGTTTGATGGTAATTTGAGCTTTGAGCATTTCCAACTTGGACAAAATGCAGCAGGTAGGATTCTTACTGGAACACAAGGGCGATATCACATCACCTCATTTGTCTTTGCAGCAGTTGCTTGTAGTTTTAGAACTCTAATATTTTGCTGATGGCTTTAAAGGTGCGGATGGGTTTTGTACCAAGCTATATCACAGACCTTTTAACCCCATATGAGTTGGAGCACAACCTTAGGTCCTTGGGCAAGTTCCTATTGGCTGTTTGCATGATTTTTTAAAATCACTTAAAACTGATGTTTATAGATTTTATTGCTTTAATCAACTTGCGTTTGGCATCACTTTTATGGTTTACTTTTATGTGCTTTTATTTTTCGACCTCGCTTTAGTTTTGAATTTTTTTTAACTTTTAAAGTGTAAAGCGTTTTGTAACTGTGTTTTGCAAAGTGCTACATAAATACTTAATATACTAAATACTAAATTATTATTATTATTATTATTATTATTATTAGTAGTAGTAGTATTTGTGATGCACAAAGAGATGACTCAGTAATCTGTTTGTTCCCCTACAGGTATTTTGTCAGCTTCATTCTGCAGTTCCAGTTCCATGAGAAACTGTGCGAGGCAGCCAATCACACAGGTCCCCTGCACACATGTGACATCTACCAGTCCAAGGAGGCAGGAGCCGTCTTAGCGTATGTGTTCTGATAGGACCTACAGCGTTCATCAGTTTTATAGAGGGAGTAAATGATAGTTTATCAATGCAGCAAAGATGTGGCACATTCTCAGTCTTCTTCTTCCAGGAAGGTTCTTCAGTCTGGTTCATCCAAACCTTGGCCTGAAGTGCTGATGGAGGCCTTGAACACGAACAAGATGGACGCCGGTGCACTGATGAGATACTTTGACCCCATTATTAAATGGTTGGTAAAACAGAATGAGAATGAAACCCTGGGCTGGCCTGACTTCAACTGGGTCCCACCCATCCCTGAGGGCTACCCTGAGGATATTGGTAAGAGAGAACTTGGTTTGCCGGGCTAGTAGATTTGACAAACATCCGAAGTATATGTCAAATATCTTTAAAATGCACAAAAATAGAAGAGATCAAATACTGTTGATCAAACAACTGAATGATAAAAGACGATAAGGAGGAGGATCAAGAGTAAGATGAATCATAGAACAAAATAAATCTGCAAAGTGCTAAACAATTTGAATCAAATGCATGAATATGTTCTAGCCTGAGGTTTTTTAACACCCTAATTGTGTTCAAACGTGGAAGAATGTTTTGTTTGACTTAAGGACACGGACGTTGTTCATATACGCTTTGAATAACAAGACATCTGCTCACCTGTACCTCTACTCAGATAAGAACACAGATGAGCTTCAAGCGAAGAAGTTCCTTGAGGAATACAACAGCACATCGGAGATTGTGTGGAACGCCTACACCGAAGCCTCCTGGGCGTACAACACTGACATCAACGAGGTCAACAAGCAGGCGATGGTGAGCTTTTCGTCTTCCTGCCGACTCCACCAAGATCCCCTTACGTTGTTCAACTGTCTACGTGTGTTGCCAAATGTGAACGCCCGTTGGACCTCAGGGTTGATCTGTCCATCTTGTCCTGGCCTCAAAATTACCCTGTTTCTATTGACATATTTAAACTGCTAAAACTGCTGTAAAGAGTATTCATTCTTCTGCCTCCAGCTTCAGAAGAACTTGGAGATGTCTAATCACACCCTGAAGTATGGACTGATTGCCCGCCAGTACGACACCACTGACTTCCAGGACGACTCGGTGAAACGAATCATCAAGAAACTCAGCGACATTGAAAGGGCTGGACTGGGCACAGATGAACTGAAAGAGGTGCGGAGGGCAGATTGGAGTTTTAGTGATGCATAAAATAATGTCATTGGTTGAGTTCAACCTCAGTGGGCGGAGCCAAAGAAGCAGTTTTCCTGGCTAAGTAAGGTTTGACTGAAGCCCACTGAAAAGGGGCGGGGGATAAGAGAGGAGATTGTAAAGCCTAGCTTACTTACTACTAACTAAAAAATGCAATCTAGTACTAAGTTGTCTACGTTGGGAAGTTTGTTTAGATGACTTCCAAGTTCAAATGAGCCATACTACTCCATAGCTATCCAGGTAAGCTAGTTAGCTAGCCTGCTGACCTTCCAAAAGCATGAATGCCATGGTCATGAATGAAAAGGTCTGTCAAGAAAATAAGTCATTGTTTATGTATGTCTTTTATGTCTTTTATTTATATTTTGAGTTCAATTGAGCTAGTTAGTGATGTAGCTAACTTCCGCTCCAAAAAACTGGTTCTTTGGCTCCACCCACTGAGGTCTAACTCAACCAATCAGATCATACAAACAGGACAGATACTCTGGTTCTACCTTGTTTTTTTTGTTGAGGATTAACAAGAAATGGTAGCTAATGGTTTCAATGAGTTCTAATGCCCTAATACCTTGACTTTCTCAGTACAACACTCTCCTGTCCAACATGGAGACCAAGTACAGTGTCGCTGAGGTTTGCAGACCCAACGGGACCTGTCATCCACTGGATCCAGGTTAGACCATACAATACATTTGAGACTTTAATTCCAAAAGACAGTATCCACTGACGAAATGAATGCTGGCATGAAAGCACAACTCAGTATTGATTATTACTGATGTTATTAGCTATCTTGGGCCCTTTTCCTACAAAGTTGGAACATTTTGGAGGATGTAATGTTTTGATGTTTTTTTTAAATATTGAGCAATGGAAATCTGACTCTTTACAAAATGGATGCGTAGCATTTTGGAATTGAACCCTTTTTATATTCTTACACATATAATAAATAGTATTTTCACTGAACCTGTCAAACTGTATTTTCTAATCACTGTGTGTAGTCAGCTAAACTATCCAACAGGGCTTATACTCAGACGTATGTAAAGCTAATGCAAAGTGTTGTTTCAGATCTCCAGAAGATCATGGCTGAGTCGAGAGATTACAACGAGCTGCTGTTTGCCTGGAAGGGCTGGAGAGACTCTGCTGGCAAAGTGCTGCGCCAGGATTACAAAAGATACGTTGAGCTGGCCAACAAAGCTGCCGAACTCAACGGTATGACCTTAAAAATAAAAGCGCAAATCCTTTCATGAAGACTACAGTCCTATAAAGAAGTAACCTTTGGCTGATAACTTTACCATCTCAGTGATTGCATGCTGCAGTTTTCATTTCTCAGACGTAGAGGCGCTCTGGAGGCAGAAATAATGTCATTGGTTGAGTTAAACATCAGTGGGTGGAGCCAAAGAATCACAGGTTATGTAATGTTAGACTGAAGCCCAGAGAAAAAAGTAAGGGGTAAGACAAGTGTGTAGATAATACCATCAAGCGGAAAAGCAGAAAAAAAGGCAATCTGGCTATGCTAATTTAGCTAGGTTAGCTAGTTAGCCTAGCCTCCAAGTTCAAACTAGCCGTACTAGCCTATAGTTATCTAGGTTAGCTAGTTAGCCTCGCCTCCAAGTTCAAACTAGCCGTACTAGCCTATAGTTATCTAGGTTAGCTAGTTAGCCTTGCCTCCAAGTTCAAACTAGCCATACTAGTCTATAGTTATCTAGGTAAACTAGTTAGCTAGCCTGCTTACCTTCTAAGATTATGAATGCCATGGTCATGAATGAGTAAAAAAAATATTCAGTGCCATTTATACTTTTTATTTATATTTTGACCAGAATTCCTTCTTTGTCATTTAAGTTTGCTAGTTAGCGTACGCTTTCCAAAACTGTGATTATTTGGCTCAGCCCATTGAGGTGTAACTCAACTAATACGATTATTTCTGCCTCCCAGAAATGTTTGTATAACTAAAAGTCCAATCTGTATTACCTTTGCACGGTGCAAACATTTTTCTGACAAAATACTCCTCATTGATGGGTGTTTGTATCCCTGATGCTCTCTGTAGGTCACACTGACAACGGGGCTTTCTGGCGCTCCCTGTATGAAACCCCTACTTTTGAGCAGGACCTGGAGACTCTGTGGAAGGAGCTGGAGCCCCTCTATCAGAATGTACATGCTTATGTTCGCAGAGTCCTCTACAAAAAGTATGGTGCCAAGCACATCAACCTGAAGGGGCCCATTCCTGCTCATTTGCTGGGTAAGTGCCACAGGGAGGAACTTCGGAAAGAGCAGCAACCCTTTGGACTGGAGATTATAAAATAGCAGATAGGTGTAATCGTGATCATTTTGGCTTTACATTACCTTCAGAATTATAGTCATTTTGATTATACATAGGCTTTCAGATCTTCAAGAGTGCAGGAGTTGAGGCTAAGGTCACTGGACAAAGCCACACTTCAATCAGTACTTTGCTCTGGAATCCAACATGGATTCTAACATTATAGCCAAAACTCTCCTTTTATGTGGGAGCATTCCCCATTGATATTCTGTCGTTGGCTGTACATGCTCTCGGATTTAGGCAGGATTTAATTTGCTTTCAGAGGCGTCAAGCGTGACATTGTGTGTGACAGCTCCACACGGCTAAGGATTGGACTGACTCACAGTCACAAATCCCACTGGGTTTAACACTGGCAGGGTAGAAGATAACTTGTCCCATAACTTTTTATGCTCAGAGGATGAAATATGAATGCTGTGTGTTGTATCCTTGCAGGGAACATGTGGGCACAGACATGGTCTGGCATCATGGATTTTGCCATTCCCTACCCTGATGCCACGCAAGTTGACGCCACGCCAGCTATGGTAGCAAAGGTGAATGAAAATGTCAACTGGCTGTTGCATAACGGTCACCGCTGCACACATGAACACACAAGGACACACAAAACAAGACTGCAAGCTATATTCAGTGATGCACAAACACAAAGACATCCCCTCTCTCTTTCTTTCTCTCTCTTATACACACACACACACACACACACACACACACAGGTCAGGGATCATTTCATCTCAGTGCAAATAAGGTTCGGATTTGAGCCAAGTTGAGGATCAAACAGCATGAGGGTCCAAGTCCAGACGGAATAAAACCAGCAAAAACCAGCAGTCACAACGGACATCCATGACTGATACTCAGTATATGACTGGTGTATATGAGTTCTTTCTTCCATTTTGGGAAAACAAATCCTTACCTAAAGCTCATTATTCAGTATCTCTAAAATATGGAGGTTCTAGCCAATAAAAGTTTATAAGTTTATCATTTTATCAATCAATGACTGAACTCCCCTACTATCCTTTACGTACCATAATGTGTTTTATATACATGTACATTAAATTTGAGATCAAATTGATCTGCCCACGCAAAAAGTGTGATGATACATGTATCAGCCGTCGTATTAATGCTTCACACCCGACTGTCCTGGTAGGGGGATCCCCCTCTGAGTAGCCCCTCCCCCTCAGAGTAGCCCCTCCCAAGGTTTCTTCCAATTTTTTCCTAAAAGGTTTTGTGGGAGTTTTTCCTTGTCCTCTGTGAGGGTCCAAGGCTTGGGGGATGTGGTGTACTAACCATTTATTGTTTTCTCATGTTGGGCACTGTGAAGCCCTTAGAGACTGGAACGGTGATTCAAAATGTACAAATACATGTGATGTGATTTTGATTTGATCCAGGCCTTCACTCATACTCCTCTTTCCTCATTCAGGGCTGGAATGCCACCAAAATGTTCCAGGAATCGGACAACTTCTTCACCTCTCTGGGTCTGCTGCCCATGCCACCGCCGTTCTGGAACAAGTCCATGTTGGTGAAGCCTTCTGACGGACGCAAGGTGGTGTGCCACGCCTCTGCATGGGACTTCTACAACCGAAAAGACTTCAGGTTAAACTTCACTTATTTCATCCATTGGACTGAACCAGAGTTGAATGGTGGGCTAATATTAGAACTATCAACAACTGTCAGACTTTTATTTTGAAGTGAATTTTCCACCCCTGCAACCATGTCACCTTCAACTACCTCCTCTGTGAAAATTCCCCATCGTCGTTGTCTCGTCTGTGTTTCCAGGATCAAGCAGTGTACGGTGGTGACGATGGATGACCTGATCACGGTGCACCACGAGATGGGCCACGTCCAGTACTTCCTGCAGTACAAAGACCAGCCGGTGTCCTTCCGCGACGGAGCCAACCCCGGGTTCCACGAGGCCATCGGTGATGTGCTGGCCCTGTCTGTGGCCACCCCCAAACACCTGAAGAGCATCGGCCTCCTGGACCAGGTGGAGAACAACTACAGTGAGTGAATCATACATGGCAGCTATATCGGTACTCAGAGTGGAATCCATTTGGTAAAACTCTTCACATCCAGATAGATCATGTGTCTCTTTGGCTTTTTGTCTTGTATAGTATCACGTATCTGATGTTTTCCATGTATCTGACCTATTCTCCAGACAGCGATATCAACTTCCTCATGAGCATGGCCCTGGACAAGATTGCCTTCCTGCCGTTCGGCTACCTGATGGACCAGTGGAGATGGAAGGTGTTTGACGGACGCATCCCAGCCTCTGAGTACAACAAGGAGTGGTGGAACCTCAGGTAAAGACCACCGGCACTTCTGCAATTACCGTCTGCAACTTTTGCCCCCTTGAAAAATACACATGGAGTTGCTTGTATGGAGTGAACAGGCGAGTGGTTGACTGGCTGATTGATTGATTGATTGATTGATTGCGTGAATCAATTATTTACTCAAATGATGGTCAGATAATTTCCCTTTGGCTTGCAGGATGAAGTACCAGGGTCTGTGTCCACCCGTAACCCGTACTGAGGATGACTTTGACCCGGGAGCAAAGTTCCACATCCCCGCTAACGTACCCTACGTCAGGTAAGTAATCTCGTTTCTGCAGGACAAACAAGACACCTGATAACCGCTCAGATAAACTCAAGTCAACCGCAGATAGACAGATAAGACAAAACACATAAACACACGGATGCAGGTCAGGAAATTTATGAGCTGATATGAACTGATATAGTTTGTTATGGAGGAAAAAGACGTGTGTGTGTGTGTGTGTGTGGCGGGGGGGGGTTCTGCTGACCCGAACAGAGTACATTTCCACGTGTGGGGCAATAAAGCTCCTATAAATCAATCCAGCCTGATATTAATTGATCAATAATCTTCCATCAGGTACTTTGTCAGCTTCATCATCCAGTTCCAGTTCCACAAGGCTCTGTGTCTGGCCGCCAAGCAGACTGGGCCCCTCCACACCTGTGATATTTACCAGTCCAGAGAGGCTGGGAAACTTCTGGGGTGAGCACACAGAACCACGTACATGAACGTGACAAACGACGATACCTTGATGTGCTGATGCCACTTTCTCATGTTTATGACATGTGATTAATACTAGTAGTGCTGCATTTAGTGTTTCTATTCAGGTGCAGATTTTCCCACGGCACATTTGTGACATTGAATGTGACCTCAGCTGACTTGGTATCTGGTTGGCTAGTTAACAACTAAACCAATAGAAGCTTATGGCATATTACACACACATAGAACCATTGCTGATACAAGTGATTTATTATAGTATTATTTATTTTTATTATATTTACCACACAGCAACCAGGTGAAGTTTGCTTGACTGACACCATGGCAACGTGGTTAAAACTGTTTGTTAAACTACTCTGGCTGAAAGAGGCTTAGCAGTTGAAATGCTGAATTCACTTGCAAGTGTGGCCAGCAGATGAAGCATTATGTGATTCTCTGATTTTTGGTGTTTGCAGTGATGTGATGAAGCTGGGCTTCAGTAAGCCCTGGCCAGAGGCTATGACCATGATAACCGGCCAGCCCAAAATGACCGCCCAGCCACTTATGGAGTATTTCCAACCTCTGATTGATTGGCTGGAGAAAGAGAACAACAAGAACAACGATGTCCGCGGGTGGCCCGAGTACGACTGGAAACCCCCAAGTACGTCTGACACTCATGCAAGCACGCACACACACATTTATATTCCAATTAAACAAACTCACATGCAGGCAGGCTGATTCAATATAGATGAGGTCTTATGAATCAGTATATTTACAATAGCATAGAAAGTTTGTGTCAAATAAGCCAGAGCTTTCTGTGAACTCCTTCCCAGAAAATGTGGCGCATCGTCTTCAGAGGGAGGCATTCATTTAGGTTTTCTCCTTAGCTGCAGCTTACAATGAAATCAATCTCCCGCACCCCTCGTTTTACTGATGAGATCCTGCTGAAAGGAAACGTGGAGATTAGATAGATGAGTGGGGAAAAAAAGGGTCAGGAGTGAGGGAGGGGGAGGAAGAGATAGTGGTGCAGAGAGTCCACGGGATTGAAACAGAAGCCTGCTGGTGTTAAGAGGTATCAGGAAAAGACTGTAGATAGAACAGGAAGTGACTGCATGTTACTTCAGAGTCTAAAGATCAGCCCGCTAGATGATCAGTATTATATCCTGTGGCATTAACACCACCACACATCTATTTACTATGGCATGCTGCTCACTCTCTGTGTGTGTGTGTGTGTATTGTACAGCTGATGGCTCCACCCCTGTGACTCCACCCACCGCTGCGCCTCCACCCACCGAAGACACTAAAGTGGACTTCCTGGGTATGAGGGTGGACAGCGCAGCGGCCACAGCTGGCCAGTGGATCCTATTGGTGCTCGGCTTGGTCCTCCTGGTGGCCACCATCCTAATGGTCTACAAGTACAGGAAGTCAAAAAAGGTTGAAAAGTCCAATTCCTTAGTGGAGCTCAAGTCAAGAGACTAGTCATTACCGATGGCTAACGGGGCTGAAGGAAGGCCGTACTTACTGTAGCTAGCACAGTACCAACCTCAATGTGAAAATCAGTGTTTTTGTGTACTGTACAATACGAATGATCACATTTCATTTCTGTTTGGGTCTGCTTCCCTCCCTGGTCTTGTATATTTATTGTATACACTTGGAGTCAAATTATTTTGACTATGCAAAAGAACCAGTTTTGTAATTTATTTGTAATATTTGAATGTTTAGGGAGGAAATGTTTCAAATGATTGTTTGTAAAAGTCTTTAATTGTGCAAGCATTTTTGAATATTTGATTTTTGTTGAATCCTTTGCCTTTCTAGAATAAAGAAATATGCTGTTTCTTTTGACGCTGTGTTCAAGTGAGACATCGTAGAGAAGTTCTTACAAACAGTTTAATTACATTGAAACTGCACAGTAAAAAAAACAACACCACCACAGAGAGAGGAGTTTGTGCATTGGTTTCAGCCCTTCCCTCTTGACTGAGTCAATGGAGCCTCTGTCATAGCCATAGATAGAGAGTCTCACAACAGAATACCTGTGGGCTCTCAGGTGACAGGGACTGGACAGGTAATGCAACACTTAGTCCCACCAGAGAACATTAGATGACTGTCTTCTGCCGGTCCAGGCTATTTTCAGTGCTGGAGGTTGACCTCAATGGGGGCCACAATGGCTTGGACACAGTCCAAGTGTTAGCTTGCGGACTACAAAAATACAAAGCACAGGGACAGCGACACAACACGAGCAGATGAAACATGCATTCATTCATGGAATCATATTTCCCTCGCAATTCAATCTAACGTCTATCTACACTTTATACTGCGTCCATACTGGAGCTCCCCAGAAAGACCCAGTACCATACATTATTTCATTATTTAGTCCAGTGTTGCGACTCCCTATGTGTGATTGCTTGAGGATATCCAGGTACTCTACTGTAATCACATAATACAGTGTAATAAATAATAATCATAAGGGCCAGTGTGGATTCAAGTGTACTCCTGCCATCCCATCACCAAATATTGGCTCATTCTGAATGTGGATAAGGAGATATTGCTGCATCTTGCTGCAGGAGTGCTTAGGGACCGTTGAGTGTTACGGGGGCTAGAGCATGCCAAGCTGAGCTATATGATGAACTCATTTCTCTGTACCTGTATCATGTGTTCTGTATTTACTCCCTGAAAACAGGGAGATATGTTTCTCATGTAGCAAATACACTGTGAGGTTCTGCAGAGGTCAATGCTCCCAACAAAACACTTTGAGATGCTAGGCTAATGTTCGCTAAACATTCATATAAGGCACTCTTGCTGTTCACTCGTGTCAGAGTGGTTGCTGGTCAACATATTGTTAAGCGCAGATCAAAAACGATCTCCCAAACCAGCCTGGAGCCACTGACCACAACGTGATGCTGGGGGGGGCGGAACCAGAAGAACCGTTACAATCACAGAGAAAATCAATACACTCATGACATGGTGGAAACAGACATCAGGAATGACCAGCAACTTTGCTCAGAGGAATAAGGGGGGAAAACAAATAATCGGCAAAAGAATGAAAATATACACGCACAGGCCTAATTGAGCACATAAACTCTGAATCAAAACAATTTACAACAAACTGTTTTTCTTGAACGCAGCCCCGATTCCAATGTACAACACTGCATTCATCACAAATACTTAACAAATTACAATCTCTGAAACAAAAACAATCCAGTATATTGCACTAAGAGGCTTTTGATGAAATCTAAAAACAAAGTCTACAAACAGTAAAGTTCCATATTGAACGCACTATCCACAACTGGTCCAAGTGCTGCCAAGTTCTCCTTTTGTTGGGCCGATATCCAAAGAGTTTTAAGGTGAGGAGTTTAAAGTTCAAAGCGGAGGGTTCAGTAGTAGTAATGCTGCATCTCCGTCCAGTTGGTGATCCAATACTTTTTCTGTGGCTCCTCCAGCTGAAAGCCCAGATTAAACTGGTAGCGCTCGGCCTTGCGGATCTTCACCCCCTGGTGCTTTGGCATTATCCGGTAGTAGATGGACCGCTTGAAGAACCCAAGCTAGCGGGAAGAGGGAGACAAGGAGGGCAACATTAAGGAGGGATGCACTAAAACAGCAGGAGGTCTGGGATTTATGACGACATTTTATGATTCAGAGGCTATAAGGAAGTCAAGTGAAGTTAGATAAAGACAGACAAAGTCCTCCCGAGTTAGAAGATAGAAGTAGAAGGAAGAGGAAGTGAATCATGAGAAAAGGTTTGCAGCAGCATCAAGTATCAGCCTGGAAGAGAAGCAGGAGAGATATTAGTTAGTTAGATATATATTAGCCAGAAGGAACCAGGATTAGTGAGAGTTGAATCACACCCCTCGCATAGCCCTGAAGTCATCTGAAGGGGTGATATATTACCCAACAACCCTACTGGCGTGTGCTGGTGGGCCCCCACTGTAGGGGGACCCGGGGGGGGGGGGGTCTCAGTAGTCCTCCGTCAGCCTCTCTGTCTCAGAGGGCTGGATCTTCATCTCAGCCTTCTGGGCCTTGGCCTCATACATCTCCCTCCTGCTGGCCCTCCGGAAGAAGCCACACTGGGGGTGGTGGAGGAGGAGGAGGAGGAGGAAGGGTTAGACTTGTGACTTGATATGAAGGTTACAGGCGAGTCATTGTCTACCTGCTAATGCCGCTCAGATGAACGCAGCAGCTACCATATAGTACACAGAAGAGGATCTTTGAGCAAATATACTGTATATACTGTATCTGCAGAAATATGTGTAAGGATGTACTCTCACCTTCCACAGTATGAGGCTGATGACTCCCAACAGCAGGATCCCTGCCACAGCAGCAACGATGATGATCCACAGCGGGACCTCATAGGGCTTCTCCTCCCCCACTACGGGGTCGATGTTCACGGTGAACTAGAAGAAGGGAGGAGACAGTCCAATAAATCCATCATGATCACCATTATTATTATCACCATCTTCATCTTCATCATCATCAGCGCCACACACCTCTCTGGTCTCGCTGTCCATCTTGATGGTCGGTTTGTCTGTGATCAGTTTGAGTGTGGCTTGACCCTTGACCTTCACCCTCAGAGCATTGGCATAGTCCTGCAGATTCAAAAGGGCTGTTGTTACTTGGTGGTGTGAAAGCGTATACCCCGTTACTGCTCCTGAACCCCATGAGGAAGAGGCCGGGAACCAAACTGTTCGGTCATTTTTTTAGATATTTAGGTTTTTGGTCTGTGTGTAGTTGTGACCTCTGACCTCTAGCATGGTGCTGTTCCAGACGCGGGACCTCACGATAATCTTGGCCGACTTGGTCATGTTGAGCAGCGGACAGGTGAAGGTCACGCACCGTGCTGTCCTCTTGGAGCAGTCCTTCATCACACAGCGAAACACAACAAGTCACCCAAGTGCAAAAACTATAGAAATATTTCCCAGCCCCAAATAAACAAACAAACTTTTTTTTTTTTGCAACGTATAAGATAAAAACACGAGATAAAAAGCAACTCTATAAAAAAATAAGCTTTAAGAAGTGATTCTGCCAACCTAAGCTCTTCCATGACGTTCCCCGTCTCCTTCAGGCTTAAAGGAATACACCACGCTTTGGGGAGATCGATCAATTTACCTGTTAAGTAATGGGGGCATCATCCACATGTCCCTGGTAGATCACACTACGTTGAGTGGCAGTAGGTGACTGGCATTATCCATAGTAAGAAGACTGACCTTTAAGTATTAACAGCTTCAACTTCTTATTCTCCCACTTTTGAGATAACGCTTGTCACTCAACACTACGATCATTGACTAGCAGAGTCAACAATCTACCGGGGACACGTGGATCATTTTTTTGTCTAGTTGACCAACGGGGCAATCTCCCTTTAAGCCAGAGGACGCCGGCCCGACGATCGGCACACCGGCTCGCAGGGAGTTCAAAGCTAATCACGCTTTAAAATCAGCAAAACCTTCAAATCAGTTCTTGACCTGACAGGTAACCAGTGAAGAGATGCCATAAGGGGAGTGATTTCATCTGTGTTTCATCTGTGTCATATTATTTGTATGAGCTCTTGTTTATTGGCTCTTGTTTATTTCATACACTTATTTGTCTTAGCTCTTGCTCATTTGATTTTCTTATTTGTCTCATTTGTTTCAGAAAAGTAGCTAGCTAACTTATTGCACTCATACCTTAACACTAGTTCTGCTCTTAGTTGCTTGTTTAGGAAGGAAATGCACTTATGATTTCTGGTGACTAGTAGTTTTCTTGCCTACCTATGTTGAATGCACTTATTGTAAGTCACTTTGGATAAAAGCGTCTGCTAAATGACTGTAATGTAATGTAATGTAATGTGTGTACCAGTTAAAATGCTAGCTGCTGCGTTTTGAATGAAAGAAACATTTGATCTCAGTCTCTCATCCAACTCTATTGATAATGCTTCCAATGAGTTGTGTTTTTGTTTGTTTTTATCTTAATGACTAAAATAGCGCCATTCAACCGTGTCGGTCCTGACGAGGCAGAGCCGGTCCTCACCAACAGGTAGGTCTCTTTGCGAGGCGTGAGCAGCGTGATCGCCGCCTGCGGCTCGATGATCTGCGGCTGGGTGACATCGTCGGCATCGTCCGCCGGGATCTGCCGTTTAGGACGCTTACTACCGCGGCTGTCTGACAACTGGAAGACGAGGAGGAGGGAAACAGAAAGGAGGAAGGAGAGGAGACAGAAAAAAAAAGACATTACATCAGAGGGCTGGTGGTAATTACGGGTCTCGATAAAGACATTACCAAAATCTTTCCATAATAGCATTGTCAGTTCCACTGTCTATATGTAGGCCACACGCATTACGCCGCTCTATTCTGGGCTCTGTGAGTCAGGTTGGCTACACACAGGCTTTACCAAAATGTATTTCTGTACAGCTGTGGTTTTGGCGGAGAGACCATTTTCACACCACTGACTTTACTGTGTTGCTTCAAACTGACCTCAGCACAGTCGAAACTACAGCAAATGTGTCCAGAAGGTTGGGAACAGTACAATGCACTCAACTCAAGTAATGTTCACTGAAGTAAATACCATTTTATTTGATTTCAGCTCAGTAGGTCACTAGGTTACGTTTCCCAAAATGCAACTGTAATTTGGACTGTTGATGTTTTCTTCCAAGGCTTTTTGTTTAAGCTACAATATGCAACTTTTTGGACATAAAATAACAATAAATAAATAGGATATATTGCATGTTATCGTGCATGATGTGACTATCAAGGTGAGGCTAGCAGCCACAGTGCAACAATAATGGCGGAAAGCAATTAGAAATGAAGGAACAGTGACGCTAAACGCACCACGTTCAAAAAATTGTTGCCTGCATATTGCGCTGTTTCAAGGTAGACAGCTCATCAAGATGACTGACAAGTGTCAGGATGTGAAGTTGACCAACCGAGGAGGAGGAAGGCGGGACTAACGATACGAAGAAAAGCTTTATATGGTAGATTGAAACCAGAGCAGTTTGAAGACAGCCTTACGGTGAGGTTGAGCAGGTTGACGACGTCTCCTGGGGGGACGCAGTGTGTCTCTGCCGTCCCCTCGAAGACGATCTCTGTCAGGTAAAGCAGCCACTTGCCGTTGGTTACTTCAAAGGGCCAATCAAACTCCACGGCCAGTGTCCCCATGTCCCTCAGAGGCTCGCCAAACAGCGTCACCTAGTGGTGAACAGAAGTCAGCACGCGCCGTAAGTACAAGGGAAGGGAACATGTACATATTCACAGCATATTGAGTCGGAAACAAGAATGGCGTTGCACATCATGGTGAGAAATAATACTCGGCTTGTCTGTGAACTTTGTGAACTCTTTGGTCTGTGGTTCAGTGTGAGACATAACTCACATAACAAGCCCAGCAATATTAAAATCCCCCAAAATAAATCTGTTGGTTTCAAAAACAGGGCGGGGATGCAGGAAACGTGGGTCAGTAGCCCACATAGATACAATACACAGCCCTGGAGGTCCAATATAGTCTGAGTGGTGGAGGTGACTCACGCTGAAGGTGTACTCCACCAGACTGCCCACGTCACTGGTGCTGACCATGGCCGACTCGCCCATCACCTCCCCGCTGAAGTACGACTGCACCACAGGCTTTTCTCTGCACAGGGCGGGGGTGAGAAGTCAGAGTACACTATGTAAGAAGATATTGTCGTTTGACACCCACTACTCTGCCGGCCATCTATAATTTGATGTGCTTTTGAAGTCGACGTCACTCGACAGCGGAGGAATATTAGTTGTACTCACATGGAAAAGGAAGTGAGAATGGTGTTCTCAATCAGCAGCACCACAGGCACGGGTTTCAGGTCATTCTGCTCACTCAGACTGAAGAAACAACCAGTATGTAACAGTGCGTGTAAATCATCATTATAGGGGTAGCAAAGCAAGAAAAGAGTCACTACTATGACAGAAAATTTGACATTTCGCCCTAGTTCCTCGAAACAACAAAAAAGCAAGAGGCCAAAAAAATAAAATGGATGCTTTTACTAAAGTATCTGATTGAGGAAAGCTGCAAAATGCTATAGAATAATAACTGAGATCCAAAGAGGGAGGGATGAAGCAAAATCAGAGGGATAGAGGAAGCAAAATCCCTCAAAAATCGAAATGCAAACACTGGTATGACTCATATGGATGCACAACAGGGGTGTTTTCAGGTGATTCTGTACATTCATGCTTCAAAAGGTACGATCAAACGATGCCGCCCGTGCACCGAAACCCTTAAAGAAGACTTACGTGGACAGCAGCAGGTGGGACTCGATCTCTTGCGTGTACAGACTGATCCCCGCCGTTTCAAAGATGATCTGTACCCACACCTGATCACGACAGCAAGCGACAGAGACGCGTCACAAAACCCAACAGCATCTTGAGTACAAATCAACGGCGTGAAAAAAAGGGATGGATGTTCACACTCACCCTTTCATTGCTCTTTAATGGGTTCCCCAGCTCACAAATCACTGGATCTTTGAAGCTGCACTTGACATCGTTGTCCTGCACACATGTCAGCATGTCAGGACGATAAAGACCTTTAATGTCTTAGACTAGTGTCAGCACGATATTTTCATTAATACAAGTGAGAAAATGTACCACTGGGGCGAGATGACCCCACTTGATTCCAGCATAAATCAAGAATTTGCTACCTTATTTCATTTCACTCATTTCAAGAAAAAAGAGAAATCATTTCACCCCCTTTTTTTCACTTGCTTTATCAAAAACAACATTTTCAGGCAAATCAAATGGACAAGACCAATCCCCTCCACTTTGTCATCTGCTGCCCTCTGGTGGACGTACCGACGACCTGACCCCGGAGTATCCCAGCGCGTCGGGGATGGTGATGTTGAGCATGGCCTGGTGGGCGTCCTCAGCTAGCTTCCCTGGAGCGGGCAGATTGGTCACCTCCACCATCAGCATCAACTTCTTGATACTGCTGTTGTACTGAAGCACCTGGTGCATGCCCTGTCTGGATGCAGGTACAAAAACCAATAAGTTGAGTGAGTTAAGTGTTGGTTTTTCAAGTGACAGTTATTTGGAATTGACAAGTGTCCATATGGTAGAGGTTCCTCCCTGACCACAGCTACATGTCTACATGTATCCCAGAGATCCCATGTTTCCCTACCATTGAGGTCTGATGGGTCACCATACTTTCAAGAGATGCTAACCTACCTGAACCTAACCGAACCCACCACATGACGGTCTAAATACTGTTTCAGAGGGTTTTTTTGGCATGAAAACGGTCAAATTTAAAGATATTGACTATTGGCACTAAATATATCTATCGTGACTTTTCATTCGGTCATGCTAGGACGTTCGGTTCACCTGCTGTAAGGCTCTTCCTTATCGTTGGCAAACTTGGCTGTCAGCTGCAGGTTACTGGTACATTTGTTGTCTGTGCCACACTCCTTCTGGAAGTTGATCTGCAGGAAAACGAGTGAAGGAAAATGTCACGTCACATACAGACACACAGCGTAGCATCTAACCATGCAGTACTCCATCCAGACATACTGAGAACGTCTGCACCGGGCCATACCTCCGCTCTCTGGGTGCGTTTCTGCTTCTGGCTGAGGATGGGGAAGGAGTCCAGGTTCTGCAGCACTTGTCTCTTTTTAGGTTTCTGCTCTTGTAGGGACGTGTTGAGGGAAAAAACCACCGGCTCTAGTTTGTCCCTCACGGGCGTCTGCAGGATCATCCGAGAGCGAAGCAATGGCGCACGGTTATTGGGCGACAACAGTATTGCTTTTCAAATAACATTGCGTAGTGTGTGTGTGTGTGTGTTCATGTCGACTGACACCAATCAACACAACGCACAAGCACAAAAAGCATGCAGGCACACACACATAGTCATCAGGACACACACACACACACACACACACACACACACACACACACACACCCACACATCTGTTGAGAACTTACCACCACGGTGAGCTTCAGCACATGACACTGGGGTTTGGGGGAAGACAAGGCGAGGTTGCCGGTGAACGTGTCGTCTTTGTTGCCCAGGAAACGAACGCGAGGGCTCCTTCTCCTCTCCACGTCGGCCTCCACTGTGTACTGCACCACTGTGGGAAGAGGAAACACACACAGCACTTAACAGAATATTGCTGCAAGGTGTTTAGTTAGACAGTTGGCCGTTAGTGAACAGCCAACATACAGAAGGTGCATGAAACAACTTTTGGGGTGAGGATACATCACGTGGAAGTAGACAGTCTCTAACATCTGTTCATCTGAACTTAAAGGAAGTAAAGGAAACTTACTGATATTTTTCTTGAAGTCTTTGTTGCCGTTGCTTAGTGTGTAGGAAAAACACACGGTCACTGTAATACTGCGAAAATACAAAGAAAAGACAACAAATTGGCACATCGGTTGGTATTTCAGAATAAAGTTCAAAGATCCAGTTTCAGATCAGACGAGACTTTTCTCACCATGATCCATTTTCGCACTGATTAGGGTCCACGATCTTCGGCTGCACGGTGAAGTTCTTAGACAGGTGGATGACCGGTCGAGCTCTGAAATCAAAGAAAACCGAAGAGGGAATTTTATTTATGTTTTTATCGTCTAATAAAAGCAGCATGCACATCAAGACACAAGAAAATTACAATGACAAAAGATGTGAGTATCTCAGAGGACCGTGAAATCCTTCCAATTTAAGTTAAAACGTGTAAGTTAAGAGGTTTTCGTCCCGACAACATCTTGCATCCACCCTTCCTCCTGGTCTACCTGAGCAGGGCAATGCGGTCGTCCAGGGAGCCAACTAAGATGTCGGGGTATCTGTTGTCATCCATGTCCATGCCTCCGTTGATGGAGTAGCCAAAGGTGTGGAAGCCTCCGTTACCCACCGACTTACCCTCAATCACCTGCAGGGGGCGACACAGACACATGGGAAGTCAACACAGTAAATTTCGACCTGTTTAAATTGTATCATCCGTCATAGCAAAAGGCTGCTACCTGACTCGGCTCCTCTGAGATTCCCTTCTTGCTTCCCATCCAGATGTAGAGCTTTCCTGTCTCGTGGAACGGGGCGCCCACCGCAAAGTCTGCAGGCGTTGGAAAGAATGAATGTGTAAGGGGTGTGTTTGTCCTCTAGGTGGCAGCAGAGTACCAGATAATGATAAAATGGCAGCAGGACTCTTTCAAAACTTTCCTCAAATAATGACATTAGTGTTAATGCTAGTTTTTACTTCTGTTTATTACCAAGAGTAAAGAAAGTGGACTACAGTGCCCGAACCATATCAAGTCTTTGTGGGGAAATGCACCACTCACTGCTTCCTCTTCAACCAACCTAACATGATTTCTCTCCACAGCAGTAGCAGTAAACCGACCTCGTGTTAACTAAGCGTGTTAAGTTATACCACGCTCAGAGCCACACACACCTTGGAATCCGTCTTGGTTGACGTCGCCAATGGCGGCCAAAGCGAAGCCGAACGCCGAGCCCACGGGACCCTTCAGCACCAGGCTGGCTTTCTCCTGGAACGATCCGTTTTCATTCATGAAGACGTACACCGCTCCCCCCTGGTCCTTCATGCGGTCGAAGTAAAACGGGGCGCCCACGATCAGGTCATTCCAGCTGGAAACGACAACACAAATACCAGAGTACAGCCTTGTAAATATGACCAGGTACCCCTCACGATCCCTCAACACCCATACTGCTTTTGACGTTTCTTGCACCTCAGATGGAACAATTTCTTAAAACCACCTCAGCTCCTGAGTGCTCGCTCATCTCAGATCAGTGCCGTCTCCATTCAACACCCAGCAAGGTTTCATTCATGCATTGAAAGGCAAACATACATTCCTCCGCCGTGATGTCACGGCGAACACCTTATCCGGGCTCTCCACTCGTCTCATCTCGGCTCAGGCTGTGCATCACTGTCATGCATTCTCGGCATAACAGGACGGATCGTAGCTGCAGAGCGTTCAAGCGTGAGGCAGCGTACAGCTCTAGAGCGTCAGATACAGTTACAGACCCACAGCTGCTAAATATGGCCCTCACCCTCACGGCACACAGCTAGTTGTCCCCCTTTCTTATAGTGAGGTGAGCTACCTGTAGCTTGGATTGCACCTTGCATCAGGTGGAAGGAAAGATTATTATTATTTTTAACTTAAGCATCTCATCCCATGCCAGGCAAACCGCTCCCTCGGGGCATTTGATGAACTTTTCAAAGCACATTTTGTGTTTAATTTGTCATATGATGTTGCATTAGTGAATTTTTACACATTCCTGCAAACCATTTGATATTCAAAGCTCATACAATGTTTCAGATGAAAGTGTGTACACTATACCTTCATTCACAATGTTTTAATTCAATTGTATGACTGACTGCAAGGGTGAAAAGGCAAAAATAAATGTTATTTTTGTTTATTGGTATTAATTCTTATAATTAAGTTTAACATTTTTTCAGTGTAGATAGTTGACACTTGAGAGAGTGAAACTAACACTACCCAAATAGTAATTTTGCTGTGTAGACGAGTTTCCTTGGTTCTGCTGTAACGTTTTCTGAAATATTTGTGTGTGCATACAATGTCTTTATGTTGAAGTAAGTCGAAGTGCTTTGGGAAAAAGAGAAACATTTTGGGGAAAAGAGATTATTGCTAAAACGACGTCATCATGACAAAAACAATCTGAATTATTCCTCCTTTGAGTGCCTTTCATCTCCAGCCCAGAGGTACATCATCCTCTTTATGTTCATCTTTGTGCCCTTGTTAGTTTCTGATGTGCAGCAGACAACAGTAGACTCCTTTGTTACAGGATGAGGAGTGAAGTCATGGCACTTTCTGGTGTGGTAAATCACAAACGGGCCGTCGTTTGATCTCAAAATGTGTATTACTTAGGTTGCATGCACACAAAATATGCTCACAAAAAAAGTTGGTGTCCCCCGGTTAGTAAAAATAAAAATTTTAAATGTGCAACTTAAACTTCACCATGTTTAGTTTGTCGTCACGGTACAAAGCGGTCCTCAATTTAGTTTTCAGTGTCTAGCTTCCTGTGATTCAACGCTAGACTGAATCTGGCATGCTGACCTACTCCACAGCTCGGGGGTGGGGGGGGGGGGTAAACCATAACGCGTGGGCACATACTCGTCATTGTTGAGGTCGGTGACAGCCAGACTGCTCCCGAAGTACGAGCCCACTTGCTCCCCGAGGATGACGAGCACCGGCACAATTCTGCTGCCCTCCGTCCTCCCCAACGTCACGGAGCCCTTGGACTCGTTCCTGGGAGACCCCGTCACCACCGTGTAGTCGCCGCGGCTCAGCAGCTTCCTGTCCTCCAGGACCGAATAACCTGTGAGGCGTTAGATAAAGTCGGACAAACACTGTAAAAGCATCACAGCTTAAAATCTTTGAACAAAGCGGGCCAGACAGGATTTCCTGTGATACTACTGTAAAATTTCAATGTGGTGTCACTCGTGTTCGTTCTTCTTTTTGAGTCAGTGAGATGTTTATCTGGCTATGAGGGAAGTGGTTAGCTTCAGTCTAGTCAAGTCTACTTCCTTTCACGCTGCAGAAACTCATACATACCCATATAACTGTTTCTTTTATTGGTGTTTTCAAAGTGGCTGGTGTTGATTTCCCAGGTATTTCCTGGATCCGTGTCTCTCCTCATCAGCTGCACATTGCCTGTATAAAGAGATAAAACCACCGAAGAATACTGTAATCTGCCTCATACACAATGGACAGGTTTCCCAGACGCAGAGTAATCCTCGTACTAGACTAACACCAGGATGGTCTAGGACGGGGCGTAATCCTTCGTCTGCGAAAACCTGCCCATTATCGCGGCGTTAAGTCAGAAAAACACTCTTTTCAGGTTTAACTCCTCCCCGGGTTTCCCCCACCTTGCCACACAAAGCTGCCGGGAGAGCCCAGGTAGACGTCGGTGTCGGTCATGCCGCCGGAGATGCCCATGCTGCACATGCCCTCCAGCTCCATGTCGAAGTTGGGGTTGCAGGCCTCGTAGGTGTGGTCCTGCCAGTGATCGTTGGGGTCGAAGGTCAGGTCGTTGCCCCGGACGTAGCACTTGCCCAGCATCCGCCGCTGCTCCGTGGTGCCGCTTTGGATGATCTTCACGTAGCGGTGCCCGCACGCCTGGAGGCCGGAGAGGAGTAGTGTAGTATTCCAGTGTATTTAGTTGTTACTATTATCTCCTGCACTATAGTGTGTATCAGGATCAGAACTGAATGAGGCTTAGGGGGGAAAACAACCCCTTTTTTTTTTTGCAGAGATTTCATCAGAAATGCATCAGAACTAACTATGCAGCTTGAAGCAAGACAATGCTAGAAGAAAATGCCGACCCCACACAAACTATTGCATCCACAAAACCAAAGCGGGGACGGAAAACAGCCTCTTCTGTAAGGACTGCTGCCAGTTTGGTGGGGCCGTGTGATTTAAAATAACCCAAATCCAACTGGCACAAATTCAGTATTTATTCGGAAATATGCAATGCAAGTGTATTAAGTCATAGTTCAATAAAAGTGCCCGTGAAAATCAGATCAAGGGAAATTCCCTGGTGTGCATGTACATGATGTCAGTACTACATGGTGTTTTCTGACTGTCACGCTGCGACGCCTCGTGGCCGTGCGCTCCAACGCTGCAGTAAATGTACGACGTTATCACCTGCGATACACCGAAGTACAACAGGGTGTCACCTCACCAGCACGCGTCCCCCCCCCCGGCAGGTCCCTCTGGCTGGCCACCATCACTCCTAGCCACATGCCCTCCACCATCTCTGACGGACCCGCTGTGAAGGGGGGGGGGGGGGGGGGGGCAGGTGGGACATATTGCAAGGTTAGCTGGTGACAGTGAATGTGGTCATAATACAGTGTGTGTGTGTTCAGGTTGCCAGGTTTGTTGGACTTTGTGCCCATTTTATAGAGCAGTCGGTTTAAAGAGTCTTGGTTCTCCTGTTATCTTATCACCTAACCAAGCCTACATTCGGTGTGTAGACAGTACAGTAGTTGCGATGCCGTCAGCCGTGTCAGACCATCCCTGAGAAATAACACAGGAACTAAAGCGCTCATCATGATTACGGTGATCACAGTCATTGTAACAGCAAAGCAACACCTCGTAAACCCAAACAGCTCCGCTCAACCCGGATCGTGCCCCGACAAATATGGACCACAAAAATGCACCGTGACTCCAGCGTCAGTCACACCAACCTCAACATCAAAAGTGATGAACAATCCCTTTATTATGGTTCTTACTTTCAGCCTCCGGGGGCAGGGGGGGGGGGGGCCTGAGAGTACATCAGTTAATAACCTT
Source organism: Hoplostethus mediterraneus (assembly GCA_034670385.1). NCBI lineage: Eukaryota > Metazoa > Chordata > Actinopteri > Trachichthyiformes > Trachichthyidae > Hoplostethus > Hoplostethus mediterraneus. Next base: position 1,698,626 of record JAXDDW010000047.1, read on the forward strand.
CAATTAAGACTTCATGCTTTCTAGAGCGTGTCGTGTAGACGCAGCAAATGTTAGCTCTCGCTGAGGGATTTGATTTCTGAGATTGTTTAATACACTGAGTTTTTTTGCGAATGGGGAGGAGGTGTCGGTGTCTCCCGGTGAAAAGCAACAGGAGCTTGATAAGAAATATGGGTCATGATGCGGTTCATTCACTCCGGCTGCAGCGGAAGCTATCGATTTCCTTTTTTTAAATTTCATGTCAGCAACTTTCCACATGCTTACACTCGGGGGTGTAGAGGGATTTCAGGTGATGTAACGCACCCTCTGGCAGCCATGTTTTATCTTCCCACTCATTGTAAGTTGTTCTGGAAAAGGACATCAGCTAAACGCCTAAAGGGTAAATGATGCTGGTACCCAGGTCACGCTAGTGGTGGAGGGTCGGCCCCGAAAGAGTCGGTTCCTTGACTCTACTGAGCTTAAGAGTCAACAGTGAAATCAACTGAACAGAGTTGACGCTGGGTATCTGTTGATTCCACTTTGTTTATTGCTTCAACATGAAGGTGGGACTTTTACTTCCTGTCTTTTACTTCAAAAGGGAGCAGGCATTGTGTAGTTTAATGCTCACTTGGTCTATCAGGGAGACTAGCTGTATATACACTATAGTACCTTCACAGTGTGGTGATATCTTACACTTAAAAATGACAAAGTTACTTAGAAAAAAAAGTCAAGAGGTAGGTAGAGGTAGAGGTAGGTATACATGCAGCCAGGGATGTGATGATGTGTTTATTTTTCATTTTTTCAATGCACCAACATCACCAGGTTGATTCTGATTGTATGGAGGAGCTGGAACGTGAAGAGATCAATTCATACATTCATCACCCGGTGACACAGCTCGCATATCGGCACATGTACGGCAACTCAATTACAGCGGCCCCGACGTTGCGTTCCCCCCGGCAACCAACCAGCCGCATCGCAGTTACCTGAGTTGACCAAGTCCATCCTGGAACAGTCGGTGGTGTCCGTGGTGATGGGACAGGAGTAGACGGCCCCCGTCTCATTGACGTTTGCCAGCGCCAGGGCTTTCTCCTTGGGCGCTCCTGCTAGGAGACTGGAGACACACACACACACACACACACACACGCGCACACACACACACACACACACAGAGGAAGGATAAGGGAACATGCCTGATAATACGACAGGTGATCCTGCTGATGTAAACATAGCAAAAAATACAATCTCTTGCTGTGTCCCAACTACAACTTTGACCAACTATCTCTCTCACACACACACACACACACACACACACACACACACACACAGCTTGGTGATGACCCCTGTCTTTTGGTCCACTCACCCAGACACCCCCCCTACATCAGCACCTTTTAACCCGCCGGAGAGCTTTGAAGTAGGAGGGATTACCCCTCCTGCCCGGCTCCGCGGTGGAACACGGTGTTTCCTGTCAGCGCAGGATTTATTAGCCCCGCTCTGCCGGAGGAAGGTGACGACAATCTTGTTTGCAGGGTGTGTGATAGGTGGTGTGCTGCGTTAGCCAACATGCTGGACTAGGAGAAACATTCACGGTAAAATACACAAAACTGAAAATGTTTACGCTTCGCCAGCTGAATGCCGATATCGGTTACTGGCGCCGGCGGACCGTGGAAAGCGGGAAGACGGTGAGTCAAGCTGTTCGTTGGGGCTTGAAGGCATGTTCCCTGCAACCAGGTGGCGAGAGGACAAACCCAGCCTGCAGGGCAAAAGGCTCGCACGCCCACCGGCCTCCCGGAGACACACCGATAAGTAAGAATAAATACAGATAATGGGGAAAAAAAATACCCAGAGGTCAGTGTGTCTTCATCACAACGCCTCTGTGAGTCAGCTGAGGAGAGGTCAAGGTATGACATGCCAGCAGGGTGAGGCGCGCTCAGTTCATTAATGTTTGACGTTCATGGGGAAATGACTCACTGACTCCTATATTACTGCTCCTGGTTCCTTACATGAGGAGATCTGGTGTGCCAGGCTCTACCAGCCCAGCTCAGCCTTTGGTGTTTACACACCCGTACTCAGAGATGGCTGATAACAGCCCCTATACTGACTAAACACTCACATAAGCATCTCAGTGAGAGAAACCATTGGTCTCTAGCTGTGTCATGATGTATAAGCCTGAACATGAACAGACTCACAAGTCTGTCTTCTCTTTGGATGGAATTTAGTTATGAGTTGGTCCCAACGGCTGATCTCAGATCAATTACCCCATTAGCAACTGAAAATCCAAGCTCAGGGGCGATGGGGGAGATTTTACCCTTTTCTAGTCTCTTTGTTTCAAGCCCTGAGGTTGAGGAGATGTAAGTGACCACAATGCCTCTGTTGCTTGTCGAGAGGTATTCCTGTCCCAGATCACGCATTACACTATGGAATATTTTCCCTCTGCAGCATAAAAACATACATACTGCAGCCATGTTTGCATCGCTTGAAACGGAGACGGACAATTATCCCTTCTTTCTGCCGCCAGTAGGGCATTATCGGCCATTAATCAATTACCGTGCCAGAGTGATGACAACCAGGAGGAGCCAACATGGCCTCTCAGGGCCGGTAGCTTCCAGAGGACGGGAGGAAAAGGCCTTGGCTCGGCAACGCAGACGGATCTGAGATTCCACAGAGGTTTGGAGTGGTAGTGGGACTGACAGATATGTGGGGAATCAAGGGCATCGAGTCCCACTGGGGGTGTGTGTGTGTGTGTGTGTGTGTGTGTGTGTGTGTGTGTGTGTGTGCTAAAGAAAGTGTCTAAATGAGCACATGGCTGCATGTGTCCTGAGGAATGTAGCATGACTCGCCTTCATGGTCATTAAAGAAGTCATGACCACCCAACGTGTTACCAAGTGTCTCAAAACAAAGACTCACAAGGTTAGCCATTCCTGTGGGAAACCAAGCCACATTACACATTAGTCCAGTGTGTGTGTGTGTGTGTGTGTGTGTGTGTGTGTGTGTGTGTGTGTGTGTGTGTGTGTGTTAGTTATAAAACACTTAGAAACAGGCACAGAGACCAGTCGGCCTGAACTTTGCTCACAGCGAGAAAGCAAACGGAACGGTGCACCGGAGATTGATTATCGCTGACTAAAGCCAGGAGGAATTGGGCCACAGAGTCCAGCGCTAATCACCGGAGGAGGAGGACGAGGAGGAGGTGGAGGAGGAGGGAAGCTTGGGCAGCCTTGGCTGGCAGACCGCTTGTGGCACCAGAAGGACCGTACACCAGAAGGACCGTACACCAGAAGGACCGTACACCAGAAGGTCCACCGTACACCAGAAGGACCATACACCAGAAGGACCGTACACCAGAAGGACCACCGTACACCAGAAGGTCCACCGTACACCAGAAGGTCCACTGTACACCAGAAGGTCCACCGTACACCAGAAGGACCACTGTACACCAGAAGGACCGTACACCAGAAGGACCATGCACCAGAAGGACCGTACACCAGAAGGACCGTACACCAGAAGGACCGTACACCATGCGTCCCTGCAGCAGAGCCACGTGAGTCACTTGTGGTTTGTTGTCGAGTGCGGCGGCATTTTCAACCCCAGCAAAGTCGGTTGACACAACATGACCACCGCTGCATCGGCCTAACATCCTAACAATCAAGTGTCTCACAATTCATGAAGGTAATAATGGATGGAAACAGGGATGAGAGTGCAGCAGCTTCCTCTCTTTAAACCTCACCAGACAGCCTGTCCTTCATACGCTTCACCTCCTCTCCTGTTCCAACTGCAACAATGCATGCCCTCTCCTCCTCCTATCTCTCCTCCCTGCTCATCACCTCCTCATAAACAGGCTGTCGGAGGCTCGGGGGAAAGGGAGGCAGCTGCATTCCTACTGTGAGGACATGTTGAATTTCGCCCCCCTCTGCCTAGTGAGCTAAGCCAAACATTTGCTGTAAGCTAGCAGACGCTGCCGAGGTGAGCGTGAGCTGCATTCTCGACAGCCGGGGTGAGAAGCTCTCAGAAGATGGGGGAGTCAGATGGATGATGGTCACATCAGGGGTGGGTGACGTCCCACAATGCCCCTTAACTGAGCCAAGAGCAGAAAAGGTGAGGGAGGGGAGGAAAAAGGGAGAGAGGAAGAGTGACACCACAAGATCTTGTTTGGGGAAACAGTCGTCTGTCTACAACATGAACATGAGCATCTTGTTTCTCTTCTATCAGACGGACATCGATAAAGAGTCTAGTCTGACTGCCTTCTGGGCGACTTCCTCGGTTCTCCGGCACGTGGTTTTAATCTGCTGTTTTGACTCTGAGCACCTAATCTCTCTCGCTGATGGGTTTTTATCAGATGGACGTCGAGAGACAACGTGCAGGGCCACGTCAGTCATGTCTGCAGCCACGCATCCATCTCCATCAGGGCCCAGTCAAACAGGGTCAAACACGAGACACACGATACAGGTCTGACACAGACAGACTGGGAGTGAGATGGAAAGACAGCGAGCGGTCCTACCCTTCCTGTAGACAGTGTGTGTGTGTTTTGTGTGTGTGTGTGTGTGCGTCTGCTGTGTTTGTGCATGTCAACCTCACACACACAAGTGATTGATCACCTGCCCAGATCAGGATTAGATCAACCTGTTGGTCACGGGGTGTGGCTGCGACCCCCTTCAACCTCTCGTAGCTCATTGTTCACTGTCAGCCACACAACTAGGCAAGATGGAAGACAGGCTCAGATCGGTACTACGTCCTGTACGCGTATATAGTAAATATAAATACACAATATACACGTAGTATACAATAGTGTGTAAATTTGTCTTTATGCGGTAGCTTTGATTGTTCTGGAGCCTGAATCCTGTTTGTACCATTGGCATCCTCTTCAAAGTCTTTCTCAATATAATACACGCACGCACGCGCATACACACACACACACACACACTTAAACTTAAAGCTAAAGACTTAAAGCTGCTACGTGTAGAATATTTACCTCAATAGTATAACAGCTGAAAAACAATGACAAAAAAGGAAATTGCTCAGAAAATTGGTTTACTCCGTGTACTACTTTTTATTCTGTGTACTACTCTACTACTACTACTACCACTTACGTGTCCCCAGGTACGGTTCCCACACATTGTGCTGGGTTGAATTACGGCACAAAGGAGGGAGCTCAACCAAACCATTGAAGTGGTGGAAACCATTGAATAAACACCACTCCCAAGAGCTGAAGCCCTCTACAACAAAACGCATGCAGGCGGTTTTCTTCTGATTGAAAAATATATCTGCCGTGAAAAAAGCGAACAGATGATCATGAAATAGTTAAAAAGAAAAGGGAATACAAGACAATAAGCAATGGAGATATTTTATTTAATGTCAAGACCTGGACTGAAAGACTTCGTAGGGTTACTGGTAGATCACGAGGGAAGCAAGTGGTGAGTCGATGGGAAGCACTACCACTAACGGACTCAAGGGGTCGCCAAAGTCATCTAAGTTCAAATTCTACTCTTAGCAGCTTCATATATAATTCTAACCCCGACCCCTAAACATACAAAAACCTTTTAACCTTTTGACACACACACACACACTCACACACAGACAAAACACACACACACCCACTCACGTGTGCGTGTATACATCCTCATAGTATTTTTCAGCACGGTATAAAGCAATTACGCTATGGGCGCCTCGTATTGATTCCAGCAAAAACATTGTCACTTGACCCAATCAGACCCGCTAAACCAATAGATGGAGATAATATTGAATGGAGAGACTCAATTTGCAGATGGGATCTAGCAGGAGGACGAGAGGAGAGGAGGGCTGGAACCTCTTTACACCGTCGTAATGGAGTAACGAGGTATGTAAGGGATACAGGGAGGGTCCACTGACTGGAGTGGGACATGGATCACATGGGATGAGTGTGTGTGTGTGTGTGTGTGTGTGTGTCTTTTCCCTCTGTATATCTGCTCATTCGTTTGCAATCACCCCGGCTTTGCAACATCACCGTGATGAATCAGATTCTTTGTATTTCCAGAAAGCCGTCACAAAGCGGGAGGTGGGCCGTGAACACGCACATTGCTATCAGACTATTCACTGCAAGCACACCTAGCTGTTAACACGTTGACTTTGTGTGTGTGTGTGTGTGTGTGTGTGTCAAGCATACATGGCTAACAGATGAGTCCTCACAAGACAAACAGTCTGCGGGTCTGTGCTAGCTCAACCTGCTACCCGAGTGGTCACGTAGAACAGGCCGGCCACGTTACTCACAGCACCTGGTGAGTTTAGTTTCTAACACGTGACACCGACATCACCGATATCAAAAACTGAATCCTCAAACCGTCTCGCTTGTCAACTCTCAGAACGAAACATCGCAGTAAGGCAGAGAGTAAAGAGGCTGCAGGTTAGCTCTCTATTGAACCACATCCCTCAGTATCATTGTCAAACCCTGTAGATCATTAACAAAGCACAAGAGTGAACGGTGGTTAGTGGTGAACCTGCAGAGCCCAGCGCTGCAGAAATGAGTGACACAAGTAGAGCACGGTGAACTAAAAACGTCTATTTTTCAGTTCTTCACCACTGAAGTTCAGAACTGAGGTGGCGAGAGAGAGAGAGAGAGAGAGAGAGAGAGAGAGAGAGAGAGAGAGAGAGAGAGAGAGAGAGAGAGAGAGAGAGAGAGAGAGAGAGAGTCTTTGTGAGTTTGTTCTCTCTGCTGCTCAAGGCCGCTCAAAACACCGTAGCGCTTCACAGTGATGTCGAGAGATTTGAGATGTCGAGAGATTTGAGACGTCTGACGGGGGAGCAGTATGAGTATGCATACAGATGGGGAATAGAGGGAAGAGGAAGGCAGGCCTCACCTCACCTCGCGATGAAGGTCATCTCAGCCACACGGGGGGAAACGGTTGCTTCTCGAGGGAGTTAAATGTAGTGGTTAACTGTGTATCAAAAAGAGGAAACGGCATTGAAGCGCTCACACACACACACACACACACACACACACACACACACACACACACACACACACACACACACACACACACACACACACACACACACACACACACACACACACACACACACACACACACACACACACACACACACACACACACACACACACACACACACACAGGCGCTCACAATCTATCAGGTATCTCAGCTGGACAAACATCCTGTTTGAAGACCACCATCTGCCGTTGGTGAAACAGTGACAAGAGAGCAAACTCATTTAAACCCTGTGCGGCAGATTAAACGTGACAGGTCAGCCCAGCCCGCCGTAAATCACTTTTCATTAGCGAGAGGGAGAGCTGGCCTGACGGGGGCAACGTTATTTTGGCTTATGTCTGCAGGTCGGTGATGTCAGAGCGTTACTGAGGCCTGCCACACACACACACACACACACACACACACAAACATAACGTCCACCAATACACGCGTGCACACAGATGCGCACACACACACACACACAGCTGGACAGCGTCTAGACACATGTTTCTCGGTGACCCAGGACCCCGGTTCCCCTAACAAGGCTGCTAGCTAGCCCAGTGGCCCCACATTGAAAACACACCAGACCAGCGCACCTCCACCTTCCACACACACACACACACACACACACACACACACACACACACACACTTCCTCCCAAGGAGCCATAAAGCAGAGGAATTTACAACAGACCAGCGCTGACATTATCTCAGCCATCATCTCGACCCGTGTGTCGCTACATGTCGGGGGGCTGCAGGTGGACTAGCTCACAATGGAGCTGACAGTTAGCAGTACCGTTAGCCACATTAGCGCGTTTGGCTTGTCCCACCTAAGTACAGTATTACTCAGATTTTTGGCAAAGTAGAGCAGGTATGAAACTCCACTATTTTCCTGTTGTGACTTGCATGGACTTCCTGTTACAACTGTGGCTTGCAGCGCTTCCTGTTAAGACCCCTGAAGCATCGATTTTGTTTTACTCATTTTATTTGATTCATTCATTTTGCAGCTTTAATTTGATCCATTTTAATTTGACATTGACACAGCATTTTTTTAATACTAAGAGCAGAATACAAGCTACCTCATAGAGTCTTCAATAGTAGAAATATACACATACCGAGTGTAAACCGATCGGGATCATTTACCCCCCCGAGGATGAAAAATGGGTTAAAGAGGGAACAGTAATCCACATCAGCCCCGGGGCCGACCGGGCTAGCTTCTTTTCCCATGCTGTTTCAGTGCACTTGTACAACCAGGGGACACAAAGGGATCCGTTACAGTTTTGTTGGGATAGACACAGGCCTCACCGCAGGCTACTACCCAGTGAAAGCCCCACCAGAGAGAGGCTCCTCTGTGGAGGTCAGCGGGAGGCCCGGGGTCCCGCTGGGGTCCATTTCAACGTGTTATTAGACCCCGTCATTCACTCTGGTGCTGCACAGGCCGGCCTGTCACGCACATCGACGACTGATTTGACACAGGCAATAAATGCCATTAAGATTATGGACGATCACCAGGGGCAAAACTCGCCTTTACTCAGACTTCAATGAATGACACTTATTTCCTGGAGCATGACAAACAAATAAGTACTATCCACAAAACACTATAGATTATTCCAGAGCTAATCCATGAAGAACGACATTACATTACATTACAGGCATTTAGCAGACGCTTTTATCCAAAGCGACTTACAATAAGTGCATTCAACATAGGTAGGCAAGAAAACTACTAGTCACCATCATAATCATAAGTGCATTTCCTTCCTAAACAAGCAACTAAGAGCAGAACTAGAGTTAACCCTTTATAGGGCACTCATTGAAATACTTTGAAATTCAAAATTTCAACCCTAGAGTGTTATTGGAGGACATAAGACTTTTTTACTTTTGTGACATTTGTCAAAATCTTACATTTTCATGTAGAAAATCAAGGGTTAACCCTAACCCTAACCCTAATACATCTAAAATACATGTTCCTTTCACCTTATATGTATTTTTATAACATTAGAACATAAGAAGAACATAACATAGGCACTTAACAGGCACTTGTCAACATACACATCACATGAGACAGCATTAGGCTAACCCTAACCCTAACCCACACATGTCATCACTTAGCACTATTCAACCATAAAATGTGTGAGTTTCGTCAACTAATCCTGGTTAGTTTTGATGTTTCACCGTAATTACGGAAGTGAACCGAGCCGCAAAACCGCCTTTTTCCGACTTCAGAGAAAACAGGAAGTTTGATATGTTCCAGGCCTCTGCTGATTGGTCAAATGCCACGATGCCGCGTTCTGTGACGGTAGAGTGATCTTCGCTGATTGGCTGGGTGAAAACCACATGCTTCTCGACCTCACTGAGACGTGGGGGGGGGGGGGACGCATTTGTAGTGTGTGCGGAAGTTACCAAATATAGTTCCTCGCCCGATAAAGGGTTAAGGTAAGAGTGCAATAAGTTAGCAACCTACTTTTTCTTAAACAAATGAGACAAATAAGAGAATCAAGTAAACAAGAGGCTAAGACAAATAAGTGTTTGAGAGGCAAAGAACGAGGCAAAGCTAAGCTAAGCTAACTGATATGGACTAAGTTCAGCTAGCTACAGCACAGCTCCAATAGATAACAGCACATAAAGCTTGTTTTTCTTTCAAAAAGTTATAAACACAAAACTACCAGTGATTTTCAAACGGTTCTCCAATGAAAGGTAACTTCCTCCTTTTCAACTGTCATTTCGGGTCGTCATGTTATACAAAACGTGTATGAGGGTCTGATGGAAACCGCAGGATCCTTATCACAAAGTCTTGCCACAGTAGCATGACACCGGTCCTCTGACGGGCCTACTTCAGAGGAGACCACGACCACTTCCATGACAAGGAATGTTGGAGCTCAGCCAAGTTGAACACGGCCCGTCTTCCTCCTTTACGTTAGGCTACGCTGCAGCTTTTAATATGTTCACTCAGTCCTCCGTCCTGATTCTGGTCTTTCTCTTCGAGTTTAATACCAGGAGGATAAAGTTGTGTACCATGATCCTGTTGCATTACGTCAACTTTGCAAGGGAGTGTATGTATGGTCCTGTGCGTGTTCAAACAGAGCATCTGGCCGTGTGCGTCTATAAACCTCGTATCGACCACTCTAATCTGCACCTTGCAGGAGAAAGGGGAAGACCCCGTCCAATTAAACGGCTGACTTTCGTGGCCTCGAGCCACGGCTGTCAGACGGAGATGAGTTACATATTCCTGAGTCAGAGAAATTATAGCCAGTGATTCGTCTGCGCGAGCTCTCAGAGGTCCTCAGATAACTGATGGTACGCCTTCCCAAATTGCCCCTAAACTCCTCATTTTAAACTTCTGTCCTGTTCCAACCTGCAACCTGGCAGGTCGCGAGTGTTCAGGGAAGGGTGAAACATTCCTAGCATACCACGGGGTCAGGGGCCTGGAAGAGCCAATAGGTGGCCAGCTGGCAGCCTGGCCCCTCCTCCCTGCTACAATAGAGCACCAACAAAAAAAGCCTTTTCAGGAAAGATCTCTCTGAGACCATACAGAAATAATTGGGTGATAGACAGGAAAAGAGGGGAGGGCAGGAGAGATGATTACAAATTGGCTTCAGGTAGATTCTGGATGAGCAAGGTGCAGCCCCTCCGCCAACAAGGAGCAATTTTGGGGTTACTAATTGGTCGTGCTCCCCCATCCCAAATACATTTATCAAATTGTTTCAACTGGGATCAGAGTAATTGGATAATAGTCTGCATGTTAAGAGGTTTTTAAGGGGGGAAAAAACTCCCTTATTGCACTCACTTTATTGCAGAAGAAACCCTCTGTCTAAAGGTCTTTTATCCCATCGTCTGACTCACGCATGCACAAAGCATGCCCACTTTAAACACTGTGCATGTCATGACGGGTTTATATCCCCACTTCTTGCATTTTTCAAATATTCACACTGTAGTTCCCTCCAGTACGTGTAACGAACAGCTTTGTGGTGCCCTTGCTGTGGTGAAACGAGACAGATCCAGGGTCACCAGACAACCCAAACAACGCACAGAAAAAAAAAGAGACTGTACTGTAAAATCAACTCAAAAAACAGGAGACACCATTAGCACATCACAGAGAAGACACAGGGACAGATGGCATACTGAGCTGGCAGACGTTGTTGAGTGGATCTTGGTCCACTGGTTGCAGCTGTAAGAGAGGATACTGTTGAAGAAGGGGTTGAAAAAATGGATGAACTCTTCAGATTGCTCTGACCTCAAAGCCAAGCACATTTCATATTTTCTCATCCAGTGATATGAAAAGGGGAATTTCCCTCTTGAGCATCTGGCACAAGCTAGAGATACAAGCTGACTGCAGGTGCATTCAGGCTTCTGCTCCTCATTACAGTCACAGGCTACGCTAACGCTGCAGATGAAAGTGTCGCAATTCTGATTTATTTTCGCTCACATGTGACACACATTTGACATTTTGCAATCAGTGTGAACGGCAAAAAGATGCATAGAGTCACATTTTTTCAATTCCAATTTCAACACGGATATGTGGCACAAAATCACATACTGAGATACACCACCTACAACTGTATCTGAATTTGTCAGCCTTGCCATGACAATAATGGATGACAACCTCACAGCTATGGAGAGAAAGTGAAATAGCAACTTGATTGGTATTTGGGGAAACAAACTTGAAGACAGATCCTGTAAGCAAAACGTGTTTACAACAAGCAGGAGATCGTAGGTACAAAAACGGGTGCAACGTCTTTTGTTATTGTTATTTCTATTCTGCAATCTTTTATCATCGCTGTCAGTTCTTATTGGTATCAGTTGCACCCTAGAATAGATATGAACTGTCATCCAAAAACATCAGATTTGAGCAGCAATTCAGAAGTGAGCATGAACGCCTGCCGTGTGAATGCAGCCATAAAATTGCCTCAACTCCTCAGCCTCCAGCAGGGCCGACGAGTCTTTGACAGGCCTCTGGGTCCCACAGGCTTCCAGACTCAGGACCAACGCCATGTGGTCCCCTTCTAAGGTTGCAGCTTGTGGACGGTGGGACGGGGGACCCTCTGGGGACGGGGGGGCCAAGATGGCACATTGATCCCGTATCAGCTGGACCCCGCTATCCATTCCACTAACTGGGGGAAATCTCTGCAAAAAAAATCTCTCCACCACTTAGCGGAGATAAGGCTGAAAGGCTGAAAGGCTGAAAGGCGAGGACTTGTTGCTGCCCTGGTGACGGGGCACTGGTTTGCAATTTTCTCGTCAAAAAGCCTCACTGGGGACAACTTTCAGGAAAGAGACGCGCATGGGCGACTTAGACGAACACTGTGATCATGGATGCGGAAGGATGAGGCGGCCACTTTAACTGGCCAGAGGAAATCCTATACTAAACAGAGATATAGAGGATCTTTCATTAAAGGGAAGACGAGGAAGTCTTGCGTCACGTGCACGCTTTTCCTTAAACATCAATCATTCCTTTTTTTAAAAAGCACGGAAATAAAAAGGGTTTGTTGACTCTCTGCTTTTACGCAAGCCCTTGCAATCACAGTTAACTCCACGTTCTTGGTAACAACCCTACGAGCGTTACAGGCCAGTGAACACCTTTATTGCGAAACACAAACCTATTCGTTTTGCCCGCTGAATGCAACAGCCTCGGGACATGTGGAAAGAAAGTGGAGCAGGCCGCTGTGCATTCCATAACGGACGTACAACAACACGGAGAGAGAACAAACGTACTTATTTAGCTCAGAAACAGTGGTTTATGTCCCTCGAGCTGTGGTGGGAGGACACGTTTTCCTGTGCGTTGGGACTCCTTTTCAGAGCCCGCACTGTAATAAAGTTCACCTGGCCCACCTGTTTCACCTGCAGCTACAGCAAAAGACAGTCTTCTCAATGAGGCGTGTACCAAGAAGCCACTCCTGCCTTCAGCTTGTAGCTGTGGGTCATGGTTATTGTGGGGGCAGGATACAGCAAAAAGGGTGAGATGATCGCTGCCTTGCGCTGCCAGCATTTACTGAGAGGCTGTGCAAAAAAATTTAGATTTTGTGCATAGATTTTGTTTTAGCTGGGTTAGTTTGCAGACCAACAAAAGCACTCGGTCTGAGCTGAGAGAACAGATGCAACTGTGCTGAGAGCATATTTGGTTCATGGTGTCTGGCCATGCAAAACCACTACGCACACACTGCTTTGTGAACCAGCCAGGTCCTACAGGTAACGACTTCCGCACATCCAAATGAGACGGTGCGTTTTCAAATCAAAAAAAGGTTGCAACTGCGAAGAAACATGCGAGGAAACACATAGAACACACGGCGGGGGGTCTTTTCGACATTATGGGGCAATTGGGGAGAGATTTCCACTGCGCATGGCAACAGGTGGTTGACTTTGGAGGAATTGTTTCATGCGTAGAAAAAAAAAAATGTTTCATTGCACGTGAAGGCGCGTAACTGTGGTGCTATAAGGGGACGTCTAGCCTCCTGTGTAAATGCTTTGATTTTGCGCAGTGAGCCGCTTATAAACTGTCATAAGGTTTATGAGCTGGTTGTTTTTCTGCAGGCCTGCCGGACTAAAGCAGGTGCGCAGAATGACCGCAGACATTATTTGAACAGAAACAAGTGGAGCACCTCCGATATGAAACTCACAGGTATTTCTTGGCTCCCTCCGTCTGGTTGTGCAGGGCCACCGAGAACCCGAAGAAGCTCCCCTTGGTCTGGCCCTCCTTGATCACGGGGAACCGCTCGTCTATGTTAAATCCACCGCAGGTTCGCGTCCCGCAACACACGGTCACGACGACCAGGAGTATCACACTTCGAGACATATTCTTGGGGCTGCTGCTGCTGCTGCTGCTGCTGCTTGATATCCCCCTCGCGCTGTGAGTTGCCGTTCCCGTCCCGTGCCGAGCCGACGCGGGGCTGTCAACGCAGTCTCGAGCTCCCAACAGGTACGCTTCAGAATGAGCCCTCCATTGAAAGGACCGTGTTTCCCCTCTCGCACCGGGAGCGCCACTGCCTAGGTGTCGGTGTCTGCCTCCCTCCCTCTCTCTCTCTGCTGCCCTCCCTTCGCCTCCCCTCCCCTCCCCTCCCCTTCTCTCTCCCTCCCCTCCACCCGTTTGAACAAGTGTGCAGCATCGAGGACTTTTCAATGACTTTCGAGGTTTTGTTTGGTGAATTCCAGTGACTCAAATCTGGTGTTTTAGGATAAGACATGGTCAAAACGAGACATTAAAGAGGCCTCTTATTTTTTTTTACTCTTGATCTAGTCACGTGAGATCATTCATTTCCAAACTGCTGCTATAATCAATAAATCATCACAGGGTTGATCTGACATGAGGCATATTGAACAAGTTGGCTGCCTTGTTTTAATAAAAGATCAAGTATTTTCAAAGCCTTCTATTTATTTCATTTTTTATTTTTTATTTCAAGTCCTCAGCATTTCAAGGATTTTCAAGGACTGCTTTCAAACCTGTTCCCTGAGCACCCGGTGTGGGTTGGCTGCATCATGGATCGATCAGACATTAGCAATGCAATCAATATGATCAGCTTTATAAACTCTCTTTCTTTCTCCCTCTCTCTCTCTCTCTCCACATTATTCAGTTCCACCTGTTGGACCTAGCAACAAACATTGGACAGTGAAAAGTGTCCAATGTGTCCAGTGTCCAAAAGTGAAAGACACTTCAGGCAAAAAAAAAGAAGCTTTTACTTCATGGTTAGTTCAGGGAACATATTAAAAACAACACCAACGCGTTTCCGCCGAGCTGTGACCTTCAACAGGGAGTAGCACGACAAACAGCATGAAGGCCACAGCATGGCTTGGAAATCCAACAACCCCGACCCAGAGAGCACCTTCAACAAAGACCTCCACAGACAGAAACCTCTCTAGTGTCGGGGACATGACGTCAATGTTTCTGAAGTTACTCCAAAACAGAAAACTGGACCTTTTTTTTTTTTTTTTGCACCGTCTTGCATCAACTTCACATAAAGCATTGACGTTGCATTTCCACAGATTGACTCACTGGTGCAGGTCCAGTCAGCTCCACCAAGCCCTCTGATGGACTCAAGGCCCGCCCTCACATGAGTCTTCTTGTAAGAGCCACCATACCCTCCCTCCTCCTCCCTCCACTGCTTGTCACCCAAACAGGCAGTTCATTAAACCTGTAATCCCCTTAGAGAGTTCAGAGAACAGGCCAGAGGTTTTTTAAAAGTATCACTTCCTCTTCTTGAACCTCCACCCCCTCTGATTTACTCGTATCTCCACAGCAAGGTGTGATCTTTCATCATGTCTGCTTTGCTTGCCGACTGCTGGTTACAATCTGCTATCCGTGACCTCCTCTAATTGATGAGTTGAGCTTCCACTCCGCTTCCCCCTCACGCTCGAGGAGTTCCTCTCAGCCCAGACCCAGAGGTAATCTCTCCTCCGTCCCCAATGAAATAATGCCCTTTGGAGATCACCGGATCACCGTGCACATTCCACAGGCCGACGGCTGAGGCAGGCATTCCTCATGTTCCCGGACGTAGCGCCGTTTCCAAGCAGAGATGGAGATGCTGTTGAGTTGTTGCTGCTTTACATCGTCTGCATTCCGTTTTCTCGGTTCCTCATTTTATTGTATTTGTGTGCGAGACCCAGAACCAAACACAGACAAGGCTCCACGTCTACGCTCAGCAGACCGCTCAGGCAGAAATCCTTTATGATCTTTCCACAATTTCATCACAGTATAAAACCTTTCAGTGAAACAGCTTCTGTGTTGAAGTACGCGGTGAAGAGGTTCATACTGTGTTGTCCAGGATACTGTCTGTACATTTTAGTGATTACATCCAATATTTGACCCGGCTTTTCTTCATGTTCTGTACCAGGCTGTTTTGATTGGTTTCTTTTCCAGCAAATGAGGGTATTACTGAGAACACTAGGGACGTTGTGATAACAAAATATAAGCCACAGACATTAAAACACCTCAGTTTCTGAAGGAAAAGGAGCCTAGATTGTGTTTTCTTCCTCTAAACAGCTTCATATGGAACGTTTTGTCTCGACCATATACTATTCCAATATATCAAACATACCAGAAAGTTTTTTTTTTTCGTAAATTGATTTATTACAGGTAATCCAGCCTTTTACTTTGCCTTTCTATTTTGTCGTATTATCTATCTAGGTGAATGGTATTTAACCCAAAGGTGAGTGCACAACATGCCAGTGTATACAGTGTCAACATCCTGTCGGCGCTTATCAAGACATGCATCTGGTGGAGCGGTGATGCTGAACAGATCCACGAGATCCTGCAAGCAAAGACACATGTTGACCTCGCTGACTCGAACAAGAGGAACGTCCCGGGAGAGGAATTTATTTTTCTATTGTATTGATTACTGTACTGCAATTCTACTTTTCTTTGTGTTTTTTTTTGTTGTAAAAACATACAATGGCTAAAAATAACTTTTTTTAAAAATTTTTTGAAGCCTTTCTATTTTTGTGTTCATTGAAATGTGAGTAGATTTTCTGTACTGGAACAATCTTACACAGAATCCTGTATGAGAAAATTAAAAAGGTATACAAAGTACTAAAGTACATCAGTGTGTTGCTGCTGCTTTGAAAGAGTAATACGAGTAAGTTTTGGGTTTTTTTGTTTGTTTTTTGAAAAAAGATTGTTAGGTTTTGATTGCAGAGTTTCGTTTTGACACAGAGGTGAGTGTTGTGTCTTACTTGGCTTGTGTGTTGAGTTTTGACACAATGAGCCGAATTTCGCAAGAATGTGTGCAAGCAATCAGCAAAAACTGTAAAGCAACCGAACCACAATAGATGAACACTTTTCCCCACCCACCTTATTTAGCTCTGTATGATCGATTCCCATGCATTACCCGAGAGGGGTGGAGAGACCTGATCCTCAACGCCTCTGGGTCTTAGCCCCTCCCTCTAAGGAAGACTGACAGCTGATACTGACAAACTGCATCTCTTCTTTAGTGGCGCAAAAAGAAACGTTCACTTACAGGAGGTGTGTTATTACATTGGCATGTGCTGTATGTATGCTCTGCTGCACTGCCTTGCACTACCAGCCCACTGTGGTACATCACCACTGATAGGTCCATTATTATTTCCATGCTACAGTTACACAGGAACAAAGAGTTTAACGTGTACTTGCCCAGAGGAAACTGGGAAGATCTCAAGTGATCACCTCCATCTGACATGTTTCTCCTAAAACCCCCTCAGGAGCACAACAGAGATAATACATTTATGAGACTTTATGAGGTGAATGTAAAGATGCCAACATGTGACGTAACGGTAATAAGCTCCTATATGGCTGCTTCCTCCATCGCTTCAATAGGAAAACGCAGCAGTCATAAAATGTCATATTGAGTTTTCTTTGAGCTCTTTCTCTCATCTCACCAATTCAGGAGAGTTAGATGACTTATTTGAGATCATTTGATGTCTTGTTTCGATCAGAGTGAGATAATGTTTGTGGTTTATATGTGGTTGAATTTGAGGAACGGGAGAAAATGCCTTCAGTCTCATCTTGGTGTTGAAACTCATTTGTGTCCAGGAGAAATGAAAGGTAGAAGTATGAGATCCTCTTCTTGGAGCTTGCTTCAAGTGCAGCGAGCACACTGCGAGTCCCTTCCCACCATTACAGTAGAGAAACAATGAGTTCTGGGTTTCAACTGTGCATTCCCCAGACCCCGCTGTAAGCCAACACCAGCCTGTCTGAACCGTGGGGACAAAGGGCCCTAATGCAGCCGCCGCCGCCCCCAGAGACCCAGAGAGACCCCTGCCCCGGGACCCTCCAGCCCACACAACACACATGGAATGCAATTTTCGATTTATCTCCCAAGTTTCCTGTTGTTTCCTCCTCCAATCCCACCGCCATCCCCCCCCCCCATCACCATCCCCCTCTCCCTCATAATATCCATTTAATTGAGGAGGTTAAGCCTACATGTTTAAATGTCTTCCGGCTGAACTGTGGCGCTGCGTTGTGGTTTGTTCTATATACCGAAGACAGGGCTGAGGGTGGATGGGACCGGGGTGGGCGGGATGATGCTATCTGGGACCTCCTGATGTGAACACGCGATAGTAGAAATGGACCAGCCATTGTATGCACAGAGTGAGCGGAGAGCAGCATCAGCATGCATGTGACCACTGACCTGTTAGTGTACCTGCTCGGTTGTCAACAGGCTCAGGCAGGTGAGTTGAGAGGGAGCTGCAGGCACGACCACTAAAAACCCATCCTCACCATATAAACCCAGAGGAGCTGGATGCAGTCAGAGCATGCAGCAGCGGCCTTGAAAGCATCAAAACAACCCCAGATGAATGGGAGGACAGTCTGAGAGCAGCTGGACGCCGGCCCCCCTCGCGTCGGAGCCCCATGAATATGAATCCAGATTAGACAGCCCCGACGAACACGACATACCGAGCGGGACATTGGCTGTGTATGAGACACAGCACGCTCTCTCTCACGCCCGAGCCCCTCACCGCACTGGCGACGGGGCTAGAGCCGGCCGTTGCCATGGTGTCCGCGGGGGTTGCTATGAGCCCAGTATGCAACTGAGCAGCGGCGAGCGTCTGACGAGGAAGACAGTGTGGTCTATTTAAACTGCAGCCAAGTCGTCTCGCCGGGGCTCCAGTGACCTTTCACGGGAATAAAACACGAGCTGAAACCTGTCCAATAAGATGAATTTACTCCACTGTGGGCAGAAACACAGCGCCGCAGTGTATGAAACCAAATAACATGCAGCCGTTACAACAAGGCGCGTTATTGTGTTTTGTGTAGACAGGTAGGTCTGCCGGTAGGGTAACAACCTCGAGCGCCTTGGCTCTTCCTCTGGCACTTTTTGATTGCAGAATATCAGGTGAACTTTTGCACACCCTGCGGAGACAAAGCACAATGAGCTGCTCCATCCTCTCGCGCTGAAACCCGAGCCCTGTCTGGCACACATCACATCTATTTTTAGAATGATAGTAATGATGTGTAATTTCTCAATCGATCCCGTGCCTGCATGGCAGCATCGTTTTGGCAGTGTTTCTTAGGTTCTCTTTCCATCGCTGATAGATGGCGCCTTGCAAAAATATTCAGACCCCTTGACTTTTTACACATGTTGTTGTGCTATTAGACTTAAATACTTATAAAACTCAATTTCTATGTTATTTCAATTATATATTAGGACATACATTTCTACAATTCTGTTTTCACTTTCACAGAATAATGTGCTTTTATATAGAATTTACATAAAAAGTCCAGAATAAATGCATTTTGAAATAAATGCACAGCAAAATCGGGCAAAAAGGGCTCTGGATATTTTCAGTCGTCTCTCAGCCTCTCTTTCCATCCTGATAGATGGTGATTACAGTAGATATTGAACAAATAGAGTGCAAAAGTATTCAGATCCCTTGACTTTTTACACATTTTGTTGTTCTGTTATTAGACATAAATAATCTGTTAATTTCTCTGTTATTTTAATATATTTGGACTTCAATTTCTACAATTTTACAATAGAATAGAATAGAATTTACTCCAAAAGTCCAGAATAAATGCATTTTGAAATAAACGCATGGCAAAATTGGGCAAAAGTCAAGGGCTCAGGATATTTTGGCACCGCTCTGAACACGAACATCAACAGAGAGCACGGACAGACATTTGTTTCCATTTGTTCCAAATCTCTCCCAACAAATGTTTTCCAACGGCGGGGGAGACAAATGAGACCGGCTTATCCACCAATCACGTTCGGTATGGGAGGGAGGGATGGTACGGTCAGTAAAAATAACATTGTTATTTCAACCATCTAGAGTTCATCCTCCTGAAACCCAGAGTGTGTCAGGTCCCTGCTATCACGAACATCACGTCTCAACAGATCGTGAGAGAGGACGATGCGTTATAGCGGATGGTTGTGCCGTCACCCCCCCCCCCCCCCAGCAGGCCACATGTGGATGCTCTATACATCATGCATGAAACAAACGCTCTGTTGTTATGTGATACCTCTCAGTACAATTTCCTGCATGTAGAAATTGTGTTTTATGACTTCTCTGGGTTTCTGAGGTTTCCCCTCCCTGTTCCCTCTCTTGTTAAATCTTCACATGGGTGGTGGTGTGTGCATGCATGTGTGTGTGCATGCATGTGTTCACTTTTGTTCATGTGAGCCTGGGGAGCGCATGTCAGTGTCCACATGTGCCTTTTGTCTTTGAGTGTTTGAGTGTTCGGTGTGTGTGTGTGTGTGTGGCAGGAAGGAAATGCAGCAGGGGTTTTGGGACCCACACAAGGTCTTGTTGTTCGTCAGGTCTCCAATCCGTGCTAAGTGAAGGAATGTATAGCCCGAGGAGGAAGGCGCGGCTCTGAACACTCTCCCACTGTCCGAGGGCACCTGTTTTTCAGCTTAGCGTTGAGGGAGGCAGATAGGGAGATGGGCGACAGCGGGGCAAACAAAACAGCTGCTGCTCAAACGCATGTTGTACATACAGTAATAATCCAGGCCAAAACATACGGGCCAGTTTCACCGTGAACATTTCGCAGTTTTTCCTCACTTTTTACGGTCAACTTTAGGCGTTCTAGTGCGAATAAAGTTAGAGTCAAAGGGTGCACCCATACCACCCATACCACCATGCCAACTCTAAAGCCCTCTGACGCAATAGGATGGATTTCTACCAGCGAAGACGATCAAAAACAAATCAATAACGTGCCCTGTCATACTCCTCTCTGCTTGTTTTGGAAACGAGGCATTAATGGTTATAGGAATGTGTGATACGGTTGCTGATCTGTTGGAAGGAAATTGAAAAACCATGCTGCACGGTGGTGCACTTTCAGGCTTAATCATTAAAAAGGGAGTCAATCCAAACAGCATTCCTTTCTCAGCCCGTAGAAACAGTTCAAATGAAATGGTAGAGGAATGATAGATAACACACAAAAAAACACACGTTTGAGGGGAGGATGGGTTTGATCTGGCCGTGGGCCCAGAGGAACGATAACCTTCGGCATAAGATCTCACTTTGAGAGATAGAGAAATGCTGAGATGTAATAATAACCACCGCAGAGATGGTTAAAAAATATACTTATCATCCATCCAGTGTGGTCTGGCTTTGTATAGGCGAGAACATGTAGAAGTTGAGGGAGTGGGTGGGTCAAGAGGGCTATCTCTCTGGGGAATGGCAGCTGCTTGACCTTTAGCCCAGTGGCCAATCACAACAGTACTCTGGTTAGCTGTGTTTTCCCCTCAGACCAGAGTAGTTTGAGGCTAAAAGGACAAGATATCCTCCAGTGGACCAGGAGAAAGCCTTGGAGACCTTACCTTATTCTAACTTGATGCCCGACAACCTTGCGAAGCCCACGCCATCGCTTATCTGTGATGTTTACCAAAGGAGCAGCTACCTGTGTCTGGGACCAACAGTCCTTTCATTCATTCAGACATGAGGAACTGAGGAAGTACTGCATTTCACCTTTACACACTAGATGAAACACACACATATATATATATATATACACTATATAGCCAAAAGTCAGTGGACCCCCCTACTAGTTATTGAGTTCAGGTGTTCCTCAGGGTTTGGGCTTGTCCCTTTAGTTCCAGTGAAGGGTAATTGTAATGCTACAGGATACCAAGACATTTTAGCCAATTGGACACTTCCAACTTGGGGAAGGCACAAAGCCAGGTCCATAAAGACATGGGGCGACCAGTTTGGTGTGGAGGAACTGGATTGGCCTGCACAGAGCCCTGACCTCAACCCCATTGAACACCTTTGGGAGAAAGTAGAACGCCAATTGTGAGCCAGGCCTCCTCGTCTAACATCACTGCCTGACCTCACTAATGCTCTTTTGGTTGAATGGGCACAAATTCCCACAGACACTCCAACAGCTTGAGGAAAGCCTTCCCAGAAGAGTGGGGGGGTCCATCTCCATATTAACGCCCATGGTTTTAGAATGGGATGTCCAGCCACCTCCTATAGGTGTGATGGTCAGGTGTCCACTGACTTTTGGCCATGTAGTGTAGTGTACGTCTGCAGCTTCCCCTACTTAGCACAACGCTCTTACCACCCCGGAGATGAAATACGAGGAAAGAACAAGGGACACCTGGCTTACCGTCGTGCCTATACGTCACGTTGTCACATTGACAAACTGGATAATTACAGTCCCATCAGCATCCACTTAATCCAATTTCTAACGCGTGCACCCTGGATATTAGGTGGCTATCTGGAGCAGTAAAAGTGATGCATGGGCGCCGCCGACCAAGCCTAACGTAATCCCGCGGACAGACCGGTGAATAATGGTGCAATTTGAAGGAGAGCGGCGGTGGATGCGACCAACCGGCCGACGCGACGCTAGCACACTTTGCCGCTCCTTCCCTCCCGCGGTAAAGTGCGTCGCTATGATTTACAAGCTCCCTTACGAAGCTTCATTTCCTTCCTGCCTGTGCAGCGTATAAGCTGTCTAGCTGTCTGGCCTCTGCAGACTTCCGCCATCTCTCCTGTAAACACCACGACTTCTCCTCTTCCTGTCTTCCCCGCGATAGGCCGGTTTCCAACGGATCCTCGGTGGCCACATGGTGCCGGTTTGTTTATGGCCCGGCTCGCATGACCTGCAAATAAATATTAGAACATAAAAAGGGACGGGGGTTTATGTCGAACACATGTGCGTGGGTCTTTCAATAACCGGACCTGTTGGTGATGCTCGGTGTTTATTGTGAGACTGGCAGATGGTTCAGATTGGATTGGCGGTGTTACTGCTGCAGTGTTAATAAACGTCTGTGTGTTCAGGTGATTGAATGTTTGCATGGAAAAAAGCAGTGGGTATATTTCTAATCTATGAAATAAAATAATAATAATATAATAATAAATTTGTTGCAATGGCTTTGAATGGTTTTGCACTACATCTTCACTGCATCTACATCTTCAAGTATACCATCCAATCCAACGGTGTCTTTTTGTAAAGGTTGTCACAGTGAGGGAAGTACCACCTATCCTCTGAATACTGTGTGTATATCTGTGTGTGTGTGTGTGTGTGTGTGTGTGTGTGTGTGTGTGGTTGAATGCCGAGCCCGGGCCCTTTGTCTCCTACCACAAGTGGAGCTCTACTCCACAGACCTGCACGGTTTCCACTCAATTGAACGGCCCTCAGATCATTAAATGTCCATTCATTAGCCGGGGGACCCAGACGGGGCCTCGGCAGCAAGACAAACACAGAGGGGCCTCTCTCTGGGGGGGGTGGTGCACCACTTCCCTGAGGCCTGCACCACTGTGGGGGGGGTGTAGCAGCAGACACCATGCAGCAGATAGCGCTTGACGTGACAAACTGGAGCCCAAACATAGCTGTGGTTTTCACACTCGACAAACTGAAGTCTCACACGTTTTTCAGCGTTTCGTATTGCGGTGAGAAATAAACATGTCGTGCGATGTTCTGCGTATTCACACCACCGGCTCTCCATCTGGCAGCGCTGTGTTGAACTTCAATACCCAGAAACCATCAGTGAGCTGCACACACACAGCACGCTCGTGTTTACCAAACCCGGCCGGTCTGTGATGCTTCGCTCCAGAGGAAACACAAAAGGGATGAAAGATGTAACGTGGGTGAGTCCTGCCTTCTCACTCGCTGCTGGTCCGGAGACAGTTCGTGTTTTCAGTTTTGATTTGTCGCTTCATGTGGGCGGAGACGTGACCGTACTCAACACCAGAGTTTCCTTGGGGGAAAATCTATGGCATCTCAGTTAGTGGTGATCAACCAATCAATCAAGTTTATTTGTGTAGCACATTTCATACACGGAGGCAATTCAAAGTGCTTTACATGAGATTTAAAAAGAAGAACATATACAATAAAATACAATAAAAAATCATTGAAAGGGCATTTGAAGTGCAGGAAAAAAATAATAAAATAAGATAAAATAAATGAGGTGTTAAATCTTAAAATGAGCAGTTTTAAGATTTAGGCTGATAAAACGGATGTATTTTTATACTATAATCTTGCCTAGTGCAGCTTTGATGTCTGTAGGAGATTGTAAGTGTAGAATAATCCTGAACTGTAGTTATTTGATTGAATGGTTTCTGATACTGATTGTTAAATTCACATATGTGATCTAACTAGATCAACCAGCAGGCCGTGTGAATACTGTGTAGATGTACAGCTCCTCTCTTACTCCCTGGCTTGACTGTCACATTGCCAATCACTCCCCTGAGGATACCAGATCCACACAAGACTGTACAGGAGAGCGAGGTGGGGGCGGGGAGCCGGGTGCTCACCTCCAGAGGCCAAATATTTATACAACAACTTACTCACGGTAAGATGGATCAGCATGGCTGTTGACTGACGCACTTTGTTTCAACCTGACCTACTGAGCTGATTGGCTCAGCCTGCCACCTCCGACTTAACAGGTAAGTCTAAAAGTTTACATTTTGGAGATGGACGACCGCAGCGGGGGTTGGGTGTAAACTGAGGAAGAAAAGGGGGCAGAACGGGAACTCCCCAAAACCCTCCGTGCTCAGGCATGCCTGGAGAAATGACAGCTCTCTGCACGGTGTTAACAAGCCCACCTAACAACGGGCTGGATGACTCTCACAACACTTGACTGTGATTTACCTGAAACAGATTTCTACTGAAACGCCGTTGAGTGCAGTTGGATCAAGACTAAAGTTGAGTCAGGTTTATGACTGACACTCACACTAAGATACTGGTTGTCATGGCCTGATTCATTTACTTGTGCTCACTGTTATTATTGCACTTCAAACCATTTTGAATAGCTGAATACTTCATTAATAATAATAATAATAATACATCACTTTTCCACCTGGACTGTGAAATGTAGCTTAACTACATAGAAATCCTTTTTTTTCTTTGTTTGTTTTTCTTGCTTTATTCAACATTAATAACAGTAACAATAATACTACTAATAATGATAGTAATGACAACAACAAATACAACAAAAACAACAAATAGTTTAGTTAATTAGTATGTACACATTATAATAGTAATAGAGTGAGAGAACAAGAAGAGAAACAAAAAAAATCAAGTTTTTATGTTTTTGAGATGAATTTAAGACAGATTGGATGGAGGTGGGCCGACACAAATTTTAACAAATTTGGCCACATTGATATCAGAGTGTAAACACAAGTGCATTTCATTACACACAACTACATAAACTGAAATAAATGGTCATGTAAGGTCATGAATAAAAAAAAACCATGTGTTTCAGCCTCCTTAGAGCGATGCTATGCTCATAGGTTTTTGCATTTATTCCAAGCGAGAGTTGTCAGTCTAGCGGTGCACATCTGTCCTTACTGAGGGAAAGAGCATTAAGATCCTGTGTAGGTAGCTGAGACGCTTTTTTAATGCAATGTGCACATGTGGATGCTGTCCCAAGATCACCAGCTGACTAACTCGGTCTTCACAGGCTCCGCTGAGTGTACCTCAACTTGCTTCACTACAAAGTGTAAGATTAGAGAGTTGGTGTGAAGGCCACTTCTGTTGAAACCTGCATCCACCATTTTCAGGAAGTCATGGATAACAGTGGATGGTTTTAACTTGGTGCCGCTTGTGTCACCGCGCTAAAACACAGTGCCGAAGCACACCCGGCGGTTGCTCTGCTGAGAGGAGGACTGCTGTCACCCAGCTTGCTGATGTCCCGGAGATCATCAGGCAGATAGGAGGGAGCGGCTTCATCTAGTCCTCTGTGTGTTTCAATCCCCGCCAAAACAAACAAGGCTGGGATCAGGGTGGAGCTTCCTGCTGGAGTCCGGAGAGGGGGCATCTCAACCCAGAAGACTCGTAACCACGGCAACGCATTCACTCTTCTGTCATAGCCAATAAAAGAGGGTGAAGGGTCAAGATGAACCGTGAAATACGTGGGGAGTCCTTTAGAACCGCGGCATACTGAGACAGATATTACAGCTTCAATCACTCCTGGGTGGCGGTGGTGCTGATGAGGGTTTCAATATACCCGGAGAAATAGGCAGAAAACATTTCCCAGTTCAGATGCAGATGCTATTGGCTGGCGTAGTGCATTCACCCGACTCTGAAAGTGGCCTCGGTGAATAAGAGAGTTGGAGTGGATGAGCAAAGAGGTAGCAATAAAAGAAGCCTCTCTCCTTCATTTGATCACCCCCCCCAGCAGCCGTTACTAGAGGTCCAGTCCTGCTCGTCCACTCTGAGTGAAGTGGGTCTGGAGAGAATAACCACATTCTTGTCGACGGGGCCGGGGTTGCCAAGACGGGGGGGGTGGGGTGGGGGGGGGTGGGGGTGCTTGCCCGGTGGCCTCTGTGCAGCGTCTGGTGCTGCTGCCAGCTGATTGCAAAAGATGGAGAAGCCTAGGAGGAGGAGGAGGAGGAGGAGGAGGAGGAGGAGGAGGAGGAGGAGGCTGCAGACTGAGAGAGGAGAACAGAATGATAGAAGAGAGAAACAGGGAGATAGAGACATGGGATCTTTCTCACAGTGGGTTTTTGTGTTCTTGTGAGGCGTTTGACATCATATCTGAGGGCGATTTCAACCTAAAAGAATGCGAGGGCAGGAGGATGGATAAATGATGTGGATTATCCATATCATAACATACATCTATTTAATGATAATGACAAAAAAAATGTTTTTCTTGTGTTTTTAGATCAAAATCCCATTGGTTTTGTTTTTTCTTCCTGGAAAACGTCATGTTTGTAGTGTTCATAAAAATCCCATCATATAAAACCTGCAGCATCAGAACTGTCAAAGTGACGTGAATGACAACTTGGTACGGCGATGCAATTCTTCGGTGTTTCTGAAAACCCTGCTTTGTTTTCCTCAGACACCATGGCTGCATGAAATGTATTTCATTATGAAGAATCTGGAAACTGTGACAGTCATTTTCCATGTTCATACTGACCCAACCTGCCCACTTTTGACCAGCTCCTCCTCCCCCGCCCCGACATGGTCCAACCAGAAATACACCAAGTCATGAAGCAAGACGCCACTGCAATGCTGCTTCCTTGTGACATTAAAGAAGTGAGGATCGGCAGAGCATCTTCACTTGGGAGGATTTTATTCATCTTTCTATGCTTGAGAGGACATTTGTAGGACATCCTTGTATAGAAATACAAGAAAAAACACACACACACACTCAAACACAAATGCAGACACACACCACTGGGCTCTCAGCGGGGGGGGGGGGTACCACAGTGCCAGTGTCCAGCTCTGCAGGCCTGGCACTGCTCACAGCCGGATGAATGGGCCGCTCAAGTAGCCCAGTCAACTGCTGCAAACGTGGATTGACGGGGGATGCTGCCAGGGTCAGAGGCCCTCCGCTGCCTCTGTCCAGGAGGTTGTTTGTTTACATCTCTGCAGTGGAAACACGCTACAAAGTGCACATTGCAGCGTGCGCTCGCGTTGGGAGGCCTGATCACAACAAAAACCTCACTGAAGCTGTGGAGCACAAATCTCCAATAATCTCAGCAGTGAGGAACAATCAAGGAAAAAGCTTCTGGCGCACAGGAAGTGATGCGTTCTACGTTCACAACAAGAGTTTGGAATAAACAGAAGAAGTGGGTCTTTGTTGTGGGTTCGTTTGTTCTGATGTTGTTTCTTTCATGTTGTTCTCGCCGACCAAACTTTATCTAATCAATCAAGCTCGTGGTTTGAGTGAGATTGCCTCTGATTCATCTTGAATGGCAACAACAGGAACTGCCCTCGCACACTCAGTCTAACAACACACAGTGAAAACACACTAACAGCCTTGGCATGCACACACACACACACACACACACACACACACACACACATTAACGGTAACCTAGGGTTCAGGACCGACGTTGACGGATGTGAAGCGGAAGTGTGTTTACTCTGGAGCATGACGACAGAGAGGAGAATGTCATTAGAGGCTCTATTACAGGCCAACAAGCCTCGTCTCTCACTGGAGAGTCGGTGTGGGTGGAAGAAACCCTGCAGGGGGGGGGCGGGTCGTGGCTTTTGAAGGTGTTTTGGATATGTTGTGTGTGTGTGTGTGTGTGTTTAAGTGTGTGTGTTTGGGGAAGACAGCATGCCCTCTAACATCTGGCCACATGTGTCTTCCATTAGCTTTCTGACTCCTTTGGCAGCTGTGGACCCCTGGGAGCACATTACCCTGGCCTTACCTGGGCTTCCTCTGGTTCCCCCGCATCGTACAACACACCCACACACACATGCACACACACGCACATGCACACACACACACACACACACACACACACACACCAGGCTCTGAGCCTCCCACGGTCCTGGTGTGAAGCAGCCTGTGAGCCTCGGCCCGGCTTACGACGCCGCTGGGAGGCCGGGACCATCGTTGTTCTGCACCAATCCAGGATCGAGCTCGCTCCCTGCAGTTAGGAGGCCAATTACTGGAGTCTTTGCGGCGTTGAGTCAGTATGTGGATAATGCATTTTGCAGTTCAAGTCATCTATAGGGTTCTGGAAACATTTTGAGAGTCGACTGACACACACGTCTCCCTTTGCCGACAGCTCTCCTATGACTTTAGCGATGGAAGAGGAGTTCAGTTCTTCCCTGTCTGGGCACACAGACGATTATACAGATGACTCAACGTCCTTGACTCATTCCCATTCTCTTTTTCATCTCTAATCAGCGCTAAAGAAGGAGAGCGAGGGGTGAGGGGTGAGGCGGGGGGGGGAAGAGAGAGTTGATAGTTAATAGACTTCTACGTCTCCCACTCACTCCTGTGCCCTGACTCCCTGAGCCGGGCCAACACATTCACTCAGGTCAGCACCGACTAGCCGGTGGCGTTTTCCCGATCCTCCACGCAGCCTTGAAGTTTTCAAAGGGAAATGAAATTGCGTTGAGGGTTTTGCGGGGGCGTAGGAGGAAGCGGCGGCAGCGCTCGGTTTGTTGTTGCGGTGTCAGAGTCCCTCTTAATTAAAAAGTCTAAACATCCTAAGCGTGGGTGGACCGCATGCGTGGGTCGACGTGCACATCAGTGTGTTGGAGAGAGGCACCCGGGGGTGACTCAACACGCAACTCTCAGTGTCATTGTACAAGTTCTAACAAATGGGCCTGTCGAGTGTGTGTGTGTGTGTGTGTGTGTTTCTCTATGCCAGTCATGCTTTAAGGCGTGCTCTGCAGGCGTCTCTGCATGTTGGCTCAGGTCTGGATACCCTGTAATAATCTGCTGTTCTTCCTTATTCTCTCTGTGGATCTTTCCTCTCTTCCAGCACTTTCAGAAAGTATTCACTAAGGGGGATGAGAAAGAAAAACAGCGGATTTCTCTTGAGGGTTTAATAACACAGCGTACTGTCTGGGGGGGGGGAGTACAAATATAAGTGGAATGCTGAAATGGGAAAGAAAAAAGGAGGGAGGAGCGATGAAGAAGAGGCGCGACTCTGACAGGAAGTTGAAGCTCTTTTTGATAATGTACCTGTTGTCATCTTAAATCTCTGATACTCCCACGTACTCCTTCCATCGTGTCCGAGGGTCACCTGCTATTAGTGTCGCCCTTTTTGACCTAAGGGGGCTTCCTTGATGACACAGGTGGCTCTCAGTGCGATTTGAGGGGAGGAAATTACTTTCTTGGGAGGGAAAATTGCTCCATTTGTAATGTCGAGTACAAAAGGTAAAGCTTTCCTCCCCGATCGGACCAAAACCCCCGGTTAGCCGGTAATTGCTGGGTTTCCACGGTGCGTCGCCTGAGCTTTTGTGCTGTTTTGGAGCTCGGCCAGCTGTTCCACTTTTACACATTGCATTAGGGAAGTACAAAACATTTCCCCCAAAAGCCATCTCATGTTTCTGTGGCGTTAGGGAGTAGTGAGGGTTTGACTGGGGGACTCAGGGGCAAATGCAAAATCCCCTTACTGAAAAATGGACTGAAGCAAAGTCTGAGAAATAGTGTCTTAACATATATACACATCCATATCCTAGAGCAGTGATATCTAGTCATGTGCCGTGTAGGTTTTCCTTCCAATCAATCACCACCCGTGATGGAGGAACAGCTACATCAGACAACAACCACCGTATCTTTGTGTTTACCCGTGCAGGTTGCAGGTGTCTGGTCCTGTGCTGTCCCGGGAAGTCGGTATATGCTGAGATAGGAATGGCATTTAAGGATCGCAGACAAACAGCGAGTGGCCAGATTAGTAGGTACGGTCTCCGCAGCAACCTGGAAGCGTTTCACGAGCGCAACTTGGCAGATGGCTGACTGAACATAATACTTCTACATTCTCGAGGCCTGTGTGTTTCCAGCAGCAGTTGTAATTTAATAAAACATACTTGATCATTTTAGTTCAGAGATTATTTGTAGACAAGAGCCTGTATTAAAATGCCTATATCTTTATTTTATCTCATATTAGACACAACTAGCATGAACACTAATATTTATCTGGACAGTGGAAAGTCTTGAATTTGGTGTTTCTTTTATTTCCCCCCATTTATGATTGACAGTAGTGGTAGTTGTTACGTGTGTGTGCATGTGTGTGTCATGTCATACAGTACAAAAGGGTAGGGAGGCCTTGTCACGTAATGTAAGACATCTGCACCATCTGCTGGATAGTTTATGACACTACAACACCATGACCTGGTTTCACAAGCATATTGCTCCAGGTCTGCTCTTCATGTAGGAGCAGCAGGACTGAAGATATATCAGTAGGTTTTCACTTAGAGGCACAATTTGTAGCTTCTTACATCTATTAGGATGTTGTAGACTGATCTGAACTGAAACAACTGAAAGCTCTCAAGGTGTCTGATGAAGAGCACATATAAAATCATAGCTATAAAATAATAGCTTGCACTTTTGTTCCATGTCTTGTATTCTGTCTGGCACCTGTTTCAAATCGGGATGTGTGTTTCTACATGATCTAAACATTGACCTGAGTTTGATTATGAGAATAATCTGATCCAGCCGTTCACAGAAGAAGAAGGCTTTGTTGATGTTTTGTCAACTGCATTGCATATTTCTCCCATTGAACTTCTGTTTGTCCAGTTCAATGGATCCAGTGCTGAGACTTGAAGCTAAACAACTGGATGAAATCAAAGATGGTAGCTTGAAAACATTTTGAGGCCTACACAGTCTCTCTCAGCCTCCCCTGTGAGTCACGCAGTACACTTTCACAGGTTATGACATCAAGTAACTACCGTAAATAACAGCTTAAGGAAAAAAAAGCCCCAGCCGGCCACAGAAAACAATCATGGGATCAGAGAGGCTTTTCTTCAGCTCATTTAGAGAACTGTTTCTGGGGATACTGACACGGTGGAAGCACATATATATTTATGAAAGTTGAAAGATTTCTGTTTACAGTTCTGTTGAATAAACTCAACATTACTGGAGTGAGTCGTTTTTCTACATGTGACCTACCTTTAATACAACAAATGTAAAAATCCATGAACTGGATCTGGGTTGAATCACTATGTTATATCAGTAGGTAGCAAATGTAGTAAAACATTGCTGAATGTTGTCTGCGTTCTTGGCCAGGTCTCACAGACAGACAGACAGACAGACAGACAGACAGACAGACAGACAGAGCTCTTCTGTTGGTTCAAGATTCAAGATTCAAGAACTTTATTTGTCACATACACACATGGGGTGTGCAGTGAAATGAAAAAGTAGCAATGCTCAACAGGATTGTGCAAAGGGCAACAAGTTCACACTATTTACAATAAAAAAACAACACAATATTTACAGTAAGAGCACTATACAAATATAGTAATATGAGAAATTGTATGTAAGAGGGGCAGGGTGTGGGTCTTGGTGGGGCCCTGGTGAGGTCGGAGGTCACAGTCCTGATGGCCTGAGGGAAGAAACTCCGTCTCAGTCTCTCTGTTTTTGCAGCGTGACTATGGAGGCGCTCGCCTGTGTGTACTCACTCTACCTTTCTCTTCTTCTTTTCTATTTGGATAAAATGAAAATGAAGCGTGCTGAACGGCAGCAGATGCGACCACTTCAGCAGCAGGCCACTCAACCATTATATACTGAGGAAACATCTGATGAAGAGGAGCCTGCCAGAAAGAGAGGGAAGCCCCTCCAACTGCCCGCCTCTGACAGCTGACCCCCCCTCCCAGGTCATAACCTCTACCGGATCTACCGGATATGTCCAACTGACATGCAGCTTGCAGCATTTGCCCAGCTGTCTTACCGTGTTTAGACGGTAAGCACAGTAACATATTTTCTTCCCTAAGGCTTTTCCAGTTTGTGACCTATTGACATCAATTTTGGTCCTAGGCAAATTAGGACCTAGACCAACAGAATATAATCATGCTTCATCCAATGACAAAATCTGTTTAACCCATTCAATCCTGTTTAACCCATTTAATCCATTAACCAATTCACTTGTAATCAAATCACATCACATTTTATGTGTATAGCCCTTAATCACCGTTCCAGTCTCTAAGGGCTTCACAGCGCCCAAAGGGTGAAAACAATAAATGGTTCGTACACGACGTCCCCCAGCCTCACAGAGGACAAGGAAACACTCCCAAAAAACCTTTAGGGAAAAACTTTTAAGGAAGCCCCCTGAGCCCCTAGCCCCTGGGCTACTCAGAGAGGGATCCCCCGACCAGGGCGGTTGGGCTGCAATAGATGTCGAGTTTGGGCAAGCAGCGTATACACAGAGTGTAAAAGTTTATTATGGTGGGACATCCAGGTCTGATGTGGCATCACAGCAAAATGGCCTAACACAAAATTGGCCAGAACTCATTGACTCTTTTTTTCAACTTATCACAAAACTTAAACGTCTATTAAATGTGACAGAACATGAATGCCTGGTGTCATCCAGAAGGGGGCAGTGTTCTCTTGAATTTATTGACTTGTTGAGGGAGTCCTGCATGAATTCAGATAAACTAACTGATGTACCTCAAGTGTTTTCACGTCCCAGTACTTTGTTTTTGTCGAAAACGAAGGAATGTGCAAGTAATGCCTCGTTCGGTGGGGATACGACAGTGATAGGACAGTGGTTTGTTTTTGTTCTGCTGTTTGTCAGTGTAAAAAGATGTGTCAGCAAATTTTACAACCAGAAAGAAATCTGACATTTGTTGCACATAGAGAACTTGTAAACTTCTGTTCTCGCTGTATTACATTACCTTACTGAAAGATGAAAAGCACCAAAATTGGAATCACAAGATTTTCATAGAGCACCAATGTTATGTGGTGAATTGTAGCTTAGGCAACTAGTGTGATTCCTGTTTCTCCAATAATGTCTGTTGTCTATTTACTGAACAGTTCGGGCGTTAAGATAAGACTAAGATAAGACTAAGACAGGAGACCAAGGTGACAATAGTTGCCACATTCAGCTCCAATGCCATCATAAATTTTGCTGACGACACCATCCTGGGCCTAGGTTAGTTTAAACTCAATCGCTTGGGGTTATTTTTTTGTCTTGGATCTTGGATTTGGAGAGAAATTAGAGTATTTTATTTGATCAACTGTTATTAATCTATCACAACACGATTGATATAGATGTAACACAGAAAAAGATCTACAGTGTAGTCACTGAGGAAAAAAATACTTTCCAGGATTATTGATTGTACTGCAAAAGATAAAACAGTATAATTACTGAGAAAAACTAACAACGTATTCTCTGAGAAAAATATCTGTAATTCAGGATTGATGATCTTCACTGTAAAGAAACAAACCTACAGTATAATTTACAGAATTATTGATTGGATTGCAAAAGGGGGAAACGTCGACAGTAAATACAGTTAATATGACTTGAGCAAACAACTAGCCATGTCAGAAGTAGGCTACCATACAGTAAACAAACCTACAAACCTGCAAACTGCGTCTTTAATAACACGTGCCATACATTATTCTAAAACGTGGCATGCATTTTTCTCAGTTCACTAATATCAAATTTTTTTAAATTGTCATTTAATTTACCTGCCCACTTCCAGCCGACTACAACTCGCAAGCTGCATTTTGCTTTCATGGCGCTACAGAAACACACCAGCAGGGGGCAGTAGATTATAAAACATGACTGCAGAGTTCACTATGTTGTGTTAAGAAATACTTTCAATCCTAAACATAGTGGTATATTTGGCTAGGGATGGAAGAAACAGTTTGAAGTAACCAGCAAAAAATAGGCTTTTGTACATGCTTAGTTGGGTGAAGCTTCGTTTGTCTATTTTGTAGTCGGATAACTCAGAAATGACAGTCCCGAAGGTGAACAGCAGGGGGCAGTGTGCACCGTGCTTTCAACTGCAAGCAAAGGAGTTCCAGAGAATAAACGCACAGAAAAGAAATCGCTTTGTCTAAACTGAGCAAAAACAATACTTGGCACATTTGTTTGGTCAGCAAAGTAGAATATCTTCATACTATCGACTGGAAGCTTAACTTAATAATAATAATAATAATAATAATAATAATAATAATAAAAATAATAAATAAACAGAGTCATTTAAACTTTGTCACAACATTCACACCATGTGCCTGATCTGTTCCCTAGATAAAACGATTCACTTTCAAGACTCCTTTACTCAAGATCAACTACAGAGGAGGAATAGAATCCCTTCTTTTGCTGACAGTGTTGATCACATTTGCACGCACGCACACACGCACACACAAACACACACACACAAACACACGCACGCACACACTACAGAAGAATTTACCCAAAGGCAATATCAGTGGAATGAGTTCTTTTATCACTTCAATCTCTTTCACCAAAATTCACTGTCCGACGGCACCTTTGAATAACAATGCAGGTCTATGGGAGCCTCGCCGGCAGCCTTTGAATGGGCTGAATAAGTGTGATTTCTAGCCTCTGTTAAGAAAACATTGCATAAAACATTGGGGAGACGCTCTGGCTGCATCGGGATTAGGTCCCAGGAAAGCTCTGCCCCAGTGCAGCTTGTACTGAAACCTTTATTTGTTATTGTCATCTTAAGGCTTTTGATAAGACTACTGAAAAAAGGCGACTCATTGGACCTATAACTGTCTGGGCTGTTGGACAGACGCTCCGGAAAGGCCTGTAGACCTGTGAACAGGTAAATGCAAATCTCTAGAAGAAAAAAACGCAGTCGCGCTGAGAGGCATGCGTGCATAGGCGCAGTTGGCTGAAGGCTGAGTTTCACCACCATTTCGCCTGGAGGGCAAGAGGAGGAGAAGGAGGGGGGAGGGGGGGGGGGGGGGGGACTCTCCAGTGGAGCCAATGGGAAGGCAGCATGCAGTCCAGCTCTCTATAACTCAGTCTCACAGGAGCTGAGCGATGCCACAACCAAGTTCTTACAGCTGGGAGAGTTTCAGTGGACTAACAGGCTCGGAGGCGCATTTCCAGAGCGCGCGCACACATACACACACACACACAACAGCTGTTTATTGCGATTTTTTCCCTTTGCGCTACTAAAACTAAAAAGAATCCACCCGTGGAGTTTCTTTCCTCTGGACGGCTGCTATCCACCATGAGCGCCGGACAGGCTTACGAGAAGAAGATTGCGAGTATTTTGACCGACCTTCCCGGATCTATGAGTTGCCACCCGAACTCCAAGGACTCTCCTACCCTCCCCGAGTCTTCAGTGACGGACATGGGGTACTACAGCGGACAGACGGCCCACGGCCACCACGAATATTACCAGGGTCAAGCCTACGGGCAGCCCATGAACTCCTACCACCACCAGTTTAACCTGAACGGAATGGGGGCCGCGGGAGCTTACCCCACCAAATCTGAATACCCCTACACGAATAGCTACAGGCAATACGGACATTACAACAGAGACCACCTCCAGGCCTCGCCTCCGAGCTCAGGTAAATGTTGAAATAACTTCCTGCTGTTTTATACTTTTAATGGGATTGTATTTATCTCCAGAGGTCATATTATCTCCGCGTAAAGTCAAGTAAATTGATTTTTTGGGGCCCCTACAAATCAATATATACAGCCTTGTACCTACAGTTCAGCAAAACATTATTGATCTAAGTCAGTATTCCAAAGAACTATCCGAGAACTATCAGTATTTTCAATATTTTCTGGGAAATATTTGCGGTTGAAAAGTAATAGGATGTGATAAATAACAACTAAAGACGAAGCAAATGCCTCCTTTAGGTTTCCAGGTCTCAGTATCTCATATCTTACTGAGCAATATTGATTTGCCAGAATAAGTGAAAACTAACATTAGGCCAGTGATATCTCACTAACAGCTGCCCATAAAACAATGATGAAATAATGAAAACTAATATCACCCAGTGCTGTCATTTATAACTGGAAATATTACTGAAATTCTCCATTTAATGTGGTTTGCTGCCTGTTTTCGTTTTGTAACATTTCTGCATTTGCAAGCCTTGTACAGCTCCATATTTCAGGTTTTTAGTTTAGTAGCCATGTTCCTGTACTAATACAAATAAGCGACCTAAATATTCTGTAACGTCTATCAGGAGGCTCCGTCTTGTCTGCACCCAAATCTCTCATGTCATCCCACCAACACTTTCTGCTGTGGATTACACGTTTATTCCTCTCTGTTAATCGTTCTGTTCATCATTACTTTTTCAGTGAAAGAAGAACCAGAGCCCGAGGTCCGGATGGTGAACGGAAAGCCGAAAAAGATCCGCAAGCCGAGGACGATCTACTCCAGCTACCAGCTCGCAGCGCTGCAGAGGCGCTTCCAGAAGGCGCAGTACCTCGCGCTTCCCGAGAGAGCGGAGCTCGCGGCGCAGCTGGGCCTGACGCAGACACAGGTGGGGTAAACATCGCGAGACGAGAAGTGTTTACACCTGAAAGTTTTCACATTCTTAGATGTTTTTATAACCGCAGTCATGTGAGTCGGCGCTTTTGAGTGTGGCCAATAACTTGCACGGGCCCTCTCTGTCACGCGCGGTAGATGTTATAGGTTTAAAAAAAAAAGCTTCATATTCTCTCCATAAATTATTACAAACTCAGTGATTTTTTTGCTCTTTTTACATGAAAGTTTCACATTTTTGATTAGCCTTAACATTACCTATTATATCGTTTCTATAGCACTTCATCTTTGGATTTTCTGTTCCGTCTCACTAACTGTAAACTGTACTTGAATACAGGTCAAGATCTGGTTCCAGAACAGGAGGTCCAAATTCAAGAAGCTGTACAAGAACGGCGAGGTTCCTCTGGACCACAGCCCCAACGCCAGCGACTCCATGGCCTGCAACTCCCCGCCCTCCCCTGCGGTCTGGGACAACAGCACCCCTCAGAGCACCCCGATCAGCAGGCCTCAGGTCCCGCAGCCGACACACAGCTCGTCGCCCCCCTACCTGGAGGATTATAACAACCACTGGTACCAGCAGGGATCACATCTACAGCACCCGGGCACCGTGCACCACCCAGTCCCGCAGCAGAGTGTGGGAGCTGTTTATTGACAATGACTCAAAGACAGATTTTTTTTTAAAAACAAATGAGGCCTCTTCACATTGACTCTACAGAGCAAAAGTGGACTGGACCGGGAGCAGGCCTATAAAGTGAAACATTGGTTTTTGGTTCTGGATGTTCAGCGCAATAATATGTCCCTGAGACTCCGGGTAGGCCTGCACACCAGCATGCTGCAGAGCACGGCCACCAATTCACCAAGCACATAAGGGATTTCTAATCACTTGTGGCAGTATATATTTAAAGGACGTCTGGCGTGGTTTTTAAATTATTTATCGCTTCTGATGTATTTCTTTAAATTTCTTTTGTAAATGAATATGCAAAAGTTTTTTTTTTAACAAGTAGGAGTCAAAAGTAGTCTAACCAGAAACCGAATCATGACAAAACTGTGCAGTTGATCCATGCTACATTCAAATCATGCATATGGGTTTGTAGAGAGCACGTCAAAAACTCAGGTCATATTTATATGGATTTGTACAAAACGTGGAAGGCTGTAAATATGTGTTTATATGCAGAACCACTATGATATTTGTTTGAAACGGAAAGACTGCACTATGGTGCTTCCTACACGTTTTTATATCCATGTAATTAGTACACTTGTTGCCTTCCTGTCCTTGAATAAAGGTGTTAATTGAATTTTGTGTGTCTAGCAACCTTTTTTCAAATTTAGGACGAGGTCTTTAGGTAGTTCTGCCCACAACTGACTGAAGACTTCGAGGTCTACAAAAGCCATTCAGATAGAACGACCAGCCGAAAGCCTCGTACAGCGGTGCATCTTTAAACCATTCATGCTCTCCAACAAGATGGGCTTTTTTTACTTGAAAGAATAATAATCTTTTTGCCATGTTATATTGAGCAATGGATTAGTTTCAGGGTGTTGTGTGACAGCCATGCCTTCTTCTTCTGTAGCTTTAAGAAGTAGTAACCTATGGATTTCAATTGAGCATGCAAGGTACAGATATCCGCCATGTTTTAGCCAGGATGAGTCCAAATTTGATCTTGTATAGGCTCATTTTTTATCATGAAAGCCTAATTAACCGGGGAGAGATCAATTATAAAATCCCCCAGAATTGTTTTAGGAGGCCACATCTAACAAAATCACATCATGGATAGTTTGGTTACCTGCGTCTGATAATTTATCACATCATATAATAATATCTTGTCAGTTATCGCTGTCACTTTGTCTCCAAATATTTACTCCACATCCCTCATTGAGTAAACTGGTTTTACTCTGCTGCGTGCAAAGCGCTGCAGTAGGAGGCGACATGTGAGCAGACATGTTGGAGTCTCTCGAATTTATTACTATTCTGCTGCCAGATAACAGCAGAGAACACAGTTGTGTGTGCGTGTGTGGTGTGCGTGTGTGTGTGGGTGTGGGGGGTGGTTAGGGGGATGGCGGAGGTACGATGGAGTTGCTAAATATTTAAGGTATAAAAAACGAGCCCCTTACTATTGTTTATTCGAGGATTTCAAGCTTAACGGTTTGCTGGAGCCGCTTCACTGATTTCTGTCTATTGCATTTGGCGCTAGAATAGTTTTCATGAAAAAGCGCGGGACTCCAGATAAGCACCAATTAAGTCCACCGGCTATTCATCTATTTACAGAAAGTTTGTCCAACTCAGGAAAAAGTCCTTCCACAGTTTATGATAAAATATCAAGCTGCAGTGGGGTTTTTTAAATTCTAACAAAAAAGTGTTTCTATTGGCCCACATAAATAAAGTGTGGGAGAGTAAAGTCGTATTAATTAGCTGGTTAATAGAGATAGATGCTGTATAAACACAACAACGACGATAATGACTGTTATGTCAGAGGAGTCAGTCAGGCCTTGAGAAATATAACATCTTCTGTCCCATCTGCCTCTTCAGAACTAAAAAGAAAAGACACAGGACGTGGACTCGCCTCCGAGCCTGGCCACACAAACCATGGATTATTAAATATGTTGCTGAAATTATACGGCAGACAAACCGCTGATGCCGAACTTCATCCATCCAGATGGACCACCAAGGCGCCAGAGCGCACTGGGAGAATTTACTCAACGGGTTTACTCATTTGTAAAACCTCATCCTCCTTTTAGTGACCTGCAAGGTAAATGCACTTGTTACTGTATGAAACTTCTTTGCAACAGATTTTTTTTACGCTGTTGGAATACAAATATTTCCAGACTTCACTGCAGAAAATGTCAGTCTTAAAATTAAGTTTTTTAGTTTTTCTTAAACCAAGCGAAATAATCTGCCTTTGGGTAATTTCACTTGTTTCAATAATTTTCTTGAATCAAGAGAAAATATCTTGAAGTAATGCAGATCACTAGTATCAACATAATGGGACTTTATTCAAAGCTTGTTTTCATTTCAAGTGGAATTATTTCAGCCCGTTGGCATTTTCCCACTTGTTTTAGGAAC
Organism: Hoplostethus mediterraneus; assembly: GCA_034670385.1. Classification (NCBI taxonomy): domain Eukaryota; kingdom Metazoa; phylum Chordata; class Actinopteri; order Trachichthyiformes; family Trachichthyidae; genus Hoplostethus; species Hoplostethus mediterraneus. The sequence continues at coordinate 1,738,125 of JAXDDW010000047.1, forward strand.
AAAAAGATTTTTCGACAATATAGAAATGAAGTAAAACCCTTTGCTCATCTTTATCAATATTATTTTGTGTGTGAGTACAAATAAGCTTAATGAAAGAATACAGAATTAGGAACTTGTGGGAGGTGGAGCCCAAATCCTATTCGTTTGTTGTATTTGGGGATTATGAGTCATTTAATGGGAATTATAATATTATGCAATATAATATTATTAATACATAGATTAATACATATTAATTGAAACACGTTTTTAAATGATTATGCTAATTTTCAGGCGGATTTGAGATGTGTTTTTTTCATTTCAATCATTAGAACTATTTCCCACTCAATTTCTTTAATTTGATTTATTTTCCTAATCAATAATTCTTTACTTTTTATGATTTCAATAATTTGAAATTTACATTGAATTTTGGATACTGAAACCAAGATATTTCACTTATGAATTCATAAAAAGTGTTTTAATTGTACTTGGTGTCATCTTTGATTGAACAGGTGTTATATAAGGTTAGCTGACACCTGCCGCATTCCTAAATGGCATGTAGACATACACCCTTCAACAACATTATCTCACCATTCTACCATAAAGAAAACTCCAATGCACTAGAACTCCTAATCCCATTTCCCCAATGCCTTTCCCTTGATTTTATTTCCATGAACCCAATACCAGTTGTCTACAGCATCAGTCATCATTCCAATATGTACATGCTGACATGACAAAACCAGCATGATGACTATTGCCTTTTGATATCAATGAAATCTCATCAAGAGGACATCTGACCTTCCCTCGGTGGCTCCCTCAGCATGTGTGGCCCCTGGCTGCGGTTGGCTGACTATACATCGTCAAGGGAAACATTTGTGCCGAAGACAAATGCGCCTTAGCTACAGGCTGCACTTGTGCGTCTTGTGTGTGTGGGCTGCAGAGGTCGGACGTGTCCATATATGTAATCTCTGAACATTAACAAGTGCAAATGGCCATAGAGAGAGGTTGGGGTTGGCGGGGGTGAACTGTTGAACTGGAATGTGATACTTGCATGGCACCACATCACAACACCGTAAATAGAGCCGGTGCCCAGGCTCTTATAAGCCCTTCTTCTCCCCTTCACTGTGCGGTGTCAGCGCCTGTCTCTGGGGTGCAGCGATAACGGGGTTGAGATGGAGGTCGGGAGCTCGTCAGCGCGGTAAATGCAGCCACGGAAAGACTTCCAGCAGCTGTCCGACACTTCAGTCAGAACCAGGCCGACCCTTGCTTGCATTAGGATCACTCACTATGTCCATTTTGCTGCAAACTCGGACGGAATGAAGAGAGAAAGGCATTCTTGACAGCTGTGGGACCGGTGAACCCTGGTTGACCCCAGGGCCTAGGCCCCTGGCTGACCCCAGGCTGGGCTGGGCTGGGCCTGGCTGGGTGCTGATGCTCCACAGTCAGTCAAGTTATAGTCACATCCTGAGCTCTTCTCATGGCATCAGTTTAGTATAGGCCAGAATAAATTCAAGTTCATGTTCAAATGTAGATGACCCGAAAGGGAAATTTGATGTGCAGACAAAACACACAATAGAAAACGATCACATTTTATTTGGATAGTCCAATGCTGACTATAATGTGTCACTACAAAGTCTACTGAGTTTCAGGTGATACTCTGTGAGAGGTAGTGTGTAGGATTAATCTCAGGGGTTGGGTTGGAATTAGGGTCACGTAAATTACACCTTGTTGAACATCTACTTGTTGTTACCTGATAGTTTAAATAACACTGGGCTATCGAAATAGTTACCATAATAAAAACAATAAACCATTCAAATAATATTACAGTATAAAGTTGCACAATACGTTGATGACAGCACCTACGTCATTTCATTTGTTTCCCATATTGCTTCATGTGTTGGGCCTGCTTAACTCCAGTGTTTACCTTTTGATTCTCAGAGCGAGCGAGTGTGTGCGTGCGCGGGCACATCTTGTGTGTTCCTTTCTGTCTGTCAAGTTGTATTCCATCTTTTAATCCCTCCAAAGTGTGCATCATGCCCTCGCCTAAGTCAACCCTTCCTTCAGATGAAACCAAATCGCGCATTCTCTGAAGCTGCACACAATTACCCGAGATGTCGGATCACTCAAGTTAATAACAATAATCACCCAGAGACTGTGGCTTTGCTGTTCGTCCCTTCGAAGCAACTGGGATTTACTGTAATAACAACCCGTTTTCCCTCTCATTGCTATCCTGCAATTAAAACCCACCAGACACCTCGGATCTCATAAGGCGAACCCTCCACGGCATCGATACAGTCAGACTTCCCTTTATCATCACCCATCAACCCATCTCCAACCTCCCTTCCCCTCCTCTTAGCCTGTCTATTACACGAGGAGCCTTTTCAGTTTCCCCTCAATCTGCCTGCATGATAATTGGCCCCGTTTGAAAGGTCCTACTCTGTCTGTCCAACTCCGCCAGCCATTATTCTAATCTGGAGATGTAAAATTGCCTATAATTTTCGCTGATGCCCCGTCACTTCATTCAGCAATGCTCGCTTCTTCTTCCCCGGGCCCGCATGTTAACAAGGCACATAATCATCAGGAATGGGGAGAGGGTACGGCAGGGTAGGGTGTATATATAGAGGAAATGTTAATGAAACACAATGCCTTGTCTTTATCTGAGAAAACCAGCTCGGAGGAGTGAAAACCATGAGATTTGGCTTTGTTCTTTATAGCAACACCACCGCTGGCTTTCCACCTCCTTTACAAGGCTGCAGACCCCCGACTAAGGTAAGACAGGACTGTGTGGATTGTGTTGATGGTGGTTAAAGCCATTGGCGGTATGGCATGTTATTTTTAAATGCAATCTTAGCACGAAAGGAAACTCGACACAGCAGCTATGGATATTCAAAATGCCTCTGATGTAATTCATCAGTATATTTTCAGCTTAGTTACATGAAATATGCTTAAATGAAGAGTAGAGCTAATTAATCACAAATATCGTGATATTTAGTCGACATAGTTAATATTAGCTATGCCTAGCACGAGACTGAAGCATTGTCTAAAGGGTGAAAAACGCTTGAAAGGTCATTAGAACTCATGACCCTTAAAATGACATCACGTTGGCTGCACCCGTAATGGAAATGGGCTGTTTTTCACTGGGTGAAAGTATCAGTGATACAAAACTCAATTAAACTATTGCGAGGAGAGACATATTAAATTGCATTATACGATCGATTAGTTTTGTATCCTGTTTTACAGTGCACAGGTCCTGTGAAGCGAGGAAGATATGATTTTAGACTTGCTTGCCAGGCAGCACAGAGAGCAGGGTGGTGACTGCGAAAGAAGAAGTGATTGGATGTTTTCTTAAATGCACTATTCGGCTTCATTAATCAGCACTCACTAGCACGCAGTCTGAACCACACTCAATGAGCATCAGCCCGCATAGCGGCACACTGTTTGGAGTGATATAAATAACTGGTTCTCAATGTTTAAACTGTTAAAACGCCAGAATGTGCAAATCAGTGCAAACGACTATAAATCAGGCACCGTTTCGTGATAGAATAATGTAGTCATTTGTCATTTTATTATGAACAGCGAGTTTTCTGCTTGAGTTTACCCAAGGCGAGGGAGAAGGAAAATACCGTTAAAATGTTGGCATGCATGTCCTCTCTCTCCTCACGGCATGTGTCCCTCTAGGAGAAATGGCAAAGTGAGTGAACTTGCATTAAAATGCAGACGAGAAAGACTCCTTTTCCGTGTAAAGAAAATTAAGATGAAGCACTTATGAACTATTAAGGAGCTTTCTGCAATAATGTCACTTTAGTTTTATCTAAAACTCAGGGGAGTTTTAGTAATAATTACTACATAATCATTCTCCAAATTGTTAATGTCCTAATATCTATAGTCTTTTCTTTTGGATTTTCTGCTCAAAACCAAAGGAAGCCACATCAAAAGAGACATGTTGTTGTAGCCCAACCGCTCCACCTGTCCGGTGCTTAAAGGTGGCTCACTAACCCCAAACCCTGTGCGTAAAGATGACACACTAACCCCAAACCCTGTGCGTAAAGATGACACACTAACCCCCAACCCGGGGCGTAAAGATGACACATTAACCCCAACGCCGGTGCGTAAAGGTGGCTCACTAACCCCAAACCCTGTGCGTAAAGATGAAAGGTGGCACACTAACCCCCAACCCGGTGCGTAAAGGTGACAGGCTAACCCCAAACGCAGTGCGTAAAGGTGGCACACTAAATGTCCTACAACCCGCACCCCCCCTTAGTCCGCCATTCCTTCTGGACACTCGTTCTTTCTTCTTGTAAGGAAAGAACTTTTCGTTGACTTTGACTCGCAGGTAATTATCCTGCACAAATGAAAGCATACTTTAACAACGAGGAGTCTTAATAAGTGGACGAGGCTATTGCCAACATTTCTAAGTGTTTCTCAAAGGTTGTGACCTCTTAATTTGCCGAAATTCAAGACAATCTGCAGGTTTTCCTTGCATGCCAGCACAGCACAGTTGATGGGCCCGAGTGAGGTAATATCGCTGCTAGACATATGACTAAACAACATGCAATCGGTAGACTGGGCTGCGGCTTGGTTGGCAAAATGCTTTCAGGAATTTTATCCAGCATAAAATGAAGAAAGCCCTATAGCATGTAATGGACCTGCGTTCCCATAGTCTCTTGATTATGCCTGATTGCAGTTAATCTGGAGCCATATTGTTGAAGTGTTTGGGCTGTCATCGGGGCCCTTCGATAGTCTGCTGAATAAAAAATGGCTCTAAATGTGGTCTCTCTCTCTCTCTCTCTGTCTCACACACACACACACACACACACACACACACACACACACACACACACACACACACACACACACACACACACACACACACACACCCTATCGCTTCGCCAGTAGCCACCGAAACAATAATGTGACACAAGAAATTAATCATAACGTCGATCCAACAACTGTTTATTCATTTATCTCATACAATGTGCTGAGATCGTTCAAGTTGAACCACGACTCCTCTGCTAATAAAGTGGACCTACACTATATGGTCAAAACATGCCTTTATGCAGAATCACGTATTAAACCGCACACACTACATTTCAGTTAGTTTAGGCCGTGCACTAGATGTTGCAGTGACAACCAAATAACAAGTCTAAAAAAACAAAAACGTTATCTGATGCCCCGGCTGTGACTGCGTGGGCGAAGTCAGTGAAAAAAAGGCATCCAAAACGCACACGGAATAACATGACTATGAACAAATTATATTCAACACACATTTATACACAATTCAGTTTTGCTGGCCTTTGGCTGAGAGTTGGCCTGGAGACGTCACGGAGTTCATAGCATGAAGTAGAGCTCCATATAGGCCGAGCACCGACAGCAAAAATAATCCACTCACATCATTTGAGGCCTGGCCATCGTATCCTGATGGGGGTGGTGATTTGGGTACCAATGACCAAAATTGTTCATGTAATTGTTTGGGTGCATTGGGGCCCCTTTATTCGCCATTGACACCTCCCAAAGCTGGGGCAACCCGGGCGAGCAGGGAGAGATGGAGTTTGTGCTGTGGAGATGTTCTCCCTCAGATCCGCTGCCATGCTTCATTATCTTTTTATACTTGGAGCGCTTATTCTGAAACCATATTTTCACCTACAAAAAAGAGAGAAAATGCATCAAATTGTTATTGCGGTTAACAATCAACACCCTTCTAGGAAGATTAAGCTGTGGAGGGCCGTTTTATGAGCATATTTCTCCCATGAAACGTAATACACATTTCAGTATTGGCCTGCGTTGAATATTGTTATCAGTAAAAATGAAAGTGGCCTTGAGTCTTTAAAGTCCTCATAACTCTCACATTCATTTCTGTGTTGTTTTGGCAAATCCCGAGCCAATCCTCGGCCTATTGTTGGTCTATTCAGCAAGAGGGATGAGTGGCACTTGTAATCCATTAAAATGGGGCTCTTTCATTGTTCAGTGTTTTATGAGTCCAATGATGCGTGAGTCTGACAGCAACAAGCCGCGGCTATGAATATTGTGAAATAAAAACAGCCCGAAGAGAGCTTGGATAACAAGCACGCTGTGGTAGGTCACACACATTTCTGCTGACTTCAAATAAGATGGTTATTTTACTGGATTCAAGTGAGTTAAATATTCATAAAATGCATCAAAGAGCCCGAGGGAGTCGAAACGAAAACCATCTCAGACACAGCAACACAACAGACAGCAAGGGTGGTTTTTAGGGATTTAAAAAAAAGTTTGTAGGAGACAGAATGGATTTACTGAATTATCTGCAATTTTCAAAATATCATCTAAATAACTCCTCAGATAGAGACGACTTTCGCATTGAAAGCGTAAAAGAGAAATTGAGCAAAGCAACACCTGAACAACCACTTTTGATCCCACAAGAACATGGTGTGTGGACTGCAACACATGCACCTGTTTATTTGCCTCCAATTACGTTTACAGATGGTAAATTGTTCCCATACTGCTTATTTCATCCTTAGTTTCACATATTTATTTCTCATAATGCGTGTGTATATGTTTGTGCGTGCGTGTCTGGGTGCGTGTGTGAAGACACAACATTTGCAAGTGTGTGATTACCGCAGGCTTGCTCGTGATTCACTCACCAAACCGTGATTATTTATTTTACGTTACTTTTACAATATTGAGTCGAACGCAGACACTAAACAAATGATTAAACACACAATTAAACAAACACAAATAAATAAATAAATAAACGAATCAAATGTTGTTGAACACTTGTTCAAAAAATAAACAAATTAAATAGATAAATAAATATAAATTTCTATTAAAGCCTACAAACAGTTTTGGTGTGCCTTATCAAAAAGTAAAATAAAATGTAGGACTTGCTTTAATTGAAGGGGGTATCAGAAACAATACCTCTATTGCAAATCAATGTAAAACCTTCTTCTATAAATGATCATAAGCCGTTTTTTTTAGACACGGCCTCAAAGTGGTTTGATCATTTTGTAATTGCAGTTGTGCTCCAGTCTCAGAGAGCTCTTGAAGAGAATGGTTGACTCACAATGGAAAATAATGCTGAAATTAACGATGGTAAATACGGCTGCATTAAAAGATTGACTTACAAATCACTACATTTGATCTGGAGAAGTAACTGTGAGCCTTAATAATAATAGTGACTCAATAAGAGATTTCCTCTTCAAACGATGCAGGCGAATAACCAACAATAACTCGTGCAAGTTTTGGTTTCTTATCAGTTGCCCTAATGGTAGATATTTTGAATGCAAAATATTAGTTTTGACTGTAGTTTTGACTGTAGTCATATAGCCTATTACTATATTATTATACAATTATAAATAGATTCAATTTTGCAGGCCTGACATTCCAAAGGGGTTTGGATAAATAAATGAACTGCCAAATAAGTACTAGCCATATATGAACCTATTCATATGGTCCTCCTAAATCCCATTCAGGACTGTGTGTTATTTTCAGGCCCACCTGAGTCTGGGTGAGCCCCAGTTTGGCCGCCAGGTCGGCCCGCTCCGGTAAGGCCAGGTACTGGGTTTGCTGGAACCGCTGGTGCAGAGCCTGAAGCTGCAGGCTGGAGTAAATGGTCCGAGGCTTCCGGATCTTCTTCCCTTTGCCGTTCAGGCGAATATCCCCGTTTTCAATCATTGTAGACTTCTCGCGAGCTTTTGGGTGGAACACAGAGCAGAAAGTGAGATGAATTAAAGGAGAGTTTTGATTTACAACCTTTAGTCGTTACGCCAAGACAAACGGTATGAGGCTTTCAGCTTCTCCTGGTCCTTTAGATGATGGATCACTTCTTTTTTTATTTCTCAAAACAAATCCGTCTTACACAAAATGGGAGCATTAATGAGGATAATTTACTAGTGCCTAGACATTTTGACCTCTCAGGTTTGGCCAACAGGTTATCCATACAGCAGCCTTAGGGCCTAGAGACTTAACATAACGTAAGACAGCAGTTTATTCTATTAGTTGACCATCACAATGCAGCACTGACAGCTGTGATGATGGCCGTAAATATACCCCTATTTTAAATGTCTCTAGTTTTCAGAAGGTAAAGCTAAACTGATGTTACTGGTTCTTAGTGGGGATTCACCTGTGGCAGTGGGAACTGTGTTAGCAGCGCGCCAATTTATATACCCACTGGATCATGCTGATAACACGAGGCTACTAGAGCATGAAATACAAGGGAAATTGTTTTTAAAGTGGCAAATGACGAGCAGCAAAACGAGATTAAAGGAATCCTATTCTCTGGAATCGTTTTGTTAATCTGCACTAACAATGGAGGTAAAACGAGTTCCTGAGGTAGGCCTGGGCTACACGGTCCATAATTGGGCTTACCCACAGAAAATTATGGTCAATAAAATTAATGGCGCCATCTGCCTTCATTATATAACATGAGTGGTAAAGAGAGAGTATCCCTGCAAGAGGCAGTGGTTGAAGAAGAGGCCTTATTTTGACTTTATTGCCTCTTAAATAGCAACAATATGAGTACAACCACTTTTGTCAAAGCCTTAGCCGTACTTTTTATTTTAATATATAACATAAGATATGCAGCAAATTGATTTTTCTTCTTATTTATTATACTTTGTGACTGTTCTTTTCACCAGGTAAAGTGCAACCTCTGCTCGAAATTTGCGCGCCCTGTGCGTAATTGCACCTATGGTAATATAACAAGTAAAATGGTGTAGCCTGTGACATGGTACAATACTTTAGCCTTACACGGCTCGATCTACATGACTGTCACATACCTGTGTCCTCTAACCTCGTGTGGCCCAGACTAGTGCTGTTGCTGTGATTGCTGTGCTGGTAGGGCATGTAAGCAGACGGGGGATGAGCGTTCACCGCGCCGGGGTAGGCGTAGCCCAGAGAGCGGCCATAGGACGCGCTGGGAGGGAAAGGACTTTCGTGCTGAGAATGCCCGGCAGCGTGCAAGCCATGAACGGGGTAAATGTGAGAGAGTCCGGGGGAGTGCTGCTGGTGTGCCGGATGTCCGTGGCCAAACTCTAAAAAGGCCGACTTGGAGGGATCTGAGGCATTCAGACTGTCAGGCATGAAACCCATAGACATCATTAGCTAATACGCAAGTCCATAAACCCGTCGCTCTGAAGAGGGGTTCATGAGTTCTGTCGGACAGCGAGGAGAAGTTGGAACAAATCCACAATCAAATCCAGCGCATTGCTCATGAAAAAAAAGTATTCCGAGATAATAAAATGTGTATGTTCACGACTGTTTGGGTGGAAAAAAACGAATAAAAACGAAAGGCTCCTTCTTTACATCCTTGGTAAAGCTGACATGGCTGTCCAGACACCTCCTGCACGCAGAGCCTCAGACATACTGCCTCCCTCTGATTGGTCTCCAGCAGCTAGCTGTCACTGGAGCTCCACCATTAAGTTCATTAACATACGATCCTGGATGCAACTCTTCAGCCGTTCATGCCAATAAGAGGGACCTCCTCTGATTGATTATTTTATAGACTAATCTATTGATTGTCAAAGCGTATGACATATTATTTTATCAGTTTATATAGCATTTAATTCCATAACGTTTCCAATATCAACAAAATAGACACGAGTTAATGTGCAGAATTCATATTGCTCTATTTTTCTCAAAATAGGTCCACGCTTTAGGTGATCCAATATGGATTATATATATATATATAACATATATGTATATATATATATATATATATATAATACAATATATGGGAGCCACGACTATTATTTCACTTTTCACTGCACACACCGTTGCTGGCAATCGGGTTTTGTTTATTTAAAAGAAATATAGTTTATTAATTCATTTATTCAATAAACCTAATATTCTCTTATGTTGCATGCTGCAGGATATGCTGCAAAGGACTTTGAAAAGCGTATTGGTTGATGCATGATAGGCTAAAACACAATTAGGTTTATACCATAATCTGACCCAAATTCCTGGATTGATAGGCAATAGATAACCTGAATAAAATACAACTTGGATATTTTTTTCACGATAACCCAAAACCCTGTGCACAATTCACGATTCACAATTTGCCACAATAGTTTAATGTTAATAATACGCGCAGTGCATCTGCGATGTCTAGGAGAGGGAGATGGATGGGTAACTCGGGATTTGAGCCTCTTAACTGGAAGTGAATGGATGGATGACAAACACCTTGATTCATTTGTAACCCTGGAGCAAAACAGTTGTCAGGAGTCTGACAGGGAAAATGTCAGTGTCCTCTTTAATTCCCAGTGGCGCCAGTTTAAAATTAGAAGACAGCTATCGATTTAGCAAAGAGATTTTCAGACTTCAGCGTGAGATTACGGTGATTCGGTAGCATGTAGGCCCGTTTACAATTGTATTACCTAATAGAAACAAAGGCAAACAAGTGTAAAATAAATAACAAAATAAAGACATTTCTCTACAAAAGTATCTGTCGAAATCAAATCTATCTTCTCATCTACAGGTTGGTCTCTCCGTGTCTCCTCGCCGCCATAGCAGGCTCCTCGGTGGCTGCACGCTGAGGGGCCTCCTCTAATAAAGGTGGCTGAGTCAGGCTTGGCCCGGGAGGAACAAGCTTGTTTTCAAGCACCAACACTCTCTGAGTTGTACTGCTCATTCAGCACTCTTCATCTTATAAAACAGCCCAGATCGCCTACAAATAAATACAATGAGTTAATTTCCGTCATTAATATAGTCCTAGAGGGCATCTCATCCGTCTTGACATGCCATGACAAAAACAGTTGGGTGAAGCGATTTGATGCCAGTGCAGTTCATTTAGTTTATTTGTGTGTTGGCTCCAAGAATGATTTTTTTTATCATTTGGTTTTCATCCCTAGTAACCTGAAACAAATAGCAGAGGGAAGAATGAGGAACTCTGAATGCTTGCTGTCTAAATTACAACTTAATATGAAACAATAATATTAGGCCCTACAGCATGTCACTCATTTTATTTTTGACCCACTGTCAGCATACATATAAAATCAGGAAAAAAAGTGGGAATACCTGCCAAAAGAGGAATGGGGGGATTGCAGGGCAGACTGCCCAGTCAGCAAAACCTACAAGGTGCATAAGGATATATTGTGGGAATGGAGAGAAAATGGTGACCACAGGCTTAAAGAGCAACCCTGTCTCCATCTCAGCCCTTATTGACTCGCTCTCACGTCAACCAGAATAAATCCACAGGTGGAGGAAAACATTGTGGGGGCAAAAAGGATGGATATGGATATCCTGCTATACCATGCCTGCAGTCTGAACACGGAGCACATCAACGTTGCCATCATTCAGGAGAAGCTGTGATGAAGCCACCATCTGTCACATTATGGTCACGTCGGTGCAATGTGTTTCACCTTTGCCTCTGCTAAATCACATGTAAGCTTTAGTCAAATTATAAACAGAGTGTTGGTGGGTTGAGCGCGGTGTTGAGCTGCTGTCCAACCCAGTCATTTTGGTCATGTCCTGCCCTGCGCTCTCTCCCTGCCTGGAACTACTGTGAACACTGGGGCTTGCATGGGGCTGGACTGGTTCCCAATCCCCACAGGCCTCAGCCAACCAGCCAGCCAGAACAAAGCCACAAATTATTATCATAGTAAAATTTCCGTCACAATAAAAGGGCTGCTGAGAGGCCAGTTTCATATTGTGGCGCAACAAGCTGCTGACTTCACACATAAGGCCTTGCAGCTGTGATAGCGGTGGGAAATTATAGATCGGTAGAGAGAGAGAGAATGGGAAATCCACAGCTAAAAGGCTGAGAATTGACCCTATTATCAATTTATTGCAGCATTAGTGGAATAAACCTGCTTTTCGGCGTTGGGATTATGATAGTAAGAAGGTATTTCCAGTTGGCACCCGCTGAAAGATTGCTACCTTTAAAGTCCACAGGAAAGTTACAAGTTTGACAGATGAATGGGATCAACAAGACCCGATGAAGAGATACAAAAACAAAACAACAACACAGGGCTTTGGAGACCTTCTGAGGCCTCCGGGGCATACATGTACACCTCTGTTGTGAGGCACTTTAGCCGCTGAATGCAGAGGATTGAGTCCCTGGATGTGAATATCTGTCTTAACCATGCGGTGGGGTGACAGCCAGGGTGTGGGCAAGAGGTGCATGAGAGAGAGAGAAAGGAAGGTAGAGAGGAGGCTCTTTAAGGCTTGTAATTATGTCTGCATTACGGGTGAAGAACAAAGGCGAGCCCTGCAGTCATGGGGCTGGGATGTGTCCTCACCGTGGCTGTCTTAATACACGCAAAGGGAAAATGTTAATAACAATACTCCCCGAGCACGGCCCAGACTCACTGGCGTCGACTATCCCACGCGGTGCGCATGGGCAATATGTGTGCAGATGTTTTGCGCGTGGGCGTATAGGTGTGTTTTGGCTTACACACACACACACACACACACACACACACACACACACCGGTCGGTTTCATCCATCATGCGGCTCTGATGCAGAGTGACAGCATTCCTTGTGTACAAACCAAGTGCACATTCTCATGCGACTGCTGGAGCTGTGATCTCTCCCGCTGGCACGTCATGTTTTACAAGCAAGGCCCTCTGTTTGGGTCTGAGCTGAGGCCTGCCGGTGTGTTGGAGTGACAGTCCACGACCCTGACAGGATGCCAGCATTTATTATCACAGGCTCAGCTCACCGCACAGCAGGCAAGAATAACCGATCACCGAATGCCCCCGTTCAGCAGTGTAGGTGATGGGTCTAGAGCTGAGGCGAGGTTTGATGCGGGAATGCAGCAAATTCAGCTGGAGCGGGTAAATCAGAGCATTTCCAATCATGAGAAGGAGCATTATCTCAAATCACAACAGGTCCTCCTGGAGAAGATATATCCAAAAGTGTACAAACATCTCCAGTGAAGGGAAAGGGTGCTTTTGCTCATCTGACTGTGATGAAGGCCAGATCTGGTCATGGTTTTTAATGTTTTAATGTTTAATGACTTTTGGACCAGCAGGCTGTCCCTTGGTTTGTCATCCCTTGGTTGGAGGAGTTTTTAAACTAATATTTTACCAGCAGGAAATCACCAATAGTTGTTTAAGTACAGCACCTGCCCTGCAAGTGCAGATCCAAGCAGCGTGTCTCTCCTTTGTTTTCATCTCTAAATCTGACGTGACATGCCTTTGCATTTCCCCACTTTAGACGGAGGCATTCCATTGTCTTATAGTATTAAAACATCTACCGCTGAACAAGGTGACTCCTTTTCAAACCAGTTGCCTCAAACACATCAATGCAAACAATAGGATTTACTTATTTTCTATTCATGTCTTTGCCTCAGGGAAGACAAGGGAGCAGAAGAGGAGCTGGGCCGGTGGAGAGGATGAACAGCCTAATCTTTCCTCCAGGCACCGTCAGAGGAGAACACCAATATCTGCCCTGGCCAGCGTCTCATTCCTCAAGTGCAGCCATGTTGCTGCTGATGTATGTTGCCTCCGAGGGGCCCAGAGAGTTCATCAACATCACTCATGTATAAACGTCTTGGCTCGTACAAATCCTAAATTTATACTTCAGCCTATACTGCCAATATCCTACTGATACAAAACCAACAGACTTGTTATACTGGACTATTTCCAGTATTTCTTCATGTAAATTGGAGGATTTGTGGATTTGTTTAGTTGCAAATTCAAATTGTAACAGGAACAGGAAGAATTTATTTCTGCTCAAATGCTGTTATCTTTTGTTTACCTTTTAGTAAAAGGCCAGTATTAAAGTCAACTGCCCATATCTTATTGTCAGTATGTTGATTGGTTTATTGTATTTGTCCAGCACACACATTTCGTCACATTTATTTTTTGTTAAAATGTCACGTGGGCCTGGCTGTTAACTCATTTTACGTATGTCTTACGTTATCGTATTAAAATCAAAGTTGTGCTGATGACCTATCCAGTTCCCGTTTCCGTCTGTAAAAAAAGAACAGTCCATTCTAACACACATGCAGTGTGAAAATATACAGGATCAAATTCTTCTTCTCAAATTCAACTTGTCTAAACTATATTATTAGAGCTTGTTATAAGAGCTTGTATTTATCTTCATCGGGCCAGTAACAATATGATGAAAGAATAAAAACTGAACCAAGGTCGATATATCAAAATACATTCAGCACTTAATTTAATTTGTCTATAAAGTTTCATCTCTGCCAACATTTTCCAACACGATAATGTCATGCACAAAAAATATGTATTTTTATTTTTTTAAACATCCACACAGATTTAAGAATAAATATGCATCGTTCTGCCACAATTTAGCGATTTTATTACAATGTCTTGTCTTTACAATGTCTTTGATATCGGATCTCTCTGAGATATTTGGCTGATCAAAAACGATAACCTACTAACTTTAACTATTCACCTCATTCTAATTCACCATTCGACAATATTATTTGGATATAAATTGACTAATATCGTCATTGCATTGTTTTGATTCACCAATTAATCTACAGTCAAATTGTGGATTATTTAGAATTAAATCGAATTAATTGGTCAGGTAATGTAGCCACCAATTAGTGACCAGTGTGGCCCCGGTGTGCGCGAGTCAATCCCGTGATCTTTATCGTCAAAAACGGGACCTCCGATCGAGCACCTGCATCAGCGGGAAAAGAAAGAAAGAAAGACAAACGACAAAATAAACGCACAATTATCCCGAAAAACTCAAGGAGTAAAGTGCGGGGGATACGTGGGAAACGCCGGAGAGTGTCTGGTCTTCTGGCTCTGAATTCATCACTGGCATAATTGTTGCCAGAGAGCAGATGACAGCAGCATCGCACACTGCCGCTGACTGTTAGACTTAAACTTTTAATTGATTGGTTGAATGGAGGCCTTGGCAACTCGGAAAAAACCCGTCTGGAATCCGTTAACCGTAATACGCGCATAAGCCGTTCTGGTGCAACCTGAGCTGTGTGTCATACGGGGTATCTGATTTAAATGGCTTCATTTGTAAGAGGACGGTGGTCATATGTCAAAATTATAGTCGGGACATGTTGATTTTTTTTCCCCCCTAACGTGATCCTCAGTCGTCTGGCTCGGACCCAGCAGCATTTGGCACCAATTCTCAGTCAGCACCCACACGCACCCACAAGTGTCCACACGCACGATTACACAGGCGCACACACACACACACACACACACACACACACACACACACACACACACACACACACACACACACACACACAGAGGGCTTTACTTTATTGTCATTCATAATATTGCAGACATCACCCAGATGACCTGTCTCTATGGATCCCTGCTGTCCAGCCAGCCCAGGTGACGGGCAGCCAGAGTGACAGCGGTGGCTGTGGGTTGGGTTTCAGCTCTCTGCCGGGCTGTTGCTTCACTGAGAGTCTGTGCCTGCTCCACATCTGGAACAAAGAAGCCCGTCTGGGTCTACCCTTGGTGTTTACAGCTCTGTTGTTTTCTCACACTCCTCGCAAAATGGTGCCCAAACACACATTCCAGACTCACCAGCTCAACATGGGGGGAAGAATATACTATATTTTTCCACTGTAAATCTTACCCCCAGTGCCAGGGGAGGCTAGTAGAAAAACAAAAGCTGGAAGCTGACATGGATCAGTGGTGGGACAGGGTGGCATTGGCTAGGAGTGGCCGAGAGACAGACGGGTTGTCTGTCTGCGAATCCTGCCTGGTTTGGTGGCTGAGATGGCATGAGTTCAGCTGAGGTCACCACAGCTGGGGGAGTGGCGTCAAGGGCTGCCAAGGCTGCTCTGTTTGTTAACTATCTGAGTAAACATCTGAGGAGGCATCTGAGGAGGCATCTGAGGTGAAATCTGAGGAGGCATCTGAGGATACATCTGAGGAGTCATCTGAGGAAGCATTTAAAGAGAAGTTGCGCCTTTTGTGAAGCAACTGTGCAGCCTGTAGTCCACAGACAATATGTTTAGCCCATCATTCTCCTCTAGAAACAATAAAAAGATTCATGAAGCTCATAAAGTCAGTAGAAAGGCTCATAGATTTAATATGCTGCAGATGTTGAGACAGCGAAGCAGCAAGCACTGCCGAGGTTTTGTAATATTTTTTGTTTTTTGTTCTCCCGTTTGCATCTCCGCTGAGAGAGCAGATGAGATGACAGACGGAGGTGGAAATAGTCAACGTACACGGGACAATGATTTGCCCAGGGGAGCCGCGGGGAGCACATGCACACCCAATCAACAGACAATGACACATGGCTTGGGGTTGCCAGGTTTAGACAGTAGGCCCTGTGAAAGACCGGTTTACCAGGTCCAAGGATTATCCATCTGAAGTTACCTGCCCCTCTGGTAACGTGAACCCCCTTTTGTGGTCTGCAGGGCAACAGTGCGCTGGAGGAGCGTCGGTTTGAAAATGCCTGAGGTGACGGGGGTGACGGACCTCGGAGGACGGGACATCTGTCTGGGCGGCAGGACGGGTCAACCTGTCACTCCTCTGGGCAGCGATGCCAGGCTAGTAGACAGGAGACGGACAGAGGGCATCCAGGGCATCTTCCACTTTATATATACTTTTATCTTTTATATATATATATCAAACAGAAGTGTGAGAAGTATGGAAAGGTACTGTCTTAAAAGCGAATACACGACCGGTATATGTCAAAACAGGTTTTCGAGCAAAGTACAGCAGGTTTCTTATTATCCGTGACCGTCTTATGAGTAGAGAATTAATATTTGGTTTGATATGGAGCCTGGCAGCCGCGGGGTCAAATCCCTCTCTTTATAGCTCTTCAATGGGAACAACTTGACAGGATCAAGTTCAGCTCCTGACAACAAGCCCTGGCTCTGTCAAGTGTTAAGTTCCATTGTGACCTACAATAGCACACAATGGTCCCCGCAGCGCCCAGCCTGTCCCACGCCGCCTATCGGATAACATCGCGTCTCTCCGGAGAAAAACTGAACTGTCAAACTGATATTAAAGATATGTCCCTATTCAGTGTGTCAGTCACTGAGTAGGTTTTTTTTTTTCTTACATGATGCAATATGACAGTGTGTTGCTTTTAATCGTTTTCACTGTCGGTACCCGCTGAGCAGGCCCATACTGAAGGAAAAAGATCCGGGGCCCCATTCACAAAAGCCCTCTTGGCATAGATCTGAAGACGTTACTTAAGAAGACATTTTAGGATCTTAATGAAGGCTTAAGTGCAACTCCTTAATATTTTCTTAAGATGTTTCTTGGTTTCTTACTTATAAACTTCTCAAACAGGGGTGACCTAGCAACCACAATTTTCCTCCCTAGCTGCAATCCCTAGTACTTTCAACAACAATTATTTAGGGCGGCTATATCTCTGCTTTTCTCTCTGCAGGCTCAGACATTGGTTCCTGCCTTTTGGCTTAAGGCCTATTAGGTGTAACGATTTTGCAAGCTTAAGCTTAACATGAAAGACACAGGAAGTAAAACTATTTTGAAATACTTTGAAATGTTTTCACTGCAACCATTACAAGACAAGTGGAAGGTTATGTCAAAGGAATGAAAAGTTAAGAACAAACTGAAGAACATTGCTTTCAAAAATTGAATTTATTTGTATGGTTTTTTTGGAAGCAAAATAAGACTGAAGTTAAGACAATATTCAAGAACTATCCACTTTTCTGAAAATCCACAGGGGAAAAAAAAGCACTCAAGATTTTTTTTCTCAGGTTTAGTGAATCTGGCTGCAGGTATTCCCCACACAGTTCAAAAGAGAAAACCTTTTGTAGCCAATAAGCAAGAAAATGTGAATAGTCATAGACTGCATGGCGTTTAAAGTTGCTCCTGTGACCCCTTGCTTCGTTGTGAACATTTTGCTGCAGTGCTTCAGGTGTTTGACCTTGTCATTTTAAAGCGTTTGTCACTGCAGGGCTAGACGACTGGGGCCAGGATGGGCCAGGGGATTTTAAAGGCCTGTGCTCCCCGATCATCAGATTGGCTGTCTGAGGCCTGCCAAGAAACATCAAAGACTCAGAGACTTGCTCATATCATCTTTGAACCTCACCGTACAGGCCACGCCCTCTTCGCTCCCTTCCTGCATTCTTGCCCTACCTCGCTGGTAGATTTATTTGATATTTTTGTTCAAAAACTCTAAATGGGAACGATAAATATAACAAAAACACACCCAGGGGGAAATTAAAAAAGATTTTCTTTGGCCAGGAACATCTCTTGAGGATTTGTTGTGGATTTGTGGGTGTATGACATGTCATGCTAGCGCTCTTTCAAAGTAAGGAAGCAGTCTTGGTCTGAGCAAGCCCGTCCTCAGAGGGAGCAGCCTCCCATCAGCTCCTGGCCAAGATTGATGGCTATGAAAGAGCTACCTGAGGGAGAGATCAAAGTCAGACAGGATACATTTGCCTCCCCGTTTAACTGTTTCATCTCTGGTCTTTTCTACGCGAGTCACGACCCTTCACCCGCCTATCTGTTTGACCTCTGCTTGATGAATGGTATTGGCACTAGTGTAAAGTAATGAATGCTGTTGTTGTTTTTTTTGGGCCAAAAACAAAAAATGGCAAACCATGGAATATAAAAAATAAAAAATAAAAAATATTAAATATTTTTTGCAGTTGATCCAATTCACTGATACAGTTTTGACAAAAAAGCACCAGATGGAAAGGTATGGGGAGAAGACGCCATGTGCTTTAATACATCACTTCTTTTACTCTTCACCACAACAAATTGGAGGTTTTCGGTTTCTCAACGCGGGGCTCTCCTCACACTGGAGACCCACAGTGGAGGGCTATTTGCATTCCAGCAGTGAGAGTGAGGACAATTAAGCCATTTCCCCTCCAATCTATCTCCCTCCAGCCAGCCATCCAGGCAGCCTCGTAGATCAATGGGAACCGCAGCTGCACGGCCCATGTGTGCCAGGCTGCGAGACAAGAGGAGAAGATTGGGGTTAAAACCCTCCTGGCCCTCAGATTGGCTCCATACCTGAGTCAAAGCTAAGACGACGCAACAGCTGTCGCTAGGCAGAACAAGGAAGCAGAGGTTCTCACTCCATCTGTGAAAGCAGTGCACGGTATCTGGCATTAGCCCACTATTTATTTTGTTAACGATTGGGGCAAAGATGGCGGTATTTCCTATCAATAGATGGAAAGCCAGGCCCTCCGTAAACAAGAGAGAAAACACCTGGCAGGGAGGAGGTTCATTTTGCTACCTGTGTTGCCGTGGGTAACCGAAACCAGGGCAGCGGCTTCCAACCCACTCCATCCCTGAGCTTCCCCCCCCCCCCGGGGCGCTCTGGACCGGCCACTCCAAAGTCAATTAGCCAAATCACGTTTCACAATAGCAGCTGAGTTCGGCTTCCAGCGGCCGAGCCCCTTCAGGTGTTAAAGCGTTGGCTTAGAGGCGCGGGCCGCGGGCCTTGGCTCAGGAATGGTGTGGGATTAGCCCAGACAAAGCCGCAGATATCCATCCACACCTGCGCAACTTGCTCTCGGAGGGCCGCTAATAGGGAGAGTGTTTGGTCCAAATGGCGGGCGCTCAGAACTTAATCTCCCGGCTCTCGGGCCATCGCAGGTATCCGTTTCCTCCTTTCCCAGCAGCCTCCTCTGTCCTGAACTTGGACGCCACCGCCACAACCCATCATGTGACAAGGACTTCCATCTCGGCTCCCCCCCACCCCCCGCCAAGTCCGGGTGATCAATCATTTACATGTGTAATTAGGAACGGGTGTCAAAACAGAAACTGTACACTCGCTCAGGGACTCTGTGTGCAGTGGGCTGACATCAGACTTGGCAAGTGCTAGGTAAACAGGGCCAGTGGGCGAGAGAGAGACAGAGAGAGAGAGAGAGAGAGACGGGGGAAAGATGAGCTGCTGAGCTGTGTAGGTTTTGCTAAGACTTTCAGCTTCTTACCACCTAAGGGGTGAGCTGCTCCTCAACGTATCGAATGATGTAAGCGCATATCTCTCTTTATAGAGGAAGTTAAATGACGGTGTGTGTTTGGGTTAATCTTCCTCACATCTTCGGTGTTTACTGCATATTTTTCTTTCCCATGTGAAACGAAAACAATAATTGTGGACGTGTGAAAACATTGTGAAAGCGTTGAGAGAAAAATCAAACAGGTTACGAGCAAGAAAAAGGAATTGTGTTGTGGGATCAGCAGAACACACAAACACTTCATAATTGATCCCCCAACAAGTCACTTTACCTTCAGTTTCGTTGCTCAAGTGGCTCAACGGACTCCTTAGTGCCCAAGCAGCCATTCACTCCACTTGAGGTCATAACAAGGGATTACACTCAGCAACAACAAACTCATCCCGGTGTCAAGAGATGCTCTGAATACACAAAATAGAGAGATGCTATGTTCAGGGGTTTGGGTTACCCATGATGCTCTTGGTCTTTGATCGACATACTTTGATTTCCCCCCCCCTGAGAGTTACCAAATTTCCTCATATTCATCACATGACCTCGATACAAACTGGGCCACGGGCTCTATTTACCACCGTTCATCTTTCAGCACCAACACCAACACCCAGACCAATCACCAAACACTTTGACACAACACAAAAAGACAAGTCAACACTTTTGCAGGAGCGGCTAAAACCCTCACGCTCGTCTTGCATAACTTTTTTTTGTTTTTTTTTGTTTTTTTCCCGTGGGTTTTTATGGGCGTGCTCGTAGATGGGCAAAGGGAATGCGGCAAATTCCAACGCACAATAATCCGCCCGTCACCTGAGGGGGATAGGTGTGGTGCTGCAGGGCCGAGGAGGGGATATGTGCAGGCTACCGTGACTTATGTGGACTCATCCAGCCGCCACCTCAGCGCCCAGGGGGGAGGTGAGTGGGTGTTTTAAAAAAAAAAAGAAGAGGGGGTCTGACTGGAGGCCTAAGTTTAGAGTTTCCCAGCACAACAGCGACGGAGCTTTGAAGAGGCAGGTCCAGTAATGAATTAGAGTATTGTCTGCTGGGAGGGAGAAGCCTCTGGGTGGGACATCAGATCAAAGGAGGTCCTTCTTTATTACCTGCAGCGTCGGTTCAGGTATGCAACTGGACAGAGCAGAGGGCAGACACACTGACCCTTAAAGAGGACGGGAAGACACCGGCCTGATGTACGCTCATGTGGAGGGTTTGTTATTGGAAGTCCAAGCAAGATGGAGGGAATAAGGAGGAGTATGGGCTCATAATAATCTGGGACATTTTCATATAAATAAATGTGTTTTTCTAATAAAATATAACACAAAAGTAATTCAATTTATATCCAGTTTCAGGTGTCGGGTAGGTTTTTCCTCTGGTGCACAGGAAGTGATGTGTTTTATGTTGCTGCAGCACCATCAGCGGTTTATTTGCAATAAATAAAGAAGAAGAAGAAGAACTGGGTGGTTAGCATGAGCAGGGATAGCCACCATGCACCTACAGAAACTCAAACTCAACGCTGGGAATTGCATCGCTGCAGAAACACCACGGCAACGACGGCTTAGCAGAAGATGTTGTCAAAATAAAAAAATAAAAAAGAATCTCACAGCACTTAAAAGCCCAAACTATTTTGCTTCCCATTCCGGGTTATTTTAGTGGGAATATATTTCCAACAACAAGTTTGTTTCATGACTTGGTGGACGCAACGAGCTGCTTCAGTCCCTCGCCCCAGCCCGACGACACGCCCAGCCACGGTCTGGAGCTCAGCGCGAGCGTGAAACAAGGTCTTCCTCAGACATGCGATGTGGTTTTTTTTTTTGTTCCATGCATCGGGCCCGCTCGGTCTTTACAGCGGAGGAGACGCAGAGGAATGCACTGACCACTCCTCTCTCAGGTGGCTCCACGCCGTCCTGGGGCCGGAGTCGCCCTCTCGCAGAGTCATTCTCCCATGACATTCTCCCCCGGCCTTGAGAGGGAACAGCCCCCGGTTAGCTTTGATGTCAAAAGGTCTGGAGGATGAAGGCACTGAGAGACACAACCTGGGCAATACACCTGGACAGAGGGGAACTAAAAATAGCGTGGTGCTTAGAGGGCAGAGAAACTGATGTTATATCTGCAAATAAAAGGTATAACGTTCCCCAGTATATACAATATGTGTGAAAGCTATGTGTCTGACCTAGAGCAACAGAGCTGGAAGGCGCCCAGGTAGCTCCCTCAGACTCGTGCTGCCTGTTGAGACAAGCCGCTCGAGAGAATCGCATCTCTGAAAATGCAAATCTGATCACTCGGGTTGGACGTTTTCCCGTCACTTTCCCCATGCAACGCGTGTTTGATGTCACGCGTTGCGACAGGAACAACAGAGAGAGGGAATAGCGGCGCCTGAACGAATGAAGAATTGAATTTCTGAAATGAATTTCTCCTGCATCACGACTAGAAAACGGCATCTTAAAAAGCAAGTCAGAATAAGCACCTACAGTTGTTGCACAGAAAACACACTTAGCCTGCACATGCCTGTGTTGTTACTATGGCAACCGATGTCATAATGACAGCAAATGTTGTCTAAACACAAAAATCTAATCCGGTCACTTGTAAGCTATAATGTGAACAGTCAGGAGATCAGATTTGAAAAACAAATCAAAGTTGCGTGCAACAGACAATTGGAGGAGCGCTTTTTTATTTTTTTAAATTTTGCACAATACTTGGGCGTGACCAGAACACACAGCACCCAGCTCCCAACAGAGAGGTCCAGTATCACAGGCACCCCCGTGACGAAGACCAAACACAGCCTCTATGTGCTGGATTGCTTTCCTGTGGGAACGGCCTCTCTGGTTCCCCGGTGTTTCTCACCAGCTGGGACCGCTGCTCAGCCACCCAGCCTTAATGTCATAATTGTCCTGCTCTGCTGTTCCTCTGCTCCTCTGCAGCCACCAGGGCACAATGGGTGGCAGCTTATAGGCAGACTGTGAATAGGGGCCCGGGCAATACTGGGTGGGTCCCGGGTAATTCCCACACCTGCTGTTCTCACCTTGGCAGTATGAATGGCTGTCTGTGACTCGTTGAGTTGTGAGACCCGGGGAGTTTGTGCCCATCGTGTAAACACAAGCAAACACTGTGTAATGAGAGCACCGTTGGGTTATCGTTGGTTAACAGCAATAGGCGTTAGAGGCTTTTTAACGTGGTTTAATATCCAGAACCGTAATAGTACCTTTAGAAACTGAGCAAATTTAATTTTAGCGTCAAAAATTGCCAATGCTAAAACATCGAACCACTTCAAAACCAACACTGTGTCCTGCAGTCAAGCTCCCCAGGTCTCAATTAGCCCTGATGACTTACCTAGTGGGAGCTAGTGTTGGAATCACCTGAAGAAATGATTGTTGGGGAAGCATAATAATTGATTCTGTCCCAGAACCACAAACCAATTACCGATTACTTAGTTCTGTTTGTCAGCTAAGACAACAAGGGGTTTCAATAAAGCAAGCAGGGGGAAAACAAGACTGCACACAGGGGACAGAGGCAGCGCTGGAAAAACTGGAACGGTAAACAGTCAATATATAGAATAAAATGTAAAGGAGATTTCTGATCCAGTTTTGTCATTTATTCTCCAAGTGTAGATTTATTTCTATCTTATAGTTCATAACTGTAGGACTGAATCATTTATGAAGACCACATGATTTGTGTCTTGTTGAAACACAAGCATAAAAAAACAAACAGTAAATAAAAGCAAATCATTGGAGAACAACAGGTGTAATAATGTAGCTTCATCACTGGAGGAAAATGAAACCACACCAGTTCCTTCATCTACACTAGTCAGGTAACTTGTACCACCACTCAGTTCAATCAGTGTTTTATTTCTATAGTGTGTTTCATGCATGGGGAGCAAAATGTGCTTCATAGTAAATTGGTAAAATAATACTTTGCAAAAGGACACAATAAGTAATCGAACAATGAGACTAAAGGAAATGGATAGAGCAGAAGAGTACAAATGTAATGGGCTACAAAAAAAAATTATCAAATTGAAAGAAACAATTTGGCCAAAGAATCTCAGTTTTTTTTAGTGTGATTCTAACATTTGAAAGCTAGTTGATGACTGAAAGTCTCTTTTTACATCAACGTGAATCCGAATCTCTTGCATTCTCCAACATTTCCTTATAAGTCACTGTAGCTCACAATGGTTTGTGGCGGACGTGACCAGAGTCGGCGGTGATGCACTTCCTGTGGGTTTGTCCCCCAGTCTGGCCCAGGGAGAGATCTCTCGATAAAGGGCTGGTCCAGGGCCTGCTTCTCGCCAGCTGCCTCCTCTGGTCACGTTAACTTGGCCCCATTAGTTATAATCTGGTCCCCAGGGGCCCAAGCTTGGAAAACCCAGCCTGGCAACTGCAGAGAAATGCTCTGAGCAGAAAAAAAAAAAGCTCCTCTTATGTGCCTGACCCAAAGACGAAAACAGAAAATCTCTTATCTGATGGACTGGGCTCTGGCAGCTCTCCTGGCCGAATGGGGCAGAAAGGAAAGTCTCTCTCTCTCAAAGTGGAACTTCAGATAACAGAAATAGCTCCTGAAAATCTGCCTGTGTGGACAAATCTGCCTTATGGTGGACGGGTTGCAGAGACCCAGCTGGCTGAGTCACTGCCATGTTTCCGATCACCGCGGCGTAAATCTGTCTTGAGAAGAGAGAGTTCACTTTGTTCATGAATCATCCACCAGAATAACAACAACACATTTGTACACATGAACACAAAAAGGCAGCGAGAGAAACTGAGGAACAAGCAAGGACCCGAGGATAGCGATCTCGGGGGGCCGAGGAATTCGGCTGCTGTGGCCGACGTGACGAACTGGGAGTGATAACGCCAGCAGGATGACGGATCAGCCTCATACCCCAAACATGTAACCTCTTCATCGGCTGTGTAGGGGCTAGCACTTCAAACGCATCCATATTTCAGTGACAGGAGGCTTTGGGGTAAAACACGCCGTTTACCTGTAATCTGCTTTAAAAGCAGCCCTGGGAGGACCGAAGGGAGGCCTGCAAATATGAGGAAGCTGTCTGAGGTGATGTGCCTTGGACGGAAGAGGACATAGGTGAAGCTTCAATTGACCAGAGCTTGACCCCTGGGCTCTGGCTAAAACACTTCAGGTTAGCTGATGGATTTGCTTGGATGTAGGTAATTTGAAAGGGAGGGATTTTAAATGATCTTTGGTACCCAAAGACCAGCGGATGATGTTGGATGGAAAAGGGGAATAACTTTGAGATGAGCAGACAATAAATATGTTTCAAATCGAAGAAGGTGTGCATTACTTTCCTATCAGCACCTTTTATTTGTGCCACTCTGTTCTATCTGAATTTCCTATTTTGTATAGATAGGAAAATAAAAGTACAGGAAGACCATGGTACATATACTACAAAAAACAACATCCAAAGCTGTATGGTAGCACTCACCAACGTTGAGAAACAGGACAGGGACAGCGCCTCAATTTCACCAATTTATTTTGGCCATCACACAAACCATGCTAACACGCATTTCTTTGATGGCCAAAATAAATTGGATGTTGTTTTTTTGTAGTATATGTGTTTTGGTTTAGCACCACAAGAAGAGCTTCCTGTTGGGAGGGCGGGTCCAACTCCTCCACTGCGACCATGGTACATATCCTAGTCCTGCAAGATTCCTCCAAGTAAACTCTGAGCTTGTATTTCACCCAATGCTTTAAAATCAATCAAGGTGCAGTTATTGATCACAGAAACAAATATCTAGTAGAACTTACATCCGATGACCACTAGTGTCTACTGTGCCTATTTCGTATCTGCGTCATTGTCATGCAGTTTTCTGCTGGAGGCCCCGAAGGCCCCTATGGCTCGGGGGGGTGGGGGGGGGGGGGGGGGGGGGGGGGTGGTCACCTTCTATTGTTTCTCTTAAAGATTTAAAACTCCCTCTGCTTCCTCATCTTTCTCCCCCCTTACTGCTACCTTTCTCCGGTACACACTCACCGTAGCGCCAGAAGGTATGTTGTATTAAGCCGGGCCAACAATGACAACAAAAAACGTCAACAAAAGCCAAGGGGACCAAACCCAACTTAGTTACCGCCCCTGGACATACAATGCCACTGCTTACCTCAATGCTCACCCTGCCCTTCCATTTTTGTTCAACCCAACCCTCGCCCCCCTGCCAAGCAAGGAATGCTGGGGGGACAGCGACCTTTCCCCCCCCCCCCCCCCTCCCCCCCAAGAGTCCCCACCTTCGTTTCTCAGGAAGATTATGAGGTGGAAGAGGAACTGGGAGTGTCCGGTGAAGCTGGGCTGTTGGAGAGGATTCCAGAGGGGCAGCTCGGTAGATTTGGAGGAGGACCAGATGCGAGGTTTGGTACGTGGAGGTCTAGAGTTTCATGCTGTACTGCAAGAGCCTCGTAGGGTTTTTTTATGTTCCGCTGGTCTGGCTATTATTCAAACATGCGAAACCATGCAACAGCGACACAGCAGTTTTCTATTAGCGGGCCTTCCAGTATGAATAGCTGAACACAGTCTCATTAAAGGGCTTCTCCTCGATGGTAGCAGACTGTCAGCAAACATAAAAGTGTGATTGGTGATTTAATTAGCCGCGCTTTCAAACTCGGTTTCCCTTGACTTCCATGTTGTTGTTGGAGCGCTGCCCGAAACAAGTCTTCTGCAGGGCTCCCAGGAGCGCCGCACCGCAGGGAGTGCCGTCAGGTGTGTGTGTGTGTGTGTGTGTGTGTGTGTGTGTGTGCATCGTGGTTAGAGGGGGTTAGTCAGGTGGCCTGGCGCTCCACAGCAGCTGTCTGGGTGGCAACAGTGACCCACCGACTGGTGACATCACGACGCCCCCACAGGACCCGTGATGCTGGCGGCATCGACTGTTGGCATGACAGCATACACACACACACACACACACACACACAAAACCCTTTGGCATAATGCCATTACATGAAACTCATAAAAACGGCTTCCGTAAATCTAATAAGTCTCAATTCTTATATGATCCCATCTACTTTTATATGCTCATAAAGTATTTGCTAAATGCTCTTGCCAAAACGTTTTTATGGGATTATGAATTACAAAAATGGACATTACGGTATGCCTGCCATCCAATAAACCATCAACATATTGTTAAAATTAGCAAATTTATATCTGGAGGAGCGACACATGCCAAAACAAAATGTCTTAAAGCAAACGGGTGAAATGCTGGTGCAGGGAAACCTATCGTAGGTACATCTGCACGGCATACTTTAAGGATTACCTCAACCATATAAAGTCCGACCGTGTTACAAAGAGGAGAAAAGAAAAACAACAGCAAAAGTGGCAACAAAAAAAAAGAGCCCCTGACAGACAAATACGCAGGAAATTAAAGTCTGCGTAACACTTGGGTGTTACTTCAACAGACCAAACCAAAAAACGCTGAATTTTCCACAATTAAGGCTTTCACCAAGCAGAAAGTTTGAAATTCCAACACTAAGATAAAAGAGTAATCCAGAGAGCTCAGTCCTGATAACCAGGGTTAGCAGCCATTATTTCAAAGTGCTCCCAGATGCTGCCACAGCGTGGTCACTGGGACAGGTTATCGTATCTTTAGCTCTTGATTTTCTTCATATCACATTTCTCCCATGCTGCATCTATATCAGTTTGGTCTGAGTGTGTTGTTTTTCCTCACAGATATATCTGCAGGTCAGTGTGACAACCGCAGTCAGACCGCGCGATGTGAGGCACGTAAAAAGACAAGTAAAACTCTAGCCTTGACACACGGGACGTCTTAGTCACAACCGGTTGAGTGAGGAGAGGGTCTTGGTTCTCTCAAGCCGACTGGCAGCGGCTGGGAAATAACAGAGTTGAGTAATAACTGTCCTGAAGCTTCCTATCAAGCTCTGGATCAAGCCACTAGGCCAAGTCAAACTGCTGGGAGTGAGCAACTGACCAAAGCTTGCAAATGAAATAGTCAGTGCATCATAGTTGGTAAAACGTACTGTATCTGACTGTCACCCGTTAGCTAACATGTCACCGTCTGGTTTCAAACCGCTTCAAACCAAGAGGGATCTCTTGCCAGGGATGTTTACCAGCTGCAATAGTCAATTAAAGCTGCGCTGGGTAATTGTGCCTGTTGGTCGGTCCACATGGCAGCAGGAGGGAACTGTTTGAAAGATGTGATGTGATGTGACATCGGTAAACTGCACCCAGCCCACTCATGTTTACCAACCAGGCAGGTCTGTGATGCTCTACATCTTTATACAGCGTCTCAATTAGAGGGACGACTCTGTGATTACGGCTGCTAACGTGAACATATTCTTACATTAACATCTAGAGTAGCTTTTACTAAGTACAACACACCAGCTCTGCTCTGTGATCGTCAGGTCTGGTCTGTCTATGGTTAGGATCTAAACTTCAAGAGGATATTTTCCCATCATGTTTCAGAAACACATTATGCTATTGTAGCCAAACAAATTAGTATTTCTACAGCATAAAGCCTCATCATGAAAATGAATTGCCAGTCATAATCAATATTTGTGAAACATCCAGATCCAAGCCAGCCTCACGTTGAGGCGTTTCTTCTGGATATTGACCATGAACAGGGCTGCCTTTGGGTTGGCTTTGACATTTCCAAGGTCATTTATTTGCTCAGAAAACACAAAGTCACATCATAGCTAACTTATTGCCTTAAGTAGTATAATGCATTGCTCTCTTGTGACTATCTATTTTCTCCAAGTCAGTGATTCATTTCTGCAGGAAGCTTCAGGTTTGTGTGCATCTAGGTGGGGCGGAAACCCAATCCATCAGGGCAGAGCGAGGCGGGTGGGCCTGCGCTGTCTGACAATATCCAGACACCACCCTGACAGGTCTGGCTTCTCCGCCGACACACGTGTGTTACCAGCAGCATAAGCTGGCATTGAGCGGAGGGACTAGAGCGCACAAGTAGCTACATATCACAACCTCAAAAGATTTGGAAATGAAAAGGCTTGATTGTTTTCACAACATTTGTAGAACAGCGAAGTTCCCACACAGACCGATGCAGGTATGTCACTACATGGAGCCATAAGCACAGGAAAATACACATTACTGAGTGGAGTTACTGCAGTTTATATGGAAATAGGGGATATATGAATTACACATTTATTATATTATATATTGAATAAAAAGATCATTACCTGAGTTCATCATTCCAAGATCGAAAATTATGTCCAGTTTTATCATTTTGTCATGACTCAAGTTACGTATCATCCCTGGTTTTCATGTTGTGCTGTATCGTTTAATAGGTGGGTGTGATTGTTTTCAGATGGCGGACATCTCATTTGGGACGCTAGCTCTCCAACAGATCTCTAATTGTCATATCGAATGTCTGTAACACCTCTAACTCTCTCTAAGACTAAACAGGAGCGCCGGCTCTCTTTGTGCAGGCCCATCCGCTAATCCACACAACCGGCTTCCTACTGCAATCAAACCTTTGTAAACTTCACAACTTCCAACAAGATGGCCGCCTCTGCTGCTTTATTTCAACCCCCCTCTGACCACAAATAGGCCCAAATCGACCCAATTACTTACTGCTTCCTTAAACGCTCCGACCAGATTCACTGATACTCCCCAGCAATGGGCCTGTGATGACTATCTGCTTCATCTGTTGTCTTCCTGTGTATCCGGGGAGATCGCAGATCGTCGGTCTGCTCTGTGAGCATCTCTGCTATCGCTTTTGGGGAATTCAAAGTGTTTTGACAGATTATATGAACTCCAGAATAGCAGTAGAAATCATCATCACTGTGAGATACACTTCCTTTAGAGACAAATAAAGAGATTCTGCTTTCCTGCGATTGCTAACGTTCATGTGTTTTAGATAGATAGCATGTTTTTCTCAACACAGTTTAGACTTCTCCAGCTCCTCGTAGCAGGATGATGCATTAACGCAGAGCTGCATGCAAAGCGCCATCTTGCATTGTCGCGCAAACAACAACAACAACAACACGAGTGAGAGACAGCGGAGGTGACAGATGAGACTCCCCCTCCTGAGTGCGCTAGCATATGGTAGCGATTGGGGGAAAGTGAGGGTCTGCTGGCCCAACAGTAATTAGCAGACGGCCTCATGTTCATGTTTCTTTTAATAGCTCAACACAGCCCAGTGTGGACTAAAAATAAACAGGGCAATTAGGGGCGGCAAGGAAGGCCGTCATTTGAGGGGCCTGACCCCTGAACCCGGGTCAGAACCTATATAGGGGTATCCATGTGGACCACCTGCACCCCTCTCGCCTGCCGGGGAAAGGAGCCATGTTGTGTTTACGTTAGGGGTCAGGGCACAGAGGTAGGCCATTGTAGGGCAAGCTAGCAAGTGTGAGTAAACACTGTCTATTTATATCATAAGAGGAGCGCCATGCCTGATCTGTTGGTGCCCGAGATTCAGGAGTAAACAGGATCTAGGAGTAAAGGGCTGAGGGATCCATCCAGTCATCCATCTGCGTCCCACCAAACGTCTTCCAAATAAAACGGATGTTTCCCTTTAGCGTGTTGGTCGTTATCCAGGGAGAATGGGTGGATGATAAATGTTTCAGATAGTAGGTTGTTGAAGGAATGCAAAACCCAAAACATAGCACAGAGACACACAATTCCCAATATCCCTCCCCACCCAAAAGTGTACTTTCTCTAAATTACCCTGCTGGCGTGGAACTCAACGCCCGGTTCAGAGCGAATCTGTTCCCCTGCGCTGGCTAGCGGTCCGGCACAGATGTTCACACGGGCCCAAGAACAACAAGGAGAGCTTTTCACACCTGGCAACTCTCAAACACAACTTGGCACCAAAGAACCTGCAAGGTTGGCCCAGATTGACCTTTCACCCCCCCGGTGATGTCAATGATCCTCTCGGCCAATTAGATGCTGGAAGCTGCCCTTGGACTTGCCTGGCCCCAGACACAAAGACAAATGATTCTATCAGATTAAATGTTTTTTAATGGCAGCCGGAGAGGCCAAATGTGGGCCTTTCACTAGAAGCCATATGTGCATTTCTCTGGTTATCATTCCAAATGAGACTCATTTGTAACCAATCTGTGAATGGGAGGCTGAGCTCTGGCGCAAATGTGGAGGAGGTTTCTTGTTTGTTACCTCAGAGACAGCACACAAGAACAACACTGTAATAATTTATTTCCTTTTGTCAATATCGCTCCGCCGTCAACATGTCGTAAAATTTGACTGACGACGAGGAAAGCTGGCAGACATCAAGGACGCGGGATCAAATCATGTAGCGTTACACATGAAGCGCATTATGAGCAATATGTTCAGACCTCAATCTTCCAAGAGCAACAGCGAGAGCAAGCCACACATCCAGAGGCCTCTATTTTTAAACCCCCTCGTTGGGCCGTGAGTGCTCGCTGCCTACCACAGCAAAGGCTCGTCCAACCCGACACAAAGACGTCCTCCAGCTTCAAAGCAACAACAAGGTCACGCGCTGGGGTTTCAGTTCGGGGCGCCGGGGCCTCATGTCGGGTTAGAGAGCAGCAAGAGGTATATCTGGATGATTCTCACACACACACACACACACACACACTATGATCACTCAGCCATTGTTCTATTATTCAGGAAAGGGGGTGGTTGGGGCGGTGGGGGTTAAAAGGGGCACCTCCACCTGGCTCTGGGGTGACCTGGTCAATCCTACGCCCCCTTTGGTGCACTACCCCCACCCCCCACCCACCCTAAATAAGAAGAGAAGCCAGACCCGCACCACTTATGAAGCGTTTGTTCTTCCTGTCAGCCTTCAATTGAGGATAATTGTCTCTTTTAGATGTCGAGGGCCTGTGATCTGCCATCCATTGAGCCCAGAGGAGGTTATGTTTCACCTCAGGTTGGGGGATGAGATCGGCCCCGATTCAGCAAGAACGCCGCGATATTGATGTAAACACAGATATATATATATATATATATAACATCAAAAGATTAAGACGGAGAGAAGAGAAGCAGCTATATTACGCGTTGTGTAATGCCTGACGTTGAGTGACAGCATCCAAGACATTTTGAACTCGAGGCTGAGCAGGGTTCATGCACGCAGGCGTTCAGGTTGAGACACAATGTTATGTCAGGGAAGTTCAAAAGAGAATGTGCATGGTATATGGTATGGATTTTTTTCTCACACACACACACACACACACACACACACCTCACCCCTTCCTCCCTCAACGCAGCCCTCACACACACACACACACCACAGCAGAGTTGCTGACATCAGTGGGCCGAGGAGGGTTTCCTTCCCTTCCTGCCTTTCGCCCTCCCCTTCCCCACCTGCAGCCGCTCGGGTCAGATAATCTACTCCCAACGGCAGTCCGTTAACTCAACAGCTGCGCGCCAACGAGAGCAGCATGGGAGAAATTAGCGCTAGCCAAAAGCCGCTCGACGGCGTTGGCACGGCTTTCGCTGTTTACGCTTTATAAAACGCGAACAACATAACAACAGACGTTATTTTCAAATTTCAAATACAGTGAGGGATGTTGCCTCGGCTCTCATGCACCCACACACACACACACACACACACACACAAACACACACTCTTTCTCTCACACACACACACTGTCTGAATGGTGTGTCAGTGCATCATGTGGTGACAATGTGTGCGCTGTGCTGTGGCGGTGGAGGCAGCAGTCAGTCTGTAAAAAGAGGAAGTGGTGCTGCATCGCCCGGAGGAGCAGGGTCCCGGGGAGGAATGTTTATCCTGTCCACCGCCTTTGATCTTCTACTGTTAATCACTTCCTGCACACTGTACATGAACCGCTCTGCTCTGCAGCGCCGGGCTGCCGGTGACACCAGCGTGAGGAGGGAGGGTTGAGGGAGTTGAGAGAGAGAGAGAGGGGGGAAGCCATTTTGGAGGGGGGGGGGTGATACAACTCTGACGGTCTCCGACAATCTCGCGTTGAGTCTTTTGACGCGGTGATAGCATCGGACAGTTAGCGTGGGACTTCCAGGAACAGAGCGAGTTGCAGACGGTTGCAATAAAGCTGCCAAGGCGAAGACTTACGAGGCCCTAATGTGCGTCGACCGTGCCCTGCGGTTCCAGCGGGGGTGACAGTTTGAGGCTATCTTTAATTGGAAATCTCTGCCAGCGCCACGAAAAACGTCTCCAACCCTCAACGCCGCAGATCACAGGAGGAGAGACGCGAAATCTTCTCTCTCGCATACTCAAGATTAGGGTTAGCTTTCTCTCCCTCTTCCACTCTTTCTCTATCCATCTCTGTCAGCTGTCCCACCCTCGCGGCAAGACCTCAGGCAGCAACCCCCCCCCCCCACCCTCCCACCCACCCATCCAACCCCCCCTCCCCCCCCTCGCCCCCTCCACCCACCCATCGTAGCCCCGAGCATCTGAGAGCATTTACACGGGGTTGGAATTCAGCGGGTCCAAACCCCCACACCTGGCAGATGACATAGAGGTCCAGCACCAAGGACGATCTGGCTTAAACAACACCCCACCCCACCACCACACACTCTCTGACCGTCCATCACTACACCAGCGGAAAACACACACACACACACACACACACACACACACACACACACACACACACACACACACACACACAGAGAGAGACAAAAGTCTAACATGACAGGTTGATTCTGTGCCTGAGTACAACAAAGAGCGCCCGTCGCCCGCTCGACGCCCAGCGGCCCGCCCATGCAGGCTGTGTGCAGTTGACACTTGGGAGGTTGCTTGCGTGCCCGTGGGTGGATGCCACGATGAAAGACAAAGTAAAAAGCTTTTGTCTCCGAGTGATTGACTTGAATTATAGTCGCCGGATTATGTGTGTCATGAACCGCTTTGAAAAAAAATGTAATCACAAGACGAGGAGACAGGGAAGGGAAGATGCTTTTGGAGGTTTTGCATCTATTCATTTTCGATTGTGTGTGTGTGTGTGTGTGTGTGTGGGTGGGTGGGTGCCTGTATGTGCCCATGTGACATGCGTGTGTGTGTGTGCGTGTGTGTGTGTGTGTGTGTGTGTGTCAGGAGCTTTGTTTTAAAGGTCTCTCCTATCAGTCACTCAGCGATGCCCTGCAGCCTGTTCTCATGCACTCAACCTGCTTGAATAGGCCCTCCTCTTTCGCTCTCTCTCTGCTCTGCCTCACACACACACACACACACACGCACACACGCACACACACACACGCACACACTGTGTAAAAGCATGCAGCACGCTCCACCAAATAAAGAAGGTATCTCCATAACAGTATCATTAATATTTTATGGCAGTTTGTTTTTGTTTCTCCAGTAGTAATGTCAATGTTGGACTATGCAGACGACCTGTGCAGAACTATGCAGACCATTGTTTCATTGACTTTGGCTTTGTTTTTTTTCTCTCCACTGATGGACAACCTCTCTCCACCTCTGTTGTCAAAGTCAGCATTGTTTGATTCTGTCACACGCGAATGCAAAGTCAAGCTCTTCCCCGTCGGTAAAGCGCTCCGTTCTTATACTGCTGCTCCTGCGACACCGGAGAGAAAGGTCGCGTTTGTGTTCGGAAACATTTCAGACTCCAAACAAACGCCTGGGCTGACTCACACTCGCCGATGCAAACTCTGCTCTGCGCTTCAGATAACCACGTTGCACCGCAAGTACACACACAGCCTTACACAACATGGGACTGTACCCATGCCGAGGTGCTCGTCTGACTCACACTGCATGAATGTGTGAGTTTCTGTCTGTGTTTTGGTATATGAGTGTGTGTGTGTGTGTGTGTGTGTGTGTGTGTGTGTGTGTGTCTGACGGGGGTTAGCGTGACTAGCGTGGCCCGTGAGTGGAAAGGTTCCTCTCCCGCCTGGAGGGAAATAGCAGCGCGTCGTGTGCATCGAACCTCTTTTAATCCCAGAGAAATGTTTTAGAAGCAGCATGTAAAACAGAAAAGCCCTCGGGGTCGACTACAACGCCGGCACAAGGGAGCACTACATTTCCCAGAAAACCGTTGAGCCCCATTGATTATGGAGAGAAATCCTGTTTTCTGCACCCTACATCCATGAATCAAGTTTCAGTGATATAACCAGGAGAGTTGTTGTGCAGGCAGCAGCCCTCATCCTCCCTCCCTCCCCATCCCTCCTCCCCCCCTCATCCCTCCCTCCCTCCCCTCATCACAACAGGGCTCAGCGGCGTGAGTCAGAGCGAGCGCCATGCGAGGCCACGGTGACTCATCTCTTGCCCTCTCACCACCGAAACATTATTTATTATTTTATTTAACCTTTATTTATCCGGGGAAAGTTAACGGAGCGCTCATGCTCTTTTCCAGCAAACGCCCTGCTTCACATCCACACAGTCACACACACATTCACACACATTCACACCCGAGAAGCGAGCCCTGCTGCTGCTGCTGCTGCCGGGACGCTGAGCAGCTCCACTGAAGCGGTCGGGGGGTTTAGTGCCTTGCTCGTGGGTACCTTGAAGGGCAGTTGCTGAGGGAGGGGAGAGAGTTTCCCCATTCAATTCTCCTGGATTTCCCAAAGCGAGTTGGAAAGCTAGCAGTGGTGTTGATGAAGAAGAGGTGGTGGTGGGGAGCGGATCCTCGCTCTCATGTAAAAAACCTCATGTAAAAAAATCTACTTTATAGAGTGAAACCGGCCCATTTCCCACTGATACCCATTACAATTCCCAAATTACAATGCAATATAATTGGTTTCATTGGCTCCAGTGAAAAGAAACTTTAACTAATAACAAGGTAAACCTTTGAATCATCCTTAAAATAAAGAAATTAACAAATAAATAAATAAAAAGCAGTTGGGTCCTCTGAATTAAGAGTTCGTTATAATAAAAGATTCATCGTAACATCGTCCAGTATGACCAACACGCCTCCTTAACAATAAAAAGCTATCATGATGTTCTTGACGTGGTGTTCCTCACTGCTCTCCCCAGAGATCACCTGTCAATCAAACAGTGTGTCCATTACTGTGACGTCTTTCTGTGGATGGAGTTTGAGTTCCTGTAGGTGGCGCTCTTTTCATGGTGGCCATCGCTGCTCACGCTAACCACCCAGTTCTTCTTCTATTTATTCCGAACAAACCGCTGATGCTGCTGCCAGAAATGTAAAACGCATCACTTCCTGTGCACCAGAGAGGTTTCCCAGGAAAGACCTCGCTGACATCGAGCAAATGTCAAATGAACTGGCTAGAGGTTGAGGTTGAGTCACTATTATGTTGCATCAATCAGCAACAGAGTAGAAAAACCGACACGTATTTATATGAAAATGTCACGGATTAAAAAATCACTGCCAATGAAGAATTATATTTCTGCTTTGAAAATAAAAGCTTAAGGAGAAGTGAGAGCGTTAGAGAGGTTAAACTGGTGTCAGGGAGGGAGGGAGGGAAGGAGGGAGGGAGGGTAGCCCCAAGCTAGGGGGGAGGACAGAGGGGTGTGTAGGAGGGAAACAGAGGTGGAGAGGGGGGAAGGAGGGGGGCAGAAACCCTGCTGGTTCCCAGTCCAGGTGACAGAGTGACAGGTGGAGGGGGTTGGCCTGTGCGTGTGTGTGTGTGTGTGTGTGTGTGTGTGTGTGTGTGTGTATTGAGAGCTGGGCCTTGGGGACGGGGTTCACCTGTTCCACTCATGTCTGGACAGGTAGGACCTCCCCCTGCCAACACCCACCGCCCCCCACCCTCTCCCTCCTCCTCCTCAACCCCCCACCCACCCCACCCACCACCACCCTGTCCCCAACACCCAGCAGCTTCTTCTGTTGCATCCCAGGGTTCAATCTGGCCCCTCCACCCCCTCATGCTCCCGTCCTGGGCGGATGTGTGGCAGCTTAAAGATTCCCATCTGCTGTCCTTGACTCGCTGCCAGAGGAGCTGGGAATGGCCGTCTCCGCAGCAGGAAGTGCAGGGAATGTGTTTAGCGTTGAGGCTTCGCTCGCTTGTTGATTTCAGGGTTGGAGAGTATCACTTGGTGTTTGTGTTGGAAGTCGGGGGCCAGTATTGATATCGGCCATCGCCGCTGGAATGACAAGTTAGATTTTCTTTCTTTCTCATCTTTGTGAGATGGTTGTCAGCTTTTGGTTTCCAGCCTGTTTGAGCTGAAGGAAGATTTACTGTGCAAATGATCAGTCTGCATCAATTGTTCTAACATGAGAAAATCATTGTCTCCAATCGGCCAAATATTGATCACATGATATTTAACCAGAAAATCAGTAACAAGTCCCTGAAGGTCTTTTTTTTTTTTTTGTTATCTGTTTTATAATCATATTTCTTCATTATATTTTGCTGCAATTTTTTTTCAAAGATTTTCAGTAAACAGACAAATAAAACAATAATAAATAGATAGATAGATAGATAGATAGATAGATAGATAGATAGACAGATAAATATATAGACAGATAGATAGATAGATAGATAGATAGATAGATAGATAGATAGATAGATAGATAGATAGATAGATAGATAGATAGATAGATGGATAGATAGATGGATAGATAGATAGATAGAGAGATAGAGAGATAGAGAGATAGAGAGATAGATAGATAGATAGATAGATGGATAGATAGATAGATAGATAGACAGATAAATATATAGACAGATAGATGGATAGATAGATGGATAGATAGAGAGATAGAGAGATAGAGAGATAGAGAGATAGATAGATAGATGGATAGATGGATAGATGGATAGATAGATAGTCTGTCCGGGTGTCCAGTGTTGTGCTGTTCCCCCACAGGAGACAGGGAAGTGGTTGCCTGGTGCCAGCAAACACTGAGCTTTTGTTTGTGGGAATCGGCCTCAGGTGCAGTTGACCCTTGACCCGTAAGCCTGCAGGTCGAACAAAGGGCCATTAAGGAGAGCTGGGCATGTCTCAGAAAAGAGGTTTACAGAAAGTGTGCAAAGGGTCAGGACAGAAGAACTGGACATCCAATGAAATACTGTGTTTCATTGTTTAAAGCTAAAAACAGGAAATATCAACCATTGACACACCAACCGGCTCACTCTGTCTCTGATTCATCAGCATCAATCCTCTGTCATTTCTGACTCATCAAGACAAGCGCTGATAGCATCCGTCGACACCAGCGAATCCCGAGCGGCTCACTTCGTCATCATCTGACCGCTGGAACAAGGCTCCCTTTGGAAGCGTCCCTCTTGTCCTCCTTGTCGCCCCCGATAACAAAGTGGAGATAGGGGGCTTGCCCTTTGGGCTATAGCCGGTGACAGGTACGTCCCCTTGCATGCAGCGCCGTATAGCACAATGCCCTCAGTCTCTCGCAGGGCCCTGGGGAACAATGGGGTCACTCAGTCAGAGCAGCCCTGCATCCTGACTGCCTTTACACCTGATATTGACAGGTGGGTGATGGGCAGGGGAAACTCTCCAACTCCAGGCTGAAAAATCCAACAACAAAATACTACACCGTGTTTTTTTTTTTTAACTTGTTTTCATTGATAAAGCCTGAGAGACACTTGCTGATGCTCACGTTTAACATGTTGGACCAGCCTGTGTTAGCCTCTGTCGCTATAACACCATGTGCAGATTAAACCTGTCAATCCAGAATTCACTCCGTCCATCCTCCATCTTTCTCTCTCCGTCCACTCTGGCTCAACACTGCCACCCAGTGATCTCACACGGTAAAAATAGCATCCGTCGCGGGGGCTTCAGGGCCTCAACGCAGCAGCGAGTGCTGTGCTGCAGCAGACAACATGACCTCACTATCAGGGAAACACATAGGAGAGGGATGGGATTTTCCATTGCGCCCTGCAGGGAGTATGCCTAGACCCGTCCGGCGCTGCACTGGATATCCACGAACGCCTGAAAATGTGATTTGAGTTCAACGTCTGAAGTTGCAACTATCAGATTTTCTTCCCTAGATTTTTATAACGAGCCTCGGTGGCGTAATGAGGGGGAACGGGAGACGCTGCGTTCGTTTTTCCCCCCCGAGCTCCAAAAAAGCGTAAAGGAAGCCTACGGATGTAAAAGTCAAGCCTCTTTTCCACCAGCACACATCTTCAACTCATTCCAAAACATTGACTATTGTCTATCTGTGCCAACTGCGATCTGTTTGAACAGACGAGACCATCATAGGCGCATCAGTGAAAGGCGTAGTCAGACAGCAAGTTTGTATTAGCCCCTTTGTTGTGGAGGAGAGGACTTTCATGCCAAATGTGTCAAGCCTCAGAGATTTCTTTTTCTTTTTTTCCCCCAGCAAAATCTGTCAGAACATCACAATAACATCCAGCCCGAAAACGCAGTCATTAAAACGATAATATCCTCTAACGTGCACCCTAAACCGTTATACCATACAATATCTACTCACAGGAAACGTACCCACGCTAATCTCCTGGACGGTGGCCTAAACTGGGTATTAGATCTCCATTTGGGAGAGATTAACAAAGTGTTTCTATCCCCGGAGTCTTTTAGTGCATCATCTTCTGCTATTATCCTGATAGAAAACCCCTTCATTAGCGCGATCTCATGAGAAGACGGACGGGCCGTCACCGTGCAGGTGTAATTAGTGATGGGGAGGAAACAGGAGCCGCGGGGGCCCATCACACCTCCCGGAGATCTGAGATATGGCTGAATAATTCACGGGGCTACGGCAAAGCTGCTGCTTTTCCCCAGCGGCTGAAAATAGGGCCTGAAATGCACACGCCACACACACACACACCTAAACACTCGTAAACATGAGAGTTGTAAGATTCACACACGCACACACACACACACACACACACACACACACACACACACACACACACTCACACACACACACAGTCAAGTTCGACATTTCGTGGACACCAAAGCACCTCGCAGCATCAAAATGTTTAGCTCTGGTGGCCCCAGGGAGAATAAAACCCCTTCCCCAAGCAGTTTTAGCAGCATGTCACATCCACACACACACACACACACACACACACACACACACAGACACACACACACACACACACACACACAGGCACACACACACACACACACACACACACACACACACACACAGGCACACACACACACACACACACTCAGATCTCAGCAGTCTGATCCTTGGCTCTGCTCCACCTTGTAGGGATTACTGGTGTTGGTTTTCTTTCCACTGTGCAAGAGGAACCAGGGGCCTGCTCCCGTGTGCATGTGTGTGACTATTTGTATGTGCAGGAGAGCGCAGGGGAAACCCGATCGTATTCAATAATTCACCGAAACACTGAAACCCCTTCACCTCTCCCCATTAGTTTCTCTAAGACCTCTGGCCTAACACTACTTTGTAGCTTCTTGAGCATAAGAGAGCGTGTCTGGCGCGCGGGCCGGCCGCCTATCACTGCTCTCCAGTCGCTCATAAGGCGACGCAGGTGAGCTGTCATACGGATGACTCCCGCTGACTCCCGCTGACTCCCGCTCCACTGAGCCCCCCCGTGTGCAAAAAGAACTGAGTTTAATGGTGATTGGATCGGCGGAGCAGCGGCCTTAAGACGGTGTCAGTGCGGTCCGGCTGCACTTTGTCTCCATTTCCTTAATGAATGCGTGCCTCTGTCTTCTGCCCACTACACCAAAGCTATAAATCCTGGCTTTCAGAGTGGAGTGGGGGGGGTGTGGGGGGGTGTTGGGGGGGGGAAGTGACAAGGGAGCCGGCTGATAAATAATGGACAGGGGACGCCTCAGAGTGTGACTAATCCAAACCTCTTGACACGAGATGACCGAGGCTTAGCCACGACATTAGCGTTGACACCTGCATGCTCTCATCGTAGTTGTGGGAAGACTGCACGTGTGTGTGTGTGTGTGTGTGCGCGTGTGTGCGTGCATGTGTGTGTGTGTCAGTCAGAGAGAGAGAGAGAGAGAGAGAGAGAGAGTGAGCGAGAGTAAGCCCTAAAATGTGCAGCATGCGTGCAAAGCATCTGCATTCGTATGTGTTGCGTGCGCCGCCGCAGTCACAAATTCAATTAAGTTTACTCATCGTTTCTATTTGAATGTGATGCAAGTGAAAACCGGTTGAGTCCATCCTGAAGAGAGAGCTTGGCAGGCAATCAGACGAATAAAGCTAATTGGAACTTTTGCCCCTGAGCGGTCCGTGACCTTGAGCGAGTTAAGGTAAATATTGTTTTTACCGATGTGTTGGCGTCGATCCAGTTTGCCAACCCTTGTTCCCCGCCGGCGGCCGTGCTGGTGACTTCCCGAGAAGAGCACACCAAGTCACCACGCCCCGACACACACCGACACCTCCTCGAACTCATGACTGTAAGGATGTAACCGGCTTGGTTGTAAACAGCCTTGACGTTTTGTGTTTGCCAGTCAAAATAGTTGTTAATCGTCTCATCCCTGTTTCTCCGTCTTGTCCGTCTTGTTTCCTGCTGCTTGAAAAAAAAAAAGGGAAAGTGCAGTCGG
Organism: Hoplostethus mediterraneus; assembly: GCA_034670385.1. Taxonomy (NCBI): domain Eukaryota; kingdom Metazoa; phylum Chordata; class Actinopteri; order Trachichthyiformes; family Trachichthyidae; genus Hoplostethus; species Hoplostethus mediterraneus. The sequence goes on from JAXDDW010000047.1 coordinate 1,779,160, forward strand.
GGCTGAAACTGTTTTTAGTCCCACTATCTAATGAGAAGCTAATGACACGGTTAATGTCATAACACTCAGCGGCTCCCTGCTCACCCTACCACCTGCTGGAATGCAGGTTTCCCTTGGTAATTGGGGCAATTAGAGATTCCCCTGCTTCACTATCCCCGGTCCTGGAGGAACCCTGCTATTACTATTACACAACTAGACCAGGAAGACTCACCTCAGGGTCTATGACAGGGCTTATCTTCATTATCCTATCAGCTCGGCTCACTGAGGGTTTGAGCCAATATGCATGTACTACAAATGCAGGACTAATGTAAAGTATTGACAGGAGAAAGAGGGTAATTACAGCGTAATGACTGCTATCATGAGGCCAATGAAGATGTGAGGCCGTAACCTAATTGACGAGATGAAACACATAAAGACGTGTGAGTGCATGTATGCCTACACACACACACACACACACACACACACACACACCTTCTGATTGGCAGCCTATGACAGAGAAAATGTGTGTGCCTCTCAGTTGTCACTTGAGCTCTCAAAGGCAACAGTGACAAATGAGATCAAAGCGCGAGAGAGCAGCTTCTGAGGTGTGGCGGTTGTAGAAATGCAGCTTCTCTTCTCTCGCTGTCTTCATCCGTCTTGAGCGAGCGTTTCATCTCCTGCCTCATGACAGCCGATGGCAAACGCTTTGCTATTGTTTGTCACGCAACGCCAGCCCTCGCTTGAAGACCCCCCCGAACTCTCACAGCCCCCCCGAACTCTCACACGCGAAGCCTCTTCTCTCTCTTTTTTTTTTTTTTTTTTAAGCAGGCACTTCTTTTGTCTCTGAACTGACAAGAGTCATTAACGCCCTCGCACGGCGGCCCGACCTCACATTTTAGGCCACCTTGTTGTTGCTTGGGGTTTGGGAACCACTTCAATCAAATGAGAGGAGATAGCAGTGGGAGATAGCATACTTACTTCCATGAAAGAGAGAGAGAAAAAAAAAATACAAGAGGAATATTGTGAGTGATACAGTATCGCTTCATTGCCAAAACCTAAAACAAACACAAGACACGTAACAAAAAAAGCTCAGGGCCCAGGTAGCAGCCCTGGGGTACCCCTCGGATCCAGTGTCTCCACCAAAGCTCTTGTTTTCCAGTACACAGTGACGGAGACAGCAGACACAGTAGGTAAGTGTTTGTGTCGGGCCAGGCCTAAGCCCCTTAGACTCCCTTAGTCCCCTGACGTCTACTCAGGTTCCTCAGGTTCTCAGGGTTGGACCTGCGCTCTGGTCCCTGTGCGCTACCGTGACACCGGCCCTCGGCGGCCACAAACACAAACAGTAATTGTGACAGACGCACACACACACACACACACACACACACACACGCAAACGCACGCATGCGAGCACGCGCGCACGTAAGGCGTGTACGCACACACACACACACACACACTCGCACTCCCGTCGTACACCCTCCCCTCCTTTTTCATAAACAGCATCCCGATGGAATGCGGTGGTGTGTGTGTCTGACGCCACGCTAAGCCACCTCAGTCCTGCTGAGGAGTCTACTTTTGCAAGCCCTGTCGTCTGCGTCTGGCCATCACAATCATGAGAAAATCACTAGGTGCCTCCGGGGCACATCTCCCAGGTTACAGGTATGCCTGTTGACACATGCCAAATCCTCTCTTTCTCTCCGGTTGGTGGTGAACGCGCTGGAACGCCCTGTCTAAACCGCAGACATCACACAGGCCACTGAGCAGAGCAAGACATGTTTGGTCACGTGATGGCACCACTGGCTGCGTCGCTGCCTCGTAAACATGCATGAGTGCAAGTGTGCTGGTGTGTGTGTGTGTGTATCTGGAACCGGTGTGTGCACGGACAGGTATACACACACACACGCACGCACACATGCGCATGCACGCTGCCAAGCCAATCCGCCACTCAGGCCCTACTGCCCCTGGGGGCCTTTTGGGGCCTACAGTGGGCCACAGCTATGCCTGTTCTCGCTGAGCCGCTGATGGATGGGTGTGCTGGTGCATTCCTCTGACAGGTGACGGGAGCAGCTCCTATTTGATCTGCCTACAGAGTGCCGAGAGAAGAGGAAGAGCAAGAGAAAATAAAATTGCCGTGCGTATGTCACTGGTGACAAACCCGCGAGGCAAATAGCGAAACTGCTCACGGTAGCTAGCGATGAAGATGCTGCCGCCCGCAACATTTCTGATAAAAAAAGACTGAAATAAAAGATTTTGAAGAAGTTTACAACATCTTAGTGGGGGATCAGATAGATAACGTCTCACTGTAATGGTTAAAACTGGACCAACAACTGTCATTTCCCGTACAAACACCTAGCTAGCTGTGTGGGTATGGTTACAGCCTGCTCATGTTACAGTAAGTCATTCACTTGCTAGCGGCGTCTTCCCGTTTCACCGTACCTCTGACATCACAAAATATTCCTATTTATTCACAGTTATGCTTTAAACCACAGCGTGTATATTACAACGCACCGCGACTCCACCGACCGCAAATGCAAACAATGCCTACAATGCATTCTATAGACCTTAATGCACTATTGTCTCCAGGCTGAAACCATGATAGCCTTTAATGTGGGCAGAAAATACGGGTTTTTGCGATTGAAATGCTATATTTGATGCAAGTATTTGTTTTGCCGCCATGGAGACTAAATCCAGGCGTAGGAAGAAACAAGAACCGGCTTGGGAAACAAGAACGAGCTCGGCGGTATAGGAGACGCCGGCGAACAGGTTGCCATTACAAAGTACAAAGTACGAAAGAAACGATAATACTTCTGCTGACAGCCTCAGACAGCACGTTTATAGCGCCAGGTAGAGTTTACACCACCGAGGAAATACACGCCAGTGCACAAAGAAGTACATCGATATGCCTCTCAGCACCAGCTCCCTGTTTGTTTTCCATCAGCGGGTATCTGTCATTCTAGCGTGGAGACACAACAAGCTGCCTGCCTAGCGTCGAGCAGGTTCACACCCCTACAGATGTATTACGTTTCAAAGCCAAGGCTTGACATAAAGGCATATAGGCAAGTGAGAGCAGGTCTAAAGCGATATATATAAAGTACAGTAGCAGAGGAAGTAGGGCGAAGGAATCACCCCGTTTGATTCGCCGCTGCAGTTCGGGCTATTATTGGAGGCGATCTACGAGGTGTTTGATGACTTCTGGTCTTGTGGCACCAGTCTTTCTGGTGTGTGTGGCTGTTGCATCACACGCTGTCCTTATAAACAAGGCCGTCTTGTATTTCCTGTTGCCTGCCTGGCACGCTACCCTCCCTGGATGCACTGTACTAAATGATAGGCTGTAGCTGGAGAGCAGGAAAGAAGAAAAAGAGGAGATGGAGGTGTGTGTGTGTGTGTGTGTGTGTGTGTGTGCTCGTATTTGTTTAATATAAGTGCCTGTATGAGCGTATGTGTTCACGTGTGTGTTTGAGCAGCGGGGTGGACGTCGTCGGCTTTGCGGAAGGGGGGGGGGGGGTGGTTCGGGCCACCGCCCTGACTTCCAGGCACCCCCACATAACCACAAACCCTGCTTCCCCCCCCCCCCTTCTGCTCGCCCCTGCGGAGGCCGACGCCAGATTCAACACAGCATCCAAGAAACAAACACAAAACTCCCACTGTTCTCTTTCGACGTGGCTCGCAAGAGGTTGTGCAAGAGCTCTGGTAGAGGATCCTTGTTTATATCGCAACCATAATACAGTAGAGCTACAAAGAGAGGCTCCGGCCCACGCCAGAACCACTCAAAACATTACTGACCGACCTTCTAAACACTGAAATTGAGCCTTATTGCAATGTAAAGGTTTGGGGCTAAGGAGGTTTGGCTCCGGCTGGCAAACGGTCTGTTCATACTGACTAAACGCATCGACTTTTCACCTCGATGGAGGACGTTTTTGGGTTCAACTTGTGTTCAACTTCACGTGCCGAGAGAATCGGCTGAGAAAAAACAACACCAGCTCCGGGTTATTAACAGGTCTGACTTCTTACGTCGCCTGCAGGCACGCAACGTACTGATGAACACGACAGAGATATCTACCGGAGACACAGGAGATGGGTTTTGGTGTTACTCCCCATCACAACATTTAAAGGGGAACGCGACCAACAACTTTAAGACCGGGACTTAGATTTTCTCAGGGTCATGTGAAATACGATTGCGCGGTTTTGTTTGATTGTCTGCAAAATGTTAAGCGTTCACGACCGCGTGTGCCTCGCTGTGGCTCGCATGTGTGTGTGTGTGTGTGTGTGTGTGGGGGGGGGTGTAGGTCATGTATTTGCAAGCGAGTTGCGGTATCTGAATCTATATGTCAGGTTGTACGAGGCTCAGGAGGGCTGGTCCCCTCATGTCCCCGCTCAGTCCCCCTCCATAAACCTCCAGCACGCCTCCCAGTCTGAGCACTGCCACTCTGTAATTGTGGAGAAACCACAGCACACAGCCCCATATATAAATACCCTATTCTCCCAGCCTTGTCAAAATAAAGGTTGTGTGGGGAGAAAGAAATAGGACTTTTTTTTTTTGGTGGCCCTCTCCCCCACTTTGGAGCTATTTCGAGCTAGCTTGTACCTTCGGGTGAAGCTGCGAAGCCTTGAGTATGATACATGAAGACAACTTTGAGGAGGTTCCTTCCTCGTTTAGGTTTTTCTAACGTAGAGCAACATCAGAGAGGGGCTAAAAATAAGCAGGAAGACCTTCGTTTAAAACACACAAAGACCGACCCGCAAAGGTTACTAGACCTCAATGCGTCGACACCGTAGCGTATTTGACATGCCACCTTTATTCCAACAAACACGCGGTCGGATTGAAAAAGAGGTTTAAATCCTTTGTCACGGCGGTAGAGGAAGAGTTACTGAGATTTGTAAGGAGTTGTGTGAGCTGTGTACACACGGCAGTCCTGTTGACGTGCAGCCCCGCTTTGATCTGTGTTTTTTAGCGTGTGGAAAGACGCCACGCCTCGCTTTTTCTTTTGCGGCCCACTCACCTGTCTGCGTCTGCCTGGTTTACCATCTCGCAAACACAAGGAACTGGTCTGAAATGTTTTTGTCACCTGCTAGACGTGAGCAAGGGTTTCATAAGGGTAAAACACATCACTCATCGTGTTTACGTCACGGAGTGGTATGACTCCCTCGTCTCTGGGTCTCTGGGCTCATGTGGAGATGGTTTTGTCATGATATACACCAGTGAGCCATATTGGGTCTTGGTCCTGTCCTTCACTGGTACCTGTGTAACTCACTTACTTGATCCTAAACAAACTAATAAACCCTTCAGCTACATAGAGCGGTAACTGCTAGCTTACATGTGATATTGTAGCATTTCTACTGTAAGAAATGACTGAAATCAACTCAATTGTTTGCTAAAATCAATAAATGTTTTAAAATTTAAAGACTCAAAGTGGAATATGGATGAATTTCAGTTTTAAAATAAACCAACTCTTGTGTAAGTGACCATTAACTACTGTCTCTTACAACCAGCATGAGTTTGTCCTGCCCTGACTCACCGTCACGCCACGCCAATGTACAACTACAAATAGGAAAACATGGGAAAAGTGCATTGTGGGGCCACTTGAAATGATTCTGGGCTTTTCTATTTTGATACTGCTTCTATAATATAAAGTTCAGGTGGGTTCAGAAAAACACACGACTTCCCAACGTCAACGTCCCATTTATTGCCGGTGCACAGCTCCAGGTTTTGCTCCGGTCCCCCGGCCTCAGGAAGGAGTTGTGTTTGCAACGGCCTTAGACAGAAACAACAGACATAAACTCTTAAAGTTGAGGAGTTACTCAGACGTGCCGTGTGTGCCATGGGAATCTCTGTATTTACACAGTGAGTTGATTCCTTTCATCGGCGGCTTCGCTGCCGGCCGGAGATCTCTTGACAGCTACCTTCTCCTGGGATGGCTTCTGCACCGATGCTGCCCTGTACTTGAGCTTCAGCTGCACCATCCACAGAGCCAGGAGATAAAAACACACACACACACATGAACATGTACACGCATTGCATGTCTCACGCATCTCTTTTCCTCTCGCTCTCTCTCTCACACACACACACACACTCATCTACACACATGCAGGCAAGCAGCCATGGGAGGAGGGAATGCGAGGAATGCTCCAAACCCCGGGCTGGTGTTCTGACTCGTCCCAGACTTCATGCCGTCACCGCCGGGGTCTGTGGCCAGACCTCCCTGTGCCAGACCCACTGGCTCCAACACCCGCCCAGGCCAGCCGAGCTGCAGCTCGCGACCCATAATTAACCAGCAAGCCGCACTGCAGCGCACATCCCCTCCCCCTCCCCACACTGCTGCAGAGGCCCCTGGAAACACAGGGGAAGACTGTACGGCGGTCTACTGCAGCTAGCAGCGGAGGATGCACTGGGAGACATATGCAATGCATTGACATCAAGAGGAGGCGCTGGTTGTCAATCATGTATTGGTGGATGTATTGATGATGAGTTGGTTCATGATGTACATATGTGTTAACGGCATCATGAGTCAACACCGCTGCTGATCTGCCTTCAGGTTTCATGAATTTCCTGGTCGTAGCATGTGTTAGCATGTTATTTTCATTTTTCATTTTTAACCAGACAGAACATTCCCTGACATACGACTACATGTGACATTAAACACTACTTATAACCGGCAAGGCCTTCTTGTCACAGATCAAAGCCACGGTATAAAGCAGAACGTCTCTCTGAAGAGTTAGCTAGCACGAGAGAGAGAGAGAGAGAGAGGCTGGTCGAGGTAAGAGTGTGTATGTATCTTAGCGTGTATCAGCGGTAATGCCAGGGTACCTGTAATTCTCCCAGACTGGCATAATTATGGCCGAGACGTCTGGAGGTACAAACACCGGAGGAGTAAGCAGTGATCATCTTCATTCTTCTACGGCTGCTCTCTTGTTCAGGCAGGAGAGACCTTCATTCAGGGTGAGGTTTCTTCAGATCAGCCAGAGGGTTTTATTCAACAGTCTTATACAAGTATGAGTGAGCTTTAGTGCTCTTCCAGGACAAACATGCCAAGAAGCAAACTCTGGATTTATTTCCTTTGTTCCTTCTAACGTCCTAATACCTGTTCTGACTCTCTGCCTTCACCCTGGAAGGTCTGGAGCTCCATCACATGCTAGACATAAACCTCTGTCCACAGCCCCCTTCAGCGGAGGCCCACCCCCCCCCCATTCCCCCGTTGATGTGGGGTCGCTGGCCTGACCATAGGGCTTGTAAATTTAACAGGGCTTCCTCGAGGAATACCTCATCCTTTGAAAGAGAAACAGGAAAATTACACGGTGGACGGGGCCCACTCGGTTTTTCACCCCCTTTCCCTGCACTGTAATTTGCCTCTGGAGCAGGTCAGCCTAAAATAACCATAACCTAATATTCACAGCGCAGGGAGACTTTGAGAGACGCTGGAGGTCTCCCCCTGGGTGGCGGCGGATCCTGCCTCCAGCTTTGTAGGCGTCTCGAGTTTGTTTACTTGCTTACCTCTCTCGCCGGATACACCGAGAGCGTCGTAGGGCGAGGTGCTCTTTCCGAAACGTATGCTTTGACAAGTTCGACACATCAACTGATATTGCCGATTCCCTGTAGATTCACCCATCTAAGCGGTCCATCGTCCTACCCCTGATGTGACTACACAGCAAGATCCCTTGGCTCCTTAGGCGAGTGGATCCGTGGCTCCTGTTTCAGCATTATTCCCCGAGTCTACAGAGCGCAAACCGTAAAACCACTAAACCCAATTGATGGGCATCGAAAGAGAAATGCCCATGATCTCACATGAACCAAAGTTTCCTACAGGCAGGTTTCTCATTAATCTGAGGCCGCGCTCCTCTCCGTCTTCCTCATCGTATTTCCACGATCAGCAACCATGACGCCCCCGATGTTTATACAGGGCGAAAGGCAAGAGAGGGCCCCCGCGACGACGGCGACGAAGACTCCATCTCCCTCGCGAAGGTACTGCACAGATACCGTATCCATAAATCTGACAGTGATTTATGCTTTGTGATTCATGGCAGTATGAGTTCTGCGGTTTCATCTCCTTGTTATACTTCATATTGTGCAGTGTGAACGGGAATAGGCCGGTCTTTCATCTGAGGCATGTGAACGGTGAGTCAGACTGAGCGAAGGTGTAGCTGCTAATTGTTATTTTACCGCATTGCAGGTTCGGCAGCCAAGTAATAACGAGTACTTTCTGCTAATGGGGACGCGATGGTATTTCACGGTACACGTGCACATGCGCCGTGCACTTCCTCATAAAAGCAAACACATGCTCCCTTTCCCATATAATGTCAGACGCACAAACTACCCCCCCCATCCCCATCCCCCCCCCGCCATTTCTCCCCCTCTTTTTTACTCCCCCCCTCCCCCCAACACTCACACACACCACACCACACCACACCACAGGCACACCACACACACACTGGTTCTCATATGGAATATCGTGGGTGGCGCTGGGCCGGTAGAGGGCTCTGTAAATAGCTCAGGAGCAACCCCTCCATTTCGGCGACCCAAATTTCCTTTTCTGAGGTCGGCTGCCTGGGCTGGAAGTGCTGTGCAGCAAGCCTCCAGTCGCCACGGGAGACCACAGCGGCCACGCTCACAGCACTTCACAGGGACCGTGGCATGGCAAGGGGTGACCAGATGGCCCTCCGCACACATCGGATGCGCGCACACACACACACACACACGCCTCGCGCATGCACGTACGGTATATATGACCCCCCCGTTCGCTTTCACACACAAACTCGTGCACCAAGCTCGTGCGCAAAAAGGAGATAAATGCGCAACAACACACCCACACAAACCGAGCGTCTATTTCCTGTCACACACACACACTGTCGAGGAGCGGGATGACGGGTGGGGAGGATGTGTGTGTGTGTGTGTGTGTGTGTTTGGTGTTTGAGTTTGAGTGTGTGTGACAGTGGTTTTAATGTGTACGTGTGTGTTTGTGTGTTTGTCGGGAGGATAAATCTCTATACATGAGGGATGGAAAAACATCGCAATGGAAAGAGGTCCTCGCCACTTCCACCACATATCAGTTCAGTTTCACGGCCCAGCGTCCTGCAGGTACACAGCTCGGCGTTGAACTCTTCTTCCATTCAGCGGTTGTGAAACTGATTCCAGGGTTACGGATGCTGAGACGCTGAAGTGGCATCCAACAGTTTCACAACGCTGGGAGGATTTAGGGGATTCAGATGTTTCTGATCGTTTCTTGCTTTTTGGTGTTGAAACTCATGAAGTGTAACAAATTGATCCTCAACCATTCCAGTGAAAATGGAAGAGCTTCGTGCCAAAATGAGATATCCTCCGTTTTTTAAAAAAGAAACATTTTTCCTCCTTTATTTATCCAGGGAAAGTCGTTTGAGCGTGCACGCTCTTTTTTCTCCACTCTCACACATTTCCACACTTTCAAATCTGGACGCTCCCCAGAACAAACAGTCCTGTTCTGTTGACCGCTGAGCTGAGCAGCGCCGCTGGGGCGACTGGGGCGTGAATGCCTTGCTCAAGGGCACCTCAGCAGTACTCGTTGTGAGAGGGGAGAGCATTTCTTATTCTCTACCCATGTTTTGGATTTGAACTGAGACCCTTCCAAGCCAATGCTTCTCTATAGATGATGGATACAGACTTTAACAAACTATTTCATCTACATTTTAGAGATATGAACGCTTATCTTCACTTAAGTGTTTTTTTTTGTTTTTGTTTTGTTGCATTTTGGAAATGAACTCTTCACTTCTTTTTGACCCCCAGTGAAAACTGGGCCAACGACAGCACTGACAGTTTTTGTATACATGGGACGACTTTTCCATGTGTGGCAGACCCACAATGCAACCAGCAACCATGGTGAATACAAGTTGTTTATGTTGTTTACTTGTGCGACCCCTCATACAGACGTCACCTTGACATCCTCACATGACCGTTGACTGCGACAATAAACAGTTAAAGTGCCGTTCTCAAAAGCCTGTTACGCACATATCACGCACCAGCTCAGTGCCAGGAAACACAGCGCTTACTAGAAACGCAACTCAACTATGAGAAACAGTAAAAAGGGTTTTGGGCGGTGAAGGCAGCAAAAAAAACCCAACACTGACTACCCCACGTCTCCCTTTTCAAAGCCCTTTTGTTTGTAGTGGAGGTTACTGAATGTTGCCATTCACGGTGGCCATTTTTACCCGGGACAATATTTTATAAGCCCTTCAGAGAGAGAGAGAGAGAGAGAGAGAGAGAGAGGGCCTTTCGCTTCCTTTTCCTGTGGTTTGGCCCGGGCTGAGCAGTCGGGAGAGGGGAACAGCCAAACCCAAATGTAGATGCTCAACTTGGCAGGGCCTCCACGGAGTGTCCTGACCAGACAAAAGCCGGCAGAGAGAAATACAGCCATTTATTTATATTCGCTGCGGTTTTGCGTGTTGCGTCCTAGACTTCCAGACCCCGGGAGGATATTCCGACTGAGGACGAAGACAGATGGATGGCTTTCCATTTGACATACTTAAAGGAACCTTCTGGATTAATGTCAGATCCATATGTGTTAATCAAGTGTGAGGGTTTTTTTTTTGATGTGTGGTCCAGCAGAAGAAGGTCTGTGTGTAGGTCTGTGAGGTATTCTGTATGAAGGTCTGTAATGACAGCTATAGCGAAGCCGTGAAACTCGAGCGTTGTCAGAAATCACCGTCTCGGTATCGTCAAACCCCGTTTTTTTTTTTTTTTCATCGGCGGGGGATGACCTCACCACTGTCAGCCAAAGGTATGGAACCAATTTACCAAGCGCTCCCCTCTTTTCCTTCTGTGCGGATTTGCACATCTGGGCCCGCCTCCAGCTCAGTTACGAGCATACGCTACTATCAGGGAGACGACGAGGAGGTGGTGGTGGGTGGTGGGCGGGTGGGGGGGGGGGGGGCGCTTATTAACAAAAACTCTCCCAACAGAAACTGTGCACTCTGACTCACACTTAGGTGCTGTTTGTGTGCGGGAAAGCCCATAAACGAGTCAACCGAGGCTATTTCTACATAGGTTTAGTCGTTGCGGGGCAGGGGGGGTCTATATGTTCAAAGACACACACACACACACACACACACACACACACACTGGCTGCGGCTAGCCGGACCTCTCTGGTCAGGGGCCGGTGCCAAGCCCAAGCCGAACAGTGGAACAGTGGGAGTCTTGTGCCTGCTTTTGGAGCCTCTGGCGCTCTCCCGACCTTGCTTCAAAATACACTGCGGCTTCGAGGAACAGCACTCTCAGCAGTAGGGAGGCCAGGCCATGGAAAATTTAGACGCAACAAGAAAGACGAGGGGGGGGGCGGGGGGGGTTGGGGGGGAGGGAAAAAAAAGAAAAAGGAGGGCAAAATTTATGTGCTCATTCACATTTGCGGCAGTGGGCACTTTCCTGATGCCTTTAACACATTCACTTTGAAGGGGGGAGCAGACAGGATTCAAATCTGAAAGCGAAAGAAAAACCAAGTAACAGCAAAACTCAACGTTTCAAAACAATAGCGGGAGCAGATTCGCAGTTACGTAACACCATTGTATATTTCACTTTAAAATCAGGGAGCTCGTCCCGGCGATAAAAACCGGCGACTAGTCAAAACAGAGGGGGGGGGGGGGGGGGACAAAAACTCACGTGACACCATGTAAATAGACGTGTGCGTTACCAGTCGTTACTGTAAGTGCGCGTGCTGCTGAGGTAGCCGGTTGCAGGAATGACACAGTGGCCCGGTTGGACTCTGACATCCACCCTGACACCAGCGGGGTAATAACAGCTTGTCTGGCTAATGGTGTCTGTAATGGCTGCTGCACCCTGTAATCTCTTCCCTTTCTGACGCCGGTATTGACTTGGAAATATCCAAACTGGCCTCGCACCCGTGATACGGGTGCCGGACAAACACGCGTAACGGGGGGTGTCACGCGTTTCGCCGAAAAACACAACACACACACACACACACACACATTACCCAACGCTGTGAGCTCACCTGAGCCAGCTACTTTGGTCAACAACAGTCATTCTTGAGAGTGACAGGTCGATTGTTTTCATCTCTAGGCTACACTTTGTGTGACCGGGGGAGTGTTGATGTGAAAGTAGCAGGCCGCAAAACAACACACGCGCATGCACACACACACACACACACACACACACACCAATTAAGACGACAAAAAAATGAAAAGCGGTGCTAATGCGGAGCGACTCCCGTGTCTCCCGCTTTTACTTTGAAGGAGACGGAACCCTGAACACCACCACCACCACCCTCCTTCGCCGTCTCGGATGGAGAACAGGTACGGTTGAAGTAGCATCAGAGGCCACTTTATCAAAGCCTTTCTTTCCCCCCCCGTTTCCACTTTCCTTTCATCGTTTTTATTTGCTTGACTGGGAGATATCCGTGTGTGTGTGTTCCTTCTGTATGCCAAACCACCTCCCTACCCCCAACACACACACACACACACACACACACACACACACACACCTATACGTTCACCAGAGCACATCGGCGTGGATGTTTGATGGTGTCGGTGTGGTCCCATCCTGTCTGCCTCCTCGCTAATCCCCGGCGCTCTGATACACAACACTTAGTACACTAACCCAGCATTCCTCCAGTGGCAAATATAAACAGTCATAAAGCTTGGAGGAGCAGTCTGCCTCTCCACAGGGGGGGGGGGGGTTCATACTAGTAACGTGTTAACTCAACGTCGTTCAGCGTCCACCGGGCGACTGAACGCGATGTCGAGGAGGTGTGTGTCCTCACGTGCAAAACCTTCGGAAAAGTACTGCCGATTTCCTCTGGTGAGTAACGAAGTCAAACATGTTTTTGTGTCTGCTGCTGCTGCTGCTCCCTCACGGCGTACACACACCGCCTCAACACACCTCAACACACCTCAACACACTCTCAGCAGCGGGCCAGGTGAGTTACGACGCCACCCCCGGGTCCACGCCTATGAGAGAGAGAGGAGAGACAAGAGAGCGAGAAGGAGAAAAGAAATCGCATTACTCACACAATGGAAACTGGGCCCAGGACTGGCTGAGGGGGGGGGGGAGAAGGAGCATGGGGGGGGGAGGGGGGGGTGGGGGAGAGGGGGGGAGTGAGTGAGTGAGTGAGTGAGTGAGTGAGAGAAGGATTGAAGGAAGGGAGGGAGGGAGGGAGGGAGGAAGGAGGAGGGGGTTGGTAGCTTCCTGTCGCCATTCCTCCCTGCCCACATAGACAGCCAGAGAGAGAGAGAGAGAGAGAGAGAGAGAGAGAGAGAGAGAGAGAGAGAGGGCGGACTGCAGGCCACATGACATTCTCTCTGGGTCCCTCTCTTTTCCCTCCGCGCCGAGTGATGTGCTCCCTCCTCCTCCCCCCCCCCCCCCCCCCCTCCTCCTCCTCCCTCCCTCCCTCCCTCCCTCCCTCCCTGCCCTTCAAAGCTTCGACATGTCATCTCCCACCACAAAAACAGAGGTGGGAAGACTCGCTGGCGCTACCGCTGCCTCAGGGTGTCTGGCACTAAAGCTGCCTGCAAATACAGCAGGGAGAGGAGGAGGAGGAGGAGGAGGAGGAGGAGGAGTGGAGAGACAGAGAGAGAGAGAGAGAGAAGACAGGCAGAGAAAGACGGAAGGGAGGGAGGGAGGGAGGGAGGGAGGGAGGAAGGAGAGGAGATATAGAGACAGAAAAATAGACTGTGTGCATTAAACAAGACTCGTAAAGCCGAGGGCATCAAAGTGTGAGGAGGAGAGGAGCTGTTATTAAGGTGGAGAGGCCGAGGGAGTCCTGCCTGTCTGTCTGTCTGTCTGCCTGTCTGTCTGCCTGTCTGTCTGCCTGTCTGTCTGTCTGTCGCTTAAAGTGACACACAGACTGGCAGCAGCTGACTCAACTTTATGAAGAGGGGGTTTGGTTGGGGGGAGATGGGGGGGGGGGGACTATGGGAAAAAAGCTCTCTCAGATGCAGAGCAGGGTTCTAGCTGTGTGGCCCAGAACCACAAGAACACGATGGTACCCATAAAGGTTGAGCGAAACGGGATGGATCGTACACGTCCTAATGAGAAATGCATGTAAAAGCCCTCTGCCCATAATTGGCTGTATCTCTTCTGATTCAAATGTAATTTCCCTCCGAGAGAGACGCGATTTGTTGTGACTCCCGGTGAGGAGGCGGCGGCGGCGGCTCGGGGGGCCGAGAACTGTTTGCTGCTCGGCGGCTACCACCAAATTTGCAGATTGATTTAAGGAGCAATTATGCACTTGGCTTTTTGAACCCCTGAGGCTTTTTGGGGAATGAATTGGCGATTGGCTCGTGGACAAAGTAAGCATGTCTGACCGAACGAGGCCTCGCGTTGAAGAAGCCACACAGCAAACAAGCACATCTCTAACGGGGGCCAATTACAGGCCCTGGGGACCCGGTGGATTCTGACCCCACAGTTAAAATGAAGAGACGAGCACCAGAGTGAGGCTGGGAATGAAAATGCTACATGTGAATACGAGTAAAACCAAAAATAAATACTTTTCCATGAGCTGTACATCTACAGGTCTGGTGTGAACGTGGGTTTCTTCAGCATCAGAACATTGTATGTACTGACGTAACCAGGCAGGGAATGAACAGCCAATGTAATCTGATTACATTGGTGTCTTGTGTATGAAATAGTTTCATTCACCCGTGAAAGAATTCTTGTTCGGAGAGATGCCAGAACAATAATAAAACCATTCAGCAAGCAGCTTCTCACAGTCGTGACCGAACTTCCCAACAGAAGGACTTTGACTTCAAAGCCAGGAATCTCCTCTCCCTCCGACCGAGGCCTCCTCCTCCTCCTCCTCCTCCTTCTCCTCCTCCTCCTCCTCCTCCTCCTCCTCCTCCTCCGGTCGCCTGGATGCTGCTGCTGTTTGTGTTTGGGGACGCTCCGGTGAACCTCCACCACCTGACATCACCTCCAAAAAGCGTATCCACGGCGATAAGACATCCACGCAACCTGCCAATGTCAGAGTACGTCGTCGAGGGAATGCCTTTATCGTCTGCTGGCGATGACAGACGCTCTTTACAGCCTGTTTACATTGGACCTCACCCATTGTGCTAGTTGTGTAAAATGGTGCCATCAAGCATGGCCAAGCACCTGCATTTCCTCAAGGGAAAGTCAACATAGTGTTCCTGTGTGTCTGTGTAGAGTCTTTTACATAGAAACAGAAGAGCTACAGTACCAGCCCCGAGCCCCCATTCCCACCCAGCCAGCAGAGGCGGAAAGTCGGACTTCACTCTTCGAGAGCCTTGAAGGGACACATTTATGGCTTTCTGGATAAACCACACTAAAGTGCCACAGGGCACCAAACAAGAAAAACAACTTAGGGAACAAGAGAGTTAGGCATTCAGGCCAACTCCAACAGAGAAGACTCCTATGATAATTTATAGCTGCACGCAGACTAGGTTGTAACGCCTACCATTGTATAGATGGAGTCTTTTTCATGGAGTGTCTGCTCTGTTCTGCTGAGAGGCTCGTGTGAAGGCAGTGTGAGACTGGAGATCCCAGCGAAGGTAACAGACATGTAGTGATCTGTTTTGGAGTGGTGGATCCAATAGACATTGATCAGTCATGTGCAGTTTAATACTAGAAGAACAAATGTATTAAGACACACAACATTTATCATGTTGAATTGTCCCCTTGCCTCTGTCTCCTGTCTTAGTCTTATGTTAGTCTTATCTTAACGCCTGAACTGTTCGGTAAATACACAACAGACATTATTGGAGAAACAGGAATCACACTATAGTTGCCTAAGCTACAATTCACCACATAACATTGGTTCTCTATGAAAATCTTGTGATTCCAATTTTGGTCCATTTTTGTTTTTGTCTTGAACTAAATGTTCATATGGCTGTTTATGCAATGAGAGGATTTCATCACTCAAAGAAACCACCTGAAAACCCTTTCTGAAAGTTCAAAACAGCCAAAACACTGAGACAGCAAACTGAAAGTGACCCTCTCCTGGTTTTCATCTTTCAGTAAGGTAATGTAATCCAGCGAGAACAGAAGTTTACGAGTTCTCCATGTGCAACAAATGTCAGATTTCTTTGTGGTTGTCAAAAATTGCTGACACATGAATATCTTTATTTGTACACTGACAAACAGCAGAACAGAAACAAACCACTAAAATCAAAAACAAATATTAATACATGTCGTACCCCCACCGACCGAGCCATTACTTGCACATTCCTTCGTTTTCGACAAAAACAAAGTAAAGGGACGTGAAAACACTTGAGGTACATCAGTTAGTTTATCTGGATTCATGCAGGACTCCCTCAACAAGTCGATAAATTCATCAAGAGGTTTTAGAAGTCTGTTGGTAGTTTTGGTGCTCGTGAATTCAAATGTGGGAGAACACTGCCCCCTGCTGGATGATGCCAGACATTCATGTTCTGTCACTTTTAATAGACGGTCAAAGGGGCTGCAGCTGATCAACCAATGGAACAATATCAGGAAAAAGTATCACAGTAGACATAAGATCATTTCATAAACACTATGTTTCATCGTAGGTGTCACATGTTCCCTCATATGACACCCTGGTATACGCCGTCGCTGCTGTCATGTCTTGCAGCTCCAGGTTTTTCTCATGGGTCTCCATGTTAGGGACCTCTTGTGAATCCAGGTGCCAGTTGACCTTCTCCATCCACTTGGACACCTTCATATGATATTGAGCAAGCTTGGCCAGTTCTGCAGCTCAATATGAGGCTCAGTGTTTCCATCATGTATCTGGATATCTGTCAGACCAATTACAGTCCTAATGGTTTCAAGGTGCAGCACTAGTCCGCTGCTCTGACAGCCAAGTAAAGACGGTTCTGGGCAGGATGGGACTGTTCCTGGACCCGGGCGAGTCACAAGCTCCTCAGTGCTGCTGGGTTTATCAATCCTGCGTTGGACCGAGCGGACCACGCGGGTCCCGGCGGCTCTGGAGTGGTGGACTTGGGTGTCTGGGCGGCTTGTTCAACACCTCCAGCAGCACGGTGACAGCCTGGTCATGTGTGGTTTGAGGCTCAGCAGGTCCAGCTGAACAACTAACTCATCTTTAACTCAATGGATAGAAATGTCTGTCAGTTTCAACTTACATTTGCTAGTTATGAACTTCATAATTTCATGAGATATAATGTGATATGAAATGATATGTTGAAAGAACATCTCTCCAAGGATTAACTGATCCTGAGAAAAATGAAAAGGATGATAATCATGATGAAAATGAGTAAATCAAAGTAAATAACACAGTTAAATCAGTAGATTCAACTAAAAAACACGTCATTTGTTGATTAAACTTATTATCTTGAGTTCACTCGGTGAGATAACTGATGAACTTTCACTACTTTCACTATTATTTCCCTCAAATTGCCATTTGAAAGCAGGAGGAAGGAAACTTGTTTTTAAGGGTCCAACATGTTTCTCGTGGCCTCCCTTTGTCACTTTCCACCCTCCTGCTCACTTGGCTGACTCGCGCCCTTAAACCCCTCTTAGTCCCGTGAATGGACTGATGTGTCACCGATAAGATGGATCCCAGATTGTGCGGAGAGCCAGCCAGCCTTAGGAGCCATTACGGCAGCTCTGTCAGCCCGGGAGGCGATGATAGCCGGCCTCCAGTCTAAACTCACCACATTGTAGTGTGTGTGTGTGTGTGTGTGTGTGTGTGTGTGTGCGGTGGCTCGGCTCATCTGATAACACAGATCCTGTCAACAGGAGATTACAAGGCACGGCTCCAACACTGGGTGTCCTGTAACAAAACACCCTGCTTTTGTCAGGTGGTGCCACCTTGTGTCATTTAACTGCAGGTACCTGCTTTCTGAGGAAAATGACGAAGAATCGAAATAACACAAAGCTGATATTTGAGTAATTCATATGAGAGCAGACTGAGCAAAGATATGAGATTGTTTGATTGGCAATATCTGTATTCACATCTGACATAACAGCATGAAGAAATCGTCACATGACACCAGTTATTCACAAGACTCAGAGGAAGAGGAGAGACGACTTTTATTAGTGTAGACCACAAACAAACGATGCACAGATGAATCTGTCATGTACAATTTCCCTCCCTCATGATGACCAGGATCACACAGCAGGCAGCACTTCAGCGTCAGTGACAGAAGTAGTGGTTGAAATCACGAAGCTACCAGCACCGTTTATGACAGTAATCTCTGAAATGAAGCGGAAAACGGATCCCGGGGAAATCACCAGGATCCTGCAGTTCATCGACGACCTGGGATGAACTCGATTCCCACTTTCACACAGCTTGTCTGATTGAAGTGGACCTGCGGGGTGGTCCGACCCGAGGTGAGGACCGCCCGTTCTTCTATAAGAGCAGGAGGATCCTAGATAAGCTTTCGGCCTTCATCATGTATGTCTTTCATAACCATCAGAGAACACCAAGAGAGGCAATTTCAAGTCTCCCAAAGTTACAATAAAAACCACACAATACCACAGGATACGTTCCAGATGGGCGAGTCACTCCCAATAGAAATGAATCACAGCTCATCCCTGCAGCTATGAATGGTAAGGAGATCATTCACGGAGCTTCATACAGCTACAGGAGTCTTTCAGTACAGATCGTACAGAAAGCAGATAGGTAGCGTGTTGCGGTAATGCACAATTCCCATGATGCACCTGTAAAAAGGTAACCCAGAATGAGGATTTTACCAGGATCTATCAGATGGCAGCTTGGCGCCATGTTTCCATTTCTTCAGCATATATTGTAAAACCACACAAACGGCTTATAATTTAATAGGAAACATTAGAGAATAATGCCCGGTGACGTATTTGAAGCTTTTTTTATTGAATGTTAGTCAGCGGTTTACATCAGACCCAACAACATCCAGCAGTGAATCACCGAGCGTGCACGGTGGCAGCCCTGAAGAGGCCCGGCTCCACCGCCGCTGTGCGTAACATGGAAATGCGGTGTTCTTGTTTGTGACCGAAAACCATTTCAAATGCAAATGCCGGGCTTCTGATTTCTTTTGATTCAGCCACTCCACGTTAGCTGTGGGTTAGGCTACGTGCAACACAAGGGCTGTTCAGGTGTAATTGCCTTTCAGGCCAAACTGTCCCGGGGCTTTTCTTCCTTTTAGAAGCACCTGTGTGGGGATCAAAGCATTTGATGTGTGTGTCAGCTTTGTTTCAAGAGGGTGTCCTCAGAGCACACAAATTGACCAGTAATTGCCACTCCAGAAGTTTGTATGGGCAGATTGCGTTGGAAAAAAGAGATCGCCCTTCAGTAAAAACGGAGCATTTAAATGGCTAAGTAAGTAAAGATCATGAAAAGGTTTTAATAGTAGCGTAATTACCCCGGGAGATGGAAAATAAATGACCTCACTGAACTATCGCTTCACCAACCGGTTCCAGATATTAACATGACATGATAATATTGCCTTTCAGTCGTGCAGGTTGAATTATATCATGCAATACATATGTGAAAGCAGATGTCTCTCTCTCTCTCTCTCTCGCTGCCGTCTGGCGAGCCGCGAGCATCGTTTGCTGTGTGAATCCCGTACATCTGTGTTGCAGGTATAACACGCCTGCGAGGCCTCATCCGACCTTGGAGGAGCTCATGCATCAGCATCTGGGGTTGAGAGGTCGCCGGGAGGTGTGGGAGGTTAAGCAAAGCCTCGCGAGTTCGTTTCAAATGAAAACCAACCATAGTGGGATACCTGCATATCACCTGTGGTCGGTCAAGATAAAACATAGAGTGAATGTGTGTGTTTGTGAATGAAATGCTGATCATGTAACAGTAAAATAAGGATGACTATTTCTTTTTTTTTTTGTCATTCATTTTTTTATTGATTTTTTACATTTTTGATGATGATTTTTTACATTTTTGATGATGATTTTTTACATTTTTGATGATGATTTTTTACGATTTTGTACATAGCCTATAAGATGTTTAAGGATGAAAATGATGATAATGGTGATGAAAAATAGCATGTGAGTTTTAACACATTCCTATTGACTAATGTCCATTTATTAACAGGAACATGACATGAGTCCCTCTGAAAACATTAATACATTCATCAATGGAAAGCAATCTCAGACATTTCTACTCGAGCTCATTTGACCCTAAAGGCCGTTATCGGGCCGCCCTGCTTCACTTCACCGAGGAGTAGTCCACTGAGTCAACTGGCTAACCATTAAAGCACTAACCTCAAAGCAGATGGCTGCATTTACAACGCATTGTTCAAAGATGTGAGGCGACTGCTGTCCTGCGCTGCAGATATCAAAGCAGCGCATGCACATCACAGAGGCACAAATGAGGATGTTTTCTGACCAAAAGTAATCTGGATATCCAATAAACACCAACATGAAAGATGATCTGAAATGTCAATATTTACACTGTAATACCCCCTGAATATTACATGTGTGTTTTACTGAGCTTTGAACAACTGAGGGAGTATACTCTCTTAATAAGGACAATGTGATATTTGATACACCTTGTAAATCAGATATTTAATGTGTACTGGCTGCAAAATACTAAAACTTGGTGAAGTGAGAAAACTAGTCTGAATAGATACACATGATATAGTAGCTGTTGTACAGAAGGTTGGTGTCATTTTACAGTATAAAAAATGTGGAAGTTTCTGAGCCTCTTTAGACCAAATGCACTGGGGGCAAGCGTGTTATCATTTGACCATTTAAAGGGGAGGGGACTAGCAGCCTGGTACATGGGGGTATAAAGGCACCCTGGGTACAGTTGGATCAACCAGTATAAAGGGAAAACCGCATCCCATCCATCGCAGATCATACAGCTGATATCAATAACAACTGCTTTCATTAAAGAGACGCTGAAGCAATATATTTGTCTGCGAGCTGAAATGGATAATTGGAAGCTCCAACTTGTTGTCGTTGCTTTCTGTGCCTTGGTGCAGACCTGTCAGGGATTTAGTTTCAGTGTG